>JADMNL010000023.1:606252500-606852500 GCA_016271365.2 Neoceratodus forsteri
ATCCTATTTTACATAGACATTTGGTTTGCTAAAGTGTGACTTGTATGCCAATTTCCATTATTTTTCATAGCTGTCACCAAATGCAGAGGAGGACTGTGGGTAGCAAACATTTGGGTAGCAGGCAATGTTACCCAGATTTTGTGCAGTTTGAGAAAATATATACTTTTGTTATGGTACCATAATGCCCTGAATGTCTATAGGCAAGCAAATCAATGATTTGCACTTTCCTTCATGGACCCAGATTGCTCCTTTATAATATGCTTCGCACTCTATATGTTCAGGGTTTATTTCTACCAGACCTCTGTGGTAAAGCTACAGTACATACATGTTGTGCCAGTGTAACCTGTAACCTTTGTAGAATCCATACAATGTGGCATTTGTGGACCAGCTGCCTAGGTGACATATACTTGGTTTGCTAAAGCATGAACATTATGCAAATTTCCATTATGTTTCATAGTTGTACCAAATACTGAGGAGGATTATGGGTAGAAAACATTTGTGTAGCAGACACTGTTACCCATGTTTAATATCAGTACTTTGTGCAGAGTCACAAAATAAATACTTATGGTATCATATTGTCTTGAAGGTATACAGGCCAGAAAATCAATGCTGTGATTTTCATTATGAACCCACATTTTCCCCTTTAAAATGCATTTAGAACCCTATAAGTTTAGGGCTTATTTCTACCTTGTCTCTGTGGTAAAGGTACATAAATGCAACACCGGTGTATCTGGCACTTCTGCAATCCACAAAGGTGGGGTTTGTGCACCTGCAGCCTATGTTAAATGGATACCTGGCTTACCAAAGTGTGAGAAATATGCAAATTTCCATTATTTTCATAGTTGTACCAAATGTAGAGGAAGATTATAGGTAGAGAACATTTGGGTTGCAGGCAATGTTGCCCATGTTTCAATCCAGTAGTGTGTGTGCAGTTGTAGAAAATATATTATTTTTTATGATTCATTACTGTCCTAAATGTCTATAGGCTAGAGAATCAATGTTGGGCATTTTCTATTATTACTTTTTATTTTTATTTATTTATTTCATTTTGTTGACTGGCAGGCCCACTGGGCCCAAATTGTCCCTTTTCAGGGCAACCCAGACTTAGTTACACAGAAACCTGAAGGATACAGGCTACATCAATGATACATATGGATGGCATAAGCAGTTTTAGACAATCACTGTAAGACAATCACAGACATTCCATAAGACTTTCACTCTAGTAGAGCATACACAGGTACAGTAGTTGTAGTTACATATGTTTAGACAGTGGGAGGCTACACACATTTACAATAATGGTATTATAAGTTGCTGTGGATACAGGCACAAGACAACAGGCTATGAATGGCTCTTTATATAATATTCAGTACAAGTAGAAGTACATTTTGTGCTGGGGCTTTTCCTCATGGACTTTGAAATTGCAAGGGTCATCTCTGGCATGTACTGTACATAGGTTGTTTTCCAGTAGGCGTGCTCTGAGCCTTTTCTAAAGGAAACCAGGGTATTGGCATTATGCAGCTGGTCAGAAGACTGTTACAGATGGTCAGGGCAGCGTGGGAGAAGGACTTGTTTCCTGCTGTGGTCCTTACCCTGGGACCTCTAGGAGCTTTCAGGAAGAGGGTTTAGAATGGCCTGCCTGAGCGGTTGCTATCAGCCTGACTAGGCCTGCCAGGCAGGGACCATTTATTAGTTTGTAGGCGTGCACAGGACGGGGTATTGGAACTGTTGGGAAAGGGTTGGCCAGTTTAGGAGTGAAGCACCTTGCAGTGGTGATGCTCGGGTGGGATTTGGTAGCAAATCGAACTATCTTATTGTAGAGGTTTTGTACCCTGTCCAGTTCCTTTCTGGAAAGGGCTGTAAAACTGGAGCAGCATAGGTGAGTTTGGGGAGGATAGAAATTGCAATTGCTTACCTGGTTTCAGGGAGGAGTTGGGAGTTCATGCTGTAGAGTATACATAGCTGTTGATGTATCAGTCTGGTGACATGGTCCACATGGCACTTGAAAGTGAGACCTTGGTCCAGGACAAGGCAAATATCTGAAGGAGCTCACGACTTCATGGGCATGCCTGCTGTGGATACTAGGGAGAAGATTGGTTCTTTCTGAGCCTAAGGTTCTGGGTCCATACAACATAGCTTTTATTTTCTTATCATTTAGCATTAACTGTTATCCAGCAGCCACTTTTTAGGGTTGTGAAGTCCTCCTGTAGCTGAGGCACTAGGGTCAATCGCTGTCCAAGGTTCTGGACATCACAGCATCGTCAGCATACTGAATTACTATACTGCCACCACAGTTATTGCTGAGGTCATTTACAAACAGGGTGAACAGGAGGGGCCCATGATGGAACCTTGGGTACTCCCTCTGTGATGGTAAGTCGATCTGGTATGGTTCCCTTCACTTAACCTGTTGGGTCCAGTGGGACAGGTAGCTCTCAAACCAGTTCAGGAATCATGGTCAAGGCCCTTAGGTTTCCCTTTAAACTATACTAAGCACTCCATATGTTCAGGGTTTATTTCTACCAGACCTCTGTAGTAAAAGAACATCCATGTGGTACCATTGTAACTAGTACTCTTGTAGAATCTCTAAATGTGATGTTCATGTACCACCTACCTAGGTTACATAGCCTTTTGATTTGCTAAAGTATAAGAAGTCTGTGAATTTTCATTATTTTTCATAGCTGCACCAAATGTTGAGAAGGATTATGGATAGAAAACATTTAAGTAGTGAGCAATGTTACCCATATTTAAAACCAGTATGTTGTGCAGATTTAGAAAATATATCCTTTCCTATTGTACCATAGTGTCCTGAATGTCCACAGTCAGAGAATCAATGTGGTGCATTTTCCATCAGAGCCCACATTTTCCCCATTAAATACACCCAGCATACATTCAGGGCTTATTTCTGTCTGATTTTGTGGTATGAGTATAAATGTTGTACCAGTGTAACTGGTCCTAGAATCCATAAAGGTGGTATGTGTCATCTGCAATCAATGTTACATAGACTGTTGGTTTGCTAAAGCGTCAAAATTATGCAAATTTACAATATTTTTCATCGTTGTACCAAATGCAGAGGAGGATTATGGGTAGCAAACATTTTTGGTAGCAGGCAAAGATATCCAGGTTTAAAACTAATATTACGTGCAGTTTAAGAAAATATATACTTTTCCTACAGTACCATGGTGTACTGAATGTCTTCAAGCCAGAGCATCAGCATTGTGCATTTTCCATTAGAAGCCCTCATTTTTCAAATTTAAAATACATTTACCACCATGCAGGTTTGGGTTTATTTCTATCAAATCTCTGTGTAAAGGTACATAAATGGGGTACTATTGTAAGTAGTACTCTCTGCAGAATCCAGTATGGGGGTATTAGGTACCTGTTTCTTATGTTGCATTGGCATTTGCTTTGATAAAATGTGAAAATCAGGCAAATTCCAGTTATTTTCTATAGTTGCAACAAATATAAAGGAGAATTATGGGTAAAATCATTTGGCTAGTCTCTATGTTACCCATGCTTAAACTGGAATTTTATGTAGTCTCAGAAAATACATACATTTCCTACAGCAACATGATGTTCTGGGTTTTACAGGCCAGAGAAGAATGCTGTGCATTTTCATTATGGACCCAAGCACATCCCTTGCAGACTAAACTTAGCACCTTATGTCTTTGGGGCCTGTTTCTGCCAGACATCTACGGTAAAGGTATATTAGTGGGCACCTCTGGAATGGGTGCACTCTATACAATTCCAAAATACATAGTTTTGAATTGGTTCTTCTGTACATTATTGTATTTTGGAAAATGGCAAAGTAAATCCTGGCATTCTGATTGGCTAGGAGACTAACATTAGTGGGTGGGTATTTTCAATAGAGCCCACTTAACAAAAAGTACCAGTTCAGTGTGCCCCATTTCTTGGGGTATCATTGAGCACACAAAGTTTCAAACTGATCAGCCACCATTTTTTGTCTCTCGCTCAGCGGATGAACTGGTGGCTGGCCAACTCCACAACTGGTCTTAGTTTCTTTATAAAGATTAAAAAATGGCATACAAAACCCTTCCTGTTCAAAAATAGTAGGGATTACATTCACCTTAAATATGCTTTCCGTTTGCTTCATGCTGTAACTCCACATCGACCAGTGACGCCACCAATGCTGATGCTGATCCACCACCAAAAAGAAGTGCTAAACAAGTTGCAACAAACGGACAGCATCTTATCTCACATTCTTTTGCTAAAAATTAAAACTATAACAGAGCTCCTCTGTAAAAATGAAGAATAAAAACATAGACAGAGCTCTGTGCCACATTGTACCTCTCACAGCACACTTCCTGCTTTTACGGTGCAGGGTTGCGGTAGTCATATATAGTAACACCCCAACTCCTGAGTGAGAAAAAAAAGAAAAAGTATAGCAGGAACACCAGAAAACAGTTTTTATTTATTTTTACTAAAACAATGATAGCAAGAGACTGCTGGCGGGAAACTACAGAAAAATCCATATCTTGTTCCTAAGCTGCTGGTCATGGTGGGGGTGGGGATAAGATGAACAGAATGGATCTGTGGTTGTGGGAGGAACAGGAGATGGAACAGCAGAAATAAAGAGACTACTTACAACAAAAATACATAAAAGTCATTCTTACTCTAAATTAAAAAAAAAAATTTATATTTTTAAATCCATCATAAAATGCCACAGTTTGACATTTTCTAAGCACGATAATACTCTCAGGATGGGCAGTAGTGGTCAATACTGGACCTTCCAGGAGATATAGGGCCCTCCGCCTGCGGTGTTGGGCCTTATTATGCCCTGAGCAGTCCAGTATTGCCCCATATTGCCCATCTCGTCAGGTATTATTGCTTACAGAGCTCCACAACTACAGAGTACTTGTTTATGACAACAACAATTGAATAGAATGGAATGCATACTTACCTGCACATTTGCATATATTTGTTTAGGTACAGCAGAGCCAACTTAAAATGGGACATTTGGTCTAACTTTTGGAAAATATATGTACAGCCCAATACAAGGCTGTAAGGTGGGCAACCCACAATACTGTAAATCAGCCTTGGACACTCATTATTAATGCAATAATTATTTTGAAAAATGCACAAATACATACAGACTGTTAGCCTTAATAAACAGGTCTGTGTGTCGATTTCAGAGATATAAACTTTTGTATGATTATTTATAGTGATAACTTTTAGCCTGCCCAAAACATCAAACTGTTTGCATCCAAAATAAAAACTGTGAAATTAACATAAAACAGTAAACACCTGACAAATCTAGGTCAATGGGATTAATTCACAAACCTCTGCATAAATAGTTAGCCTTATGGCATGAGAATTTAAATATACACAGGGCAGGATTCACAAAGAAAGCAAAATCCTGCAGCTGCAGGAAAAGGCCTGCAGCACTGCAGAAACACAGTTGCATGATGTTCATAAAGAAATTTTGAGCAGGTGCGAATTTCAGAAACCTCAGCTGCAGAAATTCAGAAGCTGCGGAAATTGCATACATTATCTCACAACTTTTTTCCCTCAGGGATTTCGCAGCTGCACTTTTTCCACAGTCCTTAGTGTTGTTTTCCACAGCTGCGGAGGGTTTTGTGAATAGCACTCAGTGCAAATTCCTTCGTTTCCATAGCTACAGCAGTTTTGGGGACTTAGGAAGTGTTTGCACCTTCAGAAAGCTTTGTGAATCCAGCCCACAGTCTTTATATGTAACCTGATTTAAAGGTAGAAAAATTATAGGGCAATCAAAGGTGCATGTTGCAATTTTGTCGCCTTTTATTTGTTGGAAATTAAATAAAATACCACTGCTGTAACATGTTTCTGCCTATCCAAAAGATTTTTGTTGTTAATATAGTGCAGGCATAGAGACATTCAGGAACACAGAGGTTTCCATGATTTTCGTTCAATAATAAGTTTTCTGTTTTTTCTGCAACATTTTGAGTAGAAATAGTATTTTGTTTACATTTTAGACAGTGTTTCATGGTCACATGACCAGATATCTGCAAAACATTACTACCTATAAAAAGGTCAGAGTCTGCCAACAAAACACATTCATAGCTTCCATACTTTTCCTTGAAGGAAAATATGGAAATTAGAATTTTAAATCATATAGTGCAAAATGCAAAACGTGCCTGGCACAGGAGTGTAAACTACCCCAGTAGGGAAGGTTAAAATAGAAACTTAAACATTTACTGGAGCTCTGTCAGAATGAATGTAAAGAAAAAAAAACACAAAAGTAACAGTATGATACTTTTGTCAGTTGATTACCCAGTTCCACCACACCGCTTCGACAACAAAGTTATCGATGTCAACACAGTGACAGAAATTTGCCGACAGTAACCACGCTGCCTGGCAAATCTGTCAACAGACTGCCATGGCACCCCAAGCATTTGGGCTTTTCTATATTGTTGTGGGGAAAAGTCCCAACACACACCAGACTTATATATAATCAACTCTTGGGGGCACATTACTGGGGAGAGCGGCCAACACCAGGAGTCCTTGTATTCATTAGTGCTTGACAACCTGTTCAACACTGTGGATGTTGAACAGGTTGTGTCTCTGTAATAGTTTTGCTGTTGGGGTTCACTCTAACAATGGTATACTGATTTATTTGCCATTTTAAAGGTCATGTTGAAAGTACAGCATCTGCTTGATGGTTTATCAATTTTTTATTTTTATTTTCTTTATTGGGTTTACAATACACAATAATGACAACAAAAACAACATGTCCTAACAAATGTAGCATACAGAGAAAATGAATTGACAAAGAAAAACTTTAGATACAATATGAGCACTGCACTCAATCAATCAATCAAACTAAACATTAATACCCACCCCTCCCACTGAGAGAGACTAAAGGTAAAAGAGAAAATATATAGGACTTGCCAAATTTGACAAATCTATTACTTGAGCATGTAACGGAATATTAAACAAGCGCCTGTCAATGCGGAATGTTGTCTTGCTGACATTGGCATTAGTAGTGCAGGAGTTAGACAGATGCATAAAAGGAATGGCAGTGAAGTCTGGAGGTGATGCCAGCCCACACCACCCTGAAGAGACTGACAGGCACTGGTGTGCCTTTGGGTGTCGGCCATAACGCTCATGCGATTTCACCTCACCCTACCCTGCAGTGTCTGACAAATATCCCGTTCTGCCTTGGGGTCCTCGGGTTTATGCTCACCCCATTCCATATGGAAATATGCTGAGATGGGAGCAATTTAGGAGAATGGGGTGAACTTTGGGGCCAAGAGTGCAAGGCACAGTTCAATGCCTGTCAATGGCTGCAGGGTGGAAGGGTGGGGGCGGGGTGAAATGGCGTGAGCATTAGAACCGACAATCTAAAGTCACACCCTGATGCCGGTTAGCCTTCTACAGGTTGGGACATTATGGTTAGAAACCCTAATGCCCTGGCATTTGTTGGTATTTGCACTCCACATTTTCAACATGGGATTTTTCTCACCCCACCTCATGAAAGCATTTGGGACTTCTGCTCATGAACAGTGGCACTGTGATTTTGTTAATCTGTCCTGAATGTTGATGTCCCATGGCGATTGGCCATTCTGCGCCAGTAGCTCGAAACCACATTTTGGCAGGATGTGAGAAATTACAACTATACTGTTCTTAAGGAAGTGTCAAAATGGCAATGTGGAAAATCTGGAGTGAAAATATTAAAAATTCTCCAAGTTATGAGTGTGCATGGAAACTGCACAATGCATGCTTGTAACACAGTCATTCTGTGGAATTTTCTCATCAAATTTTCAACATAGGCATTTTGGGACCTCCACTCATGAACACTGTCACAGTGAATTTCTTAATCTGTCCCAAACATTGATTCCCTACAGCGACCCGGCACATTGGGCACCATTACATGTAAAACCACATTTCGCAGCATGTGAAAAGTAACAACTGTACTGCTCTTAAGGAGGTATGCAAAATGACAATGTTGAAAATTGGGATTGAAAATATTAACAATTTCGAACTTATGAGTGTGTGTGGATACTGCGCAACGCATGCTCATAAAATAGGCATTTTGTGGAATTTTGTCACCAGATTTTCAACATATGCATTTTGGGACCTCCGTTCATAGACAGTGTCACTGTGATTTTCTTAATCTGTCCAGAACATTGATTTTGCACACCGACCGCACCATTATGCTACATGTGCAAAAACAAACTTCGGTGAGATGTGAAAAATGACAGCTGTACTGTTTATAAGGAGGTGTGGTAAATAGCAATGTGTAAACCTGGGGTGAAATATTAAAATTCTCGGTTACAAGAGAGCGTAGGAACTGCATAATATAGTGATTTGGGGAATTTCACCAAATATGCAAATATATGGTTTTGAGCCTACCTCATGACGAGACACTGTCATTTCATTAATCGTCCCAAAAGGGAGTGCTACAGTGACCATGAAATCACCTTTTGGGACTGAATATCAAAATGACAGTGACTGAGTTCATGAGGTGGGGTCCCAAGAACCCATGCTGAAAATTTGCGAGAAAATTCCAAAATGGGCGAGATATCCACCAAAGTTGAAAAACCCTATTTATGCCATTATACAGCTTACTGGCATGTCTTCAGTTCACGATCAGCTTTGAAAGAGTGCAGCGTGTTCCCAGTCCACGAAGATAGTCATGCCAGCCTCTGAGGTAAGTATGGAGTGGTGTGTGTGTGGGGAGGTGGGTGCGCAGAGGGTGGGTGCAGGTTAGGGGCATGAGAGACCGTGAGGAATCGTTTTCTGTTTTACAGGAAAAAATAAACAGCAACGTGGGATGCTTTGGGCATGCTGGGGTGGGCTTCCAGTGTGCCGACATACCTGGGTGTTTCTTTGGGAGTCTGGAGCTGATGGGGATTGGACACCCCATCAGCCATACAATGTGTTGGGGGCATGAGCATGCTGGGGTTGGCTCCCAGCGTGCCACCTGGCTTTGTTTGGGGGAGTGGAGCCAACAGGGATTGGGCACCCCATCAGCTGCACAGTGCTTTTGGGGGCAGCATGAGCTAAGGGGATTGGGTACCCAATTTCAGCACACAACAAATTTTTGGGGAGGACATTATGCTGACTGGGATTGGGCTACCCCATTGGCAAATGAACTTGCGAGGGCAATGCCAACAGGGGGTTTGGGTACCCCTGACATCGAGCTGTTATGGGACTGTGAGAGGTGGACGACACCACTATGTTTATTGAAATGTTATACCAGGGAAGGCACGCCCTGCAGTGAAGGTGCACTCCTCACTGCAGTGACTAAATCCTTTCAAGGTGGTGGCACGCTTTTGCACTGTTGTCATAGACAGCATGCAGTCTAATTCATGCCACAGAGCCCAGCCCCAAAAAGCAGTGGTGCCACTGGCCACTACAGGACCGCACCTCCAAAACCTGCTATTCCAAGTTACCACAATATGTTTCTCGTGCATGTGCAAGACAACATACAAAGGATTATTACATTCTTTAAAGTATCATTGGTATGGACGGAGTAAATCATATGAGCAAAAAGTGAGAATAAAGAAAGTAACCTATGAAGAAAAGTTAGAAAGGTTGAGACTGATGTAGTTAGAGCAGAAAAGGAATGTGCTCCACAACTAGCTCAGAAATAGTTCAAACAAAGGACTCCAACTATCTTGAAACTTAGACAGTTTCCTTTGACTGCTGACTATGGCTTTAATTATTTGGAGGTCATGAAAATAGTTGTACTCCATTCTCGAGCGTCAGCAGTTCACAGTCCACCCAGTGCCTTAAAACAATTTGTTTGACTGAGACAGTAATTAGTGGTAAGATAGCTCAGTCTGTAGATTTCTGAACAGAATCAAAGTCTCCCAGTATACAAGTCTCAAAGCTAAAAGTACAAAGGAGATTTAGTTTGGTAAAAAGTACTTTTAAGCCTACCCAAAGGGAATTAACTGAAGAATAAGACCAAAAGATGTTTTATGTCACCTTGGGCCAACTCACAGCTGTTACAAAGATCCAAGCTAATCTGCCTCTTTTCCTCATGGAATAAGGTGTAAAATATGCATTGTGGAGAATTTTAAACTGAGTAAGTCTTAAGTTATCCAAGGGAATATATTTATATATGCAGTATCAGACCATAAGTATAACCAGTTTAAGGGGTAGCATCAAGAACAGTGGTCCAATAGGAGCACTGAGTTGATTATCCATAAATTTGAAAGTAAATAATATTTTATAAGTATTTGCGATAGAATGGGGTCTGTTACTAGCACTGATTATTTTGTTTATAAAATCATGGTTATCAGTCAGCCAAGGATAAGGTCCAAAATGAGCTAATAAAGCTTGTCTAAGTGTAGGAAGGGAAACATGAATCTATTATTTTAATTTGAATTTGTGCAACAGAATTTTATATGAAGGTAAACATCCATCTTCTAATAAGGAGCACATTTTAAGTTTGGAATACAAGAATCGAAAGGCTTGAAATAGGAAATACTGGAAGATTTAAAGTCACAGTTATTGAACATGGGTTGATTTATGTCCTGAATTAGGGATAAAGACAGATATTTGCATAACTGATTATGTACTTTTAAAGAAGATCCCACCACTGATCTTTTCAATAAAGTGGGAGATTAGAGAATTTAGTGTAAAACAAGGAAGTTGAAGATAAATTGGAAGACTTTATTTGGTATAATTGTAAATCAAGACACAAAGGATGATAAGAGGAGTCCAGACTGTGGAGGAGCCACAATGCTTTACCAAAATTAAAGACTGTGGGCCCCATTTTCAAAAGGATGACGTGGTGCAAACTGGGTTTGTGCTGCATGAACAGTGAATAGCGTTGTCTGTCGGGGCATTGCCCATATTCAAAGGATATCTTTGCACAGCAAAACCCCACAGTGTTGGTGACCAGAATTCTGCACTGGGCCCATGCAAATGAGGGATCCCTCATGCATATGTGGAGCAGTGCAAAATTCAGAGATTTCAGCAGTGGTAAATGCACGTGCACGGTGCAGTTTGACATTTCTGAAACCCAGCCCTTAATGGTGCACAGATGGGGTGGGTGCCATGCACCTGTCCATGCACTGTGGGACAGCACAGTTCCCTGGTGGCAGCAGCGCCCCTCTTCCTCCAAGGATCGCCCAATTGTTTGATTTATACACCTCCTTGAGGTCCAGTGGCCCCAATCCTCCATAGTTCAACATATAAACCTCCCTGGTGGTCTAGTGGGCCCTCCCTATCCCCATCCACCCGTATAATAAAATATATATCCTTCCCTGGTAGTCTAGTGTATCCCCCCCAGCTCCAATTTTCCTTACAATAGAAAGTATACATCCCTGGTGGTCTAGCAGAGCCCCTCCCTACCCCCGCCTGAACATATGATAATTTTTTTTATTTAAACATTTGGTAACTGGGAAAGGCACACTGAGTCGAGGCTCAATCCTAGGTGTGATCCAGGGACAGGGAAAATAGGGTATAATACATAAAACACATGAAATACTCTCTCTCTCTCTCTATATATATATATATATATATATGGTAAATATATAGAATACACAATATACAATAAAATACAATGCAATCAGCAAAATTAATGAGGTGGTGGTGCAATCACATCAAAATATAAGTAGAAGGAAAGCTACATGGCCGGGATACGACCATCGCCGATAGAGGTCAGCTTTAGCCTGGTGAAGGGCACAAGAGAAGTGCTGCATTTAATTTGGGACTGGAGCAAGGTGCTGCCAGGGTGCAGGAAGGGTTGGGCAGGCAGCGTAGCTGAGATTTGATAGAGGTGTGTGAGAGTGAGTTGTGCAGGAGAAGTGACTGGATATTACAGAGTGAGGGGAGCCTATAGGTGAAAGCAGATTTCCCATGTTTTAGGATGTTTTAGGAAGGAAGAAAGAGGAAGAGTCCCTAGAGCATAGGGCATAAGGTGAGGAGAGCAGGAGGAGGTGGTCTGAGAAGTAGGAGGGAAGCAGGTTAAACCAGAATTTGGAAATAAAGGAGATAAAGTGAATGAGATGCTGATGGGAGAGAGAGGCAAAGCGGCAGAAAGCATAAAAGAGGAGTCCAATCTGCAAGTGAGGGGCTGGTGCTGTACAGTACACTATGTCAGCATAGTCGAAGATGGGGTAATCATTTTAGGCAACAGTTCCCATCATACAGGGAGAGGAAGTGAGTCCCTCTTGCAGTACAGGATGCAGAGCTTTGGATGGAGTTTTGAGGTTATGGATTCAATGTGGCTTGAGACATTTAGTTGGGGATCAAACCATACACCAAGATATTTATAGGATGAGACCACGCTAAGAGGAGTACCATCTAGGGAAGTGACTGGGGAGGAGTTTTACCAAGTCTTTGAGAGGCACTGAAGGTCATGGAAACAGTTTTCATTGTGTTTAATTTCAGGTTGATTCGCCTGAAATCAGGATTGCACAGAGTTGACATCTTGTTACAGGTGGATTGGACAGTGGTTAGGTCAGACTGGAGGTGAACAGGATGGTATCATCTGCATACATGTGGATGAAGGATTTGGAGCATACAGAAGGGAGGTTGTTTATAAACAGGAGAATAGAATGGGGCAGAGAACTGAGCCTTGGGAATGCCAGCAAGAATGGGAAGGTAGGGGAAGAGGAGTTGATGATCTTTACAGATTCACAAGATAAGAATTATACCATTTTATGGGGGCAAGCTCTGCATTCTTGAGCATGTTTAGGAGCAGTGGGTGGGATACAGAGTTGAAGGCCTTAGCTAGGTCAATGAAGACTGTGGGTGAGTTGTCCTTGATCAGGGCTGATTGGATATGTCCTGTTACACGGAGAAGGGAGTATATGGTAGAGTGGTGCCTCTAAAGCCGGAGGGAAAGGGAAAGAAAATTTGTGGAGGTGAGGAAGTCGAGTTAGCCTGGTTTGCACTAGCCATTCCTGTGTCTTGAACGGGCAGGGAGGAGGGAAATAGGTCAGTAGTTGCCAGGTACTGAGGATCGCGCCTTGTGGAGAGGAATGATGCAGGCTGACTTCCAGGCTTTGGGACTGTGCCTGTGAGGAAGTATAGGTTTAAGAAGAAGGTGAGAGAAAGGGTAATGGCTGGGGCTGATAGGTGAAGCAGGCTTGGGTGAATTCCGTTAGGGCTAGATTTGGCTGGGTTATGGAAAAGGAGCACCTTTAGAACTTCTTTAGCAGGAACGGGGGAGTAGGAAGGAGTTTGGAGGTGGGCTGTGTGGCAGAGGTGTTGTCACATGGGGGTGTAGTTTGGTCCAGGAGGGGTGTTGCCGCAGGTGGGTGGGTGTAGTTTGGTCCAGTCACAGGTGGGGGTGTAGTATGGTCCGGGAAGGCACAGGTATTGAAGAAAGAGTTGAGGATTTCATGATTTGACAGGGTCAGTTACTGTAAGGCCATTGTGCTTAAGGAGGGGATGTTGGTATGAGAAGGTGGGTTGACAATGGAGTGGAATATGTTCCAGAAAGAGGAGGGCTGCATGTACTGAGCCGAGCATTAAAGTAGTCTGCCTTTGCTTGTCTGATGGCCTTTGTACATGCATTTCTAGTGGTGTTGTAGGCTTGTCTAGCCTTTGGAGTTAGGGTGGATTTTAAGATGGACCAGGCTTTGTTGCGGTTTTGCAGAGGGCCACTATTGGGGCTGTGACCCAGGGTGGTAGCATTTCCTAACCTGGGCTTTTATTTATGGGTGTGGGAGTCCCATACACTTGTGAAGATTTTAAGAAACTGTGTCAGGGAAGTGTCACATCAACGGCGGAGTAGACTGTCTCTCAGTTAGTGTGGTGTAAATCAGAGAGGAGGAAGTTTGTGTCGAGTGAGGTAAGGGGTGTGAGTAATTATGTATTTGGGGCAGACTTGGACAGGTAGGTATTTTTAATGCAATATATGATGCAATGATCACTTAGGGCAGGGTCGAGACTCCTGCAGCAGGTATTCTGTGAGGATAAGAACAGAGTACCCAGTCAATGAGAGAGTGATTAGAGGAGTGGGTGTTGTAGTGGGTAGGCTCAGTGATTAGCTGGGTAAGGTTGCAGGATTCTATTTTGGAGGTGGTGGTTTTAGAGAAGGGGGAGTCAATCGAGGTTATAGTCTCCAAGCAGTAATAATTTGGTCAAGTTTGCTAAAGTCAGAAGGTAGGAGATGCAATCAGCAAGTGCATCTTGTTTGATTAGGGAATAGATATCATTCCTTGGTGTTTAGTGGACCCCCACCCCAGCAGGCAGTGTCCCACCACCCTGCTCCTCCTCATTCCATCCCATCCCAGCCCTGAGCTGACGACTGGAACATCCCTCCACTCTCCACCATGTCCAGGCACTGACTGAGCTGTCAAGGACTGGGTACCGTATAATGGGCTGGCAGAATAGCCTAGCGGTTAGAGGAACGAGGTGTGAACGAGCTTGATACATCCAGCAGACCAGACCTGAGTTCGATTCTCCAACCTCCACTTGCATACTGTGTGACTCTGGGCAAGTCACTTAACGTCAAGTGCTCCCAGGTTGCTCCCTGAAAACAGGCACTTGTGCCTAGTGGGCCTTACCTGGTTACCAAAGACTAAAAAAAATAAAAATTATGGGGATAGGATTGGGGTAGCAGGGTGGTGTGCACTGCCTGCTAGAGTGGGGGATCCACTAAACACCAGGGAATGATATCTATTTTATCATATGGGCAGAACAGGGATAGGGAGGGTGTCTACTAGACCACCAGGGATGTGTACTTTAAATTGCAAGGGGAGATCGGGGTAGGAAGGGAGTCCACTGACCATTAGGAAGCTGTAAATATTGAACTACAGGAGGTGTATATGTTGAGCTATGGGAGGATCAGGAAGGGAGACCACTGGACACCAGGGAATTGTATAATTCATACCACAGGAAGATTGGGGATAGGAAGGGTGACTGCTGCCCGGCACAATAGGGCCATTGCGCTGCATGCAAATGAGCCCATAATGGCATGCAACAGGCCCATTAAGGCCATGCACACCCAATGGGCTCACCTGCATGTTTGGGCTAAATATTGCACCTTAGGGTCATGGCGCAACCAGTGTGTGCTGCATTTTATCCCCATGGGTGGTCTTCAGCCTGCACTCTGGTAGTATGGCACACAGTATGGTGACTAATTGCTTGGCAACATGCTACCATGACCAATATTCTGACAGAGCAGTCTGTTTGGATCCTGCTATCTGTTTGAACAGTGCACTAGAGTCAGCCAGCCTTACTTTATGCACAGCATACCTGTTTGCGCTTGTATAGCCAGCTGGCTCTGAAAATGGGGCCCAGTGTCCCTTAAAGGAGGTGAGAAATGAATTACATTTTAGCAATGTTAATATGTCTGAATTAAAGGTACAGTTATTTTATCTGACTTGTGGCTCTTTTTGGACGTCTCCTGATTGTAAGTCAAACAGCATACTTTTGTACCCTCCTTTACTGTCCTTATAATCATTTGTCTGCAATGAGTTCATGCTGCTATATGACCAGTGACACTGGGAAAACTTGCTGCTTTTGAGAGTGACGAGTACTGATTCTGTTACTGAATGGTATGTTATGAGGTGACTCACGTAACGTATGTGTGACTTAAATGACCTATGTAATTTCAGCTGTGTTAGTTGTATGGTCCATGTTACCATTGTTAATGTATACTGTGTCTCTGCTTGAAATTATTTCAGAGATCATGCTTGCCTGGTTTCTATTTATCTGATAAATTTGTACCACAACTGAAGCCTAACTACACAGTCAGGAATGCCCCATTCAGCTTCCCACTGAACCTACTGAAGTACGCCCAGCATGATCATGTTTAAAACCTTTCCTGGTTAAAGATTTTAAGAACTGTGATGTCTGCTCCTTTTCTATTGAGTGAAACAAAAGTTGCATGAGTATCTCATACTGGGTGATTCTGCTGAATGAGACACATGGATGCACTCTGGGAGGTGGTTATGGATTAGTTTGAGATATGTGCCATTACTAGAGATTTTACATTTTTCTACTGTTCTAGTAAGTTGCACAATGTGCATTTCAGCCCTTGGATAACTGATTATTTAACAGAGAGTCTGATCTGAACTTTCATTTAACACAACACTCTTTCATATCAAGTTTGAGGATGTTCTGTCTTGCAGTGTAGCTTTTTTCCAGATAGGGTGTATATGTCTTAAAATAAATGAATCACAGAACATGAGTTGACATTCATGCTGCTTGAAACAGTTATTAATCCAATTGGTTTCTTATAGTCTGCTTCTAGGCAATTGCTTTCTGTTCATGTGCTATTTATTTTTATTGGACTGAAGCCGGCCAAAACTGCAATTTTCTGGTCTACCAGTCTGAGGTGTGGAGCTCTCGCTTAAAAGACACATCTCTTTGTCTGGTCTTCTTAATAATGCATTTGGGGCAACAGTGAAAATTAATTCAGTAAGCGGAGTAGACTAATACTAAGGAAGAAGTGTCTTTTTATGGTTGCATAGCAGGAGCTATAGTGACTTATAGCAAATGACAGGAGGAGGAGAGAAAAGAGGGTTTGGGGCATGATGGAATACCAACACATTACAAATGCTTTGCACCACACTCTTCCCAGTGAGTGGAGCTGAAGCAGATACAGGAATCAGTCAGCTTCCTCCCACTCTCTCGATCTGTCTCCTCCTCTTCTTCTACCCCTGCACTTTTTCTGTTGCCACCTCAGCTCCTGATAACAATTGAGGGGCAGGACTGGGGTTCTATTTGGCCCCTGCCAGCTCCTCTACTCTTGGGTCTCACACCAAGGCTTCCCTCTTACCTTCTGCACTCTGCTGGTCCAGGGCCTCTCTTGAGTCTGTTCGCCAGCTGCCTCCATTGGTCCTGAGAGGGAGCCACTTGTAGAGGTTGCACTTGCCGGTTGCAGTTCTGCGTCCCGCTCAGTACATATCATCCTTTTCCCTCCATTGGTGGACCTCCACACTGGTCCTTCTCGGTCTCTCTCTCCATTCCCACTGTCCAGCAACCCCTTGGTGCTCACTAGCCAAGCAGGAGCACCATCATGGCCAGGTCCCTCCAGGCATCCAGGCTCTGCAGCTTAACCAAGTCTCGGGTCCATGAAACCTTGAAAAGGGCAACAAATTCATGAAACGGGACAAGGACAGCTCTGATTTCTTCTTCCCAATTCTTCTACTGTGTTTCATACTTTGCTAAACTGCTAATCTTCAGAGTAGACATGAACAGGGTATGATCAGGGTCAGCGATGGCAATGCTTAGTGATACATGCTGTTTAGTGTTTGTGAACTGTCAGCTATTTTTACATAAAATTCATCTGGGTTTCCTACCAAACAGTATTGTTAGTTTATTTGTTAAAACAATTTATCTGGATATACAAGAATGCAGTGCAAAATGATTTTATAGTACCTTATTATCATACCAAATTTGCTCTAAACTCCTTAACTTTTTCTTCAGTGATACTTTATAGTAAACTGTTTGGTATTATTGTTGGCTGCTCAAAGATGTCCACTTTTAAAACATCACTTAGGGGTAATTTGATGAAAACTCTGCTTGTAAATGTTTTAAATGATCCATGTTATTTTTATATTATGTGTTGTGATACTTATATAGTGTGCTTTTATGTATTGAAAACACTGGACGCCTGTGAAAATAGGTTCCTGTGTCCATAGACCTTTCAGTATAAAATAAAAATGAAACAAAATGAAATGAAAAGGTTTATTTTACTTTATCAGTAGCAGGTAATGTATTAAAAGTGAATAAAAACAAATAACGATAGTGCACATCTACTTCTTTATTTGTTAATTTGCTTGAAAATCTCCATGATTTTGGCCTGCTGTAGATTCTCACTAGTCGCCCAGCACAGAAATTCTCTGGATTGTAATAGAGTCTATAGCCTTCTTCTGTGGTAGTATTGTGCTCTGTGGATTTTCTGCAGGCATTTCCGAACTTATTTTGCAGAAGAGGCAGGAGACGCTGTCTTTGTCATCACTCTGTCATCCTCAATTCCACCCTTCTCTTATGGCAGTTGCAATCTCCTCACCTGTTAGTAAGCAAGGAATAAGACATGACTGGGTGTGCATGCCACAGATTTTACCACACACCAGGGCGTAATAAGGCGCGGGGCCTTGGCTGAGTGCCTTTAGCCCTGGTGTGCGGTAAAATCAGTTCCATGCACGACCTGGAGTGTTTTATTGTGCTTATAAAATGGGATCCTTCCTTTATTTTACTGTTTGCAGTTAAAGAAATATTGTTTGCATGTAAAAAAAATGTAATGCTGCTAATGTATGATAAAATAGTCCTTCCACGGACATTGTTTTCATATTCATGAGGTCATTTGCATAATATTCATGAGGTCATTTGCACCCTAGTGACTTGTTTCACTGTTTTTCATGCACTGCTGTTTCCTGCCTCTCTGTGCTGGCTGTGATTTGCGTCTCTGACTCAGCCCCATGAATATGTCTTTATTGCTGAAAGTCAGATGAGGAAGGAAGAAAATAACTTTCAAAGTGGCCGTAAGTGTAGATTTGCCACAGGCAGTGTCGCACTCTACTTGTGATATTTGGGAGCTGAGACTGATGCTGATTGCGTTTTAGTTGAGGTGGGCAGTCCCAAAGCGATGTAGTACTCCCCTTGCCTTGACGGTCATTGTGGGGAAGTGGGACTGGGTGAAGTGTCTAAATATTTTGGTGGCTTTATAGAGGATTGGGAACTGCATAGTGTTCATGAGCGGGATCTTACTTCCAGTATTTCGGTACCGAATAGAGGTACTGCTGAAAATATACTCTTGTACTCTAGTTTTCTTGATGGCTGTGGTTGTATTTGTTTGATTTTTTCTGTGCATTTTTCATTTTCTTTTGGTGGCAATTTCTTTGAAACAGCGAGTGGTCTGCTGATCGACTGATGAGCATGGCTGTTGGAAAGTGCTCACGCTATAGCGAAGGGATAGCCATGCCATTTCAGATGATGGGTTTGTAAAGATTTGTGACTTTGATGATGAGAGTGGGGGTAGGTGTTTTGGATGTGTAAGCAATAAGACATGACAGGGTGTACCAAAGGAGTGAAGCGCGGTTCAGCTTTTAGCGAGGAAACAACAATGGCAGCATTTTTAAATGAAAACGTTCTAAGGCTTGATGATTTCAGCCTTATTACTACTCTCCTTTTCATGTTTGCTTGAGTGCATATGCAAAGAACGTCTTGCAACAGTACGAGTTTTGGAGGTGTGTGACCCTTCTCCCCAATGCCGTGATCAGTGTAGCAGGCATGACCCTAGGAGACCAATACATGCCAAGCTGTGTATGACAGCAGTTTGGCTGTGTTGGTCTTCACATCAAAGAAAAGGTCCGCTGCAATCAGCAGTGGTAGCGCAGGCGCAATTAGCATACATTGCCAAACTGCTGTCATGCATAACTCGGCAATCCCTCCCACTTCCTCCCTCTGCTAATGTCCTCCCTCCCTCATTTTGTCCCTGGCCCCCACCTTGTGTGCCAAGGGGTGCCCAATCCCCACAGCTCATGAACTCATCCCAGCACACTGTGTGGCAGACAGGTGCCCAATCCCTGTCGGCTGCAGCCCCCCAACAAAAAACATCCAGTTGGCATGCTGGGAGCCCACCCCAGCACGGTCATGCTGCTCCCCTCAAACACACACACTGTATGGCCGATGGGGTGCCTAATCCCCACCGGCTCCACTCTCCCCAACAAACAAGTAGGTGGCATGCTGGGGCCCACCCCAACGTGCAAAAGTGTCCGTTGTATTTTTTTTATTCCTGCAAAACAAGAAAATGGTTCCTCGGTGAGTTCTTGCCCTGCTGCCAACCCGTGCCACTTTCTGTGCACCCACCTCCCCCCCTCTCACCCCATACTTACCTCTGGGGCTGGTGCGACGATCTCCGGTGGACCGGGGAGCACGTCTGCACTCTTCAAAGCCGACCGTCAACTGAGGAAATGCCGTAAGCTGTATATTGGCATAAATAGGGTTTTCCAACTTGGGTGGATATCTCGCCATTTATTTGACATTTTTGGCACCAAATTTTCAACATGGGATTCTTGACACCCCTTCTCATGCATTCAGTCACTGTCATGGCGTTATTCGGTCCTGAAAGGTATTTTTGCAGCCACTGCGTGGAATCACCTTTTAGGACCTAGTAATGAAATGACAGTGCAGCGTTCATGAGGTAGGCTCTCAAAAGCCTATGTAGCAAATTTGGTGAAAAAATCAAAAATTACTTTTACAAGTGTGCTAGCAGTTTCCACGACACTCATAAATTCACTAATCTGTAATATTTTACTCCAGATTTTCAACATATACATATTTCCACACTTTCTTATGAACAGTACAGCTATCCTTTTCATATCCTGGCCGAAATGAGTTCTCGGCTTCCAGCGCAAAATATCACGATCGCTGTTGGAAATCAGTGTTTGCTACAGAGTAAAACAATCACAGTGACAGTTTTCATGAGCAGAGGTCCTAAAATGCCTATGTTAAAAATTTGGTGGAAAAAGTCCATAAAATGGCTGTGTTATGAGCATCGCTGTGCAGTTTCTACACACACTTGTAAGTTCATGAATTTATAATATTTCCACTCCAGATTTTCAACACTGCCATTTTCCACATCTTCTTATGACCACTACAGCTTTCATTTTCACATGCTGGCGAAAATGTGTTTTCGCACTTCAGGCATACAATAAGCGAGCCGCTGTGGAAATCATGTTCGTACACAGTAAGAAAATCACAGTGACACTGTTCATGAGCAGATGTCCTAAAATGCCAGTGTTGAAAATTTGGTGCAAAAATTCCAAACAATGCCTGTTTTATGAGCTGCATTGCACAGTTTCCACAGCCTCGTAACTTGCGAATTTGTCATATTTTCACTCCAGATTTCCAGCATTTGCATTTTCCCACACCTCCTTATGAACAGTTCAGCTGTCATTTTCACATCCTGGCTGAAATGTGTTTTCACACTTCCGACGTTGAATAGCTCAGTTGCTGTGGGAAATCAGTGTTCGGTGCACAGTAAGAAAACCATAGTGTCAGTGCTCATGACCAGAGGTGACAAAATGCCTATGTTGAAAATTTGGTGAAATAATTCCACTGAATGACTGTGTTACAAGCATGGGTTGCACAGTTTCTATACAGGCTCATTTCCTTGAGCACACCCAGGGCGTTAGGGTTCCTAAGACAGACACTTATGAGGTATGAGTGTGAAATGTTGATCAGATGCAAGAGGAGTTGCAGAGAGGTACTCCGTTGGGATATGGATGCTGAAGGGACATGGATACAGCTGGGGGCTGCATAACTGCCAATCGCCAATGCAAATACCTGCAAGTGAACGTTCAGCATTGACAAATGCTTGTTTTAACCATACATGGAACATATTTCATGCATGGTGAGCTTAGTCTCTGGTTGGCTGGTTTAGTTTACCCATTTTATAAGACTGTATACTGAATGTTGTCATCTGCCACAGATATTGAAGACATCCTGTGCATTTTCTGGCACACTGACAATATCAGACACAGTGTCTCCCTAATATTTTTTTTATATTCTATTTGTATAAAGGCAGAGAACAAAAAAAACAAGAATACAATATACTGTACAATATTACACCTGCTGGAGGTTAGAACAGATAGAGGTGACATGATAGAGACTTCTAGGCATATTAAGGGAATAAATAATGTTGAATGCAGGTAGCTTATTCAAAAGGAAAGTAGGAGTTAAAGCAAGGGGTCATAATTTAAGATTGGAGGGGAAGATTTAAGAGCAATGTAAGGAGATGTTATTTCACTGAGAGGGTGGTGGAACCCTGGAACAGATTACCTAATGAGGTGGTATGTGCAAAATAGTGTAGGAATAAAATAGTGTAGGAAAAATAGTGGAGGAATTCAAAAGGGCATGGAGAGACACAAAGGGCTGTCTAGTGGGCAGAGGAAAATATCCCGGAAGTGGAGACAAGTAGGGTTGGTGGGAAATGGCAGACTAGATGGACCAGGATGGTCCTTTTCTGCTGACACATTACTATGATACTTTTTCAGAATCAAGTTTGCAAGTATGTCAGATAAATCACTTTATACCATTCTTATATTACTTATAGATACATGTAGCAATGAATCCTTTTTCCTCTAAAATATTATCACATTACATTTTTAACTTGTTAAGACTCAACCAATGGAGAATCAGGTATTAGCCTTACACTTACATCTGTATTTTACAGCAATCAAGAAAAAGTGACCACGCTTTCTTAAACAACGAAAATGAATCTATTGCAATATGGCTTAATCTTTGTTAGAAATAATGGCAGTGTCTTTATATCTCAAGATACTCATATTATGTAAATTTGTGTCTGTTCTTATATGTGTCTGTACTTTATGCCCAGAGCCAACAACAGGTGCTTTGATATTACGGTATTCTGTTTTTATTATGTTTGTGATGTATATCAGGAATTTCATCATCATGATAATATAAAAATAATCCAAGTTGTACATTAATGTTACATCTCCTACCGGATTAATGTAGTAGTAGCTGTTATGGCACTGATCAGACTTGTTTATGGGAGGATTGTAGATGGGCAGAATAAGCTGCAGAGGTGGTGGTCTGTGCAAAATCAGATGGGAATTCAAACAAGGGTGGAGCAGATATAGGGGCTCGGTAAAGACTACAACAGAAAGGGCGGGGAAGGGGTTAGTGAAGACTGGGGTGGGGATCATGTGTGGGCCCCCACCCCGGGGAGCAGGTTCATAGTTGTGGCTCTCATCATGGGGGCAGGGTTCATGGATGAACAGTGCAGTTCTGGGAGGTGGCTTGGAAGGTGTGTGTGTGTGTGTAAGGCTGTGGGGTGGGGCTGTGTCGGGGCAGGTGCAGGTGGAGGTGCAAAGGTGCTACTGTGCATTGTGTGTGGTATGCATTACAGCCTTCTTGCAGTCCCCCGCATATATGCAGAGAAGCGGAGTGAAGGTGGCATGGCTATACCTTCGCCTAGTCCACATGTGTGACTTATGGTCCCCAGATGTTCTCGGCCATGCTGATCCTGTGTGTTCTCTAGGTGCAGGAGGCCTCCAACCCTGGGATGTGGAGCCCACCTCACATGTGTCCCAGGGCCTGTGGGGCTAGCATTTGGCAGCCAGTGGTGGCCTGGTACTCTGTTCAATGGCAACTGGTGTGCGGTGGGTGGTGGAGGGGTGGTGACATATGGCTTTACCCCGCACCCTGTGTGTCTACCTGGAGACATTTGGGACATCACATACCAGCCTTTGGGGACAGCATGGCTGGCTGTGTGGGTCCTGGATAGCAGATGGTTTTCTATCTGCTCCAGGAGGCCCCTTGTTCATTTGTGGGAACAGTGCTGCCCACGGTTCCCGCGTCAGATCCTGCAGGGTGTCAGTGTTTCCCACTAGGCCTGCAGGCAGTTCTGCTCCAGCTGCTGCAGTCTGGAATAGAAAATCTGCATAACAGACCATGGTGTCATTCTGCATACCCTGTGGTTTGGCAGTGCTAAGGGCCCTCATCCCCACTGTCTGCATGCCTTTGTGGGTGGCACATTGGCCCCTACATGCTCGGGCCATGTGTGTGGAACAGGAGATCATCCCACATGGCTGGACATGTAGGACTGTGTCAGCTGCTCTTCAGGGCCTTTGTCTCACAGCACTGGGTGGCCAACTGTGTGGTGGCTGGGGAATGGTTTGGGGCGGAGGTGTTTTCTGGCTCCTGTCAGGTGTTTGGGCTAGGTCCTGCTTGGTATCCTGCATCCCCACACAGTCTCAGATTTGGTTTCCTCCAGAGTGCACATCTCCAGCACCGTGTCTGGTGTCTCTTGCACTGCACCTGTGGATGAGAGTACATTGGCTGGTTACTTACAGGTACACTGGCAGGCACTGTCATGTGTTCAGCCAGCCACAATGAGGTCCACATACCTGCCCTATCCATGTCTGCATCCCTTGTGTATCATCCTCCACAGTGGTCGCAGCACATGGATGCTGTCCGCAGTCTCATGCTCTGCAGAGTGTGAGACAGGACTGTTGGTTATGCTGTTCAGTCATATACTTCCCACCCTGTGTCCCCTGCACTGTGCCTCATACCTGGCAAGGTGTCAATGCCCTCCATCTCCCCATGAAAGCCAACTCCAGAGAGGGTGTCAGTCACCATCTTCTCAATGGTGACAATGTTGGCACCTATTTGTGTGGTCCCCATCTGTGCTACACTGTGCCCATTCCATGGCAGGAAGCTTTTGTTAATGGCTGACCAGAGGTCACACTACCTGTGCTTGATTGCTGCAAGCTGCATGCCACTGGACCGCTGCATTGACACGGCCTGGATGTCAAGCCATATCCTGGCCTTGACCTCTAACAGAATTTTCAGGGACTGTGCTCCATACAGCACCCCATAGTTGTCTCGGATGTCTGAGACCACGCAGTGCCACCTGGCTGCCCATGAAATTATTGGACCAGGCTCTGGTGGTACCACGCGACGATGCCCTCCATGGCCCTTGGCTTTTCCCCAGTCTGGACATGCAGCCTCTTATGGGGTATGCCTGGCACTGGTACAGCACCTTATTCTCTACATCCCACTGTTGTGCACTCCTCCATCACAGTATTCACTTCCTTGTGTCCACGCGGGGCAGTGTACATGCCCATATATGGTGAGGTCAAGGGGTGGGACGATGGTTTGGGATGCCCCTGTCCCTGTGCATAGCTCTGCGCTCCTCTGTTTGCCATGCCTCTGCCTCAGCTCCCACTGCATGTGCGTCTGTGAATGCCTCATGTTTTTCAGGTGACTGAGGAGCAGAGCTGCACACCCATGCTAAGGCACCGCTTCTGTGCTTTCATGAATAGAGCCCAATAATCTTTAAAGGCAGTACAAAAGAGTATGCTTCAGTGGGTTGAAGCTATCTCTTGGGGCCTATTAGAAATTGAGAAGTGTAGCTAGAACTCTATGGGCTGGATTTTCAGATGGCGCTAGATCGACGCAGGGTGCGCCAACCACCTTGTGTCAGATCCAGGAGCACCAAATACTGTGCGCCATGTTTTGCACAAAAAGTGTTCTCTGTGGCAAAGTCCCCCAAACTGATGCAAGAAGTCCACTACATCAAACAAATGACACAAGGAATGAGAATGATGCAAGCTGTGTAAAAAACAAATGTTGCAAGTTCAGTCAAAAAAATGACTCAAGGAATGAGAATGAAACAAGCTGAGTCAAAGGAATGGTTCAAGTTGAGTTAGAAAAATGACACAAAAGACAAGCTGAGTCAACAAATACAGCAGATGAAATGGCCAAGTCTAAGCCCCAAAATGTTCTAAACTAGTTTTACAGGAGAATACTGTCCCTTAATAGTACCATAGTCAGGTCTGCTCTCCCTGTTATGGGCCTCTTTATATGCTCAGTGTACGTTAGACCAGCTCTGGCCCATTTAACAGCGACATGCATCTTAGGCACAAGGACAGGACTCACATTCTTTGAAAATCCCAAATAAGGGATGGTGCATTATTTCAGTGATGCAGGCATCCCTGCTGACATGGTGCAGGCATTTTTCAGCACAAGCATGGTGCAAACCAGTCTGGCACATACAGACCTGTTTTTGACACAAGCATCATTTGAACATCAGAACTGATGCAAGTTTTGATGCATCCTGCTCCTTGCATCAGTTGTTTTTGATGCAAGCACCCTAGCTCATTATCTGTCCTTCAAAAGTCCGCTCCATATTTTTGTGACAAGTGTCCACTACATACAGGTCTTTACCAAGGTACTCATTGCCTGTTACCCTGCTTTACCATGTATGGCCTGTGTCATTACTAAAGGTGTTTACTTTGCTGCATAGTACCTGATATTCTCCATATTACCTTGTATAGCCTGTTCCAGTACTAGAAGAGAATAGCCAACCATGCCCATCAGTTTATCGGCTCTGAGCTCACTTTCAACTGATGCTCTCACTCTGCTCCCTAGTCCTCATCCTTGCATGTGAAGCCTGGTGTGGGATCCTTCCTTTCTGGCCCATAGTGGGAATGACCTTACTTCAGGTGAAGCTTAGCCATTTGTGCGAGCGGTGCCTCTTGATATAGAATTTATGACTAGCTGCGAGTGAGGATTTATTGCTATCTTTTAGCTGTAGAATCAACTATCAAAGCACCTTCAATGCATTCTCTCTACGAACGCTCTTGGTTCGCTTGATCGAAATAGTAGATTGGTAGGTCAAGCGAGTGCCTCATTGGTATTCTCTCCTCCTCCTCTAGCCTTTGAGGTGGTTTGTTGCAGAGGCCAGTACCTGCAACCCTCCACAGCTTTCCTGTAATAGGGAAAGAGTGAGAGTTTCCTCTAAAGTGGAATATTTTCTGCTCCCTTGTATGTGTTTCTTTTTTGGGACTTTAGCTTTTTTCAGCCTTATTTGTAGCTTGCTACCCGGAATTGCCTTTTAAACAGTGATATTGGTGGGCTTGAAGGGCTGGTTCATATATACTTCAATTGAGGAGGGGTGGGGTTATATGAAGGATATGGGGAATAGTTAATGCTGATTAATAATAGACAATTAATCAAGATGACCCCACTTAGCCACAACGGTCTTTAGATTTTAACATTTCTGTATTTCCTTCATTTTTGATTTTAATACTGAATAGGTTTACCTACCCCTCCACAGTAAACTCTCATGGAACTTAATGCCAATTACATACTATAGCCATAAGGTGGCTAGCCTCTCTTAGGGACCATATGGAAAATGGCTCAAGTTATACTGGTAAGACTGGGGATTGAGATCCTTCACTCAATTTGGGGCTTACTGCTAACTCTGGCAATTGTATTTTCTGGGCTTGGTTACAGAGCACCATACTCCTTTCCTACTTCCTCTGGAAATCAGGACAGGAGGTTACAGGGGAGCTAAGAATGAGCACCTACCACTTGGGAGTCTTATTGTATATAGTTATTGTTACTGTTTATAGGGTTACCTGTTGTAACTGTTTCTATGTTTGTCTTTTTGCTTTACTTAAGGGTTATTTGCAAAGTTTTCAAAGGGTGAAAGGGATATCTTTCTTTTTATCGTGATCTCTTGTATTTACTGCAAGTTGGCTCATGGGCTAAACATCTATTCCTACAATTTACTCCCAGATTAGTACAATATACTTTCTTACAAGGGCTCCGTGAAGGAGCTGAGAGAGTGGAGGAGGGGTGGGGGAGGAAAACACATGAGTCAAGAATTACTGTTAAACAAACAGGTTTTATTGTTATACTTAATACAAGCAGTCAGTAGATGGTCATATTCAGACAACTGGACTGAGGACTAAGGAGGAGTGTGGTCTGGTCAAATGTATTCACTTTACCCTCAGGGAAGAACAAAAATACCAACTAAAACATTAAAACTCAAAATATTGTCGGTTAATCCAGTAAAAATCATATCACAAAATATTAATGGTCTCCATGATCTCATTAAATGGTCCCACCTCATGCAATATCTTAATAACACACCCTCAGATCTCATCTTTCTTCAGGAGACTCATCAGTCCGAATCCAAGCATCTTAAAACTAAACTGGGGTAACAGGTACTGAGTTGTGGCATCATCACACACAGGGGTAAAAAAGAGGGGCGGCTATTTTAATCCCACAAACTACTCCTTTGGACATGCAACACACACATATCGGTGCCCTAGGTAGACACGTAATAGTGATGGGTCTTTTATACAGTCAGAAGGTCACTTTAGCAGTGTCTACTTCCTCTCAGACAAAGTTTCCTATATTGAGGATTTCTCTCAACAGTAATCAACCACCTTGTGGTCAGTTGATTTTGGGAGGTGATCTCAATTTGACCTTATCCCCACATACTGATTGCTCGAATCAGCTAAGACATAGGAATACTGCAAATACCAAACAATTTAAAAATACCTTAGATTATTTGGGCATTGTTGATGTCTGGAGACACTTATTTCCCTCAGCACCGGGTATACACATTATTCACCCAGATTTAAGTCGTACTCTCGACTGAATTCTTTTCTGGTACCCTGCGAACATTTATCATCTATCTAGGATATATTTATAGGCCTGAAAATACTATCCTACCACCCTCCATTCTAAAATTAGATATGGGCAGAGAGAAGAAAAGACCTTATGGAGGCTGAATCTATTAACTCTAGCAGATAAGGAATTCCAGGAGATAATTAAAGCAAGAGTTTCCCATTTTATCTCTGAGAATGTGTCCCTGGACATCACTGAAGCCATTCAATGGGATACCATGAGGCAACGATCTGAGGAGAAAGTATAGCATACACCACTAAAAAGAATAAATAAAGAAAAGCTATGTATTGAACCCTGTCAGAGCAACTATTAAACTACTGGATGCTGTATAGAGATGGAGACACAGATTTACAAAACAGATTAGGGACACTAAGGCAGCATTGCAGAAGATCATAGATAATAAAGTACAACAATCTTTGGTTTATTTAAGACAAACGGTTCATGAGAGTGGCCCAAGCGGGGTTAGGAGACTAGCGCAGAAACTTTGATCCAGGAAACTCCTCTACTATTCTTAAGCTCAAAAATGTTAAGAGGGGCTAGGAGACTAGACGCAGAAAATTTGATCCAGGAAACGCTCCTCTACTATTCTTAAGCTCATAAATCTTACAACTGGTGAAACACACCACTAGATAATCATATCATACAGGCCTTCTCAGATTACTTTGTCAATTTATACTCCCAAACCAGTCCTCTACTCCATTAGATACTTTCTTTTTTAAACAAGCTAACCTTCCAACATTGTCCTCCCTCCAAATTCACTTTTTAGAATCCCATTTCTCAGATGGAAATTAAGTGCAATAAAAATCTTAATCCCGAGCATTGTCTGAGTCCAGTTGGTTTTATATCCAAATGGTACAGAAAGTTTATAAAAGAATTAACCCCTAAGTTACATTCCCTATTTATGGAAATATCCCAGGGCAGATTTACCCCTCTATCTTGGGATTTTGCAACAATTGCCCCAATACCTAAACCCCATGAGGATCCTTCATACCCTGGATCCTACTGCCCTATCTCTATTTTGAACGTAGACTATAACATTTTCACTGCTATTTGGGCCTCCAGACTAGAACATATTATTCCAGGAATTATACACCCGAGCAATCCGGTTTTATCAAAACAGGAGTACTGCAGACAACATCTGCAAAGCACTAATCCTTCAGGAATATGTCCACACCAGAAAAATCCCATCAGTTTTATTAGTCTTGATGCCAAAAGGCCTTTGACCATATCTCGTGGTCCTTCCTATAGGAAACCTTGGGGCCTTTCATTTTTCTCCTTCATTTATAACTTGCCTAAATAACTTACAGGTCTCCAAGGGCCTATGTCTGGTCATTGGGGATTTATCTAACCCGATCGGCCTGGAAGAAGAATGAGACAGGGATGTCTCCATCCCCTATCTATTTACTTTATAAATCGAACCTCTGGCATCCATGTTTAGAGCCTTGATCTCGGTGGAAGGTATACCGATAGGGCAGAAAGAGCACAAACTTAATATGTTTACGGATGATTTTTGTTAATCTTACTAACCCTAACAGTGTCTATTCCCAAGACATGGAACGTACTGAGACAGTTTGAAAGACTGCAGGATTCAAGCTGAATGATGCAAAATGGAAATTCTGGCTTTAACTTCTCCTCCTCAACAATTAAAAGGCCTTCCTTTTAAATGGTTAACCATGAAAATAAAATATTTGGGCCTGCATGTCCCCTTAGACCCAGAGGTCATGGAAACAATAAATTATGAGCCCTTATGATCATAATACAGTCTGATCTGGATAGGTGGTCCAGTGGTTTCTTTCCTTTACACCACTGGATAGAGATTATTCGACTAACATTCTTCCCAGGCTTTTATATCTAATCCAGAACATCCCTTTTTCCTCAGCATATTACTTTAAATCCTGGAATAGATTAATGTCTGGATTCATTTGGGGTAGAGGCAGTCTGAGAATAAGACTATGGGTGCTTAAATTATCCCTAGCTCAGGGTGGGGTTAGTCTTCCAGACTTTCGTTATATGTAAAAGCGGCATTCCTTTGGATTGCTTTGGTTTGGCTTATGGAGACCTGCCTAACACCCTGGAAAGAAATTGAGTTCCATTTAAATGATTTATTCAATATTAAGAAGATTCTCTTTTCATCTGAAGAGATCTCTCTTATCCCCTGTCTTATCAACACTAGGCCCATCCATCCCTTATTCTTCCTTTCCCAACCTCGGATAGGGAGCTCACTACCCTGGGTTGTGACATCCTACCATGCCCGTGACTTTATAGCATTCAATCCCGGGCTCACACATACTCCTTTCTCCATCCACCTTCTCTACATCCAGCTTTACCAACTCCTTTCTGTGCACCGTGCCCTCCTAGCCTTTCTCCCTACTTCTCCCTCTCTTCCCCACCTTCACCTCTACCTGGTGTATATTTTATTTTTATTTTCTCTTCCGTTACTTCCTCCTGCAACCTTAGATAACCTGCTTTATCTTCCTATAGACACTTCTATGTATGTAAATACCGTAATCTGTACAATATCTGTATAATTCTATGTACAGATGAACTTCTTTTCTTCCTCTCTGTAAAGAGTATTATCTGTATTGCCTTGTAAATACCTGTGTTTACCTGTATATACAATTGTTCATGCTCCACCCAGGTCCATCTTGCAAATGAGCTTCTGCTCAATGATGAACGCCTGGTTAAATAAAGATTTGATTGATTGATTGAGATCAGTGTCACGTGGTGCCCTTATGGGCATAATGGCTCAAATTTATAAATTATGGAAATGTATGAGACAGTCTGGCCCAATCCATACACTATAAGAATATTGTAAATTAATTTCTGAAGAGAAACATTTGCCCTATACACATGGACCAAGCATTTTCCAATTGGAGACATTTGGGACTCTCTCATTTTTCAATTCCTTTCCCCAAGGAATTCTTCCTTTTAAAACTTTAGTCTCAATACAACTTTCACAACTTGGATCTATTTCATTCTTTTCAGGTTTGGAACCATAATTTATGGAACAGGATATTACGGCTAAAATGCCTACCCGATTCCGATTTAATAAAACTATTCACAGAAGCCATTCTTGGGAACTTGGAAAACATATCATAGGAATTATATATAAGGGTTGCAAAGCGAACAACAAGAATTCACTGCTTCTATTTTACAAGAATGGAACAGATATTTATCCTTAGAAATATCCATAGAGGAGTGGCTGGAACAACCTTGTGGGTGCTAAAAATCTCATCATCCCTTATGGAGGGAATTCGCATAGAAGTGCACATAGCTGCTTTTGGTACCTACGGTCCTCTCAAATTCCTCCCAGACAAATATAGAATTTGTTGGAGGGGTTGTGGTTGCCCTCAAGGCCTCCCTGGGTCATATTTTGGGCTATGCCCTAGTCTGATGCCTTTCTAGCTCACTCTACAAACTGAGCTTACTAGCTTACTAGGTCAGTCAGTTGAATTAACTGCCAAACAGACACTATTAGGATCTTCCCAGATCACACTCCTCTGTGGGTCAATACCCTTCTACCTATATGCCTCCTTGCAGCCAAGAAGACTATTACTCGATGATGGATGTTGACACAGATACCAACAATTGAAAATGGAGATCTATCATGTCTGATGTGTACCAATTAGAAGCTTCAATGCAAAAATTCAAAATAGAACTCCATCTCACATGTTGAAATGGCAGAGGGTATTCTACCAATCATTGGTGGATCCTAACTTTGCCCTTAACTGATTGCTTTGGTTTGGACCAGGTGGCTATCTGACAAATTAATATAGAGGAGGGACAGTCGAGATCGAGGAGTCTTAAATAAAATTTTAGACTCAGGATCTTTCTAAATTAATAGTAAATATCCAAGGATTCTTAAATTAAATGATATACCTACAAGATCACAGAATTTGGGACAAAAAAACATGTTTTACTTGTCCTCAGATTTCAAAGATCACATGGAGATGGCTTTGTTGAAAAACAAGCTGAAACACTAAAACTGACTATTAATGATTCTACCTCATGGGTAATATGATTATACTGACTATGTATGACTCTATTTGGATCACAAATCAGGCTTTGTCCTGTTCTGCACCCCTCCCTCATTTATAAAGATGTGTCCCCTTTCCACGGTGACAGATTTCAAATATTTTGAGGTTTGCCTCAATTCGACCTGGATTTCTCCTTAATATCACTCAGACCTGTAAAACAATTAACTGAAGACTTGGCCTAACCTATTGTGACAAACACTTCCTCATACCATAGGTTAGACTTGCAACTGCCAGGGTGTGCTTCTCCCTTGCCTGCAATAGCATAAGATTATCTATTCCCATGCTTCCAAATCAGCCCTTATAAAGTGGGAGGTATCCTATAATAACATCTGCCATTTCTCTCTGGCACCCCCATGCCTCATGCACTGTTGCTGCCTGTATATCTCCTGGGTTGTTAATCCCCTCGGGGGTCCACTCATTCTCCTTGGGCTGTTTCACTGATATATTACATTGGTCTCCATCCCTCCCATTTTCCTTCCTGTAGCACCACCACAAGTCTGCTCTCTTGGTCTGCAGACTCAACACTTCTTCATGTCCCAAAATGTGCAACCAAGATGGGTCAAAAGGCCTTCTCCATCTTTGCAACAAACTCTGGAACTCCCTTCTCCTTGAAATTAGGAGTCTCCCACATACAGACTCTTTAAAGTACCCTCAGTAGGCATCTGCTGAGTTTGTTAGCCTGTCTCTGTGATGAATACATCCCATGTTGATTGTTTCCTGTTAAAGTCCCTTTACCTGCAATCCTAATCCCAGGTTTTTACTTGCCATGAACTGGTTTGTTTATCTCTGTATGAGATTTACCTTTATGATGCTTTTTTTAATTCTGCTTGTTTGTATATATCTCTATACTGTAGTCCATGCTTGTTACTGTGTTCGATTTCCTTATTTCTCATTATTGACTGTCACTAGCTGTTACCTGTATTGTGTTTTACATTGTGATTTTGTTCCCGTTGTACTCTCTCAAGCCATACCTGAAAATACGTATTTACTTGTCTAGTGTACCTTACCCAATAAACAAAAACTAAACTAAATAAAATAAAATAAATGATTGTAGGTGATGAAGGGAGCAGTGTGAGCCCTAGAATAATGCTGATGAAGGTGGTACTGGAATAACTCTTCATTCTGACACACAGTTATCGAAGGGAGGGAGGAGGAGGAGGAGGCATAAAACTAAGAATATGCATTATACATCCAAACATAATGTAGTATGCAAATATAATAAATAATAATTTTAATATAATACAATATTGTTTAACTTGAGAGATATTGTTTTCTTCATGGTTTTATGGCTCTACAGTTTTTTCATCTCGGTTTCACTAGAGAGTGGATACAATTTTTTTCATAGTTTCGGAACCTATAATAATCTCTTCATGGTTTAATGGCATACTGTTTTGCTTCATAATTCATGACCTTGACTATACCTGAGCTCAGGGATGCTGTTCCATGCTCCATCCTTTTACATTCATTGTCACACTCAATGTTTGTCACAACATGATTTGCCTTTGGATGCGGGTCTGCTTATTTGCTTGTTTTTATTTATTTACCAGGTAACGACACATAGACAGTGATTGCAGGAAAGATGAATGGTCAATCAGGTCTGCCCATTGGGCCCTATATAACCATGCAACCTAGTGTTGATACACCCATCAGACTTCCTATTCCTTTCCCGGTTTCATCTCTACAAGTGAGCACTATTCCTTGCTCTGTCCCAAGCCAGGTTGAAGCCCTCCATGGTTTTAGTTCTCACCACCTCAACTGGGAAGCTGTTCAATGGTTCCACCACCCTTTCAATAAAGTAATACTGTCTCACATCCCTTCTGAACTTTCTTCCTCTCAGCTTCCAGTCATGCCCTTATGTTGTCGAACTGGTGTTCCTGCTAAATAATTCCTTGTTGTTCACTTTGTTTATTCCTTTCAAGAATTTGAAGGTTTCTATCATATCCCCTCTCCCTTCTGTCTCCAGTGATTACACATTCAGTGCTCTAAGGTGTTTCTCACAGGACTTCCCCTGCTGGCCCTGTATCATCTTCATCACCCTACACTGTACCACCTCTAGCCTATCTTTGTCCTTTCTAAGGTGAGGGCTCCAGAACTGGGCACAGTACTCCAGGTGTGGCCTCACCAAGGATCTGTAGAGGGGAGTATCAATCTTTCTTTCTACTTTCAGTACCCCTGCCAAAACAGCCTAGCATCTTGTTTGCCTTATTACAAGCCTTGTTCCATTGGCTAGCTTGTTTAAAGGTGTCACTGATGACTACTAGGTACTGTTTCTCAGTTGTGGTGCTAAGTTTAACCCCTCCCATCCAGTACTCTGTCCATGGGTTCTTTTTCCTAGGTGCATCACCTTGTACTTTTGGCATTGAATTTCAGCTGCCAGATATTTGATCACCTCCTCTAGCCTTTGCAGGCCACCCTGTGATTCACAAATTCCATCAGTCCTAGTCAGCTTCTGCAGAGTTTAGTGTTGTCTGCAAAGAAATTTATGCTACCCTGGATCCCTTCTCTGATGTCACTGATAACCATGTTAAAAAGCACAGGGCCCAGGACAAACCCCTGTGGTACCCCACTGTGACCTCTCTCTCCTCTGATTTAACTCCATTTACAATAACCAACTCTGCCTCCCTTTAGCCAGTTTGTTACCCACCTAACTATATCCTAGCCACCCCAGGTCCTCCAACTTCCTTAGCAGGTGTCCGTGAAGCACAGCATCAAAAGCCTTGTTGAAGTCAAAGTAAGGTAGATCCATGACATGTCTTTATCCAGTTCCTTTGTCACCCAGTTGAAGAAACTATAAGGTTAGTCTGACAAGACCACCTGACACAAAGTTGTGCTATCGACTATCTTAGAGACCATTACCTCCAGATAGTCTGTTAGTTCCGCTTTGAGTAGTGACTCCATCAGCTTCCACACAGTAGAGGTAAGGCTGACAGGTCCATAGTTTCCTGCTTGTTCCTTTGTTCCTTGCCCTCCCCTTATTGAGTGGAACCATGTCTGCCACCTCCAATCCATTAGGACAACTCTCCTCTGAAGTGAGCTATTGAATAGGCTGCCAGAGGCTCATCTAGTTCATCTGCCAATACTCTGAGCACCTCAGATGTATCCCAGCTGGACCTGGGGCCTTGTCTGTGTTAAGGGCTGCTAGCCCTTTCTGGACCCTATCCTAGTAAATACTGGCTTCTTGATCTCTGGAATCCCTCTCATGGCTGTTTTGATGCCACTCTCAGGAAGGACTGCTATCCTTCCTGGTGAAGATGAAGCAAAGTAGTCATTCAGGACTGCAACCTTTTGCTCTTCATTCTCTACCACTCTACCCCATCTAATAACCTAGCTATTTCCCAACCTTACTTTCTTTTTCACTGATATACTGTAGTGGAAAATGTTTTACTCCACATTTGATCCCTTAGCTATTCACATCTCTGTGTTTGCGCTTGCCTTTCTAATCACCTTCTTTGCTTCCCTATTTATCTGAACATATTCCTCCCATTCTGCTTCCTCTGCTTCTCTTTAGACCTGTGGAAGGCTTTCATTTTAGCACTTACCACTTCCTGACATTCGCTGAGAGCCATTGGTGTCTCCTGAGATTGTTTCTTCTGTTTACTTTACATAAGCATAGCTGCGATGCTTCAAGGTTGGCTCCTTATTATGCCCCATCTCTCCTCCTCACCTTCTATACTGCCTACCCTTGTCTAACTTGTCCCAAACCACCCTTCTGAGTTTACTGAAATCTGCTCTTTCTGAAGTCCAAGACTCCATTCTTGTGTGTATTTTTCAGTCCCAAGGACTAATTCAAACAAAATTGAGCTGTGGTCACTGTTCAAGCTGCCCCAACTCTTACTGCATCTGCTACTTCAGAGATGGTGAGCACCACATCCATAATGGAGCTCTGTCTGGTGGGCTCCTTTACTAGCTGCACCAGTAGACAGTCCTGAAAGGTATGAACCATAGCCTGGCTTCTAGTGATCCTAACCACTGGAACATCCCAGTCTATGCCAGGTGTTAAAACTCCACCATCACAAGGTCTCCCTTAACTGCTCCCCTCTATTTTCCTCACTGAGCTCTTTTCTTCTGCTTCCACTTGCCTTGGTGGTCTGTAGAACACCACTAGCATAGTTTTTACCTGCTGCCACTGTAAGCTGAACCTACAGAGACTTGGATCCTTCTGTATCATCCTTAATATTTCCATCTTCTGTCACCTCAGTGCCCTCCTGACATAGAGGGCTACTCCACTCCCTACCAGTCCCTCCATCCTTCCTTAACAGTAAGTACCCAGGCACTGTCAGGTTCCAATCATCTTTATCCATGGCCCATGTTTCAGTGATGGCTATGAGGTCCATCTTAGAGTCTGCCATCATTGCTTGGAACTCACTGATTTTATTGCCCAGACTTCTGCATTGAGGCAGACTCCTTCCAGCTACCCCTGAATGCTTGTTATTTGTCCGAATTATACTTGTTTTCCCCTGGCCTTTTCGGTTTCATGTTGTTGGCATCACCTTTTGTGTACACTTACCATTGGTCTATCCCTACCTCATTTTCAGCCTGAATCATGTTTTTGCCTGTTGTGCTGCTACAAATTGGGAGAGGACTAGCTAGGATCCCCTTCCTTTCACTTATATTTGCTTCCCTAGTCCCCTCTCCTCTCTGTTAGTTTAAACATCTGATATAGTACACTGGAGAAAGCATCTTTATACAGACATACAATCAGGGATCATAAGACCACATAAAACACATCAATAAACAATACAAGTACAAAACTGTAACAACAAGCAACAATAATGCAGCTATTAAAATTACAGTTAAATATAACAAAGACAGGTATGTTGCTCTTTCACATAATTTTCCATGACATAGTGAAAAGTTTGTAATCAGCATATTCCTTAGAAGAGTGAGCAGTTTGGCTAGTCTGTCAGAGCAGTAGTAGCACTACCACCTGTGGCTGTGATGACCATGGTTCGGGAGCAGACCTCAGACATTGGCGGGTCAGCTCGGGGAGGGAGGCTGAGCATCCAGGGAACTGCTTGTCTCCTCTGGGAGGGAGGAATCTTGTACCCGGCATCTATGGATCTCTAGCATTGGATGAGTGGCACAGCAGCTCAGGGCCATGCTGGGTGCTCGTCGGGGTGGGGACCGGCAGACCTCTCCACTTCAGAGTTAGAAGCGCACCTGACTGTGCACCAAGGTCATTGCACGCCTGGCCTTGCTATGGCAGGTGGAGGTGTTAAGGTAAAATACCTCGCATGAGTCCCATGATGCCTGGGATCTCAGCAAGTGCCAGGACCCAGCCAGTATGGGGTTTTCTCCTATGGCTGCGACTGAGGCCAGAAATATGCAGATAAAAAAAATCGTGCAGTTCATTCCATGCTTTCACTGAGCTATAGTTACAAGACATTTGGCCAACAGTTACGCATTTGAAAGGAAAACGAATATCTGAATTACTCAAGACCTGAGTCCCTTCTATTAGCTACAGTGCTGCACTCTGTTGTTAATGAAGCTGGCTGACCTGTGTGCAATATTTTACATAATAAATAAGCTGTACTAGTCTGGAATTTAGTTTTTCTGGCAGTTAATCTAGTTTATCCAATATAAGGCAATGATGTGTCCATGAGAGCAATAGTAGGGCAAATCCACCTACCTTATTAAAAAAGTAATGTTTTTGTTTAAAATTATGTTGGGACCCTGTGCACAATAACCTCCACACTTGAAGACTGGCAGCAGATTCCCTGACAATTGCTTTCCTAGTGTCTTCTGTAAGAAAATACTTCAGCCTGTAAATTTGTCTTAGATGAGAATGATTTTTGAAGAAATATAATCTGCATGATTTTAAAACTTAAGGTGTGATCCAGGTAAATTCCAAGATATGTCATACATGGAACAATGTCTAAAAATTGTCCCTCTAAAGTACGTATGTTCAAAGCAGAATTCTGGCTGATGTTCCAATGGTTTTTTTGTTTGTTTAAAACCAAATTATTTATAACCATCCAGCACTGCAATCTTGTGAAATCTTCCCAAAGCAAACATTCGTAAGTTCCACAGATGCTGAGTATCTGCTTGCCTCTTAGCTACATTATATCATGTACATTATTCCTGACACAGGCTTTGGCCAGTTTTGTAGTCGGCACAGGCAGGCATTGTGTAGTCTTCATCAGAACTGCAAGTCAGTGATGATCAGTCCTCCTAATGCCTCCTTATCTTGATATTAACAATGTTCCAAATTTGACTCCAGTGTGCCTAGCTTCAGTCACAAACTTCATCCTCCTTCTCAAGGGCTGACTCCAGTATGCCCAGCTTCAGTCACTCTGAACCTCATTCTTCCTCATCCCAATATTCTATGTAACAACTCCAGTGGTAGCTCTGGGATGCTACAATGGGTGTGTGTGTGTGGGGGTGCTGGGTTAGTGTGCATACTTGATATGCAATGTTTTAAATTTGCATTAATCGTTTATATTGTCTGCTATTATCATTTTCAGTATATTTTTGACAGAAAATGCAAATTTTTTTTGTCTTTGTTTAGTTTTTAACCAGGAGAGGCATACTAATCTGAAAGATATTTACAGGTGTGACCTGGGAGCACAAGGAGGATAAGTGACTTGCTCAGGGTCACACAGTTTGCAAGTGGGGGCTGTGGGATTCAAACCCAGGTCTCCAGGTTTGCAGCTCAGAGCCTTAAACCACCGCGCTACACTGCCTCCTCCACTGCACTATACTGCCTCATGTAATCTATAGTTTTGAATATATACTTTTGTACAAGCAATAAATCAGACATCTTCATCAAAGTGAAATGCAGCAGCAACATGCAAGTATGTTACAATGGGGCCGCATCCTTCACACCCCTAGATTTGTAACTGAACAACCCTATCCTATCTGTGGAGACCAGTGATTGTTCACTGTACTGGTTGTGCTTGACTGCAGACAAACAGCTCTGCAAAGTGAGGGGGTTGGTGGAGCTTAGGAAATAAAAAGAAGGGAGAGAAGGTTCACAAGGGAAGTTGTTCATTCAGTATGTCTGAGGCAGTCTGAGGACAATCTGGGGCAGCATCTTATATTGGGGTCTGCAGGAGCTAAAACCCACATTTTCCATTGATTACCTGTATTTACAGCACCATCAATGGGGACTAGCTGAAGGGGACTGTGGGAGCTCCTCCCTCAAAGACTGGGTGCTATAATGACTTCTCAGCCTGAGTTCAGTTCCTCCCAAACCTATGGAGAGTGATACTGGTGGGTAGGGGGCTTGCTTGATTAAGGAGATGCTTATACCAAGGAAGAAGCACATGAAGAACCAGTGCAGAGTGCCCAGACTAGAGGTGTTATGACAAGTTATAGCTGTTGCACTGCCAAGAAGCCTGCCATGTCCCAGAGAGTGGATGCTGGGCCATTGAGGGCCATGTGACTAGCTTGGGGATGATGACGTTGGGTGTCATGTTTGTGGTCTAGTCTGATATAGTGGCCAGGAGAAGGGTGAGAGTATCTGGGCTAGGGAGCCTAGACTCTGCAAGTGGAGAGTTGGTGGGAGGTCAATATAACTCAGAGTGTCACAGGCTAAAACTGCTCTGTTTGGAAAATATTTTCTGACAGGCTTTTGCTGCCCTATGCCCAAAAGGAATACAAAGGTGAGATAAGGATTTTTACGATTGCTAAATGCTTTCAAATATTGGAGGCAGTCCAGGTCTCTAGAAGGAGGGAGAACGTGATACAGAAATCTGAATGCTATAGGGTGAACATTCACTCAGAGACATGAGAGGCAGAGGGGTCACACTGGAGAATATCCAATGATAATTCATTCCATATAAGCACAACTATCTGACTATACCAATTATATCTACTAACCAGTTACATTTTTTAGATTTTACCTGAAATGGGTGTGCCCAAGTATATGTAGCTGATCTTTAAATTCCAGGCCCAATTTCTTCTGTAGTTCATTATCTGATAGAGCTTTATAAAGCAGATACATGTCACCCTGAGTTCTCCTGTGTTCCAAGGAATACAATTCCAGTTCTCTCAACCTGGCATCATAATCCATACCATTTAGTGCCTTGATGGTTTTGGTTGCTCTTCTCTGCACCCTCTCAATTCTATTTATTTATTTCACCTCTTTCATAGGTGACCAGACCTGGGCACAGTACTTCCAGCATGGGTAGTTGCAGAGTAGTGATACGGGAGTGGGACAGTTGCACAGCCTTATGCCAATCTACTAAAGAAATGAGGTCTCAGTATATGCTTTAATTTTGGAAATGATCTAAAATAGTTACCCAGAAATAAGAGCATATTTATTTTATATATTTTATTTAGAAGTTTTGGCCTGGAAAGGAATACTGAGCAGAAACTTGTCTCCAGGTGCAGCCTGTGAGCATAATGACATGTGACTTACATCAGTCTAATGTGATTCTCTTGTCTGGGTCCTCGGGGTTCAGGTCCAAATCAGGCAGAAACATCCAGATGCCTCAAAACTAGCAGAAATAGAAATGGTCATTGTAGGGAGCTTTCCCATTGAGCTGTACCAATCCTAATCAAATGAATTTGCAAGGCTACAACCAGCAATGTGGGGACTCTACAGAAGTGCAGGTTATATATATATATATATATATATATATATATATATGATCATATGGGTGCAGTCGCACTCTTTATAGTAAGAGTTGGATCAGCACTTCTGTGTTAAATCCTACATTTTGCACCTTAATAACTTTATGCTTCTTGACGTAAATAGCCCAATATTTGGCATATGTGGTCAGACTGCCAATGTCTCAAATGTTGAAAGTTTGTGATGGTATCTTGTATGGTTTATGAGACATGGAGTGGTACAAAAGATAAAAAAAAACAACTTTTTTTTCCTATACATAACATGTTTTTGCCCTCATCTATTGCCCAGACGGTATAAAATCTTTCCCTGAAATTTTAAGGATGATGGAGTCTATACAAGGGTGTGCCCTTGGCTAGTTTGGTGAAAAAGATCACACAAATTTTGAATTATAATGTTTTATATGATAGCTGCTAGATGGTCAGGTAAAAAGTCTGAGCTGTTAACAGTTAAGAATTTACTGTTTGTGCACAGAAAAATACTGTTCCTGATGTCAGCCATCTTGTCCCCCATTTTAAAAATGGTTTTCTACAGAAGTGCTGCTTGGTAACAAATGAACAAGACCAGTATTTAGGTCTCCTCACATACTTAGTTTATTATTTGTCTTTGAATTTAGAAATGTACAGGGCAAATGTGTGTTTTGTGGCAAGAATGATTTTGCTTGTCACTCTCTAATTTATGGATAGTTCGAATGAAAATAACCATTCGCACATTTTTACAGTTTAAACTTTACTTTCGATTGAAAAAGACTGTGAACAGTAAAAGTCAATAACAGATCAAACTGTAATAGCTCCCGGTGTCTAGTAGCACTTCCCACTGATCATCATCGCCATGATAAAATAATATGTCCTTGATGTCTAGTGGTACCCCAGCCTCCAATTGCAGTTTCCACAATAATTAAACAGGTAGTGTAGTGGTACAGATTAATTGATCTGCGATGTCTGGAGAACCATGCTGTGCAAGCTTGAAATGTAGAAATATAAAGCCTCTAGTACAGATTAATTTGTCAATTTTCTGCTGCCATTTTTTCAAACGGTCCAAAAACTGCAGCCAGCTATGAAGTGCGGGCTCAGGAGTATTGGGGATGGATGACTTGGTGGCAGGAATTTCTGTCAGTTAAAGTGTTCAAGTCTGGAGTTTGCAGGCAGGCTTTACTCTCACATGGACTCAACAGCTGACCCCTAGATGTGCCGGGTAGGCACTGCTGTGGAGCAACAGCAACCCTCCAGTGCTGGCGCTATACTGTACAGTTACATGGTGGCCCAACATCTCCAGTGTGCTCACTGTACAGCAATATGCCTTCCACACCACAGTATGGCACTATTGCCACATGCAGGTAGTGTGCAGTATTGGTGGACAGCATAATATCCACTCCTCCACTGTTGGGTGCCACTGGACTGCCTGCAACACTGCACCCACCAGGAATACTACCCAGATATCCTGACAGGTACCTCCCAACACAGCCAATGGTGTGACCCTCTGATGCATGGCATACCAGTGGTGTTTTGTAGTCTGCCCCCAACTCCACACTTGTCTCACACACCACAAAGCAGGCCACACTACACAGGCATGTCAACTGTGGGCTGTGGCATTGTGCCACTCATGCAGATCACCAGAGTCCATCCCCACCCAAGGGACCAACCTCCTTCTGTGTTGTAACACCACACTTGCCGCAGTGCTGTGGCAGTGGTCCACATTGGCATGCAGCAACCACACCCTGCACCCACCAGTCATCACACTATACTGCAGCTGTTGAGTCTGTGTGCAAGTAAAGCCTGCCTCCAAACACTGTATGCATCCCATGGTATGCCCTAAGTACATGTTGGGACAAACTGAGGCATCTCTGTGATCTTGACCATAGTGTTCATGAATGAGGATGACATGGCAGATGGCAGTAAGACATCAGTTGGAGGGTACAAGACACTGGCATACACATGATACTACTCACCATACGCTTTGGAATCACAATTCCTTTATCAAAGTCTTAGGTATCGCCGGTGTCTTGTGTTATGTTGGATTCTCTTGAATAAATGACAACTAAGCAATTTCTATCTGGAGCCTGAGTCCCTTCACTACAAGGTGATGAGTGCCTGACTTCTGGTGTTTCATGAATATTTCTGTAAAGCCATACTGTGCTGGATAATAATAACATAAATCAAATATACTTGATTTTAAATAATCAAGAGCTGACTTTCTTATTCAACAATATTTGGAAGGACTGTTAAGACTTGATGGGCCAAGGGGCTTTGTCAGCTGGACACATTCAATGTTTCTATGTTTCTATTCTCGCACTGCTCTTGATCACACAGTAAGTGACCATGGCAGGATATGAACCTTGTCCTTTTGGTTCCCAAGCCTGAGCTTTTGCCACTATACCACAGTGCTGTATTGCTGTGTTAAGTAAGCATAAGTGTGTTTCATTGTGGATGAGTGTCAGTGCATGTTTATCTGGAGTGGTGATTACAGCACAGAACTGTAAACTTTGAGACCTGGGTTTGACTCTCACTACTGGGATCACTTTGCATTGCTGAAGAGGAGCAAAGAAATAGTAGCAAGAGGCAAGCAGTGCTTAGAGAATTTAGAGCTTTGTGCTTAGAGAGCAGATCTGTGAATCTCAGTACCTCCCAATAATTGTGTGTGGCTATGCCCTCACAGCAGGATTTCTAAGTCAACCAGTGGGGGTGTGGGGGTTTGCTTCACACATGCACACAATCCACTGAGTTCTAGGTATGCGTGGCAACATGTGGTGTCAGGTATGTGTAGCGGCAGCTGCATTCAGTTTGTCACATTGGTTATTACTATAATCCTGTCATTACCCTTTCTGTTCCTCACTGTGCATACTACATGCTATTGGTGCCAATGGCATTTGTGTGCACTGTTATGGTGGGAGGGTGCGATGTAGTAGATGTCTGGTGGCACATGAATTATTCTCCTGTGTTTTGTTGTGCAAATCTGGCAGTGTGTGTGTGTGTATGAAAATAAAGTATTGTGTGTTTTCAAACAGTCTTGCTGTGTGCACTTTACAAATAACTCACTGGTGGATGGCAAGTCTGGCTTTGGTTACACCAAGTTCAATTCCTGTGATGAAACATAGAAACATGGAAACATAGACTTTGATGGCAGATAAGGACCACTTGGCCCACCCAGTCTGCCCATTTCCCCACGTACTGGATATGCTGCAGATTCTAGTTAACCAACAGCCTACTTCCTGCACACTCACTACAATTGCCTTATGTCTGTCCCATGCATGTTTGAATTTCCACTGTTTTAGACCCAACAATCTCCCCAGGAAGGCGGTTCCATGCATCCACCACTCTCTCCATGAAAAAGATTTCCTCACATTACCCCTGAGCCGCACCCCTCTATCTTTAAATTGTGCCCCTTGTTCTTACACATCTCTTTTCTGAAAGGTGCTACCTCCTGGACTTTGTTGATTCCCTTGAGGTACTTGAATGTTTCTATCATGTCCCCGTGCCCTCCTTTCATCAAGGGTATACATATTAAGCTCTCTAGTCTCTCTTCATATGATTTCTGATGCAGACCCTGCACCATTTTAGTTGCCCTCCTCTGGACTGCTTCCATCCTGTCTATGTCCTTGCGTAGATGAGGTCTCCATGTTGTGAGGTATGCTGTATGAATATGGATTTCAGCTTCATATTGTGTGTTCATGCTATTGGCTGCAATATAATTTGTGTGTTAATTGTTGTGGTCGGGGATCCACTATAGTGAGAGTTTCATGGTTTACAGATAATGTCCCCATTTGCCACGGCACGAGTCTTGCTGTGTCTGTAAGGAAGTACTTTTCATACAGGCAAGTGGAAAAGTCGCACAGATCTTTAGATTTTACCATGAGTTTTGCTAATGTCTTCTTTCAGAATTATATTTCCAAGCTGACTAAAACCTGAAAGGTTGGCTTGTTCAGAATGATACAAATACTGTATGGTAGGCTGAGCAAGCATGATCTGTGGATTGTGGACGGACAGAAGCAAACCATAAAGCTACTGATGTTGTGGTGAGGTTGAGATGATACAGTGTAGAAGTAATCTGGTGGTACATGGATACATGTACCTGTGTCCCTTTGCTGTGAGTCTGTCAGTATGTGCATGTGCGCACATCGCCAGTCTGAAAGTGCACATTTATATATGAGTAAAATCTGACAATGTACCTGTGTTTGTGGCAGCATGTGCATGTCTAGATAACAGTAGAGAGTGTGTGTGTGTTTTTCAAACAGTTTTGCAGTGTCACTATACAAATAACTCACTCCTACTCCCAGAGGGCCCTTCACTTCTTAGTAATAAACATATAGGAATCTATAGAGGGACAGGAGTGCGGGCCCTGTGTTCCCACAGGCAAATAAAGATATGATTACACTATCTAAAAAATTGTGGATGGATGGGAGCACAGCAAATAAGGATACAATTATACTGTCTCAAAAGGAAGGAAATTCTTTGTTAATGCATTAGGGTTAAAGAAACAAAAGTAGGAAATGCGATGTTAAGGTTTCCAGACCTAAACCCCCCACCCTGCAAGCAGCAGCAGGAAAAACATTACAGTTTCACCTCTGTTGCCCTTTCAAATCAGGCATGGGGTGTGCCTGGGGTTGTCGGCCAATGCTTGCCCCATTCAAATATACTGTACCTATCTCAGCTTATTTAGTGATAGAATGAAGTGAGCATTAGTGTTGAGAACCCCAAAGTACACCCCCACACCTGGATTTGAGATGAGGCAAGACATGTAAAACTGTAATGGTTTTCCTGTTGTTGCCTTCAAGGTGAAGGTGGATGTCAACCCCAAAGCTCACCCCATTCTTTACACTCCAGAAACTCACACACCTGTTGGAGTGAGCTTGAGGTTGACAACCCCTAAGAGACTTCGCCTCTGATTTGCTTTAGGGCAGCATTGGGGTTTTAGGGTTGGAAATCTAAAGCCACATTTCTACTTTTGACACTTTAGCCTGAACCCTAAATGTTGCATTAAGGCAGTTTTTGTTGTTGTTTATTTTATAGAGAACGTCCTTACTTTTGATATAGTATAATGGTACCCTTATTTCTCTGATAGAGCACAGGACCTCTGGGCCTTGCACTCCCATCCTTCAATAGATGCATATATGTATCTTTATGGGGAAGCATAGGGCCCTCAGGTCCTGTGCTTCCATTTGTAGGACAACAGCAACCAAATTGTCAACATTGCCTTCCTATTACTCCAATCCTCATCAATCCGATAGTAAAATCTGTGAAATCCCACCAAAACGTAATTCTACACCATAACAGCATCATTCCATTCCACGTGCACAGTTATTTTAGGCAAGATTTGAAAAATGACAGCTGTCACATTTATGAGGTGGCATAAAGAAATGACAATCTTGATAATTTGGGGTTACAATGTTGAAAATTAAGAAACTTATGAGTGAGCATATGAATGTCAACTGATGCACACAACTTCACCATTTTGTATATTTTGACTCTAGATTTTCAAGATGACCTTCTTATGAACCCACCTTATGAACAAGTACAGTGAAAATTTTGAAATCCCACCCGAAGGTGAATTTGCCAACCAAGCGCCAAAATTGCCTTTCAAGCAGAATTTGTGAAATAACACCAACATTGCTCATGAGGAGGGGTATCAAAAGGGTATACTGAATATTCTGGTGCCAAAATTTTGAAAATGACAAAGTTATGCACCAAAGTTAATACTCCCATGGAAATATATTGAACTACACTTACCTCACTTTCATCACAGCGGTCAGCATTTCCAGTAGCAAGACAAGCCTTCAATCAGAGAGTGGATCTTCACCATGGAACCTGTTCAGATGAGTAAGTGAGGTGTGTGGGGTTTGGGGTGATGGTGTGAGTGAGAGGTGGGGGTTGATCGAAAGGACTTTTTTTTGCAGGTTTAAAAGTCATCATGGTACCATTTTCTTTATCACAGGGAGCATAGGGAAGGGAAGATGAGGGTGCCACTATACATTGTGGAAATTATTTAGATATGTGGGATGGGGTCAGAGGCGAGGGTAGCACTAGATACCAAGGAAAATGGATTGAGCAACAGGGATGCGGATCGGAGGGTGAGGGGAGGTGCCACTGGGCACCAGTGAAAGTATGTGAAGAACAGGGATGGGGATTGGGAGGCAGAGGTGCCACTAGACACCACAGAAAATTAACTGAAGAACAGGGCGGAGATTGGATGGCAGGGGTGCCACTAGACACCAGGAAACTAGGTCTATCATGAGGCCCCCAATAAGCAGGGAATGAATGAATAAGCAGTGAGAACTTGTACTAATTTATAAGGAGTCTATAGAGCACTTGAGGTGCCAGACATTAACTTCCACAACCTTGCACTTACAGGAAAACATCAATGCAATCTGGCTCCATGTGAAATAATATAATTTACAGGGACCAGTTGTTGGACTGAGCTGGGAGCCCTGACTCGAGGACTGCTATCCCAGCACTGATTAAACAATATTTGCTCAGTTGAAAATATTCTATGTTAATTCAACAGTGCATGGTCTGCACAAAAATGGAACCTCACCAGAAGAACGGCCGAAGCTACTAATACCACAAAAACTTCATGACTGCAGGAGGTCCTACTTCACTAAAGAGAGAGCAACAGGTGTCATCATCACCTGGTGACACCATCATTTACTACTGCCATTCCTAAAGCTGTAACTTGTAAGCCAGTGGGTGGTGCCACTAAACACTAGGGAAAATAAGTATAATAACAGGGACAGCCACTGAGTGCAGGGGTGTCATTAGACACCAGAGAAAGGAGTTCTGCCCACAAAAAGATTATTTTTTTGTATTACACGATACAAAAATATATTTAAACTTAAAAAGCAAACATTTCAAGGGCATTACTTCAACATCAAAGTGCAGGATCCAGCAAAGGAATCCCAATAAGCAAGGTACATGTTTTGGTTGTTCTGAATCTCATTTTTGTGGGTTCCAAATTTGGATTTTAGGAAAAGAAAACAAGATGGCGCTAAACGAAAAAGGAATTTCCATTTGCAAAAAGGATGACGTCTAATATGAAACATGGATTTGTCAATGTCAAATGTTCGCTATGGGTATTTGCATTGGTGTTTAGATTTATGCAGGCCCCCGTTGTATCCATGTCCCTTTAGCATCCATATCCCAACAGAGTACCTCTCTGCAACTCCTCTGCATCTGATCAACGTTTCACCTCATACTTCTTAGTGACTGTTTTAGGAACCCTAACACCCTGGGAGTGCTCAAGGGCACGAGCCTGTGGAAACTGAGCAACCCATGCTTGTAACATAGTAATTCAGTGGAATTTTTCACCAGATTTTCAACATAGACATTTTGTCACCTCTGGTCATGAACACTGTCACTATGATTTTCATTATGTGTACCAAACACTGATTTCCCACAGCGACCGCACTATTCTGCACAGGAAATGTGAAACACATTTCAGCCAGGATGTGAAAATGACAGCTGTACTGTTCATGAGGTGGTGTGGGAAAATGCAAATGTTGAAAATCTGGAGTGAAATATGACAAATTCACAAAGTTATGCATGCGCTGGAAACTGTGCAACGACGTCAGAAACAGTCATTTTTGGAATTTTAATCGAATTTTCAACATAGACATTTTAGGATGTCTTCTCATGAACAGTGTCACTGTGATTTTCTTATTCTGTACCGAACATGATTTTCCCACAGCAGCCGCTGCTATTGCTCGCTGGAAGTGTGGAAACACATTTTGGCCAGGAAGTGAAAATGACAGCTATCTGGTCATAAGGAGATGTGGTAAAATGGCAATGCTGAAAATCTGAGTGGAAATATTACAAATTCAAGAACTTACTAGTGTGCATAGAAACTGTGCAACGCATGCTCAGTAACACAGCCATTTAAGGACTTTTGCCACCAAATTTTGAACATAGGCACTTTAGGACCCCTGTTCATGAACAGTGTCACTGTGATTGTCTTACTCTGTAGCGAACACTGATTTCCAACAGTGACTGCGCTATTTTGCACGGAAATGCGAAACACATTTCAGCCAGGATGTGAAAAATGACAGCTGCACTGTTCATAAGGAGGTGTGGAAATATGCCTATGTTGAAAATCTGAGTGAAAATATTACAAATTTGTGGACTTATGAGTGTGCGTGGAAACTGCATACACGCTCAAAAAACAGTCATTTTTGGATTTTTTCACCAAATTTGTAACATAGACTTTTGAGAGTCCACTTCATGAACACTGACACTGTCATTTCATTAATCAGTCCCAAAAGGTGATTCCATGCAGTGACCACAAAATCACCTTTCGGGACTGAATAACACCACGACAGTGACTGAATTCATGAGAAGGGGTGTTAAGAATCCCATGTTGAAAATGTGGTGCAAAAGTTAAAAATAGGCGAGATATCCACCTAAGTTGGAAAATCCTATTTATGCCATTTTACAGCTTACTGGCATTTCCTTAGATCATGGTCGGCTTTGAGGAGTGCAGGACGTGTTCCCAGTCCACGAAGATCTTGTGCAGGCTCTGGAAGCAAGTATGGGATGAGGGGGTGTGGGAGGTGGGTTCCCAGAGGGTGGGTGCAGGTTGGTGGGAGGACAAGGACTCACCAGGGACCATTTTCTTGTTTTACAGGAATTAAAAAACAAAAATGGACACTTTTGGTATGCTGGGGTGGGCTCCCAGCATGCCACCTAGGTGAGGGGAGATGGGACTGCAGAGGGTAGTATTGGGTTGGCAGGGGTGAGGGACTCACCGAGGACTGTTTTCTTGTTTCACAGGAATTGGGGAAAATGGACTCTGTTGGTTCGCTGGGGTGTTCTCCCAGTGTGCCACTTGTGTTTGTTGGGGAGGGACTGGAGCCGGTGGGGATTGGGCACCTCACTGGCCATACAGTGCATGTGTGTGTGGGGGGAGCATGAGCATTCTGGGATGGGCTCCCAGCTTGCAACTGGTTGTTTTTTTGGGAGGCTGCAGCTGATGGGGATTGGGTACCCTATTGGCCACACAGTGTGCTGGGGGTGCATGAGCCAAGAGATTGGGCACCTCCTGGGCACACAAGGTTGGGGCCAGGAGAATGGTAAGGAGGAGGGGAGGACATTAGCAGAGGGAGGAAGCGGAGGATTTGATGCCGACCTGTGCATGACAGCAGTTCGCTGATGTTGGTATGCTAATTGCATACACGCCTGCCACTGCTGATTGCAGCAGACCTTATCTAGGAGTGAAGACCAACACAGCCGAGCTGCTGTCATACACAGCTTGGCATGTATTGGTCCTGTAGGGTTGCGCCAGTTACACTGAGCACTGCATTGGGGAGGAGGGTCACACACCTTCAAAAGTCATACTGTTGCAAGATGTTTCTTACGCATGCACGCAAGTGAACCTCAAAATAATTATTTTTAATTTCATACAGCTATTTTACTGAGCATGCAGAGAAACAATTTATAAAACTGCTAAAATTAAGTAACTTAGCTGGCCCATTGGTGCAGCAGTTGGATTTCCACTTGACGCTGGCAACCTGAGTTCGGAACGGACCCTGGTTGTCGGAGGCCGGTTGGGGAGATGGATTGAGCATCCCAGGGACTGCTCTTTCTCTGGGGAGGTTGGGAGAGTGTCCGTGCTTGATAGACCCCTGGTGGAGGCCAGAGGTACTACAGTGACTGGCACCATAACGTAATATGAGGGCAGGGCAGATGTTGGTCATCACTGCACATCCCCACCCCGATATAGCGGGACAAAAGCCAGCTGACTGCCACCTGGATGATGCCTGCCCCTCTGCTCCCAGTCTGGCTCCTTGACCTATCCTGCAGTTTGAAGCACTTAGGGCCAGTGCTGCAACCCCACCCTGGGGGGTAGTCACAGGGTATCAGGAGTTGGGGCTAAGGGAGTAGGAGCAGAGGGGCCATGACTGAGGCAGAAGGAACAGTGGCATGGCAGCACAAAAATAATAAATAAATAGAAAAATAATTAAATAACTTTATAATGGATTGATATTTTTCACCAAACCAACAAAAGGCACATCGGGGTCAGTCCCTTTCTACCCTGAAAATTTCAGACCAATATTCCAAACCTTCTAGGTGGTAGACAATTCAAAGAAATCCCATTCAAAACAATGGAAAAAAACAATGAAAAATTAACTTTTTCAATATCCAGATCTCAGAAACCCATATCAGACCAGAATGCAGTTTGGCACATCCAGAGATCTACTACAAGACCACATATGTAAATGTCCATGCAAATCTGTTCAACAGTTGCAAAGATATTAATGTACAAAATGTCAGGTTTAACATAGAACCCCTAGTTCAACCCTAAATATAGTGGCACTATCTGCCACTATAATATACAGTATATACATACATAGATATATAGATATACAGAAGGGATATGCCATGGGGTCCTTAGAAACATATCCAATATTTTTCTTTTTTATCATAAACCTTTTATTGTAAAATTGTTACAAACACCGAAAACAAAACTGCTACAACAACATTAGAAAATCAACAAATCAACAGAGTAAGGCACTGGGGTTTCATAAACATAAAAGAAACACTAAGGCAAGCAACCAGCACCCTACGAAATAACAAGATGAGATAGGTACCTTTACAACAAGGCACATGCAGAAGATATGGGAAAAAGCTAATAGCGTAAATACACAACTCACAAAGTAGCACATACAAGGAAGAGATGAGAGGGGATACCAAAGGGCAAGAGGATCCATAACAGAAAACCTGGCCTCTAGAAAGTTAAGTAATGGGGATTGTGAGAGGTGGCGGGGCACAGAGCATAGATGTGAATGTAAAAGGGTCCCACTTACTACAGTAGTGTTACAACCAGAGAAAGTCTTTTGAACAAGGTATAATTTGAAGGGCAGAATGCCATGCATGAATTGGTGGAGGAGAAGAGCTCTTCCAGGTCATTAGCACGAGGTGTTTAGCTTCCATTAATGCTGCTAACAACCAACACTGAAGAGGAGTAGAGAAGGTGGAGATGTCAATAGGAAGTCCCAGAACACCAGATATGGATTAGATGGTATTGACACGCTTACGGCCTGTGAACAGTCAAATGGAACAGTACACCACAAATTTGTGATATTGGGACAACTCCATAGAATGTGAAGAAGTCCAGCTGATGGCTTAGAGTATCTCCAACACTTCGAGTCTGATGACAGTGCCATGGTATGTAGAACCTGAGATGTCATGTATCACCTGTGTAGGATCATAAAGTGGATTAGGTAACTCTTAGTAACGCGCAGGGCCTTTTAAACCATTGTAATCCTCGAGGTCCAAAGATCATGTGGAATGGGTTTGTCTAGATCACACCCCATTTTTCCTTACTCCTGTCTAGGATGGGAGGAAGAACCTTAGAGTGCAGTAGATCATACCCACCCAACCCCAAATACCAACATCAGAAAGGAGCTGTTGTAGTCAAGATGATGCAGGCTGCCAAGGAAGATTCTTATCAAAGCCCAAATGGCTAAGGAAAGCTGTAGATAATACCAGAACTCTGTTTTGGACAACCCAGTCTGATCTTTTAAATGTTGAAAGGTAAGGAGATTGCCTGCATGGGGCATGGTAAGTTTGCCTATCGTTAAGATGCCCCATCAACCCACTCTGACCAGTACACAGGTTTACCCCCAATAAGGATATTTGAGCTACACCACAGGTAAGTAGGAGACCGAGGAGGAAATCTAGAAGACTTAGGAATGTCCGCTGATATTCATGCATCTATTCCAAGCTTGCAGGGTGGTAGATATAATCGGTGGTTTATGAGGTGCTTGGGACCTTCTGTCCCAACAACAGACTAAGGTGGGGAACCAAGGCTACATCTGCTTCCAAGCTTACCCATTGGGAGGCATCCAGAGAGGAGGAGTAACTATCGATAGGTTTGTGACATGTGAAAGGCTAAAGCATAGCCCTCAAACCAGGGAAGGCCAAGGACACCCTTGGGCCAATAAGCATGCAATTTCACCTTGTTGAGTTGGGGACTTACCTTCCCATAGGAATTACTGGAGGAGATGTTTCTGAAAAATAGAAGGACTGTGAGGGAAGGGTAGAGAACACATATGATAGCTTGGTAAGGGCAAACATTTGGATGGCTGCTATTTTTGAGAAAGAGTGAGAGATTACTTAAGCCACCTATGAATATCATGATCCAGTTTGGTATGTGTAGGTGAAAAGTTGCCTGGAATCAGTTTGTCCCATTGGGTTGTAATTTGGATGCCTAAATATCTAAAACCAGCACCTGCCCATTTGATTTGTAAACTGGAACAACAACTGCTGGTGTAACAACAGTGGTTCAGAGGGAAGGGTTATTCTCGAGTGATTCACTGCAAGACAGGGATGACCATATGTTGATTAAGGACACTGAGACTGGCCAGACTAGAAGCTGAAGGGGACTCAACTATAAGGAGGAGACCATCTGTATAAGAGTATACTAGATAGGAAGAAGCACCTACTCAAATTCCTTGGATAGCTGGGGTCGTCAACAGTTTGTATGTAAGAGGATCAAGGCCAAACAGAAAAGCGGGGGAGGGCTCTTCCAAAATTTTTGAGTGCAGGTTGACCATATGACATCATGCATGGCAAAGCCTCAAGTGACATAATAAGAACAACCTGCATGAGAAAAAATGTTGGAGATACTTGAGGCCCCTGTGGCACATTCAATTTATCCAACACTTGTTTCAAAGTTTCTTTCTACTGCAGTATGGTATTTTACTGTGTTTACAAATCTGTGTCTGTTTTGCTGATTATTAACTTTTTCGGATGTGTGAGAGTGTGTTTCCATTAAGTAACATAGGGGATTCTGACTGGTTAGTGTACCATGGGAAGTGTGTTATGATAGGTGCATGTATGAGTGATTTGTGATTGGTCTGTTGTTTTGGTGGGACAGTTAAATTATGTGGCATTGCTGGTAGAGAGCAAGTGGTTTGAGGCGGTGCAATTGGTTGCTACTGAAAAGAAAGCCGGCGAGCCATATGTCTGTGGTGTTGAGGTGCTCAGGGAGTGGAGACTGTTGGCGAAACACAAGTGCCGCTTGCAAGTAGGGCGGGATGGTCGAGCTTCTGGAGCAAGGCAAGTACTATAAGATAACGGGTAACAAGTATTCCTGTAAAGAACTGCTGTGAGAAAAATAGCACAGTTTCTTGGTTTCGAAGGTTTTTAATTGAAGATGCTGAGAACCTTATTGTGATACTGCCAGTTTGAATCTGAAAGGCTGGGATTTGGAGCTGCCGCTTGAGTCAACTGGGGAATATAAAAGTGTAAGTGTGCAGCTCATGCTGGTGGCTCCCGACCTACTGTGAGGGTATTTTTGGCATGGGGACCTAGAGTGGAATATCAGACCTACAGTGAGAATACTAATATTCTCACCTAGGTCCAGAGGGAACAAAATATTACTGGTATATGCCAGGAAATATCTTCACAAGTGTTGATAAGTCTATGTGTATCTATATCTCTATTTTAAAATGGTTTGGAAAATCAGTGAAAATCAGGTTCCCTGACTGGCTAAAACTCACCACATGGCCGTGTATTATCCCACAATGATCTCCGTCTTCCACTACACCAGTACTGCTTTCCATTCTTCAAAACTTTCTCACTAGCAGTGAGATCATGCCGCACCTGGCGCACACAGGCTACCATAAACACACACCTGGCACACACAACCTGCCACAACCATAACCAATTAAATATTATAGCTGTCCCACACTGCAAACAATTATCTGGTCGATCCTACCATGACTTTTATAGGTAAAACTGAAAAAAAAAGTATCTGGCTGATCCTGCCATTTTCATGATCTTTCACGTGTAATCACTTTCCTTTCTGAGTGTCGCATGGCTATTGCACTATAAGAATATGCTGCCAAAATCTTAGAATGAGGAACAATTTCTTCAAACAATGTAAGCTGTTGGATTTAAGGTCACTTTATGGTTTTTGTGTAAAAGAATCCATCGAGGGTAGAGCAAGAGGACTGAGCCAGCAGTTTCAGAAGAGTAGTCACAAGTATGATAGTAATACAAATCAGTTTAGTAAATTAGTTGTTCCAAATGTCATCCTTTTCCTCTTTAGAGGCCTACACCAATGTGATTCTCTTCTCTCAGTAAGAAACTCATCCTTTCTCATCTTGATATTAAATAGGCAAATAAATATACATAGATTTCTTAAATAACTAATATTATCAAATAAACAATTACTTCATAGTTGGTTACTGCAGTGGGCCTCCAGTGGGCCTTGCTTCAGTCATTCCAAATTTTATCCCCTTCCTCGAAGCCTAATACAGTGTGCCTAGCTTCAGTTGTCTGTCATCCTCCTTACATGTCAGACAAGAATTTTTTTAAACATTGGTGGCCTACACCCATGGACTACTTTATGACTCTCCTCCACTGACTTCAGTTCACTTCACTTTTACTCACATCTGCCAACACTAGACTGCATCCAGGAAACATTTCCATGCAAAATGTTTATGTACCCTTCATGAATTAGATTCAACTTAGTAGCACCTCACATAGTTTTGTGAAGTGCACTACGCTAATTTTGGACAAGTGAGTTCACTTTATGGATCTTCATGAAGGGTGAAGCTTGTGATTTCACCACATCTTTGCAGGCAAAAGAAACTCTGCAACAGCTCTACCTGGGAGGTTGTTTTCCTCATGGATATGACATTATCACAAAAGTCAGCGAGATGGGCACCACTCTATTACAGAGCCATCTCGTGCTATTTCTCATGAACTGTGTGTTGCTTATTATGGTTCCATCATTTATTCCTAAAGTAAATGCCTGTCTCTTCTTAATCAGTAGATTGGGGTGTTATGAAGAGAAGAGTATCCTTGCCAGTCAATCACAGCTGTAGTCCTTCCACCAGCAGCTATTGAAGGCCTTAATCAATTAGTGTCACCTGGATGGGTGGATGCACCTTTAGAGAAAAACTGTTACCACTTATGAAATTGGCATTTTTTTGTCTCCTTAATTATCGTGGTGTGTGTGTGTGTGTGTGTGTAGACAAAATCTTTGATCCTACAGACCTCTCCCACACTGTCACAATTTCTTTGTGGTAATGACAGCTCTCCTAGCATGAGCTAACCCTCCTACTATGACCTACTGTAAAATGAGGTTCCCTACTCCCCTTCCCCGGTGCAAACAATCATTTTTTTGGTGATGGGAGACCCTGAAAATTCCACTTCCAGTATGGATTACTGGCACAAAGCCATATTGAGTTGCAAACAAAGAGTCTCCTCTTTGCCGGTCTTAAATGTCTTTTATTACCTTTCTCTGGCCAACCTATAACTCATCAGGCTGCCTTCTACCAGTCATAGCAGGCTATCTGTTTCAAAATTGTTTGTTGGCCCAAAGTGATCTTAAGTGCCATCTGAGGTCGAGGATCCCGAACCCTGCTCCTAGATCAGATCTTCCCTTTCCTTTCTTTGCCATGCTCCTCTGTCCTTTTCTCCCAGTGGGTGTGCTGGCTGCTTGCATTCTGTGCATGCAAAGCCTTCCTGTTCCAGCATGTATCTCTGCTCTTGGTGACACATGCCTGAAATGCCAAAACACTTTCTGCTCCTGTTCTGGATCCCATGGCAGTCCCCAGATCATTAATGGACAGGATTCTTCAGAGGCCACCACCCATGCAGGTAAGGCAAGGTCACCCCTGACAACATGGGACTGCCCACTAGTGGTGAACCCTTCTATTCCAAAACATCAGGAGCTGTAAATGTCACCACTGACAGACTTAAGATCAATAAAATTTTATTGAATTAAAAAATCCTATAACAATATACATCAAATATTCATTAAATTGGTAACAATCGAACAATCACTGTAACAGCATAAATTATTGACTTCAAAACATAGAGGTATATGTAAAACCTGTATACAACCAAACAGACTTAAGTTCAGCCATCCCTGCTCCTGAATGACTCTATAGGATGCCGAATATTACTTACCATTTGCATTTTGGGATGTGCTTGCCTTTTCAGTTCCTGATTGGTCGAGAAACTGTATTCAGACATTTAAAACTAATTAAAAATAGAAAAGTCATCCAACATTTGGTTGATGACTACTGACTATCCAACGAGTAACCATAGCTTAGTTTGGGAACAAGTTATACTAACCCTTTAATACATGAAAACAAAATAAAATGCCAACCATATCATTTTATTAGTTTCACAGAACAGCCAGCTGGGGATGATGAATTTTGTCTCTCTTGGGCCTTGCTGCTGCTCAGTTTTATTTCTGGGATGCCTAATGCTAAGGGATGTCTGGCGACTTTGCTCGTGGTTACAGAGTCAGTCAGTGACTATGGAGGGGTTCAAGACTGGTTTAGAAATGAGACAGGGTGACCAGTGATAAACTTGGTTTGACTTCATCGCCTTGTCTCTGGTTCATCTTAGAAACATAGAAAGCAGTAGGCAGAAAAACTTGTGGTTTATCCTGTCTGCCCATTTTCCTGCTTGAGCCATACCAATCTACTAAACCACTGGACTGGCCTCGGTCAAATGCCCCAGTGTCAGTTCAGTTCCTTCACCACCCCATTCCCCACCCTTTGTTTTCACCAACTCTTTTAGGTGTATCATGCTCTCTCAAAACCTACTGTGGCCTCAGAGTTAACTACCTCTTGGCAGACTGTGCCATATATCCACTCTGTGAATTTGGTAAACACTTTGAGTCACAATGTAGTGATTAGCATGCCAAGAAAGCAGACTGTAGAAATACTGATGTGTAATAAGGTTTAAGGTCAAAATAGTGCATGCTTTGCCTTTTGGCCATTGTTTGGGGCTTTTGAGAACAGTGCACACTTCCGTTCCTTGACAGAATGGTACAATCTTCTCTGACAACAAAAGCGTATGTCTCCTAAATTGGACACACACTCATGTTCGACCAGTGGCATCAGATCTGCTGCTCTGTGATGCATCCTTTGTAGAATCTCAGGAAGGTGGCTGTTTCAACAATAGCTTTTTGAAATTTAATTGCTCAGGGTAGCAAGCAGAAGAATGTTTTGCTCAATAGGGTCTGTATTAATGTGTTGGATGGTGCAACACAAGGGCTGAACTACCTTCAATGCTGGTAGAGTTTTAGGTAGTGATGTGTTCCATGAAGGCCCCCTCCCCAACAATAGCAATCTTAATGATGAAATCAGCAAAACTAAATGTATTCTTCTATGAAGGGACTAAACAGTCATTTTGCCCATCCTGAGAAACTGCATTTTATTCAGTACTACAGAACATACCTGACACTACCTGGCATCATCTTGCTAATGTGCCCTTAAAGGTTGTGGATTATTTTAGTCAGAAAGGAAATTACTTATTTTGGCCTTTCACCCAAAGTTAACTTCCATTTCAGCTCAGCCCAATCCCAGCTCTGACTTTTAAACCTGTACTCACATAGAAAAAAATAACACAACCTTTAGGTTTGCAAGTTTATTTTTAGAAATGAAATAATCAAAGTACTTTTCCTTCAAATGTTATTGTTAACACTCATAATATATGAACTTTACTATATACAGCACATTGCTGGGGAGCTTTGTAGAAAATACATGCTTCTGGTGTAAACCAAGCAGAAATGCAACAGACAACTTGATTGCAGCCACATAGCATGAACCTGTACAGCGTCCAGTCATTATTCTGCACAGGAATTAGAGCAGGAATACAAAACTGGAACCTAATGTTTCCTAGCAACAAGGCTCGGACTATTGCAACACAATTTTCTGCATGATTAGAACCTTTGACTGCTATTTTATACAGAAATTGAAGATCTTGGCATATGAACAGTTTTGCAATTTAAGAAAAGTAAGCAGTCGACATTTACACTCTTTCAGTAATAGTATACTTAGAAAGCATGGGCTATGATTCATTACCCTCTTAATGGCACACACAAAATATATTAAAATTCAGATCCTCCATAAAGGTTCACACAAGTTCAGTATTGTCATGGACACAGGCTGATTTGCAAAAACTTGAAAATTTAACCTGCTTGTTGAAGGCAACTAACATTCATTTGAAGATTAGGTAACACAAATTCATATTTGCCACAACTACAACTTGCAGTATGCAGGTGGTACTTCCATACCTCAGTTACCAGCTTGTTTACAATCTGCTTTAGGAATTACGTTGTCTCTAATACTTATTCTCCATGACTCTCATTTTTGATGTAAAGGATCTACTAATGAGAGACAAAATGATACATATGTCATTTCTTGAATGTATATACACTGATAGCAGGAAAAACTAAAGAGGCTCACATGATACAGAACACAACAATGTATTTGACACTGCTATCTTTTGTGTGAAATGAACAGTACTAACAGTATAATTTAACAATTGACAGATCTTAAAAAATAGGTTGTCTAATATTCCTGATATAAATGATTAGGAAACTGAGAATCTTGAATCAATTTCTCAGTGTAGGACTAAACAGCACAGTAAGATGATAACATTAAAACATTCGAACAACAGCTTGTACTTTGATACTGCAGATAATCTGCCACAGTCAAAGTTTGGGTTCTCATACCAATATTTTACTATATTATGACAGTACCTTGCACTGTATATGATTCTGTTAAAGTTTTATGTACCTGTAAGTGGTCATTCTTTTTGTAAATTGAATATGTGTTTAATTGCCTCATGTTGAATCTGTTGTATTATGATCTTAAGAAAAGGAAAATTGTGGGTACAACTTCATGACAAAAAGTAGGCAAAAGTAGCCTTGTGCTGATGCTATTCTCAGTTGACACCATGAAAATCTAGGAATATTCAGTATATGTGTGTTTGATCTCTCTTTACTTGAAGAATGGTCATCATCAAACACTGTATATTGACTTAAGAATTGAAGGCATTCATGTCCAATGGTTTTGCTTCTTTCCACGTTACTGCTATTTCATCAATGTGCTCCCCTGGAGAGGACAGTACTGTACCCTGCATTATTGTCCAAGTAGCTATTGGTTAACTGAAAAATCATGTTCTTGTAATATTAGTCACATAATTAGAAATTGTGATTTGTAACAAGAGATATGAAAGTTTTGTTGTGCCAAGTTATATCAAGATGCACGCTAAATACCCTAGATTTAGGGCAGAAAAGAACTGTAAATTGCAAACTATTTCTTGTAATGGATATAGTTCCTGCATATAATACACATAATAATTTAAGAAACTAAAGGCACCAGCTAACCAAGTATGTATTATACACTAGAAATGCACTTTTGAAGTTCCATAACTGTTATGTAAAACAGTAATTACGTTGTTTACTATGGGAGTTCATAATACTTTGAAAATACTATATTAGTTGATTGCGAAATAACTATAGCCATTAAAATAAAATCTTATATTGACATCTGTGATTACTGATAAAATGTCATTACATACATTAATTTACTCTCTATTTACAGTTCTTTATTTAAAGTTGATACTGAGTGACTAAAATCACATCAGAAGCCCAAGGAATTAAAGGGACAGTTTCAAGGCTCTGTGGTGGTATTCAATCATTTCAACAAGTTTTAATAGACACTTGTAAAACCAGGAAGTTCTGGGTATTAAACTGTGTAACACCACTCCATAAAGTAGTATTCAAGACTCACTTTATATAATAAGTGTTCTATATACATATACTGTAACAGAGACTTGTTCATGTTCCATCAAATAAGTTAATAAACTTCTACTGATTTACTACTAAATTAAACATTTACTGTAGATGGACTAAGGCTTATTTTAGGCATACTGTATGTCCTAGAACCCTTTCAGAAGTACTTGTGAAACTGTGAATACTGCCACTCGAGGCCTAAAAGATCATTGTCATTTGTTTAGGAGCACAAGACTTATTAAAATACCATCTTTGTCACATTTAAAGGCAGTTGGATATGGTTTCTCCATTGATATATGTACAGAGTTCCATTCTAGAAAACAGTACAACAAATCAAAAAGATGTCTAAAACAGGCAGTCTTTGGTGACGCAAAAGCAGGCATTATTTTTAATTGTTACCTTTACCTATTTCACTTTGTCTCATAAAGTGAATGTTGTTGGCACTGTCAGAAAGTTCTAGATGCTGCTCAACAGACAACACAAAATAACCATCATAGCCTTGCACCCTCCCCATGTTTAAAAGCTGTTGCTTTTCACCCTCTGTCCAGGCTCTGACTCCTTCTTCTCCATCCTGCAGCCTCCTTGCTCTTTAGTCCAGGCCTGGCTTATAGCTCTTGCCTTGCCATTTCTAACACATGGACTTTTTCTTCTTCTATTGTTGCACCATAGCGGACATTAAAGCACAAGGCGCCATGCTGGAGTTGTATATCAGCAAACCTTCTAGTCCTTCCACTTACCATAGAGGTCATTTGAGATACAGTCACATTGACACCATTTTCCAAATGCCCTCCTCCAGTGTTGCTAATGATTGCTAGGTCCTCTTCAGTGGACCCAACTTGATAAAGTAGTGCGTGTCCTTCCCATCAATAGTAAAATGAAGATTTTCCAAATAATGGGCATTGTTAAGAATTGCAGCAATATCGAGTGTCTTCATTACCACCCAATAATATCAGCAGTAACAATACCATCTTTGATGGCAAACTTAACACCTTTTCCAAAACTGAAGGCATTGAAGAAAACATTGGATAATTCTCACCCTCCAAGTGCCTTCTGTCATGGCTTCTCTGAGTCATAGGAGACGATCCAAGGAGATAAAATTTGAAGCTGTTTTTGCAGCTCACACTGAATACCTAGAACAGTCTGAAATAACAAAGAAGAAATGATTACCATGTGCACAAAACCTAGCTAACTATCAAAGTACATACAAACTGTATGCACATGTTTTGGATAGAACAGTTTTTTACTGTAAATGTTTGGTTTCTGTACTTGTCACTTTGTACATAATGTGCCATAGCTGTACTGTGCATTACTGGTTGTACGCTCCTGGGCTGCACCTAAAAATGGTGGACATGTTTCTCCAGTGTGCATACAGGTCAACAAAAACAAATACATAATTAATTAGCAAACCATACATTATTGTAAGATCTTGTTGACGCTGATCTCAGAACAGAGCCATTCTACAATATGTGGAAATCCACCATTAAATAGAAAATCATACTGTGTATGACAGCCAGGGTTATTATAGTAAGAGCTTACATCAACTCATCATGTGTAATCTGCTTATGTTTAAGTAACTATAGTGGTACCTTTAAAACAAAGTAACCTGACTCAGAAATCTGATTACTTTTTAAAGACAACTTACACCTTTCAAAGCTCAACAAAACACCTTTATATGTATTAACAGCAATATCTTTAGCTACAAATGATTGAACAGTGCCCTTCTATCCAGAATGCAGCAGACACCAATGGTTTAAAATCAACAGAGGAGTTGCCAATGTTGATTTACCTTTTCAGTTCAAACAGTAATTCAAAAGTAATCAGTCATCAGAAAAGTATTACATTCTAAACAATGTAACCCACAATCTGTAACTGATTACTTTTCAACAGTTTAAAGATGACTGAGCTGTTATGTGATGATTTCATTTCAGTGTCCTCCAAGTGGGGGTAAGGTAGGGGCAAGGTGTTCATTAGGAGGGCATATGACATCAGAGGTAGCCACAGTGCAGTGGCAGACATTCCATCTGCCATGGTAGCTCACTGCATGGCAAAGATCAAGCTTGGTAAGTCCCAAAAGGTGGATGAGACAAACCCGAAGGATCATTGTGGAGTAAGGAAACAATGGCAGGGCCATTTCGCTGTGATCTTTCAGGAGTCTGAATAAGTGTGGTGCCAGAGGACTAGAAAGTGGCCAGTATGGGACCTATCTTCAAGAAGGGGTCATGGTCAGACTCAAGTAACTACAGGCCAGATAGCTTGACATCAGTGCTTGGCAAGGTCTTGGAAACCGTTATCAAGTATAGAATAATGAAGCTCTTGGCCGAGTCTAGGGATCTGCCCCCCTAGCCATGGCTTTAAGAGGGGTACAATGCCAAAGCAACCTGATCTTTTTGCGTGAGTGACCAGAAAGTTGGACAGGGCTAGCATCATGGGCAAAGTAGGTCAGTGCAGTACACATAAGACATACTCAAGGTGGAATGTTAATTAGCCTTGGTGCAGGAAGTAGAGTGCTGGGTTGGATGGACACAACCCTGAATGAAGAGCGGTGGTCAGTGGCATGCTTAAAGATCAGTGCTCTGCCACTCGTTGTTTAACGCTTTCATGTGTGATGATCTGGAGGCTGAATTTCTAGCAGGTTGCTTAACTTCACTGATGAGATTAAAATACTGGCAGTACAGCCTAGAGTTTAGAATAATGAGTGGTGAATGAGCCTGGTACATTCAGCAGACCTGGGTTTGATTCCCACAACCTCCATTTGCATACTATGTCACTCTGAGCAAATCACTTAACCTCTCCATTGCTCCCAGGTTGCCCTGAAAACAGGAGCTTGTACCTAGTAGGCCTTACCTGGTTACCAAAGAATAAAAGGAAAAATTAGCCAGGGTGGTGGACTATCTTGAGAATTGTGGCAAACTTCAGAAGGATCTGAACTAAGTAGGTACAGTACTTGGTCAGACTCCTGCAGCCCTTCATTCAATGTAGCCAAATGCCAGGTGTTGCTCTTGGGGAGGAAAAACAGTAGTATGACTTATACATTTGTCTGGGCTCTTCTAGTTGCAGAGGAGAAAGAAATGACTCAAGCATCACACTAGGCAACAGGCTGAAGCAGGACAAGCAGTGTGTGGCTGTTGTCAAAAGTGCCACCAGAACACTGAGGCAAACTAAAAAGGGTGGAGCATTGCAAGAAGAGCAAGAGAAGTAATCTGGCAATGTTACAAGGCCCTTGGCCAGGCTCCAACTGGAGGCTTGAGGCACTGAGCATGTCCACCCTGGTAAAAATAAGGACAAGAGGGACAGGATCTCACTCTACCGCATACTCAGTGGGTTCAACAAGAATGAACATGCAAAGATGTTTGAGTTTGTGTCCTCCAGCATGATACAGGGCACCCCTGAAGCTCAAAAGAGGAGAATTAATGTGTAACACTAGGAGGTGCCATTTCTTCCAGGAGGTGGTAAACCTCGGGATCAGTCTATCTGTGGAGAGAGTAGATAAGAAGACAGTACAGGCTTTCAGGGTGTTTTTAGAAACATTTCTGTTACTAAGGGAATCAATAGGTACCCTGCATAGTAGAATGAGTAGGGATCCCTATTAATTAGTACATATTTGCATAGACAATGTTTTTTTTCATCCCTGCTAATAAAGAAGGGGGATGGACATGACTGACCTAGTGTTTCTTCCAGTCTTAAATTAGCATGTTACCATGTTATTGTGTTAAAAGTAATCTTGACATTAATGGCATCACAGTGTCACTGTATGTGCATATGCAGATATTGCACTTAGGGTAAAGTAAAGGGCAGTGAGTATGTGTTTTTAACTGTCTTGCTAAGACAGTGATTGAGAATGTCTTTTGAAAATGAGGCAGTGAGCTTCCAATGGAAAGCCTTCACTTTGCATCTGACTAATGCTAAGAGGTGACATACAGTAGCATATAATTTTCCATAAAGACTAAAGAGTTGTGGTACAGTTTGATACCTTTTGTTGGACCAACATATGCTTATGCAAATATGGTTTAGTACAGCACAAAGCTTTCAGGGCCACCCAGGTCCCTTTAGTAGGCAGAAGAGCATTCTGAACAGAATAAGCTGAATGTATACTTAAAATGACATGGTTTAAAACAATTTATGGCAGGATTGTTCAGATGTGAATAGAGAGCATACAAACAAGTCTTCAGAGGTGAGCAAATGCCTTTGAGGGAAGTGTTAAGATATTTATAAAGAGAGATAAGATTGATAAGGCTTTAGATGCATTGAAGTGTTAATGACAGAGAATATGAAAGGAAAACAAGAAGGGGTAATGTCAGTAAACTGAAAACATATACTGTAACACAGGAGGTGGAAAAAAATACAGAAATAAACTGGAAATGATGTGTGCATATGTTCTTTCATGTCCTGACTGATATTGCTCCTGAACTCTTAAAGCAGTTGCAAGACCTTATGGTTTGGGGATGTTTGTTATTTTAAAAGCATTTTACCAAAGCTGTCTGCAGTTATCCTGAAGATTCAGAAAAGCCTGCTCACAATTTTGACAGCACTGAAGTGATTGAAATGTTACAAATTACCATGACTGGTGTTATCCTTCGCTTACAAGAGGAAACAGATTTTTTTTAGTTATTTCTGAGCTCAGTGGCTTTCTTGATAGCAAAGCAAATGAGGGCATGTCACAGGGGCTACTCATAGGTAGCTGAGTACCCAAAACATTTCTCACTTGATAGTTAGCAGTGGTTCAAGGAGACAGACTTCTTCTGTCAGTGTACCTTATTTCTTACTGACCTATTTGACACATTTTAATGTCAACACTTGATGACAGATATTAAAAACTGCAGAACAGGTTATCAACATTTAGCTTGGTGACCTGTAGTAGTAGTAGTAGTCTTAAATACTGTACCTCATAATACAAATGTGAAATGACAAAAAAGGGAACCTAATATTGTTAAACATCACTGTGCAAGAATTATGGAGCAATGTGTACCAGTTTTCAGAAAAATAAAAGCCACTAGCTACAGACAAACTACTTTACTGTTCCATATTCTCTTTTCTACTACTGTACAGTGTGAGAGAACATACAGTGCCCTGTACGTTTTAAGGAAAAGTATCAAGGCCATTTGAAAGTATAAAATCTGGAGGGGTCTTTCATTGTCTCTCAAAATATCAGACAACCTGAAGAATCCTTTAGGGGAATGCTTGAGTTTATAAAGTGGCATTATGTGGGTGGAGGTGGTCCAGAGAAGAACGGCCAAGATAATGTAGGGTTTGCATCAGAAAACATATAAGGACAGATTAAAAGACCTCAATTTGTATACACTGGAGGAGAGGAGGGAACGGTGGGATATAACTGAAACCATCAAGTATCGTGAGGCTTGAACAAAGTGCATGGGGTGATATCTTTCAGAACAAAAGTTGTACAAGGACAAGGGGCATGATATGAGACTGGAGCAGGGAAGTATTAGGGGATTGTAAGGAAATGTTTCTTCACTGAAAGCGTGGTGGATGCCAGAAATATCCTGCCCCAGGAAGTGGTAGGTGCTAACATAGTGGAGGATTTAAACATGGATGGAATAGACATAAGGGAGCACTAGATATGTGGAAAGGAGGTGAAAGCCAATGTCCAGGTAGGGATAATAACTGCTGATGCAGGCAGGAACATGGGCAGACTAGGTGGGCCAGTGGTCCTTATTTGCCTTCAACTACTATGTTACTATGTTACTATGTGTGTGTGTGGGATGTGGAGTAAGATGCAAAGCAAAGGCACAAAAGAAGGACCCTGATTCAAATCCAATTCCACAGTGCTGCAAGCATAAAATTCCAGCAAAAATAAGTAGCTAGGCACCCTATTTAATTAGCACTCAACAAACACACCACATAAAATGTTATACTGCACCATGTTGCATTTGCATTCTGTATAATATTTTAATTTTATTGATGAAAGTATAGACATTTTATGTGGTGCATTTGTTGAGTGCTGATTTTCCATGGGTGCTTAGGTGAACAAGGAAGAGAGTAAAGAAATTTCTGTGGATAGCGCAGGGTTACCTGTTGACATCTTTATTTTGGCATATTCGATATCTGGTACTGTGTTGTCCGTGTTTTGACATAAAAAGAGACTAACATAATATCTGGTACAACATAATATATTCTAAAGTCCTCCATTCTCTTACAGAAATAAAAGAGTACAGTATGTGTAGCATGCATGCCACATGCTTAATAAGCATGTGGCATGCATGCTGAACACGGCTGCACACTTGTATTTCTGTAAGGTATGTAAGATATCCATAAACAGAATCTAGTTTACTTCTATCCATCTATAGTGTATAGCAGAGCATTGTTCTGTATAGAATTCCATCCCTTTCAAAATGAAGTTGTACCACAGTTCAAAGGTCATGGAATGTGGTTGTACCTTCTGTGGTACAACAGCATTCTGAAACCTCTAGAGACTGCACAAGCTAGTTTCATTCTGAAAGTGTAAGAATTGCATGCACACAGTTCACATTATATTATACACCATAAAATACAGGATAAGCAACTTTATGGATTTCAGTGTGTTCTACCACCTCAGGGTTCTAATTCTACAGACCTAATCAGAACCCTTCTTTGCAGAACACACACTGGTTGTGCATAGTTGCCCATCTAGTATTATTAATATTTCTAAAGCTGTGCAGAATTTAGGTTCCACTTCTGTCAGAATTTTGCAGAATTTTGAAATTCCAAATTCTGTCAGAAGTGGAAATCCGAAATTCAGAAACTTGAATACAAACTAATCGATTGTGTTCCATGGTTTATGTTAACTGCTGACTCATTGTCTACAAACTGTAGAATAAGACGGATCTGCAGATATTATTCCGCAGTTTACATAGAAATGCTTTTGAAATTCCATAGAATTAAAAATTAGAATTCTCAAAACATTTCATAAGTAGAAATGCCATTCCACATGAATTCTCTGTTGGAATTCCACATTTTGCGCTTTTCTATTAGTTTCAAATGATACTTCCTGAATATTCTAATGACATATCTGGGACTGTACTGCTACAAATTTTGCCATAAACCGGATACACAGAAACACATATGATGGCAGAAAATAACTTGTAGTCCATCCAGTCTGCCTAATAATAGGTCATTTATATATATAATTACCGGGGTTCCTTTTTCCATAGGAAATGGTGGTGTAATTCACCGTTATAAAGGAGCGTTCTATAACGTCGAACACGTGCCTGGTTTCCTTGCACTGTGCAGGCACCCCTTCCTCGGAAGCTCTTCCTCCAGCCACTGTCCACCTCGCCTTTTCCCCGATACTGGACTGCTACTTGAAGTCTGCAGTAAGTGCTGGCATGCAGAAACTACTTGAAATGAGGGAAATACCCTCAAAATGTTGGCTTCACACAAAAGTGAATTAAAAAAATTTAAATCAAAGTGACCGTCCGACTGTAGAGCACCGCTCACACCTAAGCAGACAGCGTCGCACAAGAACGTCTTTTTATTTTATATACTTGGCTGTGGCAAAAGGAAATCCCAGCAATTCTATAAGATAAAATATAGGTCAGTGTGCAAACGTAGAGATTTACCTTGTGGTTAGATGTTATGCATAAACCCCTTGAGCTTCGCCTCGGGTTTATCTAGCATCTAACCACTCAGTGTGTGTAAACTTCTTGTTACACACCCTGACCCATACTTATTTTATATATATATAACAACTTGGTAGCATATTTTCACCATTGGGAAATCCAGTTGTAATTCACCGCTATAATCACCTGGTTGTAACGCTGAACACATGCTGCTCTTCCTATGAGAAAACTGCAAGCCAGAGGTGTCTCACACTACACTGCCTTCTGACAGATACCAAAAGCTGTTTCTTTATATAATTACTGTGGCTAAAAAATGTGACTTCATCAAGTATATAAAATAAAACATGGGTGGTGTGTAGAACTCAATTTTACACACACACACACACACATACACACCCTTGGTGTTGAAGGTTTAAATAAACCCCCGAGCTTTGCCTCAGGGTTTACGTAGCATTCAGCTCCCCAGGTGTGCATAACATTTGTGATAAACACATTACCTCATGTATTATTTTATAATGTCATGTAGACCCATCACCTTTACTGGACTAACTCCTTCCTGGCCCCCATAGTACCTCTCTTACTTACTACAAATGCATTCTATTTCAGGTACTATACTGCTGTTATTGATGTTATATTGCTTTGATATACTTGATGGGAATTCAGCATCTGAAGTTTGAAGTTTATTGTTCTAGGAATTAATACATTTGAGCCAAGGCTCTTTACAAAGGTTCCATGTCATTAAGTACAAAAACATAGTAGACAGTGTTACAAATAATCAGTAATCCATTTAACAAGGCCACAACTTAAACAGTAACATTTATGTACAGAAAAGAAAAAGGAACTCAGAGGCAGTGTTAATGGCAAGGAATAAGGATTGAGAGCTTGAGAGGGAAGAGGGAGAAATAAGAAGTTTAGGAGCAAACAGAACCAGGTTAGTGGTACTCAGGTTGTTTTTGTCAAAGAGGAGACCATGGTGGTTGAGTGAAACAAATGTAAGTGCACTCAGTGGGATGAGACTTTAGTCAAAGCAGTCACAGGAGCTGGAGGCTGTGACACTGTATTGCTTTTAATTTTAATGTAAACATAGTGTTCATTTTCTAAACCCTCACATACTTGATGTTAATTGTTCGGCACTGTTGCTAACAAATTGCCCACTGTTGTATGTTCATGCATTTTCAAACCAACATCTCTGCATTTTGTGTGTCTTTACATTGTGAGCATAGAGCAAGTATTGAGAGGAATACTACTACATGTCACAAGTAACCAGACAGAGGGAAGAACTTTTGCATAAAGTAAATACTACACAAGAAGGGCCAAACAAAATTTCAATGATCACAGTGCAGGAAAGCTGAGTTTTGAAAATAAACCATGGGAAACTGCAAAAACAAACAAAAAACAGTATAAAACAAAAAGTAATGAAAACACAGCATATAAACATCTATGGAATAGGACAGAACCAAAAGGGTTCTTTAACTGTGGAAGGAGTGTGCATTGCTCAGGGGCAATTAAGTAAAATCATTTTCAATTTCAAGCAGAAAGGAAAAATTCATAATCAAAGACCTCATAACCTGTGACAGTGATCATGTAGTGTACATAATAAAATTCCCATGTGACTTAATTTACATAGCAAACATGACAAGACCACTGACAAGACAGAATTAGTCAACACAAAAGTGCAATTCAAAATTATGAGGAAAAATCTGCAGTGGCACAACACTTTAGCAAAGCCAAACATAAAATCAGTACATTGTGCTTATGGGATGTGAAAATGTTCAAAAGCATTTAAGGAAGGAGACTGGAATAGAAAACTACTAAAAGAGAAGGATGGTGAATAGATAGAATGAACACTACTAGTCCAAGATATGGACTTAATGAGGAAATAGATTGATGGGATGTATGTAGAAACAGAGCTGTCCACATTGTCTATCCTATACAAACATCAAAATCCAATTTTATAATTTTGTTCTTAAAAATAATTACATTCTAATAAATCAATAAATTCATACAGGAGATCTCACCCTTTACAACCCTTGGAGGGTTGGAATACATCAGTGGGTTACACTCCCATACTAGACCTCTATGTCTCACTGACTGCATGAATAGCTCTAAAAATATAGAGGATTCCGTTCTTCACATACATGTCCAGAAAGAATGAGGAAAAGTTAAAACAAAATTCATTAATAAAATAAACATTAAAATATGAAGTATAACATCTGAGAAATTTGACTCAAAAGTTATGGAGTGTAAGCATGAAGTTAACACCAATAGTAGCCCATTGAGAGACTGAAAGAAATAAGAAATAGCCAATTGTGAATGGCCATCAGCACTGACTCTACACTGTGCACTATGATGCTTACACAGTGGAGTTTCCAATTAATTTTGACTGGACTGGAAAGGGTGTCAGCGATGGCACAGGAGGAGTGATGTTTGCACTTCTCACCCCACCTTCTGACCTGCCCAGAGTGCTCTTCAAAAAGAAGGTAAGGCAGGAAGCTCACTGAAACCAGCTGTAATGGTGTTTGAAGGACGGAATCAGAGTGCTCAGAAAATCAGATAGCAAGGTAAAGACATCCCATAACTTATTACAAGCCCATAAATAAAATAGAAAAATAAATAAGCAACATATGTATGAATACGGTGCTTTTGATTTTGTTGTTTACAGGCAGCATTACTGTAAAGGAAAACAACTATGGGCAGCTGTTCATGAAATTAAAACATTAACAATGGCAAGCGCAAACGCTTTTATAAAAGTAAAAGCATATCAATGTGATGATAGACCCAGTTGTAAAAATGGAAAAGTAATTTGATGTAAAGGGAGCTTTTTTGTTATTTGAAGAGAAACAAAAAGTGAATTAGAGCTCAGATACCTGTATGCATCACAGCAAGAGCTTATTTAGGTATGCACAAATTTTGCTTTTGAGAAAACCAGATCATTAAGCTTGCCACTAAAAGGTAGGTAGGTAGGTAAAATTTTATTCATAAGATAATGAATATGGATTACTCCACTGAGCAAAGCTCATTTACAGTGAGGTCCAGAGAATCAAAACCAGTTACACTTCAGGTCAATTATACAGTTAATCATATCAATATAATAAATACAGCATCCCTTACTATAGACAAATAACAAAGAAAATAAAATACATATATCTTTACAATAACTTAAAACAAACATAATACATGCAACACATAAGATAGATACACACAGATTTCTATACTTATTCCTAAACTAGGTCCCCTCAATACTTATGTGCTCAACAAGCCATTCCTTTATTGCATTTATCTGAAATTTTTTATCTGCTGGTCTTAGTATCCCAGGTAAGGAGTTCCACAGGAGAGGTCCAGCACTTATAAAATGATTATGTCCTCAGACCGTTCTCCTTTTGGTAAGATACATTCCAAAGTACTTGAGAGCGCAATCCCTTATAGGAATCTTAATTTCAATACCCCTCGTCAAGTACTCTGGAACTTTCTCAGATAAACATTTCATCACAAATAAAATTATAAAATTAGACTTAGGCCTCTCCTTTGGAATAAGGTATACCAACCCAAGTCCCTATACATAACTAATCTATGTGTCATCCTTGGTACACCTAATATAAATCTTGCCAATGTATTATACATAATATCTAACTTATATAACGCTTCTTTGATGCACCCATGTAGATCAAATTCTATATTCTAACATGGGTAGTACCACCACAGTGATCACGAGTTTTCTAACATCCGGAGACATACTATTCCTGATTCTATATAGGGATCCCAAGCACTTTCCTATTTTCATCAAAGTATACTCAAAATGATTAGGCCAATCAAGTTTCTTATCTAAATAAACCCCAAATATTTATATTTATCAACTTGTTGCAAAATACCACCAGTATAGGTTGTAATTTGCAATCCATCTTGCTCCAAGTTTACACCATTCACCCTATGAAATACCATTACCTGCAATTTTTTCTCATTTAAAACTAATTTAGATCTCAACAGAAAATCCTGTAAATAATCAAAAGCCTGCTGTAATACTGACTGGATAAGTACCACTGATGAGTCAGCCAAATATATAATTGTATCATCAGCATAAAGATGATATTGTACCCCAATTGCTCAAACCTCAAATCATTCATGTAAAGATTATACAATATGGGTCCCAATATAGATCCTCATGGCACACCTGAAACAATTACCTTTAAACCCGACGACCATCCCTTAATTGTTATTTGTTGCTGTCTTGAGTCCAGACAATTTCTAAACCAATTCACTACTGACTCAGATATACCACAGAGTTTAATCTGGACAGGAGGATGCCATGGTCCAAGGTATCAAATGCCTTTGAAAGATCAACAAAATGGCCCCCACAGGCATCCCCTGTCCAGATCCTCTACAATATCACCCGTAACCTTCAATAGGGCTGTAGCGGTCCCATGTTCTGGTCTAAAGCCTGATTGATGTTTATCGAGGACCCCATTATCTTTTAAAAATGTCTGTAGTTGTTTTGCTACAATCTTTTCCAATATTTTTGATATTGTTGGCAACAAAGAAATTGGCCTGTAGTTTTCAAAAGCATCCTAGATCCTGACTTATACACTGGCACAATCTTAGCTGTTTTCCATGCTAGGGGTAAATCCACAGAAAAAAGAGATGTATTAAATAAATTTGCTAAAGGTTGATCTATAATAGGCTGCATACTTTAATAAAATATTAGGGATCCCATCCATGCCTTCTGCTTTATTAATACTAATTTAATAATAATTCCTAACTTCCCCACTAGTAACAGGAGTAAATTCAAACTCTCTTTGTGTCTAATTGAACATTTTCTGCTTACTTTATCTAACTCAATAATATCTTGTGAGGCCTGGTTCATATTATTCCTCCAGATCTTAATACATCCATACCCATAGTAGTGACAAATGCATTAAACTCATTTACTACTTCCTCTCCTAATTCTAATTTAACCCCATTAATCAAAAATTGATTGGGATAACTAAAAGGCAGGCCAAGTTGTCCTGGGACCCAACCAGGAATGAATACGAGGGGAAGAGGACAGGGAAGGAGGGGCTGCAAGGAAAGTGGGGAGCTGTGATCTCCTGGATGGTGTCATCTGACCAGGCTCGAGCTAGCTGGCTATTGGCCAAGAGGAGGGGCCAGAAAGGGTCCTGATATGGGGTCCTTAGGGCTATTTAAGGGCCTGTAACCTCAGTAAGTCCTCTTCTTGCTGTAAAGTTAAGTGTGGTTAAAGGGCTGCTACAGAGGACAAATAGTAGAGAATAAGAAATTCCAAGCAGAGAAGTGGTAAAATAGCATGTTGTGGGGGAGAAATGTCACTTCATTAGTTCAGCAAGTGTTTAGCTGAAAAAGAAACATTGCTATAAGCATGTGAAACTGCAGAATATGCTGGGGCAAGCGTGAATTTCGTATTTAAATAGAACATTACTATAATAGCATATGCACGTAACAACGAAGTGTACTGGGATGATTGTGAATTTCACATTTAGAAGGAACATGACTACAGTAATAGAACATGATTAGTTAAATAAACTATTTATTTATCTGAGATAAATCCCAAGAAAACATACAAGATTAACCAATCTTTAAAAATCAACTATAAGCAGATCAGGAATATAGATGGAAAAGGCAAAAGAAACAGTTTTTCTGATTAAATATGCACTGAAATACATCCACTTAAAGTGAAACCACTAAGAGCCTGAATTTCTGTTCTCACTAGAGAAATAAAAATAAGAAATAAATGAAGGAACAGATACTTGGGTTTGGGATTTGTGTATGCCACTATTAGATTAAAAGGCAAACTCTGAGACTTATCCACTCCCAGTTTTAAAACTTTATTAAAAATGCTTTATAGACAGGTTGGAATGTCATGCATTGAGAACTTAAAGTGTTCTGAATTATTTATGATGTGGAACCATTTTCCATGAAGAAGAGGTTGTGTTTAAACCTTGAAACATTGGACAGACAAGGAAAAAACAACTGAATGACAGAAAGAATAATAGAAAACAAAGAATAAAAGATTTGGTACACAAACCATTTGAACAATAAGAAAATTGACCCAGAAGTGTTTCTTTTACGTAACAAATTCAGACAAGTATATTTTAACATCAAAACCCTAACATCTTTGCCAAACTGCAATTAGACAAAGATGGCATCATGTCAAAATGTTATGGACTTTCAGAAGGAGACATGCAATCAGAAAGTGAGGTGTGACAGCCGAGCAGTGCCGTGTTACAGCAGTGAGTTTCTGCTACCATTCTGAAGGATCAGCTTGCTTTGAACAGCAGTATCAGTCTCAATAAAAGGCATTCTAGGGTGTCAAAACTATCTTACTTGAAATTTGCAGATACTCATTCTGTGGGTCACTATAACTACAACGCCAAATGGAGAAGCTCCTGGCAGAAAGTCTTTTCCTTTCAGGTAAAGTACATTTGCTGTCTTACAGCTGTTAGTACACCAGTGATAGACATGGCAACATAGCTGCATAGTAATTTAAGGTCAGAAGTGGCTACAGGCCCATGAGGTCTTCCTCCTCTGTTTCATAAGCTGGGATGAAAAAGTGTGCTGTACATATATGTGCTAATTTATAGGCTTCCTTACTCACTATGCTGCCCAAGGTAGTTTGTGATTCCCTGATAAGTAGAATTTTACAGTAAAGGGCCCATAACTGCACACAGTACTCCAAGGGTGGCCTGACTGGAGCCTTGAATAATGACAGGATTACTTCCCTTCACTGCTGGTCACCATCTTTTAATGTATCCCAGCATTCTCTGGGGACTCTTCACAGAAGGTGAATGCTGCATGTCATGCTTCAGCTTCATGTCTGTTTTGCCTCCAGGTCCTTTTCCTGCACTGCATCAAATCAGCCCCACTCAGTATACATTTCCTATCTCGATTTCCTCCCAAGTGTACCCCTTGCAAATGACTCAGTAAACCTGAAATCCTAGAAGTCTGTTCAGTTAACCAGCTTGTTCATGTTCTCCTTAAGTTTGTCCCATCCTCAAGGGAGTTCACAACCCTGTCCCGCTTAGTGCCATCCACTAAGCAGCCAGCCGAGGCCTCAGCTTCCAGATTATTGCTGGTAATGTTGGACAATAGGATCCACAGCACTGATCCATGGGACACTGCTGAGTACCAGTCTGCATTCAGAGTAGTGACCATACACCCCACAACCCTCTGCTTCTACCCTTTGCTAGTCAGAAATCCACCTTTTCATGCCTCGCATGCTGTACTGGTGCACTTTGCTTAAAGGCTTGTCATGTACTATAATGTTAAAGGCTTTGTTGAAGTTCAGATAGACTACATCTTGGGCCCATCACCTGTCCACCTTCATGGTCACCCCATCAAAGGTGCTGTTCATTTTGGTTTTGCACAATGTGTTCCTCATAAACTAATACTGAGAGGTGGTGAAAGCCCTTGCCTCATGCAAGTGTTCGTTATTATTTCTTATTAATGGATTCCTGGATGTATCCCAGCACTGATGTCAGGCTCACTGGCTTGCAACAGTCTATGTCTAAACATGCCCTTTTGAAGATATGTACCACATGGGTCACTTTCCATTCCCCAGGCACCACAACTGTCAGGACATACTTGCAAAAGATTACTGCAAGTGGCTCTGTTAATTGTTCCTTTAGCTTGACTAAGATCTAGAGGTGTATCCTTTCATGCGTTAGAATGTGCGTGACTTAATCTTTACCAGGTAGTGAGCTACCAGGGTGGGTGTCATGTCTGCAGATAGCATTGTGCATACCTGTGACATTATGGTCCCTCTCAATGAGCATCCCTGGGAGCCATTTAGTTAACACCAAACCCAAATATTTATTCAGCTTCCTACCACCTATGGCAGTCTCATTGGTTCCTTCCTAGTTCCCTTGTTTTCAGATACCTAATAACCTCCTTCATTTTCCTCCTTCCATTTTTAGTATGTACTGGAAGAAGGTTTTGGTTCTGCTTGGAGATTCTATTGTTATTTTGGCTTCCAGCTCCTCCTTGACTTCCTTAATTTTCATCTAGTAGTCCTCAGTGTTAATTTGGCACCGCTATGGCCTGAAACAACCTGCATCTTTCTAGCAGACAATGGGCCTATACAGTTCAAATGCTGGCATCTGCAGATTTATTAAAGGTTTAGAATTTGATGATGAATGTTTTACAGTATACTGAATATGACACTTGTATAAGTGATTATCATGTAATTGCATTGCAAATCCCAATTCAGATGTTAATATTTGTCAACTCGCATCTGAAAACAAGAATGCGCATCATAGTTTCAAAAGTCCCTTGTGGGCCTGAAAAGTATGAATCATTTTATAAATTTTAGAGCATTTATTGTAAAAATATGGATTATGAATGTTTCCATTGTTTTTATTTGCATAATCGTGTAATTGAAATTGTGGCATTAAGGAGGCACTTCACATTTATACAGTAATGTCTTTTCCTCTGCTAGTCTACAAGGTGACTTTTTTCTTATTCAGTTGCAAACTACTGTACTTTGGTGAATAGCAGTTTTACAGATAATGGAACACTGCACACTTAAATAAAGGAACACGGTCAATACCTTTGAAACCAACTTTAAAGTGACCTTAGAAATGACATATATCATTTGGCACACATCCATATCAGTTACTCAAAATTGCTACCCTGTCAAAGACTGGAGGAGTACTACTTTGATAATCAGAGCTTGGACAAGGTGCTAACTTATTATATTGAATACTCTTACAGGCAAAAGAAGATTATGGGTGAGTCAAGGGAAATGGATTTTGTGTGACATGATTACTATTTTTACAGAAGTGAAAATCACTGAAAACTATACAGTTCTTATATGCTTATACTGAATATGAACCAAACATCTGAGAATTTTAAAGAGCTTAACACTTTGGAACTTGGTATTTTCCTACTAAAAGTGCCTATCTCCAAAATACGCTTTGAAGACAATGCATTGTGACACCTCAACATTCTACATACTGGCATCCACCAAACCATGTTATCATGCATACAGTATGAACACATACAGCAACTCATGGGAGGATGGTGTGTATCTGGGGACTGGAGGAGGGTGGATGTGATTCTCCTTCACAAAAGTGGGAGCAAGACAGAGGCAACAAACTACAGACCTGTCAGTTTGACCTCAGTGTTAGGAAAATGATGGAATCACTTCTGAAGGAAAGAACTGTTGAGTACCTAGAGGCCAGTGGGGCACAGGACCCAAGGCAGCATGGATTCACAGCAGGAAGGTCATGTCAGATGAATCTAATAGATTTCTTTGACTGGGTGACCAAAGTAGTAGACCAGGGAGGGGCTGTGGACATAGCCTACCTAGACTTTAGTAAGGCATTTGACACAACCCCACACAAAAAGGTTAATAAACAAATTAGCCAGCCTGGGAGTGGGTCCCAGTGTGGTAGCCTGAGTAAAACAGTGGCTGGACAACAGGACACAAAAGGTAATAGTAAACGGAGTTCACTTCAAGAAAGGGGGTTACTAGTTGGATACCGGTGAGGTTCAGTACTGGGTCAGGTCCTTTTTAATGTCTTTATAAGTGGCATTGCAGAGGGACTGGAAGGAAATGTATGCCTCTTTGCAGACGATACAAAGATCTGCAACAGGGTTGATACACAAGGGGGATGGAAAGGATGAGAAGGGACTTGGCAAGGCGGGAGGAATGATCAGAAGTATGGCAGCTTAGATTCAATGCAAAGAAGTGCAAAGTAACGACCTGGGAAACAAAAACAGGGAAAGAGTACACAATGAGGGGGTAGTAACAACAACAAAAATGGAAAGGGACCTGGGGGTAGTCATATCAGATGACCTAAAGGTTAGCAAGGAATGTGAGAAGGGAGTAGGGATGGATGGGGATACTGGGATGTATAGGAGAGGCAGCACCAGTAGAAAACAGGAAGTTGTTAATCCTCTATACAGACAGTTGGTGAGACCCCATCTGGAGTACTGTGTGAAGTTCTGGAGACCCCATCTCGGCAAGGACATAGACAGGATAGAGGCAGTCCAGAAAAAGGCAACTAAAATGGTGCAGAGTCATATGAAGAGAGACTAAAGGAGCTTAATATGTATACCCTTGAGGAAAGGAGGGAGGGGGCATGATAGTAACCTTTAAATACCTCAAGGAATCAACAAAGTCCAAGTGGGTAGCATCTTTCAGAAAAGAGATTGCAAGAACAAGGGGACACAATTTGAAGATAGAGGGGACAGCTCACGGTAATGTGAGGAAGTAGTTTTCACAGAGAGGGTGGTGGACACATGGAATGGCATTCCTGAGGAGGTTGTGGAGTCAAAACAGTGGGGAATTCAAGAATGCATGGGACAGACATAAGACAACTCTTGTTGGGGGTAGGTAGAAATAGACTGTTGGTTAACTAGGATCTGCAGCTTATCCAGTAGGTAGGGAAATGGGCAGACTAGGTGGGCCATGCTGTCCTTATCTGCCATCAAAGTCTATGTTTCTATGTAACCCTCCCCATCTCTTAAGCATCTTTTAAAGCCTCACCTCTGCCATCCTGCTCCTGCCACCACCTTTCTTGATTCCACGTGGTACTATGCCAGGGTGTATTTACTTTTTGTCTGCTCATTTGGATCTCTAGACCTGATAGTCAATTTGTAAAATGAATACAGCATGCATTCATACCTTTGCTTCAATATACTACACCTGTATGAAATATGAGTCTTCTAGCCCTTGATAGTCTTTTGTTATACCATAACTGTTTTGTACTATGTGTTTTTTGTGTATGTACTATGCCAGTATGAAAATTGTACCAAAATTCTCTGACTAGACTATCACTACTTAGTTTTATTCTGTGTAATGATTGTTATTTTTACCATGTTTGCAACTACCCCTTTTGTACCTTGTCCCCAGGTTGCACCTGGAAAAGAGCCTCGGCTTAGTGTGCCTTTCCCAGTTACTAAATTTTAAATAAATAAATAAGCCTATATATAATTTAATGCAATATAGGTGAGACTCAAGTCTTATAACTGAATGATTTAGTTTCACCACTGAAACATTATATATTAAGATATAGGGTATATTCTATAGAGGATAGAAGAGTAAGCATTCTATTAACTCTGGAAAAGTTGCCAACATTGCTGTCTACAAATAGGTGGTAGAACAAAGAGGAGCCCTGAGTTTAGATCAACAAAGGTCCATTAGGCCTGTCTTTCCTATATTACCCCACTGACCTATTGTATTTGTGGGCTGTTTCCCACGTCCCAACTCCCTCACCTCAAATCTGTGTTGCCTCCCCTTGAGGACTATGAGATCTGTTACTCTGTCATGACCATGTTTAAACCCAATGAAGGTAGCTGCCACCACCACTTCAGCTGTTAGTCTGTTTCACAGTTTCTCCACCCTCTCAGTGAATTAGAACCTCTTTACATTCCTCTTGAATTTACCCCAAACAACCTCCAGCCATGCCCCTTAGTGACTGCACTTATTTTTAGAAATAGATCCTCACTATTCACCTTGTTTATACCCTCTGAGAAACTTTATGTTTCAATCATGTCTCCCCACTCCCACCTGCCCTACAGGAAGTACATATTTAGGGCCTCCAGCTGATCCTAGCAGGATCTGCACTGCTGGTCCTGGATCATCTTGGTGATCCACTGCTATACAGTCTCTAGTCTGTCAATGTCTTTCCTAAGGTGCGTGCTCCAGAACTGAACACAGAGCTCCTTGTAAGGCCTCACCAGGGATCTGTACAGGGCTAGAATCACCTCACCTCACCTTTTCTACTTTCAAACCCTCTCTATAGACCCAAGCATCCTCAGTGCTTTACTGTATGCTTTGTTGCATTGATTCATTTGCTTGCATGAGTCACTGATTATGACCCCCAGGTGCCCTCTTCTGTTGAAGTGGCCAGTCTAACTCCTCCCATCCAGTATTCTATGCATGGAGTCCATCTCGCTAAGCGTTATCATGCACTCCTGACATTGACTCTCAGCTACCACAATGCTGGTTTCTCTAGGTCCTTTTGAGGTCTAGCACCCATTCCTTATGATCTACCCTATCAGATGTTGTGTGTAATCAGCAAAGAGATGCAGATTTCCTGAATAGTTTCCCTATGTCCCTTATGAACATATAATATAGGACAGGTCCCAGGACTAATCTCTGTGGCACTTAGCTCATGACCTCCTGTATCCAGATTTAGCCATGTTCACCACTACCCTCTGTTGCCTCCCTCCAAACTAACTTCCTACCCTCCTAAATAAACCTTGCCCTACTTCCTAGTCCTCCAACTTCTTTAGCAGTCTGCTGTGTGATACCAAATTGAAGACTTTGCTGAAGTCAAAGTACAGCAAATCTACTGCCTATCTTCTGTCAGTCCCCTTGAGACCCAATTGAAAACAGTATCAGAGTGGTCTAGCATGACCTCCCTGACACAGACCATGCTGCCTGTTGTCTTGTAGTATGTTGTTCTCTAAATAGTCCACCGAGCTTTGCTTGTCTGCAGTCTCCATCAGCTTGCCTATAGCAGAGGTAAGTATGCCACACCTGTAGTTGCTTGTATCCTACTGTCCCCCCTTGTGGAGCTATACTATGTTGATGGATCACCAATCCACTGGCACCACTCCATACTTCAGTAAGTCATTGAATATATGGGTTAAGAGTACTGCCACTCTGCAGCCAGTTCCCTCAGTACACATGCATGCAGGCCATCCAGGCTTGGCACCTTGTCCACCCTGGGGATTCTAGACCCATTTTACCCAGTCTACTAAGATTTGTATTCTGCCCATTTCTTGAACTCACCATGTGGTAGCCTTGATACTACTCCTAGCAAGGACCATTGCCCTCTACTGAGCAAAAGTAATTGTTTAGTATATTTGCATTTCAGTGTTTATTTAGCTATATAAACATTCACACTAAATATAGAGCAAGCTGGTAAACACTGGCAATTTCTCCCACAGAACTATACCACATTCCCAAGGCAGTATGAGTATGGTTTAGCTAACATGTAATACAAATCAACAGTTTAAATATATAATAAATCATGCATCCAAGTGTTAAGTTACATAGATCAAAAGGCATTACAAAATTAAACATTTAAGTCTGCTTTTCTTAAGCAGAAACCTGGGGGTAAACACACTTTAAACAGTGTCATGGAGGCATAGATGAAGAAATATAGGCAAACCAGAAGGCATTATAAAATTGTCAAGTAATGTTTTACTATTATTAATAACAAAAAAAAATGAAATTGTGCAGGATAGTTCTTGATTCAGGTAGTTCAAACAAAAATCCTCCTCTGAGTCTCTTTCCAAAATCTCCATCCCTCTCTGTCTTTCTCAAGAAAACGTTGCTCTCTTTTTATAAATTTTCCTGGAAATTACATTCTGTATCCTGTTCTTGTAAATTACACCCCATGTGTTCCACAAAATGTATTAGACTTTGTCAGATTCTCTCCTGTGATCAGCCTAAAGAGTACATTAGTCTTCTTAACAGGTGCAACCAATTAAGACATCCTGTCTCAGTGTTGATTCCCTGCTGATAACGCTACAAATAAGCTTGTGGAGGTCAAAATGGAGCTCAAGGTTAACCTTTGTGTTCCAGATAAACCCATTTAGTAGTCTGTAATATTTCAACAATATGATTATATAGATTTTCAAACCAAGGATCTCAGTTTCACATAACCATTCATATATATTTTTAACCACAGGGAAGCAAAGGAAGAAAGAAAGAATAGAAACAGCAAGTGAAGAAAGGGAAAAATGGAGGAAATTGTGGGACCATCAGAGTGGTCAGTTCCTAGGTGCCACAAGGAAAATTTGATTGTGCAATCAGACAGGCAAAGGAAAGACAATTGTCAGAAAAGGAAAGGGCAGAATAGATAGTTGTTTTTAACTCTCCTGCATAACAAATAGGACAAGGTCTTACCAACCGTGTCACAAAAAGCAGTAGTTGGCAAACAACTTTCAATAGGTGCAAGAAAATAAATGACGAGTTCAGAAATGTTACTATGAGAATTTCTTTTAGCTACAAACCATATCTAAGTTTTTAGACAAGTCTTACTAAACATAAAAGGCATGCTATATACTTCCTGCACAAAGACAGAGGCAGTATTTTACTAGCAATAGTAAATAGCCTCTACCTCCTGTCAAAATGTTTCAGGCCCTATCTGTGAAATTGCACCCTGGAGTGCCTCTGTTTAACCCTGTGGGAGGTTTTAAAAGGCATTGAAAACCTTCTTATAGTGCCAGGCCTTTAATGGAGTGGATTAAATAACCTTGTTCAGATCTTTATCATCTTTTGCTGTATTTACTGGTTTTATTATTCTGGTTTTATCTTTTGTAAAGCGCCTTGGTTATGGAAAGGTGATTATGTGAAATAAAGGACATTATTATTATTATTTATTGTGAAAACATTACAAATTTAAGAAAGCATATACTTCTGTAAAAACACACAATGATAAATCATGGAGCTTACCATAGGGTATGTCATTTACAAAATGCAGTGTTCTAGGAAGGAGAAGCATGACAAGGAAATCCTGTACAGGACAAGTAAAGTGAAAGGGGACATGTAAATTAAAACAAATGAGAAGAGTTATAAAACCTGATTTTTCTAGTGTGACTGTGGGAGATTATGTAAATGAGGATGAAGTGAACAGCGAGCTGAATCTTGTAAACTTAAGCCGTCTCCTTTTTGGGTGACTGAAATATAATAGAAAAGATGGTTCCAACAGTTGATACTGTAACTCTGAACCCTGAAACAATACTGTATGTTATAGTGAAAGTTTAGATACGATGCTGGGAATTCTGGCACCTAGCATCTATTCTTATCTGCTGGAAAAACAAGTTCTATTTGGGAAACAGAATAAATGCATTTATCATAAACTGAGCATTAAAATGTAATACTGAAAGACATGTTTTCACATAAATGCTGAAGGGTAGTGACCATCACCCAAGATAATTATTGTAGCAACCCAGTAGGCCACAAAACCTAAACATATTTACCCTTAATGGCTGATAAGGCAACAATTACACTCTTGTTGAGATTCTGGGGTTTTAATGCTCTTTTGTGAGTCCTGTGGAAGCACTAGTTGACCTATTTACCACAATAGTACAATATAAAGCAGGCCAATCACAATCTGCATTCAGCCTGTTCAAGTCCTGATTCTATTAAAATCCTTTGCCACAAAATGCAAAACCTCATAACTTCTACTGGATGCAGCAGTTGGTCCAATGACCATTAGAATCCTTAAAGCACAGGCACATCTTCGGAAGATATTTCTCCAAAGACAGCAGCTGTTTGCTATTGAAGAATCCACAGCAGTTCTGTCCGATGAACTGCACTGCATCATCATACTTCATTCCACAGACAATCAATGCAAGGCCACTAGAACTGGAATGCTCCCAAATCCTGTGACACAGTTCAGAGCAAAGCAACAGCCAGGCTCTCATTTAGCTTTCAACAGGTTTAGCCAGTCATCTACAATCTGGTTGAATGGTGGGGCACCATCATCAAAAGGCCAGTCAAACTCCCGAATGCCTTCCTTTTCTACTTAGGTAGTATCATAGGTGGCTTCACATACTCTTACCACTATACTAACTCCATACCTTTTTGTTTCTCTATAAATTTGTTTAAGGTTGCACTGGTAGGGCCTGTGAGTGATGAAGAATTACATATTCCTGTACTTGTTTTCCACAAGAGCTGGGCAGTCATTCAGACCATGGTCTTGAAGGTTTCAATAAACTCAAAATGGTTTAAAATGAAAAAAAAATTCTGTACATAGAAATACTGATGCAGAGAGAAAAATATGAAGTTTAGTTCACTATAACCCACCTGACATTCTTAGTTCTTACAAATATGAAGTTGAGAAGAAATGGGAGTAAAATGGATTTCAGCTGGAAGCAACAATTCTTCCTCAACCCACTAATACTGGTGCAATAAGTTAAAGTGTACTGAAATTTACTCCATCTGGCTCTTTACTTCTTGAATTTGAATGCTTTGCCAGTGCAAAATATTAAGACATCTTGTCCAGGGAATGACCAGAAGCTTATACTGGGTTTCTTCATGGAGTAGTAATAAATTTCTACAGTTCATTTGCCTGCAGAGAGGTCATTCTGGCCCAGCTGAAATCTCCACTGTGCTTCAGAAACTCCATAAATATGTGACCAAGAATGCTAGAGAACTGAGGGATATGCTTACTCATTGAAGACTGTAAGTTAATCTGAATTGTATTGCTGTACCATAGAATATGATGCTGTGAAGAGCGCATTGCTAGGCTAAGCTTGACAGTGGAACTCACTCACTGATGCTGGCAGTCACTGACACAGGCAATGCAATACTACTCCCAGTTCATTTGTCTGCTGCTGTCATCTTCCACTACCTCCCTCCTCAGCTAGCCTAACTGTTCTCCCTTGTTTTCCTTTTTTCCTTATGTATCTAGGCATTCTTTTCTGACACCTTTACTCTATCAGCAGTCCACAGCTGTGTGTCTGCCTGTGTCCTCCTGTCCTCCACCCTTCCCTCCTTGAGTTTAGCCTGATAATCTTGACAGGAATCCTCCCTCTTGTTCCTCTTGTACTCAGTGAAGGCCCTTCTTTATGCCATCACCACCTTCCTCACCCTTTGGATAACCAGATCTTTTGGAGATCTTCCTTGCACAAGACTTGGTCACCTCCAGGTATGTCCCCTTAATCCTACCCCACTGTTCTTTCACCCCTCAATCTGTTCTATACATGCCAATATTTTCCTTACTAGTTCCTGCATCTTCCCTAAATCTACATGTTCCAGGTCCAGAATCACTGTCTTTCATGGGGGACCCATTGCCCCTCATAGTTCTAACTACACTGTGTTGAGGTCACAGGACCCCAACCATTACCCGATGTGAGCAGTATATGCATATATATATATATATATATATATATATATATATATACAATAAAACATGCCAGGGTGTGTTATTATGGGTCATTAATCATACAACTTGAGTGTGTTGTTAGACATGAGGCACTTGTGCTAAGTGCCTTTAAACACACAAGAAGAAAGTGCAATTATTGACCATAACTACATATTGCTGAAGCATCTAATTTCACTTGTACAGTAGCATGGGTTCTACTTGCAAATGTTTTAAGAAAGCTTTTTATGATGTTTAATAAGACAATACTGTTTGCTGTATGAAATATAAATGAAGACACTTAGTTTTATTCGAGGCATATTGACCTGGGGTAGTCATATCAGATGACCTAAAGGTGAACAAGCAATGTGAGAGGGCAGTAAGTAGGGCTGGGGATACTGGAATGAATAGGGAGAGGCATCACCAGTAGAAAACAGGAAGTTGTTATCCCTCTGTACAGACAGCTGGTGAGACCCCATCTGAGTACTGCATGCAGTTCTGAGACCCAATCTTCACAAAGACATAGACTAGATGGGGGCAGTCCAGAGGAGGGCAACTGAAATGGTGTAGGGTATGCACCAGAAGATGTATCAAGACAGACTTAATGAGCTTAACATGTATAGCCTGGAGGAGGGGGGACATGATAGAAACTTTCAAGTACCTCAAGGGAATCAACAAAGTCCAAGATGGTAACATCTTTCAGAAAAAGAGGTGTGCAAGAACAAGGGGACAATCTGAGCTGAGGGACAGCTTAGGTAATGTGAGGAAGTATTTTTCATCGAGAGGGTTGTGGATGCATGGAGAAGCCTTCCTGAGGAGGTTGTGGAGTCAAAAACAGTGGTGGAATTCAAGAATGCATGGAACAGGCATAAGGCAATTCTAGGAGGTGGAGTAGGAAGAAGTAGGCTGTTGGTTAGCTAGGATCTGCAGCTTATCCATTTGGTAGAGAAATGGGCAGACTAGGTGGGCCAAGCAATCTTTATCTGCCATCAAATTCTATGTTTCTATGTTTGTAGCCACACTTGGTGCACAGGCTAAATTGTCAGTGTCAGTGGCTCAGCAGGTAGCATACTCTCTGAGGCTGGAGATCAGAGGGCTGTGGGTTTGGTTCCACATCTGGCACTTGGGTTGATATCCCAGTACTGACACTGTGGTGCAGCATGAGAGGGGTGCTTCACTTCTGAGGTGCGTCTTTTGGATGAGATGTTAAACCGAGGTCCCATCTGCCTGGATTGGTGGTAGTTCAGGTGGATGTCAAAGATCCCATGGCACTTATCGAAAATAGTAGGGAAGTTTATTGAAAAAAATCATAACATCACAAAAATCAAAATACATCAGAAATCACTAAAATGCATACAAAAACCAGGTATACTGTATAACATAACAAAAGAATAAAACAGAAAATTAATAAGAAATCAAAGAGAAAATGTTTCCACAAATCATTTACCTTATCTTGTGAAAATCTACTAAAATCATTTTCTTTGACACATAATAATCCTGCTTCAATTTGAGAAATAATAGTAGTATTCAATACTTGTTGTTGTTGTAGAACATACTGACAGCGTGCCTGTCATAAAAATTATTGAGCATAGGCAAAAATACATTCAATGTACTCTTATGGTAAGTCCTCCATTTTCCTGTATAATCACCTAAAATTAAAGTATGATAAGAAATAAGAGACAAAAAAGGTATATTCCAATGTAGGGCAGCATCATGCCAAAATAGCTGGCTATGAGGGCAGGTAATGAAAAATGAAGCATAATTTCTTCTACATTAGGACATGTAAGTCTAGACAATACCTATCTGCTTGAGGTTTATATTTTAGATTTCCCTAACTCCCAACCTCCCTGAACAGACAGCCATACAACATCCCAGAGGTGAACAGGAAGCCTAAAATCTGTTAGTTTGCATAGAGCAAATATAATTTTAGTAGGAACACAATCAGGAAAAAGGAGATACATTTGCTGAACATCATAGACAATATAGGAATAAAAGGATTTCCTATCCACATATATTAATTTAGTAAAGGAATCTTTCCATTGCTGCATTTTTTAATAGAAGATATTCTATAAGCAGGAAGAGAATCAGAAGATAATATTTTAGGAGGCAGAAGAGTCCATTTTATAAAATAACGGGACCAAAGAAATTGGGACCATAACTGCCATGACATGGTGGCAAAGGTCCAGAGATAATTAAAAGAACTGAAGAAATAAAGGGAGTGATAAAAACAATAGGGTTAATCATATTTAAACCTCCTTTTAATAGATAACAGTAATTTCCGTTTCACGGATTTAATCTATTACCCCATATCATTGGAAAAAGACTAAAAATCAGGTTTCTAAATGAACTGAGGGTTATATACGTAACTTAAGTAATGAAAGACAGGCAACAACAATTTTTAACTATCATAACCTGTTTTTCTTCCCAAACTTCCAACATTTCCACCTATTAATTTTAGTTTCACCAAGCTGTAACTGTCGCTCCCAATTATATGTAGCCAAATCACTTGGACCAAACCAAAGACCCAGAATTTTGTGAGGGTAGAAACTAAAGGGATCCCTAATTATCCAGAGAATTAGTCTGTGTATGGTCCAAGGAAAAATAAGACTTTTTCCTGTATTAAGACCTGCCCCAGAAAATGAACCATAACTTGAAAAACTTCCAAAGCCCATTCCAAAGAAGAAACATCTTGGACAAGCAATGTAACATCATCAGCATAAGCAGTAATCTTTTCAAGCGGTAACATGGGGAAAGGGCTAAACCAGTAATACTCTGATCCCATTGTATTTGTCTAATAACAGGATCAAGAGTAAAAGTATACAAAAGTGGGCTTAAAGGACAGCTCTGTCTGACTCCTATAGCAAGTGGAACACCGGTCCCAAAAAGCCCATTAACTGAAGGATAATGGTGGCATGGGAATATAACATAATGATCCAGTTTACAAGTTGTTTGGGGATACCTTAATGCAATAATAAAGGAAAAATATTGATGTCGAACCAGGTCAAAAGCTTTGACTTCGTCCAAAGCTACCACATATCTTGAAATATGTGTATGGTACTTGCCTCATACAGTTCCCTTTAGTAGATATAAATTATGCTGCATTTTTCGATTGGGATTGCACAGGTCTGAGCTGGATGAATAATGGAATCAGCAACTGTTAACAACCGATTATTAATGATTTTGGTCAACATTTTATAATCACTATTTAAGAGACTGAGGGACTCCAGTTAAAGAGTAGATTTTATCTCCAGATTTATACAAGAAATGAAGAAGAGAGGTGTTAAATCAAAAAAGATGATTGTGAGGTTAACATAGAGTTGAAAACTAAGGCAAAAATAACACATATAGGAAAGAAGTTTTTAAAAATCATTAGATATGCTATCGAGTCCAGGAGATGTACCGGTAGTTAATTGTTTTATTACCTCTTCTACTTCTTGTGAAGAAATAGGTTGCAGTAAACAAAGTGACATAGAATCTGCCATTTGAGGAAAAAGTGTAGAAAACCCATGTAAAAGGGTAGCATTAGAATCAAAGGAGGTACTAAAAGTAGTACCAATAAATTGTTGTACCACAGACAGCATTTCCAAATCAATAGATACCACAGTACCATCTGGTTTACAAAGGCTGATCATCAAAGTTTTATCCAGTTGCTGTTTACATGCAGCACATGGATCAGATGCTGGTGTGTTCTTCATCCCATATCTGAACTCCATTTCTAACGATTTAGCCCTGTCATACTGATAGTCCTTCATTTGCTTTTTAATTTCAGAAATCTGGGACTTGAATTTCAAACTTTCAAGTGGAGGGAGGGACATTAATTTATATAATTGATTCCTAAGCATTAAGTAGTGTAAATAATTAGAATTTGCTTTTTTTCTACTAAAGGTAAGTAAAAGACTTTTAATTCCACTTTGTATCAAGCCACCAATCAAAGAGATTGTCAAAAACACATAATAGAGTTCTGAGCTGCAAAAAACTTTATTTGAGAGACACCGCTAGGGGAATCCAAAGAGACATATTTAAATGCCATCGTTGGAGAGCAGAGAATATTTTGGAGGAACCACAGATAAACTCAAAGTACAAAATAAAATCTCATGGTCTGAAAATTCCATAGGTTTGGAAATACAAAAAATAGGTATAAGATGTATAGAAACAAAACATGTCAATACGGGTAGCATAAATGTGCCTATGGTATGTAGCTCCACTATCAGTTTTATGTATGGTTCTATAAGCATCTCATAAACTAGCTTCAGAAATATGACGTAAGGCATGAGAGTCACAATACATTTTTTTTCTTGTACTCACCTGCAAATTTAGTATCCACAGTACAATTAAAGTCACCTCCCAAATAACATACATTTTTGTATATAAAAAGGCTTAATGTCTTCAAATAGTTTGATCCTAGCAGTTTTAAGCTGTGGAGCATACAAATTAATAAGATGGAAAGAAAAATCCCCAAGGGTACAGTCAAGAATCAAAGCTCAGCCAGGTTGGATGTCTATGAGTCTAGAAACACGAAACTTAGTGGATTTAAATAGAATGCCAATCCCATCAGCAGAATCCAATCCAAAAGTCCAAAAGAAGGGTCCCAATGCCATCGCTCTTTACTCGCTCAACCTCATAAAGAGAGGATAAACATGTTTCTTGTAAAAATGATGTCTACATCAAGGAGTCAAAATGAAAATACAGAAACTTGTTTTTATAAGCTTTCAAGCTACAAACATTAAAAGACCCAACCTTAATGTAGCCATCTAAAGTGAAAGAAAGTCAAGGCCTCCTTTAAGCTATTACTAGCTTTCCATTTTTCCCTTTTTTCCTTTTTTTCTTTGGATATTTCAGTGGATTTACTATCCTCATCTTCTGTTACCAGCTCAGACCTATGAGAGGCGTCAGATTCTAGATCAGAATCAGTCACATCATCTTGCAGAGGAGAAAAAGATTCTCCGTAGGTATAGGGCAAGGAGTGTGATGTCTAAGAGAGGACCTAGTAAACCCTGCGACTCTTAACAGTCTCAAATAAGGGGGAGGCATGGAAGTACCATCAGGTTGTCCCTGCACAGAGGGAGAAACTACTGAAACAGTATCAGGAGAAAGAACAATAGCCTGAACCTGTTCTGGGGTAGGGGAGGCCTATCTGTAGAAGATATAGTTTCAGTATTCTGGGAAAGAAATGATTCTGTAGAAGGATCTGTTTCATTTAGTGGGACAGAGGAGGTAGAAAACTAGAATCCTTTTTCTTTCCTGGGCCTTGTTGACTAAATCATCCTGGTCCCATCTTTCAGTTCTATTGTGCTTGGCCCAAGGACATTGATGAAATGCATGTCCTTTCTCATCGCACAAGTTACACTGAAAAATGTTTTCACACAAATCTACTGAACGACCATAGCCTCCACATAAGGAACACTTTAACATATCACAAGAGCTGCTGATATGAGTTCTGGACCCACATTTATAGCAAGCCCTCAGTTGTCCACTATAAAAGCAAACCCTCTATCCTTTCCCAGAAAAAACTATTTGGTAAATGAATAACGCCTGAATTAACCCGAAACAGTTTTACTTTTAAATTTCCACCCCCAGGTCCAAATGCCTTCCAAATCAAGGAGAGCTTCAGGAGGGCCAAGGATGTCACAACGATTTTGTAACTAAAGCTAAATATCACTGACATTAGCACCTTTGTTATGTAAACATTTTAGTGACATATCTAATCTGTGGTCTTGTAAGAGGGATTGCAAAAAGGGGGTCCATAGAGGGGAGTTTTAAGAACAGAGTATTTTTCCCATAACTTTTCTAAACTACTGTTAAGCCTAAAACTTATAGCAAAAGAATCTTCCACTGAGATATGAATCAAAGCGTATATATCGAAGGGGAAAATGCATAGAGCCTTTTCAAAAGCTGATTAGCTACATAATATCTATCAGGGTGTGTAGAAAGCTCTCCTTATATCGTGAGCCAAACAGCATTTCATCTAGGTGCTTGCTCAAGTTTATTTTTAAATAAGTCTGACATAGGAATACGATGAGTTTTCTCCAAATTACCCTTTTCAGAGCCCATCTCTGAACCCACTTCCTCTGATCATCCCTCCCCTACCCGAGGATGTGCTCGGTCTAGACAAGGCCGCAGGACGATCCTTTAACTTATGCACATCAGTAGATGAGGCCTCATGAAATAAAGTTTGTCCAGTACCTGAGCTCAGTTTAGTAGTCACGGTGGCATGCTTAGTTGAAGTAGGAGGCCTAACATCATCCCAATCAGGATCCGACTCCATTGTCCTGAGGCTGTACGCTTCCAACATGATTTCAAAAGAGTCTCATCAGCTGACCAGTCTCACAAAAGCCTCAGAGTCACTGGAAGACCAAATTGTCAGTGTACCATCTGTGATGTAGAGCAAGGCGAGAAATAGGAAGAGCAGAATTTCCAGCCTCACGGCTGCTCCAGCATGATACCTGGAAGTTCTAGTTGAGAAAGTGAGTCCTTAGGAGATCCACTGCCGAGAATCGGAGAAAAATGTAGCGCTTCCACAGGATCAGAAACTGGTGCTTGCATGGTAGAAATTAGAACAGTTTCAGATGCCTTCTCCCGAACTGGTAAGGTACCAGCAATCTCCCAATAATAAGAATCTGAAACAACAATTGAAGGTATCTGTGCCTGAATGCAAGGCAGAGCATTCTCAGTAGAAAGCGCTTCATAGAAGTCTCCTCAGAAGCTTAACAGCAGCACATCCTGCTGCATGAAAGGCTGTGCATCATCTGCTATCCTGCAGACACAGCGTGCCCCCCACTGGCAACACGCAGTAGGGGAATTTTCCCTGTGTCCCGGCCAAATTTCCTCATTCACTAAAAATACCACCAACAGCTTAATCTGGGTCAAGGTCAGTTGGCATTCATCTGTATCCCCTCCTCGGTCGTGCCTGAAAATAGGCAGGATTTGTCTAGTGCACTTACCTGGCCAACAAAACTAAATAAATAAAAATAAAATAAAATAAATAAGTACAGAAATGTAATTATGGCCAAATAATTACACTTTTCTACTTGTTTTGTAAACAATCAGTACCTAGAAATTCTTACCCATTCTATAAATATGCATAAGCTACTGTAAGTGTTACAACTTTTTTGTGTATTTTAATGCTTTATTTATTTTGTTTACTTTCTTTTCTCCCATTTCTCTCCAACTTACCCCTTCTCTTCATACCTTTGCAGACTATACCAGCCCTGACAGTCCAGTGTTCCATGGTTTGATCTCATTGCAAGACTCACTTAATTTGTAATGTTTGAGACATAGAATGATAATAAGCAGCAGTGGCGGTGGTGGTGGTGGTGGGGGTGAGTATTGCTCATGGAGACAACTTGAGTTGGTTCAGCTGACAGAACCCTTTTCCATTTTCTTGTTCTTCCTCACTGATGTTGACACATACAGGCAAGCGGTTCCCTAGTGAATTTGATGTGTGATCTGTCCACAGCTCTCCTGAGATGCACACACATAATGATCCAAGGCAGTAATTGACTCTGGTGCAGGGTCTGATACAAGAGTAGGACACTGCACTCCTCCAACGTGGACTTTACTTGCAGTGTTTTCATCCCTGGCAATTCAAGAACAGAAATCCAGGTCCACAGCAAGAACCAGACTGTCTGAATGATAGTACAGTGCAATGCACTTTATTTCTTGGACATCAATTGGCCCATATTAATGCTTTATTAATGCTTCTTACATGGTACTGTACAGCCACAGAAACAATATTCATTTTTTACATATCACATCAGTGAATGTTAAAGAGATGAGCAGTTGCTTGCCAACTTTTATGTTCCTGGGCAAAAGTATGGTCATCTGTTTAAGGAGCTGTCAAACACTGTGATTCGACAAAGATGTGCCTAAACCAAATGAAAAAGGCCACTCAGTGACATATGGGGCCACAGATAAAGGCAGGGTTAAACTGGGCAAGATCCCACAGGAACTCAGAAACAACTGTATGAGAGTTCCAGCCCTCTGTCTGCTTTGTCCATTGATTACTATGAGAGAGTTCTGCCACTTAGAAATCTACAGTAGATGTGACAGTTCCCCACCTAATCATTTCCAATTTAACCACTGGATAAAGGTAATAATCCAGAAAACTTGGAAATCCCTGCACTCATAGCACTGAAAAGCAAGCATACAATGCACTTCAGGAAAACAGCACTGCTTGTTGCTTGTGGAATAATAAAGGATTTATGCACTGAGCCTATAAGCCTGAGTAAGTGTATTTTGTGGTGCTTACAAGTACTGGGATTCTGCAGTTTAATAGACATGTTTACCATTGTTAATGTATACTGCTGCTACTGCACCAATACAATTAACACTAGAATATTTTCTACTTGTACCATATAAGTGTATGGAAAGGATTATTAAGAGACCAATAACATCTTAACTTTGTTTAAGTAGAAATTATTTTTTATTTCAGTACGGGTAGTGGGTTTCTCACCTTCTGAAATGGGAAGGAATTAAAGGATTACCTATGGAATCCTGAAACTCAGTGTCCCGAACCCCAGAAGACTGACTTCAGGATACTGAATCTCAAAATCCCGACAGGCAGTTAGATGTAATGTAGGGGCTTCCACCCACACCACTCACATGGGGGCTCTGCCCCCACGCAGCCCCTGTAACCTAAATAACCAACTCCAAGGGGAGTGGACTTCAGAGTCAAAAAATAAGGCACGGGGGTGAAATTGTGTTTCACCAAATGGTAGCAGGGCACAGAACCCAGGTCTACCAGACCATGCTGGCTGAGTTGCTTGTAGCTTAGCCCTCTATGCTATGGGGAGCAGTTCAGCCAGCTTCCACATCCTCCTGTGTATTGTGCTGCCTGAGAAGGGGTAAGGTAGTTGTTCATCACATCTGCCACCAGCACCTGTTGGCATTACCTTCTTCTTTGTCAGGCTTCCTCCATGTTGGGATACTAAACTTGGTCCGTGAGTTTCAGGATTCCAAGTTTCAGAATCCTAAATATACATGAGTTAAACATTTGGCAGCTCATGCCAACAGGCAGACACAGTGCCTTTGTTAATAAGCTGGTTTGACCAGCAAGTTTGCCCACCAATAATACTGCTACTGCTACAACTTACAGAAATGAATGCAAATAATACAAAATCACACAATGATGCATAGCATCATGGGATACACAGTAGCAGGAAACCACCATGAAAATGTAGGCAGGCTCTGCTTAAATGAGAATGCATGGTTGCAAATAGCCTTGCAGTTATCCTTTTCCCAAAACAGCCTCACTGTTGCAAACTCTGCATAGTTATGCATAGAGAGCTTAGACATTTTGATATAATGCTTTTGTAATTTTATATATTCTAACGACTTGTACATTATATGTAAGATGTATGTGCTAACAATTTGTATACCATATTACCTGTTTTGAAGATATATGTCCTTTGTGTATTTTACATAATCTGAGTCAAGTTTGTAAAAGGGCCATCTGGCCCAGTGCTGTTTACCTGGTGAACAAATTCTAAATAAATAAATAAAATGAGAAAACATGTGACCTGCAAAGCTGCAAATCTTCCAGTACCCAGATCCATTTGAGAGGGTCTCAAGAAGCTAAGAATTCTGGTGTTATCTTAGTGAATTTGATATATATATTGTACAATAATGGACTTTATATCAGTCATAAACTCATACCTGAGTTGGAGAATGCTGTTATTTTACACAGTAGATTCAAACCCAAATGTTGGTGGTTGTAAGAGTTTGGACACATTTTTAGAGATAAAGGGCTGATTCAAGCAATCTAACTTTTAAGCACGCTACGCATTCTTTAGTGGACAACACATGCAGGAAGGTGCTGAATTTGAAAATGTCAGTTTGTGCAAAAGTAGGGCCATCTTGTATTGAACAATGTGAACAAATAATAGAAAGCATTACACAATGGGGTTAGGATATAAAGTGATAAAGCACATATTAAAATAGTATTTTGGGCATGGTGCTTCAAATGAAAATACATGATTTTCCATAATTTGCAATCATTTATCTTCATTTGGAATATGATGTGTGTTGCATTTGGAACATCCATGCAGTGCAATACAATAAGGTAATATGTGCAGTGCAATGAGTCACGGCAAACTCACCCACACTGTAAACATCAAATACTGCATGGGTTTTATTTTCCAGAGTTATGAATGGCATGTCTGACATCATGAGTGGTTACAAAATGGAGCCACATGAGTGCAGCCAGGCATGTCCACTCATAATGAGACCATCTGGTTCTGGTCCACGAGATAGTAAATATGATGCAAAGACTCTTTAAACTCCCAGTCATGGGGAATTTCACTTTAATTGATTTTTGCCTTTGTGAAGCAGGATCCTAGGTTTGATTCCCAGCAAGGTCTTGTGGCTGCTCAAATACAGTGATAACAGGCATAACAGTATTGTGACTCAACCACCATGAAAGAGGGAGGCACAGAACTGGCCTGCTTGCACAGACCATGTTCACTGAGAGCAGTGGCTTGCTAGTGTCAATGACAAAAGGCGGGTGTTTGTTTACAATCCCACTCCAGCAGACACTGAACTAGCAAAGAAGGAAGAAAATGTGAAGAAGGCAGGAGAAATTTTTGAAATATATTTTGTGAAGGCATGTGGTTGAGACAAAAGTGGCTGGATTGGGAAACTTTTGGGCAAGGAGATACTGCCTCCTGAAAACATTAGCTATAAGTTCTAAGGAATGCCATTTACCCAATCAAATAGCAGTCTGACATGGTGAATGTAAACACGAGCAATGGAGATACTATAACTACAGAAAATATTGTTGAAGTGCTACAGTACACTGCTAGTAACACTAACACAGGTTATTTAGTGCACTCATTTGGCGAGTCCTGTCACTATTTAAAGTTGGCACACATTGTAAAGTGTGTTGGCATTGACCTGGTATGTTGCTCTTAGTGCTGTGCAGATGCTGAGTAAGATGTTGGTATTATTTTGTGTTACTCAATTAGTTAATTAATCAGTTTTGCCAAGCTTTACACCATCTTTTAATTTTTACCTTCCAGGGTCCCAGTCCTGAGTTTTTGTTTGAATCTTCATTAGCTCGTATGTGGACAGCATGCTGTGCATCTCTGATTTGGGAAACCGGCACCACATTGTGTAGTTGAAACTAAACAACTGTAGCCAGCTGCCAATGTCTAGAATAATGAAAACAAGGCAGAAGACAGAAATATGAAAAGCCAGATGGCTCTAAAATTGCTGAGTGTCTTTTATCTTGGTTAGCAGCTCATTTATTTGATCAGCCTAATACAGTACAATATATTTCACTTCACAACTCATATTCATAATCTGAGCCACTATGTACATTTCATTCAGTCATTTTAATGTGAAAACATCTAGATGACAAGCAGCCCTACTAGTTCTCAAGCTGGTGATGCTACAACCCAGCTGATTTAAGCAACCTATTCCAATGGCAAGAAGAGAAGTAAAGCAAGATTATAATGACTTCTTGTAAAATAACTCCACTAACTTTGCTTTTTTTCTTTAGATAATTCCTAAAGAAGACCTTGGGTGAAACGTTGAATCTAACTCTGTTTTTTATTTTCAGTATGCATTTAATATTACCATTGTGTTTTGCTTTCAGATCACATGCTGACACAGCACCTTGTTTTCTTGTAAAACACAGCAGCTTAGTCATCCACAAATCTAGTCCTTTTATAGAAGGTTCTGGATCTCGTGAAACACAGCATGCTGTTTTCTGTTCCTTTACACATAGGAAGTTAGATTTTGAAACATTAAAACATGGATATTGTGTGTGTGCTTATAGATTCCGTTTTATTTTCAACATTTTAAAGGATAAATTCCATTCAGTGATCCTCCTTTATCTGTGCTCCTTTATCCATCACCCTTGGTTAATGCTAGTGTGAGCTCCTGTCCCCTTTTCCAGAAATATTTTCTCCTCCTTAACTGCCACCGTCTATTATCCACCACCCTCTTTATCCAGTGACATTTAGGATGTGCAGAGGTTGGCAGATAAAAGAGAGAGCACTGTATTTAAACTCTTTATTTTAAATATTCAATAATTCAGTTAGTATTTGTGGAAGAAAAGAGACTGATGCCAATGGAAATGAATAAGTTCTCTTCCACAGGTCAGGTACAGTACAGGCAGTCATTGCTTGCAAGTACCTCACCACTGGACGGAAAGGGTCACTTGTTCTACCTGAGAGAGTACACTAGTCTTCAAGCATGTTTAACTCAGAGCCCTTTTGACGAAAAACAGGGCCACATCCAGGAATCCAAAGAGAGGTATGCACAGGCCTGGTTGGAGTGGGGGGCAGGGTCTTGAGCAATGTTTTCTGAGAGAAAAGGTTTGTTTGAGAAAAGAGGACATGTCCCTAGGTCTCCTGGTGGGTCTAATGCTGAACAGGGGTCAACTTTGGCACATTTGTTTGAATAACATGGGATGATTTTGTGATGTGTCCTACTGCTCACAGACTCTGGGGAGTCTAAAACCCTGATTTCAGTCATGACCTAAACCAAGACTGTAGCCCAGGCTTTCCAAAAGGTATGGCAAGGCAATTGTATTTGTTTGGCACCTTAGCTAATGGATTAGGTGCCTTACAACACTAGAAGACAATAAAATAATTCCACAATGATAATAAATGAGCAATACATGACACTTTCATCTGAGTAGGCATGGCACAAACATTTTTTCAGGAGATTTTAAAGGCATCCACACTTCAAGCAGAATGAATACTCACAGAGTGTGTGTTCCATAACATTGGGGCTGCAACCTAAAGGCCCTATTGCCAGACTGCTTAAGGTGAGAGTTGGGGACCAGGAGCAAGTCTGTATACATGGAGTGGAGTGGAAGGGTCGAGGTGTAGGACAACAGGAGATCTTTCCAGTACAAGGGCCCAAGGTAAGGGCTTGTGCTTTTGTACTGAGCCGTAAGCCCAAGGACTTTCTTCTCACAGTAAAATACTAAATTGCACTGCTGTGTGTTACTGATAAGGATTCATATCTGTGCCTTAAAAATCTATTTTAAGGACCTAAAGTTTATTGTTTCCTTTTGGTATATGTATAATGAAAATGAAATAATGACTAAGAATAAGTAGTTTCACATGTAAAGAAAAGTTGTTCCATTTTTGTAAATTGCAGTGTCACAGCCTGTGTAAGTAAAAAATGTTTAAACATAATGGGAAATGAGCTTCAGTGCAGCTTAATGTCGTGAGTGCTGCTTCTTCCTGTATGCTGTATGACTTGTCATTTCATACTTTCTTCTCTTGTAAAACACAGAAGACACGAATATCATTATTCTCATAATACATTCCATGTAGATTTCCGATACAGACATTGATCAATACAGTTTTCCTATTTATCTGTAGTATCACCATTTATTAGTAAACCCTTTATTTCATATATAAAATCTGCTATATAAAAATAGCATGAAACATATTCACTGGTATGTTCACATGTTGCTACTGGACAGGCTCTAAGAGCTGGTGAAGTTGGATTTCATTTGGGCTCAGTGTTAGTTGCATGTTATAGTTTGTCACTAGATGTGCCACCATTTCAAGATTAGGCAAAGTGAAAACAAAGCTAATATAGTGAAGTAGCAATTTAAAAGCTGTAGCCACAGTTATGCTTTTTAGTGTTCTCCTCCAAGAACACCTAAACAACCATTTGGCAGTACACTATTCCAAAATCCTGCTTCATAGACAGGTAAGGAAGGGCTGTTGTTTACAGATGCCAAAACAGCATTTATATAATTAATATAAATGCAGTTTTATAGCATTAAAATTTATAAACAGCCTTCTTACTTTAAAAACCTGCCCTGTCTGATCCCTAAACTGGCCGCTGAGTGTGCACTGTAATTACATCATTGAAGCGAGAGGGTTTACCTGTGCCGAATCCACAACACTGTTGTCGATGTTCAGCATAGCGAGATCCCCAATGTTGACAAGCCGAAATTTCACCTGTCAGACATTGGTGTATTTTCTATTGGGGCTGCGACCAACACCCATGTAGGGCTGTGACCCCTACTCTTCTATTGATTACTAACTGCGAGTCAGAGTTGTCTTGAATGGGGGCAAAGTCAGTGAAAGGGCAAAATTTCACCCTTGATCCCCACAGTGAATCTCAAAACCTGTTGAGATTGTCGCTGTGAGGATTTCGCTGTCTACGCTTTCACTGTGTGGTCAGTCTACTGAGCAAGAGGCAAAGAGCTCTGTTGCACCCTACAGTGCTAAACTTGCACTTTGTATGAACCCTTTATAACATAAGTTGTCACCCAAATAATTAAAATCATGACTTAAACCTTTTTGTCAACCCTTTTGCATCATATTATGTTTTAGGTAAAACCTCACATTTTATGATGCTTACTGTCTCTAAAATTAATTGATGTTGCTGGTTATTTTATCTGCCTCCTTGCTTATTAGAACCAAAATGCACGGTAATGTAGCGCTATGACCAGCTTTGTTTTGGTTCAAATCATTGAACTACTCTTAATGAAACATTAGAACCACCCTCAAATAGTGTAGCCACTCATGATACAATAGTCCCCTACTCCCACTACATAATGAGTGGCTAGATTGTGTTGTAGGTGTTCCTGAGTTCAGGAAAGATGCAGTAGGAGCTGGTCAATAAATGTAAACAAACATGTTTTAGGCGTGGTAACACCAGTATGGTGGGCAGTCCAGTTTTTACTTTTAAAAGAAAAAAGGATCTGAATCCAACTACCAGTGTCATCAATAGTCTCTATGGAATGTAAACATCATAAAATGTGTTTATTGCTCGCTTGCGCCGCATGCGCAAGGAACGCTTTTGGGAGAGTAGCACACTTGAGGTGTGCCTTTCCCACCCAATGCACTGCTCCCTGAGCAGGCGGCGGTGGTCCTGCACCAATGTGTGCAGGAGCTCAGTATGACAGTGGTGTTCCTCTGTTTGCGGAGAGCACCGCCATACTCAGCGCTTCGTGGTCATCATGCGCTGCCTCCCCCTGGCCACGCCACCCCCTGGCAAAGCTTTTGGTGCCATGCTGGGAGCCCACCCCAGTGTGGCAAATGTTGTTTGCCAACGGGGTGCCCAATCCCCGTCAGCTCCATGGCCCCCAAGCTGTCCTGCTGCCATGCTGGGAGCCCACCCCAGCGTGGCAAACAGTGGTTTAGTTTGCCGACAGGTGCCCAATCCCCGTTGGCTCCTCGCCCCCCAGCTATCTTCTGCCATGCTGGGAGCCCACCCCAGCGTGGCAAATGTACCACATCGTCTTTTTATTTTTTAAACTGTAAACAAAACGGTTCCTGCCGCGCTGCCTCCCAGCTCCCTCCCACAACCTGCACCCACCCACTGCACACCCAGCCTTCCACACCCCTCACCCATACTTACCTCCGGACTTCTGGCGCATGATCTTCGGTGGACCGGGAACACGCCTGCACTCTTCAAAGCCGACCGCGAACTGAGGAAATGCCGGTAAGCTGTATAATAGGCTACATAGGGGTGTTTCAGCTTTATTGCATATCTCAGGTATTTTTGGAATTTTGCACCACCAACATGGTTTTGGGACTTTTCATGAATGATGTCACTGGCATGGCGTTGAGCTTGGTTCAAGGGTGATTTGCAGGCACCGCGCAGTCACTGCACAAAATCACCCTTCAGCCTTGAATAACACCATGACAGTGACATCATTCATGAGAAGGGGTCCTAAACCTATGTTGAAAATTTGGCAAAATTTCTTAAAAATGACTGTTTTACGAGCGCATGCTAGTAGTTCCTACGCAGGCTCATAAGTTCGCCGAATTTTCAATATTTTCACCCAGATTTTCAACATTGCCATTTTATCACACCTTCTTATGAGTTGTACAGCTGTCATTTTTCACACCTCACCCAAAATGTGTCTCCGCCCATGTAGCGGCAATGGTGCAGTCGGTGTACTAAATCAATGTATGGAACACATTAAGAAAATCACAGTGACACTATTCATGAGCAGAGGTCTTAAATGGCTATGTTGAAAATTTGGTGAAAAATTCTAAAATGACTGTTTTAATGAAGCGTATGCTATGCAGTTCCTATGCACACTGTGAAGTTTGCAAAATTTTCAATATTTTCACCCAGATTTTCAACATTGCCATTTTACCACACCTCCTTATGAGCAGTACAGCTGTCATTTTTCACATCCTGCCCAAAATGTCTTTCCGTCAATGTAGTGTACAATGGCGCAGTCGGTGTGCTAAATCAATTTATGGGACACAGTAAGAAAATCACAGTGACACTGTTCATTAGCAGAGGTTTTAAATGGCAATGTTGAAAATTAGGTAAAAAATCCTACAAATGACTGTTTTATGAGCGTGCATTGCACAGTTCCCACGCAATCGTAGGTTTGCAAATTTTCAATATTTCCACTCCAGATTTTCAACATTGCCATTTTACCACACTTCCTTATGAGCAGTACAGCTGTCATTTTCACATCCTGCCCAAACGTGTTTCCCTTATGTAGCGCACAATGGGGTAACAACAAGGTCATGCTGACAATTTATTGAGCAAATACCAGCAATTGCACAGGCATTAGGGTAAAGCACCATACATGCCAAACACCACTGCAAATACCTGCAAGCGAAAGTTCGGCATTGACAAATGCTTGTTTAAACTAGGGACACTTTGAGGCCTAAGGGGTTGACAGTGTCCCTTTAACATGTGTATTATTTTGTCAATATGGATGCTAGGCTATAAAGGTGGTATTTTGTTTCCATAAACACTGAAATTGTCCTTTCTCACATGCACTGTACATGATAGGTTTTGAAATACTTGGTGGTCTAGTGGTTTATGTCTTGAAGAGAACGTATATCGGTCATCTCCAAATGCAGAGTTAGATGTAATTTTGTTATTTTATTACTATTTTGTTTTTTTAGTCTTGGTAACTGGAAAGGCCCACTAGGCACAAGTGCCTGTTTTCAGGGTGACCTGGGAGCACTGGGCAGTTAAGTGACTTGCTCAGAGTCACACAGTATGCAAGTGGAGGTTGTGAGAATCAAACCCAGGTCAGGTCTGCTGGATGTACCAAACTCCTTCACAGCTCATTACTCTAACCTCTAGGCTATACTTCCATCCATCCTTGTTAAAAATAAATCAGCTCCACTGTCTTTCGCAATGGCAAATGCTCCCTCACTGGCAGCCAGCCCACACTGACTCAGAGATCATCAAGTTGTGATCTCAACAAGTGCCTGGTGAATTAAATAACACCGGTCCATTGTGTTGTCCAGAGGAAATACTCTAGTCAAACAATGTTGCACTCTAGCTATAGAGTCCTTATTTTGAGAGCACATGCTGATACAATCCACTCCCATTCTTCTTGGCTGGTACTACTAAATAATGCACATACCCACCATAAGCACATCATTTAGTAGTGCCAGCCGGGAAGAATGGGAGCAGGTCGGTCAGCATATGCTCTAAAGGGGAGGACTCTAGCTTGGTGCAATGTTTGTTTGACAAAGAGTGCTTCTGGACACAGTGGTGGACTCTATTGTTAATGGACCAGGCGTTGTTGAGATCACAACCGCGGTGGTCATGCGGGCTGGCTGGCTGACTGCTGGGAGTCGCTTGCCACCAAGAAATACAGTGGAACTTTTTTGTTGTTGTTGCACACGTGAATGAAATAACAGTTACATCTAACTCTGCATTTGAAGAGGACCAGGAGCATATTCTCATCAGGACTGGACATAACCACAAGAATACCAGGTATTTCAAAACAATTCCTGTGCAGTGCATTTGAGAAATTACAGTATCGGCAGGTTTATGGAAACAAACATAACACAATCATAGCCTAACGTGTACAATAGAGAATAATGGATGACTAATTATCAGTAACAAGCTGGTTAGTTCATCAAGAGGTTCCTATGGCAACCGCTTGAACCTCAAGAGTGCAGCTCGAGAGGTTTAGTTGCCATGGGAATTCTCGAGATGTACTAATGTAGCTTGTTACCGATCATTAGTCCTCCATTGTTTTTATAGTGTATGTTGCAAAAATAAGAAATGAAATGAGCTGTGGTAAGATGATTGTTGCTTACTTGGGCTTTTTTCTATGATGGGCTTGATCTTGTCGCCGTGGTCACTGCTGAGTAGGGGAAAGATCGCACCACCATTACGCACGATCACGTTCTAGTTGTCATGCTGCACTAGCAACGTAGCTAGTACAGCATATCAACATTTTAGCAGGGATAGATTTCCATCCATAAGAATGTTTCAACATACACTGTACACATAATAAGTCATGACCATGATTATCTGGGTGATATTTATGTTACAAAATATTTCATACAAAGTGCAAGTTTCACACTGTAGTGCACAATGGAACTCTTAGCCTCTCACTCCAATGACATAATTATGCTCTATGTTCAGCAGCCATTTTAGAGATCAAATGGTGAGTTTTTTAAAGTGGGAAGGCAGTTGTTTACATTTTATCGCTACAAAACTGCATTTATGTTAATTATATAAATGCAGTTTTGTGTCAATGTAAGCAGCAGCTTTTCCTTTATCTCTATGAAGCTGGATATTGGAATATTTTATTGCCAGAAAGTGGTGGCTTTGGTGTCCTTTAATATATGAATGTTCATGGACCCTTTTTTCCCTATGTTCTCACCAATGGCACACAGTGGGAATAACCCTGGAGTATTAGTCCCAGTGCATTAAGCCTTGTTAGTCTTGACTGATATTTTATTAAAAACAAACAACAATATTATGATAGTATTAGTATTCATACATGAATATCATGAAAAAATCAGAAAAGGTGAACTAAGTTTCACAACCTCAACTGTACATAGTTCTTCAGGATAGTTACGTGGTTATACTATACCACCACAGGAAGTCTCAGTGGTATTTCAGTACTTTTGGTATTCCTTCAACGTATTATAATATTATAAATGTATCTGCAATATTTTTCAAATGAGTTAAAATTACAGCAATTTCTAGTATAAATGTGACTATACCTAGGCAGAATGGGTGCAGTCAAAGTCATGAAACTGTAAGCATTTTGTAAAAGTTAATCATATTAAAATATAGTAATTGTAATAATGAAATGGTAATAGAAACCCAAAGGATGTAATCATGAAACACCTGTTAAATCACAGTTTCTGTCGTTTCAGAGCCTTACTTGGTGTAGGATAAACTTACAGTGTATTATATACATCAAGGTATCTCCTACTCAGAATTCTAAAATAAATGTTAGTTTGTAATTACAGTAGGTACTGGTGCAGTACAGTCCACTGCTAAGCAATATACAGCATGTGTTTCAAAAACAGATTTTACAAATATTTTGAATGTTAACTTCCTTATAAATTACAAACAGCTTAATTCTTATAACTGTTACTTTCCTATTTCATAACTTATTATCCAACAGTTCAGACACGAACTCACAGATTACATTATATGGTTGTAAATAATGAGTTCTTGTGTCACTGCTGTCTTATGTACCAAACGTGAAGGTAACACAGAACTCATTGTCCACAGCACTGGAATAGCTACAAGGGAACCTTCAATTGAAACAAAACATTGTAACAAATAAAATACACCAGAAATGTACTGGTAAGGCAGCAGTGGCATCTGGGATTTGGTAACAAATATAGACCATGAGTGTCAGTTATTTGTGTCAGTGGCTCAGTTGGTAGTACATTCACCTCTGGGGCCAGAAGATCAAATGGTCATGGGCTGTAGCCCCATAGCAGGCACCTGGGGTAATATCCATCATCGACACTGTAGTACAGTCAAAGGGACTGCACACTTGAGGTACTGTCTTTAAATGAGATCTTACACTGAAGTCCTTCTGACCATCTCTGGTCACTGTCCATGTGGAAGTTAAAGATTCCATGACACTTATCAATGAAGAGTAGGAAAGTTTTCCTGGTGTTATGGCCAATATTCCACCATCAATAAAACAGGTCCATGAAGCACACTTCCAGGATGCACCTGGAAACAGTTTATCACAGCTTAATGTGGCTTACCTGTTCTAAAATTGTAAATAAATAAGGCGTAATGTACCTGGAACCACTCAATATGAGGGTAATGTATGGTCTTTGGTTAATAATCACACTGTAAACACTTCAAGAGGTTGCCATGACATCATTGGTTTTCCGATGCCATGGTAACCTCAAGTAGTGTTTTCAGTGTGGTTGGTAATCAAAGACCATACATTATATTTTATAGCGTATGGGCTACCAAGATTGTGTAATCCGGATTGAATTACTTTACAGAACATTGATTGTTGTCAGTATTCCATTTTGTTATACCATTGATATGACATACTTAAGAAGAGTTAGCAACAGATTGATGTCACAATAATGGCATAACAGGGTTGTAATCTGCTTGATTTCAGTTAAGAATAAGGCCTCCCATACATTATAACAATATAGCCTTATTAATTACGTTTGAGTATACTTTATTTCCTAGAAGTGTCTTGAGCAAAGGAATGCAAACCATAGGATACTTTTAATTACAAATTAAGAAAACATTTTTTAAGTGAATATTAAAAGTCTGCATGCTTGGGAAAATAATCTGAGGTTAATGAGTACTTGTTGTTACAAACAAATTATTGCCTTACCTGTGGTATACTTTGTAATCTCTGTAGGCTGCCAACTGGGTAGTTGTTTTCAAATGAGTATAAATTAAATGGTCTGGGGCTGTTGTTTAATTCATTCCATATGTTATGGTTTGGAATTGTCCATCGCCCAGCAATGGCATCATAATCTCTTTGTCCCAGATGAACTAGTTTAGTTAGGGATCATAAAGTCCACCATGGAAGCCAATGATAACCTGGAAATCTGGGTTTGTATCTTGGTATATATCTCCATAAGGTGTATATGAGACTTCTTTGATTACTTGACCCCTACTGCTAAAGACAGCCAATGGAGTTCCAGAGTTATCACAAGCAACATAATATTCTTCTCCGGTGCTTAGTTCCATAGCGATAAGTTGACCTTGAAGGTCATAATAGAGTGACGTTATTTCAGAACTTGAATGATTGTACATATGAGTAATTCTGATGGGATTGGTAAGATCTGCATAAAAGAACTGCAAGTGTTGTCCTAGATTTGACTTACTAGAAACTCTTCTTCCAAGCCCATCATAGTGGCACTGAACACTCCATCCTGCAACTTTGTTATAGGCTTTGCTTAGTAGACCATTTGAGTTGTAGTCAAATATTGTATTGCCTCTTTGTCTGAGGAAACCATCTTCATCCACTTTATACTGAATATCTCCTAGTCTAGTAATGCGATCACTTAGATCATACCTTAGAGGAGTTAGACGAGCACTGTTACCATGACTGCAAGTTGATGTTTCCATTTAGATCATAACTATATCGCCACTGTGCTCTATCATTAATGGAGACTGTTTGCAGTTGGCCATCAGCATCATATTCATAAGAATATCTTGTGATATTGTTATCAACACCCACTCTGATATCACATATTATCATGCACTCACATTATCATACTGGATAGTCATCCAATAGGCTATGGACTTCAAAATTTCATACTGGACTTCAATTACTTGACCATTGGCATTGAATATCTTGGTATGTTTCATTGCAGTAGTAGTTATGACCTGATTTAGGTCATAAGTGATGACACTGAATTTTCCAAACTGTTCAGTCCTTCCTGAGACATCAACATACCGATATAGATCTATAGGAAGAGGTGTTTCATTTATCATGGCCTGCATGCTGGTTACACGAAAGTTGTTGTAGCTGTAGTCAAACGCATTACAAGCCCTTCCTCACTAAATCGGAAGATCTGCCGACCAATAAGTGGACCTGTTAGCAATGAAAATAAGACAAATCAGAAAGATCAGAATATCAACATATGCAGACTAAGTTAATGAATAATTTGATATCTGCTTTATTCAACTGATTTGACAATTGTATCACTGAAATGAAGCATGGAGATGTGTGATAACAAATGAAGTAATCTGACTCTTTAGAAATGGTTCCTTGTGAAAGTCAAGCTCGTGAAAACTCTGTTTATTTAGTTATTATTTGTTTATTGATAACTGGGTAAGTTGGACTGAGACATAGGTCTCTTTTTCAACACAACCCAGGGAAACAGGGAAGACAGTACAACACAATACATTACAATATACTACAATATGATTAATTTCAGGTGACTTTAAAACATCTTTATATTCAATATATTTTATTATTTTCATTTCTTGGCTGGATTTTCAGGTGGTGCAGGACTTGCATCAAGTCCTGTGTCACAACATTTAGTTTCTGCTGCTATGCCAGTTCCAGGTGCCACAACTGTGCCCAATTTTCTGAGCTTGAATGCAGTCATGACAGTTTCCCACTTTATGGCAGCTTGCACCAAATCTCAGGCACAAGTGCTGTAAAAATGATCCGAGATTGATGTAGGCTAGACCACAAAAGATGGTCTAACTTGGGTCAGTTGCTGCATGGCATGGAAAATACCATTAGATTCTCACAAGCCCAGTGCGCCATCTCTTTGGCGTACAAAGGCTTGTGGCAGTCTCCAAGCTTTGAAATCCATCCCTTTGTTTTCTTAGCATGTTAAATATTTTGTGTAGAGCAATTACAGAGGCTAAATCAAGTAACTAATATTGTTAATTGATGGTATTACGTATACATCCTTCTAATATTTAGCTGCAGATACTTTATAAACAGAGACATTTGTTTAAGCATAGGACTATTTTAAATAAGAATTCAGTTTCTCATTGTAGCTGTGGTTATTTAAATTATGTAGCAAATAAACACTGTTTCCATTATGAGCTGCTTTAAGGTGCTGAACCATGTAAACAGTATTCTTTTCTGTGTGTCATTGTGTTTTTAAATGTTTTAACACCCCAATGCGACATGGACTTCACTGATTGGTTAACATAATTTTAATTGCACAACTTTTCACTATAAATGCTAAGCACTTTTACCTTATCATTAGATTACTCTGAAGAAGCTTGGCAGGGCCTTTGGCTTGCTCTGACACACACAGAGGTCAAGTGACTTGCTTGGAGTCACACTGTGAACAGTGGTGGGGATTGAACTTTCAGCATCCAGGTTCAAAGTTCAGTACTAACCACTCAGCCCAAATTACCTGCCACGCCATTAACTTGTGCTGTAATTATTGTTTAAATGATGGACTACAGTACATGCAAGTGTTCTTTGGTGAAAATAAACATTTTCTAACTCTCTTAATTCTGTGTTATGTATAAAATACCTTTGATTTGCTACTGTTTCTACTTTGTTGGAAACAAATGCCATCTTAAATCAAACCACAGCACATAATATGGTTCAACAACAGCCCTTCATTTTAACTTGCCCCCATGGTTCATATTTGCCTTGACATTCTTACATCATCAGGTCTTTGAAAATGACAGTGACAGTACATGAAACAATAGATGACAGGATCCCTTCCTGGCAGGTAAAATGTACACTTTATGATTTAAATGGGACAGGACCTCTGTGTGACTTTCTGTTTTTTTTTAGCCAGTGCTGTTTATGCCACCCCAGGCTGGTCCCATCATCAGGGGCCAACCCTTCTGGCCTGTCACCATGGCCTCATGTGGACTTAATGTCCAACTCCCATCTACTCAAGGGCCCCCAATAGTGGGGGAGAATTTATAGGTACTTATTTCATTCCTGTTTTCAGAACATATATTAATCCCCAAATGATCAAATGTTACTTGTACCTGAATAAAAGGTGATGTAAAACTGATTTTGTATGATTTTTTATGGACAACATTCTATATTGTTTTCCCTCATAGACCAAAGAATACCAAATTTTGACTGAATCGTTGCATGTATTCTGAACCCTGAGCATGAGCTGTTGCTCTGTCAGTTCAAAGTTCCATGCAGAAACATACAGTCAGAATTCCAAATACCTGGTTCCAAGAAGTGACCATAATAGAATATTGTCCATAAAAGAAACCAATGTAATGTAAGGAGAGCCTTATTACCTGTTAAAATCAGTAAGATTGTTTCTTGTAATCCCACCGCTATGAAGTCAGGTGTTGTTAACCCTCTTGAGTATGCCATAGTGATGGGATTACAGCTGGAGCCAATTCTGATGCATGCATTTGAAGGTAGCAGCTCACAACAAATGGCCACAGCAGTGAGAGCTGCCCATATGGAGATAGGTGGAATGGGAAAAAGAAAAAAGTAAGGGCCGGCTGTCTTCATTCACCTTTGTACCCCATACACTATAAGAAATAATACCTGAGGATCGGTTGTCAACCTCACTGAAATCACCTCTTGTGGTTGCCATGACAATGGTAAACCTCTTGAGCTACGCTCTCAAGGTTCACTAGGCCGTCCTGGTGATTGCAGTGTGGTTAAGAACCAATCCTCAGGCATTATTCTCTATATAAATCACAGTTTTCTCATCAACCTTCATTCGGATACGAGTACAGTTAATTATGGATCTCTTGGTGGTACAAATGTAGTTTCTGAAAACAGGAATGTCCACACACACACACACACACACACACACACACACAAGCACATGCACGCCCAACACACATACACAGACAGACACAAACACACACACACATATACACACACACACACACACACACACACACACTCACTCTTGATTATCCTAAAAATCATTGTAAAGTAAAAGGTAATGTAAAACCAATTAATCTGACACCTTTTGACGTATTGGAAATGAAGGGGGCAGTGCTGTTAAACTCAGATATTTGGAACTGGGCCCTAGAGGAGTTTTTGAAGCTAATATGCATGGTATAAATAAAATTGATAACTTGTATTTTACAACTAACATAATATTCTGCTCTGACAGATGCTGAGTATGAAACAACAGCACTGCATCTTATGTAAGCAAATTGCCACGACCAAGAAGGCATGAAGAGTGATTTTGACACCTTTCTCAAACTAATTGACCCCTTTAGCCTCATTAATCAAATGACCCGTTTCTAAGTTAGCAGGACAAGAACATGTTCATTAAGGCAACAGTAATGTTATGCCTCATTACTTTACTTGATAGTGCACTGTGTTGGGTAATAGTTATTAATACCTGTTTGACTACAGCTAAATCAAGATACATCAATGATGGCTCAGTATGTGGCAAGTGGATTCTGTCAGCCTTTGAGTAATTTTATTTATTCATTTAAAAATTATTAACTGGGAAAGGCACTCTGAGCTGAGGCTTGTTTCCATGTGTGAGCTGGGGAGGAGAAGGAATACTGGAAGAACAATTAAAACAAACATCAGAGTGCGGTTTCATAGACAACTTGCAGGTGCAAGAGCAAACGATGATCAAGCAGGAAAACAAAACCATGGCTCATAACAATGAGTTGTTGACAATGTGCCAGTATTAAAATAAAGTGCTCAGTGCCTCTTTGAGAAGGTGGCAGTATTTTGGGGTACACCACCAAGGGCCCCACATTGTAAATTTGTTCAGGATGAAGATGTGCTGTCACATTTTCCATCAATATTGTAAATACTGTATGTTCAATTGAAATGAAAACAAAATGCAAAATAGGTCAGTCACTACTTTCTGTTTGACTGAGAGTTCAATAAATCTGGCCATGTTACTGGTACCCTTTTCTTATTCATTGCTTCCCAAAAGTCAAAGTTCCAGCTTTACCTTACTTATTAATACTAATAACCATAGATAAGCACATTAGGCAGCAACTACACTGTAGGTCTTACTACTGTCGACATAACCACATAGACAGCTTGGTAGCAGGGTAGGAGCACTGCACTACTATTACTGTGGGAGATCCTGGGATCCTGAAATGTGTGTGAGGTGTGTGTGTTTGTTTGTGAGGCAGTTAACCACAAAATGACATTCAGATTAGGGCTGTGTGACTGTGGCAGCACCTTGAAATGGGGAAGAAGAGCAAAAGAAGTATAAGAGCAGAAATGAAGGTGGGAAAATTTAAAGAAGAATGAAAACAGGTTCTGCAAGCACATTGTGTGTCAACACAATGTTGCATCCCCACCACACCAGCAGTAGGGTGCTTAAATCAGTTTCTGTACGCTAGTGAAACTGTTGCACTGAGGGTGATTTTAAGTTCAGTCAGCTGATTTGACCAAATGGGAACAATTTTCAAAGTCCCCTGAAATTGGCACACAGTGCACCAAACCCCGCCTGCAGAAAACTCGGGTGTGCCTGGGACCCTGCACCAGATTTTCAAAGAACTGGGGTACTGGCTCCAAAGTTCCCGAGTCTGCCACTAGCCATCCTGTGCACCAAACAAATCATGCATGGGATGGGAATGCTGCAAACTATTGGACATTTGGGTGGCAGTAGTAGCATGGCACAGACCTGCCGCCATGCATTCGGATGGCTAGCAGGGCTTGTGGAGGCAGGATGGGCAGGTTGGAGTGGGGTGGTGGCAGACACTGGATGGGGACACAGCATGGCTGCCTCTGTGCCAGGGACTGGGCTGTGTGGGGGTGGTCATCTGACTGGCGCCTGGGGGCCTTGGATGGTACCAACTGCAGCTCCACCAGTGCTGGGACAGGTGTGAGTGTGGATTGGCTGTGGAATTCTACTGGCACTAGCTGCAATAGGGGCACAGACCACCTCCCACCAAGCCACAGCTCCAGGAATGGTGCATGGTCTGTTAGACTAGCTCCAGGCTGGCCTAAGCCCTGCTGAGCCCTGTGCCTGGTATCAGTCTTATGGAATCCCCAAACAGGGATATGCCTGCACCGCCATGGTGCATGCCCCCATCCACCAGGGTGCAGCCATGCATCCACCGCAAAGCATGGCTGACACAGCTGGCCCTCCATTTGGCAGCACAAGGCAACATCTGAAAATCAGGAATGGTGCATGCTGTGGTGCCACGATGCCCCTTGTGTCATTGCTTGTTGGCACAAGCACTATGTGCCATTCCTGATCTTTTGAAAATTGGGCCCCATGGTTCTTGCAACCTGTTACAGAAAGAATGTGATTCAAAGGGGAACTCTTCACCAGCAAGGGCCCTGACACTCAAGTGTGGGGCTGGTCCCAATGTGCACTTTGTGTACAAAAACATTTTGGTTTACTAATTGTTTACTGTAGTATAGTAGATTGTATCAGACTAATTTTGCTTAGCTGTAGGCTGTCATCTTCTTTACTACAAATCCCAGAATCTCCTGCTGCTGAAATCAGAGCAGTAGGCAGCAGTGAGAAGATTCAATAGCCTGCAGTGTGTGTTGGAAGCTTATATAATTTCTGATCTTTTGTTTGCTGGTCCACATTATCCTTTATAGACTCGCACAACCACAGAGGACTATACTTAACCCCTGGAGAAAAGTAGTCCCAGAAAACATCTGAGCAAAGATTAAAAGTGGTAATGTGCAATACAGGCTATTGAATCTTCCACTACTGCCTACTGCTCTGATGTCAGCTGCACATGATTATGATTATTATTATTTGAAAATTGCTGACTGGGACAGGCACACTGAGCCAAGGCTCATTTCCAGGTGCAACTCCAGGAAAGGAAAACACAATTACAAAAAATACAAACCAGGCTGATAATGATAATTACAAAACAATGTCATAAAGTGCATAAGTCATAGTGCAATACAACCAGTAATGACAAAATTGTGAACAGGATATCCAGTAAGTAGTGTGCTGTGTCAAAACAATTGTGTAAATAAGGTAACTTCAAAACTGGGGAGGAACCCAGATGATGGGATGCAGGACCAGTACTTGCAGGTCCAGTCAGTGGAGGTAAAGAGAGTGGGTAGGAGCAAGGAGGAGAAGGAGAAGTTTTAGTTGATGCCTAAAGGAGTTAAAGGATGGAGAGACAGATGGAGGTTGGTAGATGATCCCAGAGTGAGGGGTGACAAGTGAGAAAGCAGATTTTCAAGCTAAGGAGTATGGGTAAGGAAGGGAAAAGTGTGGGTCCCTGGAGTTCAAGGAGTAGGTGGAAAGGGAATGGAGGGATAAGTAGGAGGCAGGAATTCAGACAAGTATTTTGAGATGAGGGAGGCATGATGGAGCTGGAGATGTGCGGGGAGTGAGAGGAAGGATATGAGGAACAGAGGGAGCAGTGGTGGTGTGAGAGGAAGAGTTAGTAGCAACGTGGCAGAAGGAGTTGCAGAGGATGTCCAGACTGATCAAGGAGGTGGATGAGGTATTTCTATAGAGCACATAGTCAAAGACCAGGAGAACCATTATGGTGACTTTTTCCCAGCAGACCAGCAGAGAGAGGTATTCCTTATTGTGGTACAGGGCTCCAAGTTTGGGACAGAGTTTGGCATGGATGGCATCAATGTGAGCTGAAAAGTCAAGCCTGCTATTTAACCAAATACTGAAGTACTTCAAGGTTGGGATGGCTTCAAGCATGGAGCCATCTAACATGAAGAAAATGTGGAGGGGTGAGCTGGGCAAATATCTGGCTGGCATGAAAGGTCATAGACGTGTTTTTTTGTGTCGACCCTGAGCTGGGTGGCTTAAAACCAGTGCAGAACATTATGAAAATCATGCTGCAGTGGGACTCGACAGAAGCAATTGAGGACCTGAGGTGTAGAGGACTGTGTCATCTGCATACAAGTAAATGTGCAAGTTGGCACAGATAGAGGGAGGTTATTGAGGAAGATCGAGACTAGGATTGGACCATGGATGGAGCCTCGTGTGAACTGGCCTGGATAAGGAGAAGGGGACAGTATGCCTCCTACCTGTTCTGACTGTTGATGACCTGTGAGAATGGATTGGAGCCACTTGACAGCAGGGGCTAAGAGGTAGGCAGTGCTCATCTTATCAAGGAGGAGAGAGGGACACTGAATCAAGAGCTTTGGCCAGGTGATGAAAATGGCCACTGTGGTGTGCACCCGATCCATTCCTGTATGGACTGGAGGGTAAGGCTTGTCTGTTTGCAGATGACACAAGATCTGAAACAGAGTAGATGATCCAGATGGGGTGGGCAGAATGAGAAGAGATCTGGATAAACTAGCAAAATGGTCAGAAGAGTGGCAACTGGGATTTAATGCAAAGAAGTGCAAGATCATGCACATAGGGAAAAGAAACCTGAAGCCACCTATAGGCTGGGAAGGAGTTGCTGGCAGTCACAAAGGAAGAAAGAGACGTGTGCATCATCACCACTGATGACCTGAAATCATCCAAGCAGACCTCTAAAGCAGTAGTAAGGCTAGGGGGATGTTAGGGTGTATTAGTAGGGGTATCACAAGTTGTAAGAGGAGATAATAATCCTCTTTACAAGACACTGGTTAAGCCCCATCTGGAGCACTGCATGCAGTACTAGAGACCACACTCTCACAAGGATATTAACCAAATTGAGCAGTCCAGAGAAGGCAACCAAAATGGCAGGACTGCATCAGAAGACATATGAGGACAGATTAACCGAGCTCAACATGTATACCCCTAGAGCAAAGGAGGAGAGAGGTGATATGATCAAACATTCAAACACCTTAAGGGCATTAACAAGATGAAAGAGTCTAACATGTTTAAATATAAGAAAATAGCAGGACAAGAGGACACAGCATGAGATTAGAGGAGGCCAATTAAGGGGAATGTGAGGAAATTCTTTCACAGAAAGAGTGGTGGATGCATGAATGGCCTACCTCAGGAAGTGGCTATGAATACAGTGCAGGGCTTCAAACAGGCATGGGATAGGCATAAGGGAGCAATACAGATGAGTATGAATAGATAGGCCACTGACAGAGCAAAGGCCGATGGTTACATTTATAAGGTAGAAAAGAAATGGGCAGACTGGATGGGCCTTGTCGGTCCTTATCTGCGCCAACCTCTATGTTTCTATGTTTCTATGTTTCCTGACAGGATGGAATCAGTGACTCTAAATGGGGAGGTGAAGGTGTAGTGATCCCTCCTAAAAGCAGACTGGAAGGAGAGAGGAAGTTTGAGAAGTGGAGAAGTCGGCAATCAGTGAGTAGACTTGTTTCTTTTGCAACTTTGTAAGGAAAGAGTGGAGGCAGATGGGGTGGAAGTCAGCAGAAGATAGATCACCCACTTTGTGGAGTGGGAAGATCATGGCAAACTTCCAAGACTGATGAACAATTAAAAGGATGACAAGAGGTTCAGTAGGTAAGTGTTGGGGGGCAATGGCTGGAGTTGACAGATGGAAGAGTTTAGGGTCAAAACCATCTGGGCTTGATTCGAAGTGTTTAGTGAGGACAGTGCAAGAAGGGCTTCCTGGGGACTGATAGATGGAAAGTCAAAACTGTAGGGAGAGGAGAGAAAGTAGAAGGAAATCTGGAATTCTGAGATTTGTAGTAAAAGAAGAAGTCAGCCTACAAGTGAACAAAATTAGTCTGATGTAATCTACTATGCTATACTACAGTAAACAGTAAGTAAACCAAAATGTTTTACTCACAAACTGCACATTTGACCAGCTCCACACTTGAATGTGGGGTCCTTTGTGCTGACTGGTGCCCTTTAAACAGCCAGTTAGTCAGCAAAAGGCATCCCTAGACAGGATCTCTTGTTGCCTAAAGTAGAAACAGAACCCATACGAGATATGTTAAACTTTGTAACTACCCAAAATTGTAGATCAGGAATGTCCAAAAGTCATGCACACTTTGCAGATTCCTCCAGACTGTTACATTCAAGGATGTGACAAGAGGGTGGCTCATGTAAAGATCTGCAGTCTCCTCCCCAGGCTTAAGTGCTTTAGCCCTCATGGACAATCTCCAGCTGGATGTGCTAGCTATCTCAGGATCTTGGTTCTGCTTGAAATCCCTGATACCTCAGTTGCTCTTTCCAGTTTCACCATCGACAGGCAAGATCAAGCCAAGAAGGGGTGGAGTGGCAATCTACCTCTCCACTAGCATTCAGTTTTAATCTGTGCTTTCTGCTTCCTCCTCCACAGTCTATGAGCTTCTTCTTTAACTCTTCCTCCCTTTCTTGTTGTTATAGTCATTGTAGGGGTCTACTGCTGTCCTGGATCATCTTCTGCATACATTCTCTACATCATCTCATCTCACTCCTCTGGTGAGTTGCTCATTCTCTCTGATTTCATCATCAGCTGACTCTCCCCTCCTCACATAAATTATTGCATACTAAATCATAAAATCCCTTCAACACTCCATACTGATCTGTGACACAACCTGTTTCAATTATAAAACCTAAACCACTTCCTCCTGGTCTGGAGTTCTTTCCTCTCACCCCATCCATTTTGAGGATGCCAGTACCCTCCTGGGCACCCTCAGTGACCACCATATGGTCTACAGTGTGTGCAAATTTGATAACCCAAAGCTCCTCCTAAATTTATCCAGATTCAGTCATTCAGATCACTGGACCTGTCCTTCCTCCATGCTGACCTATTTGCTATTGGCTGATCTCCCATCTGAGCTGCTGACAACATCAGTTCTGACCTCCATTTATTTCATATCAAATTCATGTCTGTCTAGGACTATCACACCCCTTAGGAAAACCAGGGTCTCACCTCACATGGATCTTAGCTGAGTTTTTGGCCTTCCTCTGTATGAGAGATCAAGCTTGGCAGACTCACAAGTCCAGTGGTTCTCTGCAGACCTGAGTAAATCCTGGACCCTTCATATCACTTGTACCAGAGCTAGTAGGCTTGTAAAATCTGAATATTTTGCATCCAGACCCCAGAACAACCTTACCCACCCCTCCATGTTGTGGAAGGTAATCCACTCCTTTTCCCCCTCCAATCCAGTCCCCACCTTCAGTCTCAAGGTGAATAATGCACCAAGTTTTGAACCTGCTGCCATTAGCTCTTCTTTCGACTCCTTCACCTCCTGTGCTCACTCTCTCTTTTCTTCCACCCTTCCCTCCTCCTCCTCTTCACTCATCCCTCCCACTTACCCATCCCTCACATTCTAATTCTTTCCAACTACTCCTTCTGCCTCCTCAAGGCTCTTTAGCTTTAAACCCAATCAACAGTTTGAGCCCTGATGGTCTTGATTCCAACCTATTACATGTCTCTACCCATGCCATTGCTATCCCTATTACCTACCCCCTCAGCTTCTCTTTCTCCTTACCTACTGTACTGTCTCTGATACTTAGAAATGGAAACAGTATCCCACCTTCCCAAAGGGGCTGATTCCCTCCTTTCCTGAAACTACCATTCAATCTTACATCTGCTCACCCTGGCTAAGCTCCAGGAATGCATTTTCTCCTCACAGTTCTCTGCCTTCCTGACTCCTCTGCTTTCTTCACCCCTTCCAGTCTGGCTTTTGAAGTCCCTCTCACATGTACCTTCCTTCTCCATCTCGCTGAATGCATCCCAACTGATATGGATTAGAGTCAGATCATCCCCACAGTCTTTGTGTACCTGACCAAAGTCTTTGACACTGTTGCCTACCCATGTCTCCTAGACTAGCTTAAGATGGTGGGGCTCTCTGCTACTTCAGTCAGTTGGTTCTGCTTCTAATTTTAGGGCAGGTTTAAACTATCCACATTGGAGGCACCCCAGTCTGCTCAGGAATGCCCCAATGGTCTGCGCTCTGGCCCAATTTTCTTTCCATATTTCTTGATAACCCTACCTCCCTATTCCTCAGTATCCATGCAGATGATATGGTACTATATGCCTCAGGCTGGGCACCTCCATCCCTGACCTTACTGCCTAACTCCAACTGGATTTCTCCAACATGTAGTGCTGGGTCATGGCAAATTCAACTGTCCCTCAAAGTCAAGAAAATAGTCTTAGTGACATTTGAACTATACATAGGCTTGCCTAAATAAGGCTGTTCCTTCTTTTGAACACAATGGAGTATGGCTGGATTGTCACCTTGAATTCTCCTTGCATGTCGATGCCATCCACTGGAAGGTTAACCCTAAACTTGGTGGGCTTTACAGGAATAGTGAAAGTGGGCATCCTGCTTCCTCTCCACAGAGAAATCATGTAAAGATTATTCTCCTATCTTTGATTACTATAACATTGTCTAGCGCTGCTCCCAGTTTCACCTTTGCTGGTCTGGACCCCTTCATTCACACCTTCGGATGTTTTGCCCTGGACTTCCCCTTTGCATCAATCACTGCTCCTTTCTCTTCCCTTTCCCTCCCTTCCTTGATTCTAGATGTCTCACCCATTATGCTTCATTTGTCTCCAAATTGTGGCTTGGCTCCTTCACTCATCCTTTGCCTCCTCCTCGTACTCCCTTTGCAACACTTACTCTCACTTCCTTTCCTTCCTTCAGTGAAATCCACTGCAGTTCAAGCTGCTTCTCTTTCTGTTTACAACTCTGGTCCTCTCCTCCTGACTACCTGCTCTGCCTCTTCCCTTTACTCCCTCAAATATCTCCTCTGTGACTTCACAACTTACTCTTGCAGTTTCTTTATGAGCATTTGGTCCAACACCCTCCAGTCACTGCTCACCCTATGTTTCATACTCACTCTTGTGCAGTCCCCCAACCCATCTTTTCCAAGACAGACTACAGCTATCAATCTTGCTCTCAGTTTTATATTTGCCTTTTTGCACAATGCTAATTTTGCTTAACCTACTGCACCTTCTGTTGTGTCTGCCTAGTGTACAGTTGTTCATTTTTATCTATTGCACCTTACTCACAGGGGCAGGTCATATCAAACGAATCTCATAGATTTTGACTAGGTAACTGGCAGGTGGATCAGGGTAGAGCAATGGATGTGACCTATCTGGACTTCAGTATGGCCTCTGCACTGTACTAAGTGGGTGGCTAATAAAGAAATTTAGCATCCTAGGGGTGGGAAGAAAGTGGTGGGCTTATATCCAACTGGTTGGAAGATAGAGGCAGAGAATGGTGGTAAACAGCAGTCACTCAGAGGATGGGAGAGTGACTAGTGGAGTACCACAGGGATGGTGCTGGGCCCTGTCCTCTTCAGTGCCTTCAAAGGCCATTTCTGAGGAACTGGGGGAGAGGTATGTCTCTTAGCAGATGACATAAAATTGTTAACTGGGTGGACACCCAGAAAGGGTGGAGGGCGCAAAGAGATCTGGAAATCTAGAGAAATGGTCTAGGAATGGCAGTTGGGTTTGATGCCAAAAGTGCAAAGTCATATAGAACCATGCACCTAGCGAGAGAAACCCAGGGGCTGAGTACAAGATGCGGGAGAGGTACCTACAGTTACCAAGCAAGAAAAGGACCTCAGGGTGATCATATCTGATGATCTCAAGGTGACAGAGCAGTGTGACAGGGAAGTAGACAAGGTGATCCGGATGCTGGGGTGCATAGGAGGAGAATCTCTAGCAGGAAAAGGGAGGTGGTGTTGCCTTTGTTTTGATCGCTTGTGAGACCCCACCTGGAGTACTGTGCCCAGTTCTGGAGGCTGCCTCTCTGCAGAGACATCAACAGGGTGGACGTGGTCCAGATGAGAGCTACAAAATTGTGCAGGGATTGCATGAGAAACCATACAAGGAGTGGCTGCAGGAACTCAGCACATATTCCTGGGAGGACAGGAGAGCAAGAGGGACATGATTGAGACCAGTAAGTATCTCATAGAGGTGAACATGGTGCAGGAAGGGAGTCTCTTTCACATGAGGAAGAGCACCAGAACATGGGGGCATACTATGAAGCATGGTGTCAGAGGATTAAGAAGGATATGAGGAAATACTTCTTCACAGAAAGGGTGGTGGATGCCTGGAACAGCCTGACAGAAGAGGTGGTGGGGCTATGACAGTGGGGAGCTTTACACATGTGGGATAGGCACTGAGGTATAATGAATAGTACTGTACTGGAGGCGGGAGGGACACCGGTGACCAAACAGAGTCCAGGGTGTTATGTTAGGCAGGGATAACTGAGACGACTAGATGGACATATCAGTCCCTTTCTGCAGACACATTCTATGTTTGTTTGTCACTGTTCTCCCTAACCCCACCCTTCCCCCAGGATGCATCTGAAAGTGTGCTGTTACTAGCTCCTGTGTCTTTCCTGGTAAAACCTTAAAATTAAATAAAGAAATACATAAATAAGACAAAGCGGTCAGTTTGGAAAACCAAACAGTGATAGGCTGCAGTGAGTAGGAAATCATTATGGCACAGTTCTATGCAACAGGTAATGTGGATTCTTCTTTAGCAGACTATCAGAGACACTGCCTTTAGGACTCACGGTTCATAATTAGAGTTTCAACTAAGGCTCTATCTGTCAAGTCTTCAAACAACGTATGGGTGAGTCTCCCTATGGCTGAGCCATACTTCATAGAAGGGACACAAAAAAGTAATCTTTATTTTGTTTGTATATTACTAAGATCTTAAAACAATTATTAGAATAATGAGTAATTACTGTATAAAATAAATGTCCTCTTCATGACCGTTTCACTCACAAAGTCACTTGCTAGACGTTTCCAATCAACATTTCAAAATGAATACAAAATTATCTAATTCAGGCTGTTTGGTTTAGCGGTTGAAGCACAGAGCAGTGAAATGGTAAACTACAGGTCCAACAGAGCAGCTGCTCATTGTAAGACCCTAAGCAAATCACTTGATCTCCTTGTACCTCAGTCATCTTATTGTAAAATTGAGTGGAAACAAAGCCCCCACTGAGATCATGGTTGGGCTACACCGGGAAATTAAATTCCTATAGGATCAACACTCCAAATGCCTTTTGTAAACTTGGTCAGCTGATAAATGGGTTGCAGCACATTTGTTTTATATTCTAAGAGCTGAATGTGGTTACACTATCAGAGTTGCATTCACCCAGTTGTAGATCTGAAAAAGAGAGGAACACCATATTTGCTTTCATGGGCAGGCTTAATTTGTAGAAAAAATGACCAGCTGTTGGGATCTTTCCATGTGCTACTGGTAGTCATTCAAGAACGACTGCTGGCCTGCAGTTTCCTAGATGGTGTTTCTCAAATGTGGCCACCATTGGGGGCCCTCATCTGTGGTGTCTGGTAGCGTGTGGAATGGGTACAGGAGCCCTACCGTGGGGTGCAGACAGATGGGAAAATTATAGCCACCAGTGCAGTACTGCGCAGTGACAGAGATCTTTCAAATGCAAAGGAACTGATGATTTCTGACATAAAAAGAAAGGGAAGAAAACTGTAAGAACAGAAGCAGTAACTTGATTTTAGTATACTGTGTGACAAAAGATTTTTGTATCAGTAGACTTGGAGAGAGACAACAGACGACAATAACAACAACAACAAAGAAGTGTGACAAGCTCTGGTGAACGTAATTTGAAATCACTGGGTAATGTATGTGGTCTTGAAAACCATTGTACTGAACTACCTTGATAAAGTTTAATTATTCAGTTCTTTCTGGAAAAAGTTTTGTTCTGTGGTAGTGTTGGTGGTGGGGAGAGCTATATTAAAGGGCCTGGTCTTAAAATCTTCCTGAGCACCTAAAATCACAGCACAATTAACCCCCCATACACACACACACAAATATGGACTGTGCAGTGTTTTGGGAAACAGTTTGTATGAAAGGCATCATCTAAAACCAAATTCCTTTCCTTCTGTTCCTTCCTGTTCTGGTGGTCTCAAGTTGGTGTTGACAGAACAGACCATTTTTACACCAGGGCCTAAACCACATTTTAAATGATTTTCATTTTAGTTTTATGTCACTTTTTCCAGGGCCAGTTTTAGGATTTTGGGGGCCCCAGCAGGATAAATGAAGTCATGGCACCTTACTCTGCTGACCTTTTAACCCATACACAATCATTTTGTTTCATTTTCAGTACAAACAGTGGTATATTTAAATTTTTTTTTTTCCAGGGAGACAGCAGTGTTACTCCTTGGGTAGTGCTTCCCATTCCATCCCTTGCTGCCCATTTGCCTCTTTACTGACTGTCACGGGTCGGTGAGGCATTTCATAACCGTCATGATGCCACATCAGAAGGAACTGCACAGCCCTTTGTTACTGTTTTAAGAAGATAATAAGATAAATCAATATAAATAATTAAGGTTCTGTGCTCTGGTTGGGGCCCTATAAAACGTGCCCCAGCAACCACAGGGTTTGGTGGTGCCTATAGCCAGCTATGCTTTCTTCACAGAGGTCTTACTATTTTCACAGCAGACTGGACATTAAAAAAATACATAAACTTTTATTTGACAACTGAGTCTCTTGAAATAGTTAAATGAATGTCTGCTTGAAAAAACTGAGGGCATACAGTATTTACACACGTAAAGGATACAGTTTGCACACTCACAGCTGGATGAGGTGTTTGTCCCTGCTTTTGTGCATATCAGCCAGAGAGCTTCCCCTGCCTAATATAAATGATGACTTTCAAGATAGCAACAACTAGCCACCTGCACCAGTGCCCACTCAAACTCAGAGACACATGCAGTTCTGCATTGTTTTAAAGATTTCAGCAGCAATGTGTTCACAGAGTTTTTATTTTGTTGCCACATACCTGTCTGCCTGTACCTCAAAGTACAGATAAAGCCTTCTTGCATCAGGTGGATTGTTTTGACCACTCCAGAAGAGTCTTCGTATGTAAAGGTTACCTGGGTGGTATCATATAGAATTTCTGATAACCTGGACTGTTTGGTGTACTTGTAGTGAACTTTTCGCCTCGTTCCAAGATATAAAGTTTGCAGCAGTCGGCCATCCTTAGTGTAGTCCTGTATAACAGATGCACTACTGTCTGGTGGGGTGTAGATATTTCTGTAATATCCTACAGAAAGCATAGTTTGTAAGGTATGGCGTACCATGCTGGGCATAGTGACTGAGGAAAGATAGCCAGAATGGTTATACTCAAAGATGTAGCGTCTCTGGCTATGCAGGAGAAGCATCACAGACTTGAAGAAGAAAAAGAAGCACTGCATTAATAATGAGAGCAATTAAAGGGGTCAGTTTCATAACAGTTACAACATTTGTTACTAGGTGTGAACAGGTGTTTTACAGCACATTATAAAACTCAGATCAGAGATCGAGCATTCTGATGTTTGGGGCTAATGCAACTACTGCCTGAGCCATACAAATGTCCTGTAGTTGTTTGAAGTGGAGGATGCCCAGCAATCAGGAACATTTCTTATGTTAAATAAAAAAATAAATAAGACAACAATCCCCTCTTCACTTAGCAGCAAAGCAACTTGGGGTGGGGTGGGGTGGGGTGGGGGCATTACTGATTGGTATCCCCATACTCATGGTAAATCACACAAGCTGAATTAGGCACGCAGAGGGTACAAATACCTGACAGTAGCCAACTTCCTGTCATTTCTTACAATGTCCTTATAAGCCTGCCATGCTACAACAGAAGAACATGAGAGGTTTTGTATGTGTGTGTGTGTGGGGGGAGTGTAATCAGGGCCCCAAGCACCGAGGGTTGTAGGAGCAAGAGAGCATAGAGCTTTGCATCAGTGGTCTGTCGCATGTACCTTCTATTTCCTCTCTGTGCTTGAAGTCAGTCTGACCTGGATTTAGACATGCCGCGGGGCTCAGCCACCCAAACCCACACCCATGCTTATCTCTTAACCTTTCCAGTCATGTATCTCAGGTCAAAGCGTGGGCTGGGTCAGTGCCTCTTGACCATGGCAGGCTGGAATTTCTCTTTTTTAATCTTGCTTTTGCCCACCCGAGCTATCACCACTCCTGCCAATTAGGTTCTTGCTGTGTGCTGTTGGCAACCGCTATGCCCTATTAGTTGCCCATCCACCATCCAGCTGGGGAATCCACAAGAAGTAGATCCCAAAGGTACTAATGGTTGTCATATAGGCAGTTTGGTGTGTGTGCCTCTTGTCCCCAATTTTCATTCTGGAGTCCCTCCCTCTACCTCATGGCATGAGTGGTGCCTATGTCATATGTCCCACGCAGCAAAGGAGAGCTCTCTGGCCCATCAGCTAGTGGTCACTGTGGCACTGGAACTCACTACCAGCACTTTCTGACTGAGGTGCAATGCCAAGTGGCAGCTACCACAGCCTGATCTGTCCTACAACGTGGTAACCTTGGTCAGCTCCCAAACCTGGATTGCTGCCATGACAGCACAGTGCCATGTGATAACAGTGATACGTGAAATAGGGATCACTGTTTGGGTGAGTGTACATTGCCGAAAATACATTTTGGTGATGTACACTCACAGCAAACAGCAAGATGGCACTTGAGAGTTAGGATTTCTTATTTTATGTGGGGGCTGTACCCCGCACCTCTCCCATGGGGGCTTGCCCCCAGCACCCCTCCATGGGGCTTGGCCCGCACCCCCTACTAGTGGATTCTCAATTCAGGAGGGTACAGTCGGTGGGGATGTAAACTAAATAAAAACAAACCCCACCCAGTGCAAAAACATGAGGGTGCCCAGAACTGAACCGAGAACCCTCCCAGCCCCAGCCTGCCACCAACCCACTACACCATACCACACTGCCAGCTTGGCAGCCCACTCAGCACTACACCCCACAAACCCTCCTCCCTTCCTCCCGTTGCTATGGCGTGTTCCTCCCACCCCTCGCACATGTATACATAGTGACATCCGTCATCGTATTCACCTACCCCCTATTCGGTCACCCCTTGCAGGAGTAGCCCTGTGCACAGGTGCTGTAACTGAGTCATCCTTTTGAAAGCCGTTCAGTCATTGGTGGCCCTGTACACGGATACATGACAGCACGCCATACTGCCACTGTTCATCAGGGTAACAATTCATTGAGTTTCAGAATGCTGCAGGGTTCTCCACATATGTGGAGGGGCACTCAATGGCACATGCCAGATCAATACTGTCTCATAGGGCTATCTGTACTCTCTCGAGGGCTCTCTATATTGGGCTCTTAGTATGTACTATGGAGAGAGAGATAAAGGAGGATTTCCAGTGGTCTGGCAATATAGCCTAGAGGTTAGAGTAATGAGCTGTGAACGAGCTTGGTACATCCATCAGACCAAACCTTGGTTTGATTCTCACAACCTCACTTGTATACTATGTGACTCTGGGCAAGTTACTTAACCACCCCTGTGCTGCTTGGTCACCCCTGAAAACAAGCACTTGTGCCTAGTGGGCCTTACCTGGTTACCAAAGACTAAAATAAAATTAGATAAATAAAGTAATGCTGTAGGCAGGAAAAATATGCAGATTGGCTAGGCCCCACAGTCCTTATCTGCTGGCAAATTCTGTTTATATGAGAGGATTATCCTTTAGACTGCAGCTTCTCAAACATGGTAAACTCTTCATATCTGGAAAGCTAAATAATTAATTCTCACCTGTAGTGGTCAGTAAATGCTACTCCAGTAGCAAAAACAAATCTAGCCAGAGCCGATAGGGCTGTGATGAGCTACCAAATGACCAAAGTTACACATGTCGAGAAATTATGTATCACCTAGGTATAACTTGGCCATTTTTTGGAGGTGTTGCACCAAATTTTGAACATGGCCTTTTGGGACCCCTCCTCATGAAGCGTGACAGTGTCATTTTGTTCACTTGTCTCAAAGGTGATTTCATGAAGCGAATACGCTATTGTCTGCCACAGGTGCAAAAACACATTTTGGGCAGGTTGTGGAAAATGACAGCTGTACTTTTTGAAGGAGTGTGCAAAATGACAATGTTGAAAATGTGGGTGAAAATATTAAAATTGGCAAAGTTAGGAGTGTGCATAGAAACTGCACAATGCATGCTCATTACGCTGATCATTTTGGGGAAAAATTGCAAAATGGGCTTTTTGGAATCCCATCTCATGAAGAGTGGCACTGTCATTTTGTGAATTGGTCCTGAAAGGTGATTCTGCGCGATCACAAAATCACCTTTCAGGACCTAGTAACAAAATGACAGTGAAAGTTTTGCGAGGTGGGGTCCCAAGAACCCCATGTTGAAAATTGAGGCAAAAATTCCAAAAATGGCTGATTTATCAGCATAAGTTGAAAACCCCATTGAATGGCATTATAGCATGCTTACCTTTGATTCTTCAGTTTGCAGTTCGGCTTTGAAGAGTGCAGCCATGTCCTGGTCCACAGAAAAAGATGGTGCCAACCTCTGGAGTAAGTATGGGGTAAGGGGTGTGTGGGGAGATGGGTGCTCAGTGGGAGGGTAGGGATGGGAGGGGATTGGGTGAAGATGATGGACCATTTTCTTTCTTACAGAAAAAACACGACTGGAGCTATGACACGGGACCTTTTTCTTTTGCAGAAAGAAAAAGAAACATTTAGGCACACTGGGTGGGCTCTAGTGTGTAAATGACTTGGGGGGGTTATGTGATGCTGACACTGGGGTTAGGAAGCCCAATGTCGGCGGGGGAAGAAAAAAAGCGGGCACACTGGGGTGGGCTCCCAGCATGCCCACATAAGTTGGGGGCACGAGATGCTGCAGACGAGGCAGTGGCAATGCAAATGCACATGCTCAGTTGGGATGAATGGCATTTTGCCATTCACTGCATAAACTAATAGCCTGACTGCGCGTAATGCGAGTTACGCATGCGCAGTTCATGCACCGGAATGTGGAAGTAACAACTAAATTGTGCGGCAGTTATTCCGTAGCAGCTTCTATTGTATGAGGGTTTCAAACTCTGTTGGGCATTTGGAAGGATACTCAAATGTCCAATGGAAGGTACCACGATTGGCCATTTTAGAGCTATGATCCATCTCAATAGGGCTGTAGGCTTGCCTACAGCCCTAATGATGCTAACCTGTTTTGGTGCACATGACTGATTGTGAGGTATGACCTACAGTTGCTTATAAAGGCAATGATAACCATCTTGATTCTCTTGAATTGATGTAAAGGAGTTGTCTCTATGCTTTATTGTGTTTGTTTTTCTATTGTCAACAAATGTCAGGCCCAATTCAGAGTTTTAGTTGGGGATGACACAAAGCGGGTGATATGTCGCTACTGCCTGAAACTATGATTCTCAGTGCTCAGCACATTGCAGCAAGCACAGCACAGTGCAAATTGTCATTTTAGATATTAATGGGCATAACTGAAGACTGGGCGAATTATATCCTGGCATGCACTTGTACACAGGGCACAAGATGCAACACTTAGCACATAGGTTTTGCGCTGCTCCCCCACTTCAGTGCATATTCTCTCATGTGATCCAATGATCTCCACCCAAGGTCCAATATTTTCTGTTGGCTAGCAATGCCCAAACAGTGATCTTTACTGATTAGCTGTGAGTGATTGGGGGTGGGGTTAGGCTGAGACTCGACTGGCATTGGCACAGTTACTGATGCTAGTCTTGTTGTAACCATTCCTCTCAGCTAATCCATACCACACTGTATTCTGTCCTGCCCTCTGCCACTTGCTCCATCATCAACCATGCTTATCCTCACTGGTGTCCTCAGGGCCTTCCTACATCACCCAGGCAGGACTGTCCCTAGTGTCAGATGGGCTCTTTCCTTTATCCCAAACCCCAAAGGCTGGACTCTCCTTGGTGTCAACTAGGCTCCTTCCCTCATCCCACCACCTTCCAGGTCTGTCCCTAGTTGTGCAGTGGACCAGTTCCCTCATCTGAAGCCCATGGAGGACTGCCCCAGTGGTTCAGTTGGCACTTCCTCATCCCAACCCTATGCAAGACTGTCCTTGTTGCACACCAAGGACATTCCTGCATGGGGTTGGGATGAAAAAAGGCCACTGAGTACCAGGAAAAAGTCCTGCAAGGGATGTGAGATCCGGTAATGGGTCCATTGGACACCAGGAACAATCCTGCATGGGGTTAGGTGAGGGCAATGGAAGCCACAGACAGTCTTGACTGGGGCTGTGATAAAGGAAGGGTCACTGGATCCCAAGGGCAGTGGTACATGGGTCTCTGTCAAGGGTAGGGGTCCACTGGATACCAGGGACAATCCGGCATTGGTCTGCAATGAGGAAGGTGCCTAGTGGACTTTCCAAATTCCAACTCCATGTAGAACTGTTCCTGGATTCCAGTGGGGCCTTTCTTTTATCCTAACCCCATGCAGGACTGTTTCTGGATTCCAGTGGGTCCTTTCCTTTATCCTAACCCTTGCAAGACTGTTCCAGGATTCTAGTGGGTCCTTTCCTTTGTTCTAACCCAATGCAGGACAGTACCTAGTGTCCATTGGATTCCTTTTCTCATCCTATCCAATACACAACTGTATCTGGTGTCCAATGGGCCCCTTCCTCATCCGTACTGATGCTGGGCTGTCCCTAGTGTCAAGTCAGCCACTTACATCATCCCAACCCCAACAGTTACTGAATTGTCCATTCGATCTAGTGGGCCCTTTTCTGCCTCCAACACCCATGCATAACAATCCCTAAGATCCAGAGAATCTGCCCCATTCCCATCCACACTCCTTTGCTGTGACCCATTTCTCTTGCTTTTGGGCTCCACCTTCATTCCTGCATGCTTGCAGTGTTTTGTCTGACACAGGAATTGTTTGCAATGTTTTTCTAGCGTAATGAGGCCTTTGTGACCATTTTGTGCTTGCAGTTTTTATCTGTGAAATGGACTGTTAAGAGCAGGTTCCTATTTCCCACCACCATCTCCCCTGAATATACATAAAAGCTTGTTTGGCCTCAGGTTGTCTGCAGTATAAATTTCTATTTATTTCTCCCAAATTTAAAAATCCATAGGATTGTATTTGGCTCCATAGAGTCAAAAGCCAAAAATAGTGCTGCTTCCATATTCCTGAGACAGGCCCCAGCTCGCACATTTGTGATATCAGTAACTGAAGAGCATGGGGAGGGCTCCATTGAGTAGCATAGGGATGGTTTTAAATGCATTTTATTACAATTTAGAGTTCCGACTATAACAAATCAAGGCCACCGCTTGACTTACAAAGACTCTGTTAGTCGGCGGTGGCCGTGATTGTTATGATGGGGCTGTAGATGCAATAATGCATTAAACTATCCCTGTCTTACTGCCATGGAGTGCGCCCGTGGTCTTCATTTACTAACATCACAAAACATGCGGGCGGTCACAGGAATAAGGAAGCGGTTCGTTGGCTTTTTGGCTCTATAGAGCCAAATATGATCTTATGGATTTTTAAACTGACATAAATAAGTATTTTATAAATTTATACTGTAGAGAGCCTGGGGCCAAGTAAGCTTTTATATATATTTGTGAAGTGGGGTGGGAGAAGTAGGAAAGTATGAAACTGCTCTTTAACACGGACAATTCCTCCTATGTGCAGCTACACCTTTACAAAATATTATCTGGTTTATCAAGGAAGACTACAGATTAACATGTTGACATTTCAAGAAACCACAATGCTCTTTTTGCCATCCAGACACTATTTATCATAAGATTAATGTGTCTAAAATATCTAATTTTACCAGATTATATGAACTTCAAACACTTTTTATGTCTTTCTAAAACCTTACTAGTGTAGTAGTAAAGCATAATTATTCCTCTGCTGCCCCTGTCCACTCCACAACCCTCTTAATCATTATTCTTTGTTATCATCTCCTATACTACTTAGCACTTATGCACCCCAGGACTCTCATTTATCCCTTGTCTGTTCCTCCATCACCCTATTGCTACTGAAAGCCTGACTGACAACTCCTCCCTCACTTGTCTGCTCTTTGTAAATTACCAGTGTGTAACCCCAAGTTTGGGGTGAATAATTTATCTGCCTCATACTTGTGAATGTTTTGTAGCTGTCCTTGATGTGTTAGGGAACCTCTATTAGTGCAAGGTTCTTTTGAAGTGGAACCTTTGTAAACAAGCATCTTGCTCAAAGGTTTGTTTCTTAATCATGAAATAAAAATTAATAATTATTTTTAATCCTATGTCAGTGGCTCAGTACGTAGCACACTTGCCTCTAAGGCTGGAATATCAAAGGTTGTGGGTTCTTGCCTCACACTGGGAATGTGGGATAAATCCCAATACTGACACTGTAGATCGTCTTTTGTGAGGGCAGGTGCTGCACACCTGAGGTGCTGTCTTTGGATGAGACGTTAAACTGAGGTCCCAACTGCCTGTTCTGGTGGTTGATCAGGTGGATATTAAAGATCCCATGGCACTTCTCGAAAAGAGTAGGGGTGCTTTATTTGAAGAAAATACAACAATCCATAAATAGACATCAAATTATGTATATAAAAAACAAAAGAGCAGGAGAATTTCCCGGTGTCTGTTGAAATTTCCTCCATTCACTAAAATACTACCAACAGCTTAATCTGGTTCTGTAAATCAGTTTACATCTGTATCTTACCCCTCTCCCCAGGATGAGGCTGAAAATAAGCAGAATTGCTTAGTCCTCCTTTCCTGGTCAACAAAACCAAGTAAATAGCTAACTAAATAAATAAATAATTTACCTTTTCCAAGTAAGTATAGCTCCATATTTTGCCATCTGCCCAAGTTCTGGAAAGCATTCTTCCACTTTGGTCATATTCCAGTCTCTCAGACCAGGAGCCCCGCTGAATGCTGGTCACTAGTCCTGAAGGGGTGTAGGTGACATTAACCTCATTATACTTGCTGTTGGGTGACCAAAGAATAGGTCTGCCTGTTTGGTCATAAAGGATCTTAAGGGTGAATTTCGATGATCATCATATATCTTTCCCACTCTAGTCACACCATCAAAATCTACAGATAAGAGGTTCCTGTTGTGAGCCTGAGGATAAACATATAACATAATGAGAACCAATCTATCATTAATCACAGGAATACTTATTTCTTTATGCTATATTCACAAGGTTGAACCTTTGCTAATTCATTATTCTGAGACTCTTTCTCTTTCTGTTGACCTGATTGCAACTCTCATCCTCCCAAAGCACTTGTCTTATACCCAGCATTTGTACACTTTAGCTGCAGGTGCTTTGATAGTGGCACAGAGCTGTCAAACTTGGAGGACCAAATGAGCGAGAGTTAAAAAATTGATTGTCCATTGAGCTACCTTTTGAGCTCTTTATTTTGAAAAAACAGTGTCTAAAACTGATGCAAAAAATTCAAATATGTCTATTATTTGAAATGAGTTCATCAACTGGTCAGGTGATGGGGCTATAGCTTCTGTATAAGTTTCCTGATGAGGTGGCCCTACTGAGGCTAGGCAGAGAGCTGCAGTGAGCTCCCATACCATTCCTATGTACTGCCTGTAGTAGGGTGTGACAGCTCTGCTTTTTATTTCTACCTTGGGAAACTCTCTGAGGCAGTGCAAGTTTAAATCCTGACCCAGGTGATAGCATAGATTCAAACTCATAGGCGTCCTGCCTCAGTTGCTCAAGAGTGGCCACTAAGTGATTGGCCACTAAGGATAACTATGGCCACCAGGTGGTTGCAGCTACTTTGTGATCAAATGTGATGCAGAGTGGGGATCACAACCATTCAGGTGTTGTTGCCAAACAGACTGGAAACAGAAGTGGCTGGGGTTCAACGCAAAGAAGTGCAAAGTCATGCACTTGGGAGCAAGAAACCCAAGGAATCATTACTGATTATGGGGCCCAGTTATCCCCACAGAGGAGGAAAAAGATCTTGGGGTGATAATAACATGGCAAATGAACCATTCAATGCAGTACAGAAAGCGGCAGCTAAGGCTAATAAGATGCTGGGGTTGTGTGCCAGAGGAATCACGTCCAGGAGAGAGGAGTCATCCTGCCACTGTACAGATCATTGGTGCGCCGCACCTGGAGTACTGTGTCCAGTTCTGGTACCCTATTTAAAAAGATGTTAAATTGCTGGAGGATCCAACGCTGAGCAACCAGGATGATTCACGATATGGAGAATAAACCCTACGAGGAGATACTCAGGGAGCTTAACATGTACTCCTGGAGGAGCGAGGGATAGAGGGACACAACAGAAACCTTCAAATATATGAAAGGCATAAATGAAAATGGTACAGAGGAATGTTAAGTTTAAGGAGAGGGAGGAGGGACACTGGGGGCAGAATCTAAAGTTGGAGGGTGGTAGATTCAGAAGTGAATTGAGAAAGCACTATTTCATGGAAAGAGTGGTGACAGGGTGAAATGTACTGCCTGCAGAGGTGGTATCTCCAAAGATGGTGGGCAGTTTAAGAGGATGGGACCAAGTCAGGAGGAAGGTTGCCAGTGAGGCACTGGGGAGATGTAACAACTAGTATCGGCATGAAATTGATATAGGTGCATAGGTGTTGGATTCAGGTCCAGTTAGCTACTAGAGCCATGTATGCAAATCCGAAATCAGCATGCTCTAACCTTTATAATGCTTTACAAAGTAAAATTCACATTTCTACTAAGGGTGCTACGGTCTGTGCATGTACCAAACAAACAATCCAAACATGCTAGTGCACACACCCACATCCCCAACATGGTTTATATTTAAACTTTTAACTGCCAAACTTGGCTATACTTACTTTTACTCCGTGAAAGGAGAGGGTCCTCTTTTCAGACTGGAATTCCAATGTGAACAAGTAAAACCACCAGTCATCACGTGGGACCCATGGTTTGGTCCCTACTCTAGCTTTCCAACTTTCAAATGCCTACAGTGGCTAATAAAGTGCATTGCCTAATTGGCTCCTTTTATATTTTTAATTGTTATTTCATTTTGTTAACCAGATAGGTGCTGTAGTCACAGGAGAGACTATTTTCAGGCACCATCCGGGAGGTTACAAACAGTAAGACATTTTACATACAGCTTGGTGATACAAAATTGTCAAGTAGTATAAGGAAAACATAACAAAGTTACAGGTAACAAGAGAAAAGCAATGTATACAAAATTCATAAACAAATACAATCAAGTAATGAGCATATTCAGTTTAGATACACATAGGCATAAAATAAGCAAATTCATATGGTGGTAGCGGAGTTACAAACAGTTACACTCTAACAAAAATTAGTGCCAAAGTGGATAATAGCTTACGATTAAGAGAGGTAAAAACTAACGAGGGGTAGTGGGTGATCTAAGGGTTTAAAACAATAAAGTGCTCCCACCAAGGAATTTACACAGGTGTTAAAAGGAGCTTGCTATAAGAGTGCCACAACTCTCAAAACTTAAACAAATCCAAAATCAGCCTGATCTAACCTTTATAATGCTTCACACAATTGGTATTTTGTCTTGCTCACATTGGAATTCCATTCTGAAACTAAGAGGACCCTCTCCTTTCATGGAGTAAACAGTAAGTATAGCCAAGTTTGGCAGTTAAAAGTTTAAATATAAACCATGTTGGGGTGTGAGTGCACTGGTATATTTGGATTGTTTGTTTGGTACATGCCACAGACCGGTAGCATCCCTTACTAGAAATGTGAATTCTACTTTGTGAAGCATTATAAAGGTTAGACCATGCTGATTTTGGATTTGTTTAAGTTTTGAGAGTTGTGGTACCTCCTTCTAGCATGCTCTCTTTTAACACCTGTATAAATTCCTTGGTGAGCACTTTATATAAAAAGCCAATTAGGCAATGCACTTTATTAGTCACAGTAGGCATTTGAAAGTTGGAAAGCTAGAGTAGGAACCAAACTGTGGGTCCCACCATGACGATTGTGGTTTGGCTTGCTCACATTGGAATTCAATTTGAAACTAAGAAGACCCTCTCCTTTCATGGAGTAAAAAGTAAGTATAGCCAAGTTTGGCAGGTAAGTGTTAAATATAAACCATGTTTGGGGTCAATGGTATGTTTGGATTGTTTGTTTAGAGGCATATATGGTCCTGCCACTTTTAGTGGTCAATATTAAATTTTTTTCTCCCCAAGTGTAGGTCAAGCCTATTTTAAAGGATATTAGATTACTGGCCTTTATTACCTTGGTCAGCAAAGCATTCCACACATTCACAACCCCTGGTAAACCATCTGCCTTTTTGGTAGTATATCTTTCTCCACGTAACTGCCTTGAGTGTGACCTAGTCTGTATCTGTATCCTATCCCTCCATTGCAACCCTGCTGACTCCCATAAAATACCATTAAATAGGGCTTTAAAAACATAACACAGGTCAACCTGCGATAAGTCATTGAATATAACTTCAAAGATTGCAATCTTTCACGATAGTTATGATCTCGTTCACTCTGACTCGTTTGGTAAAATGTCTTTGAACCTGTTCTAATCTTTTCTCTGCACAGATTGCCTGTGTGGTACTGAAAGGGCACTGTACTGGTCTGACCAGAGATCTATACAAAGGAATCAGGACCTCGCTTTTCCTGCTTTTATGTTCCTGTGGATGTTACCTGCAATTTTATTTGCTTTTTCACCATTTCAAGTATGGTCATCAAAACTTAGGTTGTTAGATATAATTACACCCAAGTCTCTTTCACGCTCCGTTGCTGCTATTGATTTATTATTTAGGATACATTGAGCTTGCATGTTTTGTTCCAAAGTGCATGACTTGGCATTTGCTTTCATTAAATCTAAGTTTGTGTGCTGATGCCCATTTTTCCAGTGAAGTAAGTTGCGGGTAGGAGAGCAGGAGCAACTGTAGTGTAACAGACTGCTAGCTGCACACTCGAGCAGACTAGATAGACCATCAGGCCTGTATCTGCTGGCATTCTTTGCATGTTCTTACTCACTGGAAACAAGAGTGGCTCCAGAGGATCGGAGGAGGCTGATGTAGTTCTGCTACATGAAAGTAGTGGCAGAGGCATGCTGGCAACTTTAGGTCAGTCAGTCTTAGATTAGTTGTGGCAAAGCTAACAGACTCCCTTTTGAAGGAAAGGATAGCAGAGCATCTTGAATACAATGGCTACAAGACCCAAGGAAGCATGGACTCGGGGGTGTGGAGGTCATGTAAGACAAACCTGATGGATTTTGTTGACTGGGTGACCAGAAAAATAGATTGGGGCAGAAGACATGGACTATTTAGACTTTAGAGGTCTTTGGCACCATACCACACAGAAGGCTCATTAGGAAACTGAGCAGTGGGTCCTAAGGTGATAAATTGGGTATGAAACTGGTTGATGGATAAGCAACACAAAGTGGAAGTAAACGGAATTCACTCAGGGAAGAGAGACAGTGACCAGCAGAGTACATCAGAGCTCAGTACTTGGTCCAGACCTCTTTAACGTCTTTATAGATGACATCGATAGAGATGGAAGGAAGATATGTCTGTTTACAGATGACAGCAAAATCTGCAATAGAATTGGACACTCCAGGGGTAGAGAATGTAAAGAGACCCTGAAAAACCTCACCTAGTGGTCAAGGGTATGGCAGCTGGGCTTCAATACTAAAAGTACAAAAATCATGTACCTAGGGCACAGAAACTCAGAGACAGAGTATAATATGAAGGAGAGTATTGATGGTCACCAAACAGGAAAGAGACCTGGAAGTAATCATATCTGATGACCTCAAGGTGGCAAGGTGGTGCAACAAGGCAGTAGTTATGGCCAGTGGGATGCTAGGCTGCATAGGGAGCAGTATCACCAGCAGAATGAGGAGATGGTGCTAGCACTGTATAAATCATTGATGCAACTCATCTGGAGTACTGTGTCCAGTTCTGGAGACCACATCTCAAGAAATACATAGACAGGGTAGAGGCTGTTTAAAAGTGGACAACTAAAATTTCAGGGATTTGATAGAGACCTATAAATATCTCATGGGTCAGAACAAAGTACAGGACAGAAGTACTGTATTTTCAAGCAGAGAAGGTGCACAAGAACAAGGGGCATCGCTGAAGCTGGAAGGGGAACATTTAGGAGGGATGTGAGGAAGTACTTCTTGACTGAAAGAGTGATGGGTGCCTGGAACAGTCTTCCAGCAGAGGTAGTGGGGTGAAAACTGTGGTGGACTTCAAGCATACATGGGATAGGCACAAGAGAATCCTAGTTGGGAAAAAGGGAGGGAGGATAGCCAGAGATCAGGTAGTGTCAGCGACAGAAGTAATTAGCAGACAAGGTGGGCCAAGTGCTCCTTATCTGCTGAAAATTCTAGGTATCCATGTTTCTGCTGACACTGATCAGAGAAGGGTTACCAATCCAGTGACCTGCAGGGCCATTTCCATAGTATGTGACCAACACAGACCCCTGTCACAGAGTTTTGAAACCTCATGCCTGAAGAACTGTTATAGGTAGGTGGTGGGGTAGTCACAAATCTGTGACAAGGCTGGGGACATCCAGTGGGAAAAAGGATACAGAGGAAGCAAACTAGTTGGACCATGTCACAAGGGACCTGAGGGAAGAGAAGGGCTTCCAATGGACACCAGGGGTGCGTATTACTGGGGTGGAGTGGCCACCAGACCACCAGGGACCAGATGGCAAAATGGAGATAGATATTTGGAACAGCAACCCAGCAACAGGCCTGGAAGTGCAGGGGTGAGTGGGAGAAACCTTCAGTTGCACAGGGGTCACCATGGTATTGCTGCTTGGAATAGTGGCACATGACTGGGTTATGTAATTCAATAACTCAACAACTCCATGGGAGTCTCACACCAATGCGTTAGCAGAGGCAAACTCAGTTTCTTCTCATTAACATCTGGCAAGCACAGCTGCACTGCACCATAGTTCCAAGGACACATCCTCTCCATTGTGACTAAGGACAAGTTTTGTGTACAGCTGCAAGGGGGTGCAGTCCAATCATACACCTGTTTGTCCTTTCCCTCCTATTTTGTGCCACCTTCCTTTTGACTGAAAATGGGGCTAACGGTTTCTGAATGTGGCAGGCTGATCACATTTGTATATTCAAACTGCACAGCGTGTCTGTTATTACATTGTCAATATATCAGCTGGTAGTGCTCTTGGCACTGGGACTTACCTGAGACTTAGACCCCAAGCTTTCATTTCAGTGCTGTGGTGGACTGCACTGCTACACTGCTGGAGATTTTGTTAATCAGGTAAGATAGTAAACAGAGGTCCTTCCTTGCTAACTTTCTCTGCTGGTTGTCCAGTGGAAGTCATAGATATCAGTGCCCTTTCAAAGGAGCTAAACATCACCACCATATATTGGCCAACATTCCCTCCTCAGTAGTACAGGCCCAGTGCTCCAGTACAATTTTCCACAAATCGATGTAGTACGTTATTAACCACCTAGGGCTGCTACAGCTTCTTGTATGCAGTTGCTGCATGCACTACCAGTCTTGGATTTTAATGACTTGCTTTGTAATGTACAGTTTTATGTATTAAACATGTCACGTAAAAGTTAGGGCTGCTAATATATCTCAACTGCTGTCTTGTGACCAGTCATAGTAAATGCTCATTTAATTAACAAGTAACCTTCCAAGGCAGGATCTGAACTCAGCCCCTTAGAATCAAATACACACTTTTTACCTGGTGAGCTAAAAGGATGACTCCACCAAGTTTAGTAAGTAGGAAATGTTGCATGTACTCAGCCATGTCCATTGTATTCCCAATCGTGTCAGAACATGGGGAGAAGGGGGGTGCTAAAGTTTGAAAGGACACAGGGTAAAAAGGTAGTTTGTGCAAGTAAAGGGGCACTTGAATGCTCTTGGGCAAAAGCAAGGTGCTACAGACCCCTGCACCTATGATATTCCTCCCCACCACATAGCAGCTCATCCTTCAGCTCAGTTCCCTGTTAGCTGGGGCACCCTCTGACAGGATTCAGATAGGGACCAGGATTTAAAACATGGTTTGGCACCACTGTAATGTGACATTTAGGGCTACTGTAGAAGATACTCCATCTTGGTTAGCAATTATTCAGCAGAGATACAGTTCAAGATGCTTTCATTTTTGATCTTTCCACTAGAAAGTGACACTGCAAAAGGAAAGTACGAGAGCTAAAGGGTTACATGTTTTCTGCTGCTAGAGCACTACCTTTTTAAATGTTTATTTAATCAATGAAAAATCACTAGGTCTTTTCTCAATCAATCTTGGTGAAACACCCTTAAAGCACCAGCAGTTACATAGTATCATCATAATTTAAAGCTGGAAGAGACTCTTGATTGATCTGCTTTGTCTCCTAATTCATAAGCAGGAGTTAATAAGTATGTTGTTCAAACAGATTCCTATTTATAGGGATGGCCCATACAATGCACTGCCTATGTTGTCCTGTTATTCCCATAGTAGTCAGACATTTGTCCAGGATCATGTTGAAGGCCTGTACTATTGCAATATGCACTGTCTCTATTTGTGGGCTGTTTCATAGGTTCATAAGGCAAGGCAGGTAGAGTTCCATAGGTGAGCAAGGTGTGGTGGAGTTCCATAGGTGAACAAGGAGCAGGTGGGAAGCCTCTTCAGAGGAGGAAAACACAAGGACAAGGGGGCATGCAGTGAAGCTAGAGGGGGAATACTTTCACAGAAAGGGTACTGAATGCCTGGAACAGCCTGCCGGAAGAGGTGGTGGGGGCACAATAGTGCAGAGTTTCAAGAATGTATGGGATAGGTGCACAGGTATAATAAGTAGAGGAAAGAGAGGCAGGAATGATGATGGTGACCAAATAGGGTCCCAGGTGTCAGAATATGCAGGCAAAATAGGGCAGACTAGGACAGACTGGATGGACCTACCAATCTTTTCTGTCCATAAATTCTATGTTTCTATGTTTCATCTGAGCATGTCAATTCATGAGGGGTAGTTTGCCCCTCAACAGTTTGCTCCTCTCTTCCACTGAAACAGAATACTGCAGAATGATTTTACTTATATTTTGGAGCCCCTAAATTAAAACTTACTTTACAATACTGAAAACGCTCACCTTCCTGTAATGGTTCCCAAAATCTGGAGGAGTGAACTCTGGAAATAGCCTTAACAAATTGTCATGTCGCCACGCTTCATCCTGTGGAAGAAGACATGCTTCCTGATGTCACTCCTTTCCTACACTGAGCTTCAAGGGTTTGTCCTCACATCCTGCTGGAGCACAATGGATTAACCTTCTCCTTCTGCTCAGTATTGTTGATATCCCTGAGTAGCAGCTGAAAATTTCATGCCCACTCTCGGACTCCTTTTTTCTAGGGTGAACAGATTTAGGTCCTCCATCTTCTCCTCAACCTTGCCTCCAAATCATTTTGGTGGTCCTGCATTGCACTGTCTCGACTGCCTGAATTTCCCTTTTGGATAGGGGGGCAGCATTTTATACAGCATTATGGTGGGGTCCTGACATGGTCCTGGCCTTGTAATGTGGCAATGCCTCTGCTTTGCTGGTCACCCCGCCCCCAGTCAATGCATCCTCAGCATTAGTTTGGCCCGTTTGACAGCAGCTGCAGACTGCTTGTCCTGATCCAGCCCTTGTCTAGTATAACTCACAGGTCTTTCTCCTCCTCCTCCTCCTCTGCCATGATAGGAGCACCACGCAACTGTAAGTTCTAATTTTGGTTTTCCTTCCCAAGAATAGCATCTTATATTTTACTTAGGGGTTAGCACTTTCAGATTAGATTTGGTTGTGGATTTGCTAATCTACTATTTTTATTTGGATTCTGATTAGGAGTAGGATTTGGATTTAGTTAAAATTCAGTGAATTTAGGCCTAAAACTAAAATGCAGGATTAGAAGGTTAGGTGAGCTCACTGGACATGTTTCGACTACCACCACACCATAAAACAAGCCAGTTTCTAACATTTTGCTGAAAGATACAGAGTCTACCGTCTTAGTAAATTTGCAAATTAAATTGAAAATATCGTAACGATTTATTTCAGTGAAGAACAATAACTTGTTTGAGGAATGGAAATATTACGCACTCAGCCTACCTTAGTAAAGAAAGTCTGCAACTTAATGTGGCTAGTTTTTATTGACTACTTTTGCCAGCACTTTGAGTTATTATGTCAGCAGGGGCTCCCATTTTAAATAGTATCATTCAACATAAAATTATCAGTATTTTTTTGAATTTTTAAGTGAGAAAAGAGATGAATGAACAACAAATATGCACAGTTGTGTAACATATACCAATTATTATATTGAAAAAATCAAAAGAGCTTTCTACATTCCATCATATTGAGAGCACCTATAGTTTTTTGTGTCAGAATTAATCAGTGCCCGTGACATTACCACTTTAAGATTTGGTAATGAGTAGCCTGACAATAATAAAATCAGTTTCTCAACATTGTCTGGTGAAAGACTGGCTCTTCTGTTACTAACAATACTGCCATCAGTGCTAAATATCCTTTCTGAATATACTACAGTAGGTGGATAGCTTAGATATAGACTGGCAGCCTTAATTAATGCTGGCCAGAGTTTTCTTTTCCCATGCCAGTATGTAAATGGATTATCCCTGATGTATAGTTGTTTAGGATCTCTTATGCAGTCTTCTACCATTGTTGTGGCTAACTGAGATGACACAAGTCTGTCCTACGAACACATAAATATACAAAAACACCAGCAGATACAGACCTCATGATCTATCTAGTCTGCTCGATTATGCAGCTAGCCCCTCACCTTGAAGCTGCCCCACGCACCCTCCCTCTTCATAATTACCCCCTCACTCTGTCCCATCCCCTCTTAAAGCCATCCACCATGCTATAGGCTACTACCTCCAAAATGCAGAGTATTTCACTTGCCTACCACCCTCTCTGTGAAATAATGTCTCCTGACTTCCCTCCTGAATCCCCCAATCTCAGCTGGTTCCCTCTCGTGACCCTCCCCTTCTGATCTGTCCTGGTTTTGAGTATATTTTTTGTGATGATGTGAGCCTGCCCAAATGTTATTTTCCTGTTCAGCATTATCAGACACAAAGACTGCTGTTAATGAGTTTCATCAGCTTGAGATGCAGGTCTTTTTCTTGCTGTGGTGCTAGGAGGTCTCATGCTTTGCAGTCTATTTCTGTGAGGAGAAATGAAAGATCCTTCATCCTCATTAGTCAAGTTTCCATTTTCGGATGCAACTTTCAGAATTAGAATGTCTCTGTATTTGTTAAGGTCAGTACCATGGGAAAGGAAAGATGCTAGGTTGTGTTTGAGTGGCCATCTTTGTAGCTAGCATATAATGTTCTGATGTCTGCATCTTCTCAATTATAAGATTCATTTCCATTGTTAGAGATACATGGTCTATGAGGTCAACAGCTGATGCAGCAGGATGCCAAAGATTAACCCCTCCTCTTCATGAAAACTTAGCTACTATAGTTCTCATTTCTTCCTCAGCAGAAATATAAGGGAGGATTTGATAGAGAAGGGCACTGCCTTAGACAATTTCTCATGTGGCATCCTAGACTGGCTGTAGTATCTGGCAGGGGATTGTTATTTTTGAAAAGTGACTGCATGTAGCTGCTAGTGGTAGGGCTGGCAACTGAGGCAGAAGAATAGTAAAAGTAATCATTGGACAGTCACTGTCATGTAGTCAACAGATTGGTTACTTGTTATATATGAGGTGTAATATATATTTTGTGGACAGACCCCTACATTAAACATGATAAACTTATCAATGCAGTTCATGGTGTGTATTTGGTATTGCTTTTCTGAAAAAAAGAATTGCAATAGCACTTGGTATTGGGGCACTGCAGTGCACATCAGAGGCTGAAAACAAACCACCTTGAGATGGCATGCAACTCCACTCTTAGCGACTGTAGTGCAATTGCTTTGGTTAACTTTTATGCCATGGAATTACTTTGCCATTTTAGAAAACATTTCAAATGATTAGCTTATGTCGAACTGTTTTGGTCTATAGAAATATTTGAATCTTAAAGGGTAAAGCTGTGTTTTGATTGGCCCAGCCAATCCAGTGAGCCAAGAGAAGAGATCCTCAAGACCAGAGAGAGAGAGAGAGAGAGAAGTACTAGTCTATGCGCTGGACAATCATGCACCACCTTCTGTTCTATGTTATATTCACCTAATTCCATTATGTGTGGAATACGCTGAACAACTCTGCTTCCAGGCAGAATGGCCTGGATTCTGAAATGTATGAATGTGGGACTTGCAGTACTTCTTCTGTGCCCCAGCTGCATCCCTACAAATGCAGCCAAATATTTTCATTCTGTTTTCAAACATTTCAATGCATCTGCAACACTTTTCACAGTTTATGGTGAAAAATGACAATGCTTCATTTCAGATGTGCAACTTACGGCACCTGCAACATGAGGTTAGGTCACCATTTTGTGGTTCACCAGTCATATCCAAAGTAGTTCAACTCGCTAGAAATATGATGCAACTGGCTGAATATTCCACTCCATATTATCAATTATGGTAAATATTTTATTCATTTTATTTTACAATCCATTTGCTCGCAACATCCAAACTGTAATGCAGCATCTTTCTGTAGCGAGGTTCTGCTTGTACCTTGTTTTACAGCTCAAGGACATAAGCACCAGAGAGTAAGCTAATTATGTGCAAGGAGCTCCGGGTAGATTATAACTGAAAGGGTTCCTGCGTTCAGTGGGCAACTGATGAAATTCTCCCTTCCTGAACTTTGGATGGGAAAGCCCATGCATCTCAGTACAAGTTAACACATGTCTGGTTTCCCATTGTGTTCATGTCAGCTGTCTGTGTTTTAGGATTTTGCTTAATATTTTGTATTGCTTAGTGATTTCTTCCCTACTTTTGTGTTCTCTTTCTCTTGTATCCTTGCTTTTCCCATGTTTTTCTTATCTCCATTCTTTCAGCCCTCTCTCCCTTCTCTACTTGCTTCTTCCTTCTCTGGTTTATTGCTGTTCCTTTGTCCTTGTACCTTAGTTTGTCCTGTGCCTCGGTGTTGGTATTTTCCTTGAGTGGTACAGGCTCTGCTTCTGGGTGCACTGTGACTACTCATTTCCCACCCCCTCATGGCTCTTCTCTCTACTGCTCCATCTGGTTTTCTCTGCTCTTTATGCTGCTCCTTTTAACTCCTGATCAGCTGCCCCAGCTCTCAGTTTTCCTTTCAGAAGGCTTTGACTACTTCCTGGAGCTCTGTGTTTGTCTTTCAGGCATCCAGCCTCAACAGGCCTTGTTTTCACTGCAAAATTGCAGCTCCAGGATCCAGCTCAGTGCAGGTCCTTTGCTCAGCACCTTCACATGCCAAATGTTCTATCCAGAATACTTTCTCTGCTACCTTCCAATTTCAGTCTGCTACAGATCTTGTATTCAGCTCATCTCTTTGACTAGCTGCCCTTGCCTTCCACCCTTCTGCTGCTTTTGTCCAATTTGCTCCTTCCATGGTTATTATACAGGTCTTCAGTGCTCCTGCAGTGTACTTTCCCTGCACTACTCCATCCTGTACTGCCCAGCAAGTACTATTCAAGGCAGCCAACCACTTTGTCACTATTTAGGTGCCCTGCTCCCAGCACCTCATCCCAGGAACTTCACTGTGCTATCCCTACAAGTGTAGTGCCACAACCCTATAACATCTCTTATTACTGTACAGTAGGCCCTAGCCTTGATAATGCTTAGAATCAGATCCTGTCCCCAGGACCACACTTGGGAACCAGAGGTGATTCAAGTGGCTAGTCACCACACTGTGCTCTCTTTCTCTATTCTGCAGCCTACCCCTCATTCATAGTGTGCCTCCTCTGTTTCTGTCCAGGCTGCTTCCCTTCCTCATGGTTATGCTACTATCTCAACCAAAGACATATGCTTTGATTATGACATTGGCAAAATTCTATTCATTTGGCTGTTTTCTGCACATGCTCCAAAATGCCTATCACCTACTTGTATCTTATAAAGAATAGAGAGTTCCTAGACTCATGTCAGCCCTGAAGGACTTGAACATCCACTTTTTCCTCCTCCTTTGGAAGCAACAAATGTTTGATTCTTTCCCAGACTCCTGATCAGAGAATTCTAAACCAATACCTGCTTCCACATTTTCACCTCTAATGCTAGCAAGTCAACAACCCTCTCTCAATGTAGTCCGCATTCTCCTCCATAGCTTCTCCAAGGGCTTCCATACAGGACTCCATGTCGTGCCCTCTGTTTCACTGATAAGCAAAAATATCCTCACCATCTTCAATGAACCCAATGCTGTTCATACTCTACTACAGACAGTATTGGCCATAGGTTTCCTAATTGATCCATATGTAACTACCCTTTTCCTCTTTTCCATAGATTGGTATTACTACTAGAAAGTTCTTTGTCAAGCAACGCCTGATTGTGGACCTGTCTGCACCCACTCTGATCCCATTCCCAGCATTAAATCTTTGATTCCCATTTCTGATTCCTTCCTGGATTATGCTAGGATTGATGATACTATAAAGTCAATCAAGATGGCTGGTGAGGGAACTTGGTTGTTCAAGGCAGATATGTTGGATGCCCTCAAGCTTCTTCCTTATTCCCCACATTGTGACACCTTTATGCCTTTATCACTACCACTACAAAACTCCTACACCAATCTTGGTGGCAGGGACTGCCAGCAGGAGGCAGCCATAGTAGTGGCCAGGAAGATGTGAGGGTCCTCCAAAGAGGAGACCCTAAGGTGGGTGGGGAGAGGACCCCAAAGGATGAAGAAGCACTTCTGGCAGTGGACTCAATTGTCAGGGGATAGATTTGTGAATAGGAAAGCACACAGACAGGGAGGTTGGGTGCCTACCTGGTGCCATGGCCTGTAGGGATGGGAAGATGTCCAAAGGACTGCTAGGGCAGCAAGAAGGAAGTAGGAGTGGGATGTCATTGTCCACCTGAGGACAAATGACCTGGCTAAGGATGGGGCTGGAATAGTGCAAAGATTTTGGGGAACTGGGGGTAGTCTAGGTGGCTTGCTCAGTAGCTTTTGTTGAGGTGCTGCCAGTCTGTGACGGCAGAGAGAATTCTCTGCACCAAGACCTTTAACTCATGACTGAAGGAATGGTGTAGAGAGAGGGTTCAGCTACATAGGGGTCTGGGGACCCACCTGGTAGGACAGAGACCTATACAGGGGATGGCCTGCATCCATACAAGAGAGGAACCATGATCCTTAGTAAACAGTTTAAATGTTACTTCAATGGACATTTAAACTAGCCAATAGGGTGGCAGAAGGAAAAGAGGAGGCAGTAACTGCCACCTTCCACCAGCTGAAGTTGAGAGGAGGAGATTCTGAGGGAAAGAATCCCCATGTTGCAAATTAATAAAGGAACCAAGGTGATAGTAATGGGGAGGAGGAAGAGTAACATTAAAGAGAGAGGGGGGAATGGAATCTTCCCATAGTGGCAGCTGCCATGCCTGAGCAACCTGTGGAGCACCCAGTATGTCGCTATCTAATCTAACAACTAATCTGCCATTCCTATCCTTAACAATGGACAGCCTCCTCCCCATAATATCATGAACTTTCTATGGAAATTGATTTGGGTCTCCCTTCACTATTACTTCAGAATACACTGTGTGTGTATTCCAGCCCACTAATTAAATATCTGACTCTCTGTCACATTTTAATTCCTATAATTTTAATATCCATACATTCCAAAATCTTTTCCCAGTTGCAGATTCACAAATAACATCTGCAACAACTTTCCTGACCTTATTCTGACATAATTCACTATCTAGAGTCAGCTTCCCAAATCATTTGCTCCTTCCTCCAGATCTGTAGTTCACTCCGCGATCAAATTGCTACTCAAAATGTGTTCTGTTCAAGTTCTAGATCCTCTGAAACTGGAGTTACAGCACTGTGATCAGTGACCAGTGTGTTTTTCTGGTGCTCCTAATCCTGCTTTTGATCCTCTGAAACCATACGTGCATTGGATCCTGGTGTTCACTTCCTATTGTCATCATACAAAACAGAATTCCATAGTCTCCCTTAAACTGTGTATTTGCAGAGTACAGTTTCAGCTGTTTGTCAGTCTCAACCATTGTCTGTCAGTTCTTAGCAGCTTCCCACTAAAACTGTTATCCAGGGTCTTAACAAAATTTCAACCTATGAAATCTTCAGATGGCTGTCCAAAAGCTGTCCAGTATTCAGCTAGTTACTGAAACTTTTACAAACCTGAGTTACTGGCCATTCTACAGGCATGACCATTCCAAGAAGACATGTGCTTGCCCTCTTATGGATTCCTTCACCCAAATGAGTTTCTGCATCATCAAATTCCTCATGTTCCATGTCCTGTCTCAGCATTGCTAATCTTCAAAAACCAGCTTGAGAATCAGATATCCTTACACTTACAACATCCCAATTTGATCAGCTAGCAAAAGTCTAAACATCACCAACAACCAGCTGTGTCAGATCCTTTGTTCCTCAGGCTCCTCAGTCATCTCACCAAGCAATCATCAACTTTACAATAGTTATTCATTACAGAAAAGCAAAAAAAAAACAATATACACATGAGAGTGTGGATGATGCCAGGATTTACCACCACCTAGTGTAGCTCGGTCATGAGGCTGCAGGCCGGTGAGTAAACCACCCCAGAAGTGGGCAAACCTGAACCACACACACCCTCGAGTGGGATATTGTAATTATACAATGTCTCTCCATTTTGGGGATGGGAGACAAGAAAAATAAATAAAGAGATTTTCTTTGTATTTTAAATTATTTTATGAGCTGTATTGTTCTGCCAGAAAAAAAAAGTTCTGTGTTGCTTTGAAGATGTAGCTGAGGTGAAAGGATACTCAGCAATCAGCACTGTTGCTGTGAGTGACTCCCATTTGGCATGCAGGGAGGCTTTTCTTTATTTTAATCTAATGGGCACATCAATATGTTTTCTGTGTTGCTTTGGATATGCTGTTATTCTGCAGCATGAATGGAGTTGAAGCAGGAGACAGCTAATGTTGGAATGCGACACTTCAGGGTGAGTTCTGGGGTCAGAGCAGCTGGAAGAGCGAGAGAGGCTGTGTGCAAGCTGCAGAATTAAAAAATTGAATTTTTGGCTGTATTAATTAAATTTTGTTTCTAGGTTAGGTTCTGCAGTGAGGAAGGTGCTGCGAAACAGCATCTGATTTAATGGGTCATCACGTACATGGACTGTCTGGCCACGGGTCGTAATGTGTCTTTGCTTCAGTTTGAGATGCCATGATGGTGTCTACAGATTTATTATTTTAACTAGCCAAAGTTATCTGTCGCTGTATCACTTTGCTGTCTGCTACGAGGAATTTGTATGTTAGTGAGCACTATATTTAAGAATACTGAGAAGTGGAAAGAGTTTTTGTTTACTCGTATGTTAAAAGCTCACTCTCAGCTTTAAGGTCAAGCGCTGCAGTTTGTTTCTCTCAGGTTTGTCCTGAGTTTGTTGCTCTGCTTTGGATCTGTGTCTGCAAGCATCACACTGTGACCGCGTTCACCGGCAGTGAACTGAGCTCCTCTACCTTTGTTTTGTTTACATAAAGAGGAGCCCAGAATGCCTGCCTGACACCTATGCAGTAACTTTTAAACAGCAATCATGAGCCTCCTCATCTCCAGCCTCTGAGAACCTGCAGTAGATAACAAAATGCTAACACAAGTCCTCCAAGACATGGCTGAGCTTAAAATTACAACAGTTAACTCCAACAGAGAATTAGCACAACTTGGGGCAGACTCTCCTTGGTGGAACAGTGTCTGGCAAATTGAAGAGACCGCTGAGTACACGCAAGCCCAACTCTGGGAACAAGCCTCCAAAATCCACTGCTTGTTCAAGAAAGTTGATGATTTTGAGAACCAAGCAAGATAAAACAACCTGCAGATTGTCAGGTGCCCGGGGGCAAAAGACTCCTGGCATGATTCATTTTTGCAGCACGCTACCTCAGCTCCTCAATGCCCCCTACTGTCTATCCATTCAGTTCAAGCAAGCTCACCAAAGCCTGGGCTGGCCCTGAAACCCAAAGTGGGACATGCTCCCCAACATATAATTGCAAAGTTACTCCATTTCTCTGTTAAGGAAAACATCCTCCATTTGGCTCGTGAACAGGGCCCACTAGTATGTCAGGTCCATATCATTAGATTCTGTCAAGTTTTCTTGGCAGAACTATTTTAATATGCCGAGCATCCATGCTTTCACAGGAAAATTAGTGCAGCTTGGATATCAGTATAGCATGCTACCAGCCCACTATACGTTCAAAATAATGGGGTGCAGCAAGCCTTTGCCTCCCCAGAAACCATGGAACAATTTCTATACACTTTGTCCCACTCACTGGCAGACCCAGCACCAATGGACATCTAACTTGCTTCCGCGCCAAACATGAAAATAGTCACTTCTCTTCCAGAAAGGACCTGAAGCCTCTGACACGGTGAACTCCTCCTAGCAGCTCAGTAAAACAAAATCAGGGCAGACAGAGGACCACAGAGCCCCCCACAAAGATGTTCCAGGACACACACTCAGATACAGAAGCCACAGTAGCTCAGGCTCACCAGAGTCCCCCACTAGCTTGAGAATCCCTCTGTGCCAAACAGATATCGTCCCTAGCACAGGAGCCTGACACTACCACCGAGAAGGATAAAGACCCATTGTTTCCTCATGACCCTCTTCCTCTACTTCTAGAGTTCAACGCTGGGCTGAGCAAGCTGCTGCTACCCCTCCCATTGCTTGCTTCATCTGGCACTGAAGATGCTGATTCTCCGATTAAAAGGTCCCAACCATTGAACCAAACTGTCTCTTTCGGTGAGTAATCTCAAATATATCTGACTCTGCACCACTGGAATCATGGCCTGATGGCCTCATTCTTAACTCAGAGACATTAGCGTTCAGATCTTTTAATTTGTTGTTAGCTGCGCTCCTTTTCATTTGATTACTGTCTGGTGTTGACTGCCATAGTAAGTTTGGCCCTAGTCACATCTCTTCAGTGGGAGGAGACACCAAGCGGGTGTCTGTGTAATCACCACTGCAACCAAAACTCCACTGCTGAGAATATGCCCAGCTGAACCCTCCGCTTCCTAGCTTATGGTTTGTGCTTGTTGTTTGCACATACCTCTGGGGTTCTCACCCCCGTGTCAAGAAAACATTTATGGGGTGAAAATTACAGTGCACTTTAGTGACCAACCTGAATCAGCAAAACTCTGACATCTACCCCTATTGTTTCATTTTAGTCCTGCAAGCTGGTCAACTCTAAACTGGGAATAGCCTACCCGAACCAACTGCACTCACGCCCTCAGCTAGGCTTGCCATTGCCCGTGGCATCTCCTGCCCTCACTTACTTACGGTGTTGCCTCCGTTTACCTCTGCATGCAATTCTAGCTTCCAGAAGTGGGATGTCACATATAACAACTTATGTCTCTATGCATCCTCCTCTCATCGACTGAAACACCGCTGTCTTCTCTGTTCAGACTTGGGATGGCTGCCACCCCTGAAGCTAGGCTTTATGCTTATGGCTCTGTCATTGACAATATTATCCGACAACAAATTCCCAAACCCTGGCTGACCTCTTCCAAAATCTGACACCTTGTTATGGGCTGCAATCTTCTGACAAAGCCTGTCTTCATCCCCAAACATAACACCTCCAAAGGAGCATGCACTTTGCCTGTCATGCCTCCCTATACTGGAACACCCTTCCACTGGCAGACACCAATCCACGTCCCATGAGTCCTTTAAGAAAAGGTTGCATAACCATCTCAGCACTCTTTGCAAGTGCTCCTGTTTCAAACTGCCCTAGCTCATATTTACCCTTCTAGCCTTACTTGCCTCTTGTTTGCCATGCCAAATGCTAAACACTTTTTCTCTCCTGTTTCGACCTACCTCCTCAACTGCCTTAACCATAAACCCATTTCTGGCCTCTTCACTGCTACCTCCTACTCTTATTCCTCCCTGAATCCCCATTTATCATTTCCTATTGAATACTATTATATTTTACTAATTGTTCTTTTCCTCAATTCTATTATATGATGTAGCCTCACAATTTGAACTGTTTTCTGCATATCTTTTTACATACTGTAAATACATCTACTTTGTTAGTATCTATGCTCTCTGTAATATATTGTCAAATTTTGTAATGGTTTGCCTGTATTTGTCATTCTGTACCCTCCTAGGTCATGCCTGAAAATAGTCATTGCTATGGCTAGTGCACTTACCCAGTTAACAAAAACTAGATAAATAAAATTAGACACTCGTCACAGGCTTAAACTAGAGTGACGGTTATGGGCCCTGTATGTGGGTCTCCTATTGTGTTCTATTGAATGTTAACCTGTGGTTATTCTCTCATAGATAGGTATTTATCCACAGAGGTCATTTATACCATTACATCTCCTAAGTTGACATAACCTGTTTCAGTTTTGGGTATCACAGTTTTTAAACACCTTTAAGCTGAACAGATGGATCTTTTGACGTGTACCATCGTAAAGGATAAGATGGAGGTGCACTGCCATATAAGCTTTGATTATTTACTTACACTGCTCTTGGTTTCATGCACCCTTTCATTTTTTGCCACTTCTTCTACGGACAATATTCCATCCTAGTCCACTTAGAAAGCTGTTGTAATTTATTTAAATGACCCTAAATTTTAATAGAAGGCCCAAAACATAGAAAACTACTACATCTCCCTGTTGTTGTCTCTGTTTAGCATGGGACACAGCACCTGACTCAAGTGCAGGGATTATTATAACCCCTACGCATGGGTCTCACTTTTTCTTACAATAAGTCTTAAATGGTGGTTCCACACTCCTTACTTGAAATGTAGTTCTGGAAGATCTCTTCATTATTGTACCCTACAGTCACATAGCCTGTTTCGGTAATATAGCCTTTTGGAAGCCATTACATCAGCCTGATAACATGTTATATCTGCATCACCCTGAAGATGTGACAGGGGTGCACTGTAATTTATGCTAGGATGGTTTATTTATAATGCTTTTGGTTTCTGACACGCTTTTTCCACTTCTCTACTGGTCCCCCCACCACTCTACTCCTCCACCCTACTATTATAAATATGGTGGGCAATATCCTATGCCAAACCCAGGACCAGAACCTTTAGCTCCGATAAGGATATCCCACCCCTCCCTCCACCCTATATTGGTCTATGCCATATATTCTGTTGTCTGGAGGGTGGTACCTCCCTCCTCCACTCCCTGCAATCTTTCTGCAATGCTCCTCTCCACCTATAGTCCCTCCCTCCTTTCCCTTGGAAGGAGCCACCACCACCACTGAAGGTCACAACCTCCTCTTTTCATAATCCCATGTATTAATGGGATCGATCTATAAAACCCTCACTGTGATGTTGCTTTCTACTAAGTTTAACATTTGGCCTTCCTCCCGAAGAAATGTTGATGACAGCAACATGGCATTATGTCATTTGGGTGAGTCAAACTGGGCTAATTAATTTGGGTGACAGCAATTTGAGTGACTGACAAACTACAGAACCTGCACCTATTGGGCTAATATCACATATTCAGTGACTGAGAAAGTATGGCATGGTGTTAGAATCCTAGAAATAGAGAGTGTGGAGACAACCCCCTGCATAAACACAGACATGAACTGTTGCTGGGAAGCACCTGTTGCCCGTTGCTAGGTGCAACAGGTGCATGTGGTTGGCGTGCATAAGAATGTGGTGGGGCCTGGGAGCGGCAGGTGCTGTCAATGTGAAGTATTTGGAAGAGGTACCTGTTAGATGGAGATATATCCATGGAGATAATTTTCAGCTTCAGATGTGTTGTGAAAATGTAGCTGAAATGTGCCTGATATGGTGTGCAGCCACAAAATGACTTTCGCTGTTACTGGTTGTCCAAACTGAATTACTGTTAGCTCAAATTGATTAGCCCAAATGACATGGAATCCTCCATTGTGGAGGCAGATCTGCAGTCTAGCTCATGCAGATGACTCACTAGTATTACTGTCTGAAGCCCCATCATGCCTACCCCACCTCCTTTCTCTCCTTATGTCTTTTACCTCAGTCGTGGGCCTAAAATTAACCAGGGAAAACAGAGGCCTTACCTTTGAATATTAAATTTACTGCTACTCTATTTGTACATACTGGCCTTAGGTGGTCCTCCACCTCCATTAAATATCTAGCTATCCATCCTCCTTGGACCTCTCCAAACTCCTCACTCTTGACCTTACTCTGCTATTTCAGAAATTAAAATGGACTTTGACAGCTGGGAAAAACTATGCCTCTCTTTAGTCGACAAGATTTCTGCAGTTAAAATGATGGCTGTTCTCAAAATGTTTCACTGCCTTTCCCACCTACCTATCAATTTAGCCTCATCCAAGTTTGCTAAAATTGACACTCATAAGCTCCTTTTTGTGGGATGGGACAGTGCTGAGATGCAGTAGAGGCAAACTATGGTCCCACTGGACAAAGGAAGTTGGACTCTCCTTGGTTCCAAGGGTACCATAAAAGCCTTTTTAGGTGCACAGATCTGTCAATGGTTCTCTGCCTCTTCCAATCCTCCTCTAGTATGGCTCAACATAGAAACTGTGCTATGCTCACCAACTCTGCCACTAACATACATATATATATATATATATACACAATAGGGTGGGTGATAAACGTTGCAAATAAAACATGTATTTGCACCCCAGTGAGATAAATGACTGGTGACATAGACACTGTGGAGATATTTACATTTACAAACACAGTGCCTACTTCACCTGCCGATATTTCCACTCTGGTTATCTCACTGTAGTGCATCAGGCTGCTGGCACTAATTTGATATCAAAGCGTCAAACTAAACACACCTGATGCACCACCTGAACAACAGTACCAAAACTTGTTTTCTTCTACTTCTTTTAAAATGTTGATACAAAACAGCTGACTGCTGTATCTCTGTTTCTATTTTCCACAACTCAGCAGAAATAAAGCCCACCCTCCAAAGACCACATCCCATATCCAGTGATACTGAGCATAGTAAATAAACACAAGACTCTTCACCAGTTGCTGAAAATTCCACTTTCCATTGCAGCAGCAGAATGAATTGGAAATGTTCAAGCCAAAATCCTGTGTAATCCTATATTTCACTCCAGTGATGGTACAGTAACTGGCAGAGACTCCCGGAAGCTCCACTACTCACATAAAATACATAAAAACTGAGATAAAGAAACTTTCTCACAAGAACCACTAAATAACTAACAAAATAAAGCATTTCACGACTTTCAAACTCCGTTCCGGAACTGACTGAATACAAAAGCCCCACCCACAAAGACAAATACACAATCCTGACATCCATTCCATGACTGACATGTAGCACCACCAATCGTAACACAGAATACATTTTGTAACCTAATAACATTTGCCTTAGACCAACCCGCCACCAATCCTGAAGTATGAAACACTACCATTCACAAATGGAAAGGAAACCCATTGATAAATACAACACACCAGCAGAATACCACATAACAAGTAAATAACACCTTGACAAAGACACAAAATCACAAAGAAACAACATGTAAACCCACTCTGCCGTATTGTATAAATTTCACACATGATGGGCAGGAGTGAGATATGAAAATATTCTCACTCCTGCATTGTGAGGCATGGATATCTCCCTCTGCAGGAATGGGAATATTTTCCATCTCACTCCTGCCCATCATGTATCCCCTATTTATACATGATGGGTAGGAGTGTGATATCTCATAAATACACTCACTCCTGCAGGTGAGCTATGGATACTCACAGTGCGAAGGCATGGTGAGAGTATCCATGGCTCACGTGCAGGAGTGAGTATGTTGATGCATATCACACAATCTGCACATCATGTGTGCAATTTATACAATGGGAGGGGGAGCTTCCAAGTACATTTGCTGCATGTTTTCCTCTGTGCTCTTTTATAGTTTGATAACTGGGTATGTTTTTAGAAGTGACTTGTTCAGAGTCACACAGTGTGAATCTGGAGATTGTAAGAACCAAACCTAGGTCTAGTATGTTGGATTTACCTAGCTTGTTTAAAGCTCATGACTCTAACCGCTAAGGTATACTGAGAGCACTGTTTGATTGTGTTCTGAGTGTGTTTAAGTGTTTCTGAATGGCTGGGAATCTTGCCCACATTATAAAAACAGGTGAATGTGTATGGCAATGCTAATTAAATTAGTTTCAGCAAGCAGTGAGGAACAGCTACTGTGAGGCATTGTGATTTAGATTGCAGGTTTTCTTGAACTGAACTTCAAATAGTAATGGGCTGGGAGTTTACAAACCCTGTGGGAAACAAGTAAATGCTCTTTGCAATGTTAAGTGAGTTACTTGCAAGTAGCAGTGAGAAACAGATTTGTAAAGAAGTTCAATTTAGTATGCAGGCTGGAGGAGTGAGTGAGGCAGAGTGTGATAAACGGAAGATATTTTAACTCCAGTGATGTTATCACCAGATATCTCACTCCGTGGAAATACCACGTTTTATTATCACTGTGAAGCTCTCATCCCCATTGTATAAATAAATAAACATATGTATATATATATATATACTCCCTTCCACCACTTGCATCAATGGAGCACTATTTTGGTATCCATTCAGGATTGGCACTGGCTGTCCAAAACCAACAAATACTCCCTCCCACCGAAGAAGTGGCTCCCTCTTTGGGATAATCTGATGATTCACATAGACTGACAGACTATACATTGGACTAATTGGATACATAAAGATATAATGCACCTCAAGGATCTACTGATCCCAGGCACCTTCACACTGTACTCCTTCACCAATCTTAAATATAGATACTCCGTTACTAAGCCTGATTTTTGGAGATTCCTACAATTATGAAGTGCACTGTCCCCTTTCTTAAATCATCTCATGGACAAGACAAACACACACCTGACATGAGCGTTGAACCCTGCTTGTCTAAAACTCATGGGTGAGCAACTGCACTGTACTCCCAGCTTAGCAAAGCCATTCCTGACAAAACTCAGAAAGCTTGCACTTACTAGGCCATTGCCTTATGCCCCTATCACTCTCTGGATTGAGGATTTTCTGGTGAGTGGCATATATTGCCTGCATGGATAGCAGAAACCTACTTATATGAAACAAGATCCTTCACAGTGTATATAGTATACTAGTTAAATTATGTGCCATGGGTTTTCTCCCTCAGAACCTGTGCTTGCACTGTAATTCCCTGAGCAGTGACCTTTCTTCTTATATTATGGAGCTGTCCAGCCACCAAAATGTACTGGAAAGAGATACTAGCTACCTGCAAATCAGTAGAGAACTCTATCCCACTAACCCCTCAAATGGTATTGAAGGTGTACCTCCTCCCACATCCGTTATACTGAACCTTTGGTATGTTGGAGCATTCAGGCTGGGTAGAGGCAAAATGCCTGCTTCTCCGATGGTGGCATACCACAGATGTGCCTCAGATACAGGAATGGTACCATGCGATTCAGTAAGTAGTGACACTTGAGAATGTTGCATATAGCAAATGACATTTGCACCATTATTATACCATAGGAGCCCTATATCTCATCCCCACTCTGTAAAATAAATCCCAAATGGGCCAATCTCTGAGCTCCTCCTCCCCTATGTCAAGTCAGAACTATGTTCACTGTCTCAGAATCTCTACTGATTCTGTATTTATAGTTGTTAATCCATGTGATGTAATTGTATGAATGCATTAGTACTGTAATGTCTTGTGTTAAGTTTCTGCAATAAAAACTAATAACTACAAAAACTAATTGACTTACTTACAGTTATAGTAATTGACATACTCAGATATTTCCTGAAATTTCCGTGATATCACGAGAAGTTTCCTGTCTTGCCTGCAGTACCATTGTAGGTCCACTAGGACAATCTCTTTAGAAATATCTCAAAATATTTGAAATATCTGACCATGCCTATTGCTGCAGATATAACTAAATATGTCTCTGCCCATGCTTTTATCGTCATTTTCTGTTATTTTGGAGCAGTCATTGTTTTAATATCTCTTGTCTTGTGAATAAAATGTACCAGCATGCAGCAGATACCACTCACTTTTTGGCACAATACATGTACAAAAGCAGCTGAGAATATAGACAAAACTTGGGCTAACCAAATTACCAGAGCATTCCTGCTGTCATTTCAAATGTAAGAAATATTCTAAAGACAGTAGAAAGGCGCAATGACACATTAAATAAAAAGTACAGGTCACATTTTTCTTCCTGTCATGCACTGCTGCTTTCAGCTCAGAGGGCAGCAAACCTCATGCCATGGTTCTCCAGAGCTTTCCTCCACTTATTTTCTTCTCCCTTTCCTCCATGCATGCAATTCAGTCTCAGTGAGTTGAAAGAGGCTTCTTTTGATTTACCATCCAGAGACTTTGACCTCAAAACATTTTCTTCCTCATTTCTTGTTAGCCTTGAGAGTCCATCTCTTTACACCTTTTAGAGGGTGAATATACTTCAGGAGAGAAATTATAAATACACACTCGTAACCCACTCATTGTCAGCTACCACGCTGATTTGAAAACATTGACTGCAGTTCAATGGGACAACGATAAAACTCATCTCCTGTCACTGCCCCATAAAAGGAAAACCCCATGCATCCCAGTGCCCCAGTTGATACATAGACATAAGGCAATTCTAGTGGGAGGTGGGAGGAAGTAGGCTGTTGGTAAAACTAGGATCTGCAGCTTATTCAACAGGTAGGCAAATGGGAGACTTGGTAGGTCAAGCGCTCCTTCTCTGCTGTCAAGGTCAAAGTCACTCACCCTACTCCTCCCCACCTTCTCTTTCTTCAGTGCTCTCATTTATCAGCAGGGCCTTACACATTTTCTCCTCATTCATCCTTCAACCTTGAAATCCTAGTTGTCACCTCTCATGGTGGAGTTACTTAAGGAGGGCAATGGCAAATATACATTCATAAGAACTCCGTATTAGCTGTCATGTTGAACATGGGTTTCCTGCTTCTCAAACGTATGCTCTAAATGCTAATTAGAGTCTAATGGTTCTTGAGACCCAAGACTTGATGGCTACAATATGTGGCAAGACTTACTGGTAGCCTTATACTTTATTTTGCCACCCTGAATTCTGTGATTTTCAAATTGATTTTGACCCACTCATGAGTAAATTCAATTAGCACAACTATGCATTTAAGCATTAATGGTTGTTTCATCACATTTCTATAGCTTTGGGCTCTAAAGAGCTCTGTGGCTGTATAATGTGCTGGTGGCCTTATTGGAGAATCAGAGTACTAGACCACACTGTCTTTCAAAATACACTATAACTTAGTGTCTAAGTCAATCATTTCTGAAGACTTATGCAGCTTCTACAACTGATCCTCCAATCCTCTTTAATGTCTCTCAGCTGAACATTGCTTGCCAGCTGTATTAGATTTCTGTCACTGAGAGCCTCTGAGAAGCCATGTCCAAGTTGTTTTTACTGAAGTACTGTATATTGAATGGAGAATGGTTCTTTCTAAATGAATCCCACTTTAAATTAATTGATGTACTGTAATTCAGGCAAGGTTCAATAAACCCAAGTGTTTGCAAAGTAGTGGTTCAGCAAATCAGAATCAGCACAAGCCTAAATAAGTCTGTGTGAAATGTACTAGGAACTTAGAAACATGCAATAAAAATGACACTAGGTTTAAGATTCAAGTGACACCACTATATTAGTGCTGTAAATGTCTTAACGTTTTATTTGTGATTGTAACTGCCATGGAATAAGGAGAGAAGGACAGCAGAAATCTAACTGGTTTACTGGCAGTCTGAGTTGACAGACAGTGGACTACTAAGCGTAAACAAAAATAGCTTTCTTTTCTCACAGACTGCTGAGCTGTCTGACTGCTGCTTTCTCTTGACTTATACTGATGTTTCCATTTACATCGGGATCCTGTTTGGTCTCATTTTTCACCATTCCAAACTGCACAGTCTCAGTCGCTTTTAGCAGGAGGGGACAAAACGCATTCAAAGTGCCCAGTTATACACTGATCCATTCTTTGGCTGTGCTACATCTGGTAGCAGAAAACATGCAAATGGTGATTTTGTGTTCCAAATCACCTACTACACCACAGCTGCTCCAAACCCCCAAACCAACATTAAAAACATATTTTAACATGTTTTGATTACATTCAGATCATAACAGTAATAAAGCTTATTCTAGGAGGCCTTACCATGCCAGATAGTACTCCAGGCAGTTAAGTGCGGTCCAGGACATGGTCTGACTATTAACTTAAGCCTTATAAAGCTTTGACTTGTATCTGCTGTGATGAGTTGCCTTTCTGTTGCTTTTTCAGCTGTACTCATGATGTACTTACTGAAATTGTGATTCACTCCTTTTTGATCCCTAGCCCAGTTCTCTCTCCACTCCTTTTGGTTAATGGCTCACCAGTATCTGACCCTCCCACTGTTGCCACTCATTTCAATGAGTTCTTTTATCATTAAGGTTTTACCCTCCTTTGTCAGGGCAGGCTATCAGCCTCATCCCCAGGCACAGTAAACCAGCCCCTACCTCTCCTCTTTGGTCATGGCAAGGTTCCCCTGCAGATTGCCTCACATGACAGGGCGGGGAAGGACCACCCCCACCCTGGAGACTCACATCCAGAATTGCCCCTTAGACTGGAGGCAGTAAGACAGGTCGCTGTACCTCAGGCAAGACTTCATGGAGCCCTTGTAACCCTTTTCCTCCTCAGTTTCACCCAGGTCCTGGTGCTGGAGCGAAAAGAGGATGCATGTGTGTAGAAGAATGCATGTGCCCTGGAATCGCAGCCCTTCCACCCACTCTGACTTACACAGGTCTCCTGTTCTTCAGTGCTATCACCAGACCTCCACTTGTTGGCAGCCGGAGCCTGGAAAGCTCACCAATCCAGTCTGGGAGAGAGAAAGAGCTGCCTGGCAGCCACTTCATCCTCTGCCAGCCCTGCTCCCCAGCAGACCCCTGGTAACCCAAGCTCATTCCGAACTTAGGTCACGGTGTGGGAGAGGCAAGGTGCTCAGCACCTGGAGTCCTCTGCACCACCGGATGGCTACTAATGAGTTTTCACCACTTGTGACTCCCACCCCCTCTTGGCTCTTCCCTCTCCCCCACCTCACAGTTTCCTGGGTTTTTACTTTCCCCACCCCCATGAGATCCTTCTCACCCTTTCTTCAGTCAGTCCTTCCAAATCAGCCCTGATGGTCTGGACCCTAAACTGCTCCATCTGTCAGTTCCAGCCATCGCCTCCCCCTCACTCACCTCCTAAATCTGTCCTTCAGCCTTTGCACTGTCCCCGTCTTGGAACTTTGCCATGAAACATAGAAACATAGAAAATGACAGCAGATAAGAGCTACTGGTCCCTCCCAGTTTCCTCATTTTTATTACCTTCATTTTACCTGCAGACCTCCCTTGATCTCTGACACTGCACCCCCTTACCCAAGGATTCCCTTGTACCTATTTCAGGCATTTTGAACCCTATCACTGTTTTCACCTCACTACCTCCAGTGGAAGTCTGTTCAAGGAATCCATAACCTTTCTGTGAAGAAGTACTTCCTCACTCCCTCCTGAATCTACCTCCTCCAGCTTCATGACACGTCCCTTGTTCTAGAGCACCCTTTTCTATGCAAAATACCCCCACCTATACCTTATTAACCCTGTGAGTTTCTTCTTTTTTTTGTGTATGTAAAGGTCTCTGTCATATCCCCACTGTCCTTCCTCTCCTCCAAGGTGTACATATTGAGCTCCTTTAACCTCTCCTCATAGGGCTTTTGATGTAGACCCTGCACCATTTTGGTAGCCCTCTTCTGAACCACCTCAACTCTATCTGTGTCATTCCTGACATGTGAGCTCTGGAAATGGACACAGTACTCAAGTGTAGGTCTTACCAGTAGTCTATATAGGGGCAACATCACATTCCTCTTCCTGTTGGTGTTACCCTTAACTATGCACCCTAGCATCACACTAGCCCTCCCGACTGCCTTGTTACACTGTCTGGCTACATTTAGCTCATCCAATAGGATTACCCCAGGTCTCTTTCCTGCCCCTGGATTTCTATTACCCAAGTACATTATTTTGAACACTTTTACATTAAAACCCAGCTGTCATACCCTTGACCACGTCTTCAGTTTTTTTTCATATCCCTGCCATGCCTATCCTTTCCACCCCTGGAGTGTCCACTCTGTTACAGACCTTGATGCTATCTGCAAAGAGTCAGGCCTTCCTTCCAGCTCCTCTATGTCACTTTATGTCCTTATAAAAACATTAAAAGTAAGAGTCCCAGCACTGCCCTGAGGTACTCCGTTGGTCACCATACCTTCCTCAGAGTGAACTTCATTTATCACTACCATCTGTCTACTATCCCCTAATAAGTTTCTTATCCAGGTTACCACCTTATTGCCCACCCAAGCTACTCAACTTGCTTACGGTCCTTTGTAGAATGGTGTTGAAAGCCTTCCTGAAATCCCTGGTAGGCCACTTCACTGCACCTCCCTGATCTAAGTCCTTGGTCACACAGTCAAAAAATCTATCGGATTTGATTGGCATGAGCTTTCTCCATCAGTTCATTCTGCCTCAGATTCTGTAACTCATTAGATCCAAGATAATCCACAATCCTTTCCTTTAGTAGTAATTAGAACACCGGCAACATCAAGGATTGTGGTGGGGGGTCACTAGATCACCAGGGATTGGGGACTACATAAATTTTAACAACTCCTGTCATCAGGGATTGGAGAGGGAGGTCCACTAGACTACCAGGGAGTTTTTAATTTTTCTATCAGGATATCAGGCTGGGGCAGGGGACACGCAGCACATTGCCCCAATGTGCAAAACTGCAAAGAGGTGTATTCCTAAGTACCCTTAGAACAGCCTTTGTTGTTGAAGGTACTTAGAAAATCACCCTCTGGATGAGTTTTGTGAATACAATTTTGGGTGGTCTGGCAGCCTGTGTCTGCTTCATCCTAGCACCTTGCACTGCTCATTTCCTAGTGCACAGGTGGTGCATGCCCCTTTGGTGCAGGCAGCATTTGGTGGACACAGGCTGCCTTTGTAAATCACTCCCAGGGCATTGTTTGGTGCAAAGGGCACCTTATGCCAATCACTGGAATGCAAGCCCTTGCACTGCCCGAGGAGCTTTGAGAATCGGGTCCTCTGTATTTCTGTTGCTTTTATGTTTTCTTTCACATAAAACACTACAGCTCCTCCTTTCTTCCTACCCCATCCTTTCTGAACATCATGTAGCCTGCTATGATCAAGTCCAGTCATAGCTGTCAATGCACCATGACTCAGTAATGGACACAGTATCCTGATCTGCCTCCACCATGATGGCCTGTTGGTCTGGGATCTTATTTTTCAGACTTCTAGCATTAGCACACATTGCCATCCTGATTTTGTTAACTCTTTGCTTGTCATTGCCCCTTTTCTTTTGTTCCTCCTTCCTTCCTCTTCTCTTCTGACAGCTTTTCCCCTTCCTCCTTTGCTAATCCCTGCTTCCTTGATTAACTTGCACTGTGTTGGGATGCTTGTCCTCTTTAGGATCTCCTACTGTCTATTTCAGCCTGGGGGCCTCATTTCTGCCTCCTTTTCTCTTCTACTACTCTGTCAGCTAGTTTAAAATGTTCATCGAAAGTAACATTTTAAACCATCCACTGAGAACTGTGGATCCCTCGGAAGGGTGAAAGGCCATCACCTCTGTATAGGTGCTTATTCTCCCCAGGTGGGCCCCAGTCTCTAATGTAGCCATACCTCTCCTCTCTTTACCATTCCTTCAACCATCCGCTGAAGGCCTCGAATGAGCTCCCTCCTCCTCCCATTGTAGACAGGCAGGACCTCCACAAAATCTTACAAGTGTTCTCCTTGTCCACAAAGGAGGCGATCCTCTGCTGCAGGCAACTCCCAACCTTCTCTCCTCCCTTTTGTTACAGATCTGCAGGAGAAACAGGTGTACGCATAACTTGCTGACTTCCTCCACTCTTCCAGCTTCCTCTCCTCATTCCAGTCTGGTTTTAGGAAGGATCACACCACCATCACCTCCCTAGTTATGGTCACTGATTCTATCCACTCAGGGATGGATCAGGGACACTTTACAGTGGCCATTTTCACTGATGTGGCCAAAGCCTTTGATTTGGTGTCCTATTATCTCCTCTTGTATAAACTGAGTGCTGCCTGCCTGTCAGCCCCTGCAGTTGACTAGAGCCAATTTATCTCTCAGGCCATCAATAGTCGGTACATGTTGGAGGCGCTGTTTTCACGCCACCCATCCAGGCTGAGGTCCCATAGGGCTCCATTCTGGATCAATTCTATTCTCAAACTTCATAAATAGCTTCTTTTCTCCTGTGCTAACTCACATATTCACATTTATGGAGATGACACAGTCCTCTACACCTCAGGTCCCTCAACTTCTTCTGTGGGAGTCCCACTTCAGCATGACTTTCATAAGGTTCTGCACTGGTTGCAGTCCAACTAACTTCAAGTCAACAAAAAAAACTGTGTCTATGACCTTTGATACCTGGCAAAATTGGCCCAGCTCACCACCATCTCCATTTTTCCCATGCTAGGTGGTTCCTGCTTAAGGTTGTTCCAACCTTCAAGTACCTCAGTGTGGGGTTATCCAAACTCTGTCTCAAACTTGATGCCCTGTACCACAGTAAGGAAGGTCTGCCTCTCTGCAGGTCTGCCAGGAGCTAGTCTCCCAGTCTTTGACTATGCCGATGTGGTCTGGCACTGCCCCTCCACCTCCCTTGCCAGACTGGACACCCTCTGCAATGCCTTCTGCTGCTTTACTACTAAGTACCACAGGAGTTCGGTGTTGTCCCCATGTTATTTACGGTGTATATGCTCCCATTGGGAGACATTATAAGACAGTATGGGTTGAGTTTTTCATTGCTATGCTGATGACTCTGAACTCTACATGTCTTTTGTGCCTGAGCAGGAGTCTGATTCAAGTGCAGTGTTTAACAACTGCTTGCTGGAGACACAGAACTGGATGAGTACCAAATGGCTGAAGTTAAACCCAGGAAAAACAGAGGTATTGGTAGTGGAGCCAGGGGTAAGGACATCAAGCTCATGGGCAGGAAAACCATTAGATTATTTCGGGGGACCCCGCTTACATGCCTCGGCCAGGTGTAAGCTTGGTGTTGTGTTTGATGAGGGCCTGACCCTGAGGGCACAGGTGTTGTCCATAGTCAAATCATCCTTTTCCATCTAAGGAACATAGCACGGGTGAAACACTTGGTTCCATTGGAGGATTTTCCTACCCTGGTCCATGTCTTAGTTGCCAGTCATCTTGATTACTACAATGCCCTTTATCTGGGGCTGCCAGGGTGGATATCTTTTTGCCGCTTGCAGCTGGTGCAAAATCGGCGAAGCTAGTTATTGACTGGAAGCTCGAGATCCAACCATATAACACCTGTGCTGTGTAGATTGCACTGGCTGCCTGTAAGTGGCAGATCACTTTCAAGGTTGCACTGATGACCTATAAGGCGCTACATGGGTTTGTGACCCTACTACCTGAAAGAGCTCTTGACTCCTTACTGCCCCTCCCACTCCTCCAATCCTCTGGTGAGGATTGCTAGAGATTCCCAGGGTAACCCTGAAAACATCTGGTGGAAGAACGTTTGCCTTATGGCACCTACCCTGTGGAATTCTCTGCCTTGCCAGATACACAATAGCCTGACAGTAGAAGGGTTTACAAAAGTTCTTAAGACCTTTCTATTCAAACAAGCATTTTCAGAAATGTAAATGTGTTTTAAATTGCTGTATTTTAATATAGTATGAGATTTTGTAAAGGTTCTGAGCTTTGGAAGAGTGCCTCATATAAATACATTTTACTTACTTGCTTACTAACTCACCCTCTCTTACCCACCACTGCATTCTATACTCCTCCTGCCCATCCTCTGCTTTGCTACATGGCCAGTCCACTGTGCTTCCCTCATCTCTAAATATCGGTTTAGTGACTCTCCTCCAACTTATATCATCCCTCTCCCCATCCCTCTTCCTCCTAACTCTTGTGCTCCAGAGACCCAGACACTTTCTCCATCCCCAGTCCCCTCCTCAGCTGGGAAATATAGTTTTCATATCATTTCCCTTCTCTCTGAAACCAACTACCTTCCTCATCATTGTCTCTCCCCCTTCCATCCCTAAGACACCAACTAAAATTTCCTTCCCCTGCTCCTCCCAGTCCTCATCCTGAACCCTTCCATACCTTCCTGACCCCACCTCTCAGCACTGGTTCAGCACTCCATCATGCTGGCACCCTGCACTTTTGTATCTCACCTATTGCCACAGTTTATTTTTGTATACAATTTGTCTGACACCCAGCTGCAAGGTTTCAATGTTATTGTCTGTACTGCACTCTACTCACAGGTAGGATGTCCCCAGTAGTGCCACGTTTGGATCTTTGCAGTGTGTCCTTGTTAAACATTTTTGAAAGCACTGAGCTCCGTTTTGTAGTTAGTGCAGTTTGGGCTGTATTTTATTACAGCACAAGAGGAGCTTTTCATTTGTGGACAGGGCAGTGAAGCACATAATTGATGATGCACGGGTGCAGACGTGTCACAGTGTTCTCTGTCCACTCACTGTCCAGAGTGCTTAGCTCCATAAATGAGGAAGAAAACAAATGCAACACAGCAGTAATGGAGATTGGGGAATGCCAGAGATTGTTCCTGACCATACTAGGTATTCACTTCCAGACAGGCTATTATACTGTAAAGAGAAATGCTAGAAAATAGCGATGTGAGTGCAAATAATTCTTTACAAGTGCAATTTATTTGGTATTATGCAGCAGTGATAATAGACTGTCTGAAAATGAAGTTTTGAAAAGTTTTGAACTGTGACCATTAAGATGAGCACTGAAAGTTTGATACTGTAGAAAGAGACCTACAGAATATGTATAGGAATGTTTTTGGTCTCTGAAACAAAAGAATAAAATTATATTTTTGGGTAATAGAATTACAACTAATTAATACAGTACATGGGATTTAAGGATACGCTAGTTCTATACTGAAATACTTAGAACTTTTGAAGAAATGCCACAATGAAAGTTTTTCTCTATAATGTAACCATGGTTAACAGTCTGTCTTACATTAGTTGATGGCATTTAAAGAGGTGACAATGCAATACATGTTTCATGGTATTTAAAGAGACACAGAATGATTGATATGCTGTCTACAGAGGACACGGTTTTGTTTGAACAAAGAATGAGTATTGCTGCCAAGAAGACTGGCTTCAGAAAGGTTAGTTCCAATTTTATTTGAACACCACTGTGGAGGATTACTGATACAGCATTATATGAATGTTTTAGATAAAACTTCCTTAAGGAATATAAAATGGAAAACTAGCTTCTGATGTATAATGTCTATGTATTTACTTAAACAGCAGTTTTTTGTTTGTTTTTGAGATTGTACTTTATTTAATATTTGAACTGGTTAACACACCAGGGTCAAAATTACATTGACAATACAAAGAATAAAGAGGTAAGTGTTGAGTACATTTGACCATTACACAATTCCATTTGATTTCAAAATAATATATATATAGAAAAGGACAAAACAACTACAAACAACAAGGGGAAGAAACAAGGGGGTGGGGGTTGATTCTTTAGTTTACAGCCATTGAAGATGAGGACTGAGAGACTTACTGTTGGCTCAGCCTAACTCAATGCCACTCTGGCAGTATCCTAAATCATAATCACAGTTTCAGGAGATCAGAAAGAGAATATTCAGGTTTGATCTGCCAGCACCTCAAAGATTTCTGTGTCCTCCTAAATGCCATGTAATGAAAGAAGGCAACCACCTGCATTTAAATTTATCTAATTGTAACTTGAAAGAGGCATTAAGGAGAATGGGACAGGAATCAGGGGTTGAGGAACAGTGGGCAGTATTTAAAATGGGGATTATAAGAACAACAGAATTATGCATTAAGCAGGTTAGCAAGAGGAAAGGAAGAGGAGACCATTATGGTTTTCCAAAGAGGTAGCAAAGAAAGTGAAAGCCAAAAGATTGCATTCAGGCAATACAAAAACACACAGGCAGAAGGGGATAGGAGAAGTACCAGGAGAAAACAAGGGAGGCAGAGAAGTCAGTAAGGAAGCCAAAACTCAGACAGATGAACACATTGCAAAATCAGTGGGTAAGGGACAAAACCTTTACAGGTACATAAGTGAAAAAGAAAGACAAAGGGAGGTAGTGAGACTGAAGGGGATGGGAGCAGCGTGGAGGATGACAACAGTAAAGCTGACATATTGAACAGGTATTTCTGCTCAGTCTTTACTGAGGAAGAGAGGTAATGGGTCTGAAGGGGTACAAGGGTGAGAATGGTGCAGAAATGGACACAAGTCCCTTACACGAGAAAGGGTCCTGAAGGAACTGGAAGTAATAAGAGTTGATAAAGCAATGGGGCCAGATGGGTGCACCCCAGGGTCCTCAAAGAACTAAGAGAGGTGGTGGCTGAACCTCTGGCTATCCTGTTTAGCCGATCACTGGAAACAGGGAGGTACCCAAAGACTGGAGGACAGCAGATGTAGTCCCCTTATACAAAGTGGGAACAAAGAGAAGCAGAGAACTACAGACAAGTCAGCCTCACCTCGGTAGTGGGAAGATCATGGAAGCACTACTGAAGGAGAGATTGGTGGAACATCTGGTTGTCAATGGACTACAGGACCCAGGCATGGTTTCACCAGGGAGGTCATGTCAGACCAACCTCGTTGAATTTTTGACTGGGTGACTAGGGAGGTGGATCAGGGAGGGCAGTGGACATGGCCTATCTGGACTTCAGCAAGGCCTTTGACACTGTGCCACATAGAAGCTATTACACAAACTGGGAAATATGGGTGTGGGCAGGACAGTAGTGTGGTGGGTAGGTAACTGGCTGGGTGGCAGGACACAGAGGGTAGTGGTAAATGGCTGTCACTCACAGAGGAAAGAGTGACCAGTGGGGTACCACAGGGATCAGTGCTGGGACCGGTCTATTCAACATCTTCATCAGTGACATTAGCGCAGGATCTAGAAGGCAGAATTTCACTGTTGCTGATGACACAAAGCTCTGTAACAGAGTAGACACACCAGAGGTGTAGACAGAATGAAGCGACCTGCAGAAACTTGAAGAATGGTCAGGGGTTTGGCAGTTGAAATTCAATGCAAGAAGTGCAAGATAATGCATATGGGGCACAAAACCCTGGCACAATATATCAGTTGGGGGTGAGGATGTAGCATGCACCAAGCAGGAAAGGGATCTTGGGTTATCATCTCTGATGACCTCAAGGTAGGAAACAGTGTGACAAGGCAGCAGGTAAAGCAAATGGGATGCTGGGATGTATGGGCAGGAGCATCACCAGCAGGAAAAGGGAGATCATAATTCCGCTAACAAGACACTAGTGAGGCCCCACCTGGAGTACAGTGTACAGTTCTGGAGACCATACCTACGTAAGGACATAGACAGGGTAGAGAAGGTTCAGAAGAGGGCAACAAAGATGGTGCATGGATTGCATCACAAGTTCTATGAAGGCAGGTTGAAGGAACTGAACATGTACTCCTGGAGGAGAGGAGGGAGAGAGGGATATGATAGAGACATACAAGTATCTTACAGGAGGAACAGGGTGCAGGAAAACACTATTTTTAAGCGAAAAGATGTTCCAGGACTAGAGGCATGGGATGAAGTTGGAGGAGGACGATTCAGAGGAAACATGAGAAAGAATTTCTTCACAGAATGGGTGGTGGACAAGTGGAACACCCTGCCAGAGGAAGTGGTGGGGGCTGAAACAATCAGGGATTTAAGAATGCATGGGATAGACATAAAAAGGAATTCTAGAGGTCAGGGTAAAGAAACTGACTTCTAGGAAAACAAACTGAACTTACAAGCTCAAATGGGCAGACTGGGTGGGCCATAGGCCCTTATCTGCCGACACTGTCTATGTATCTATGTATCTATGTATCTATGTAACCGGAGCTTAGCAGTGAGTCGCTCCATTTCCAAAATCCTACAGCAGATGGAGTACCAAGCATTCACGGAAGGAACCTTTGGAGTCAGCTAACAGTGAGTGATGGCTTTGAGGGCTCGTGCAACTAGGATAAAATATAGGTAACATTGGGACTGAGATTTCAGGAAGGTTGGAGGAAGGCCAAACAACCAATTTTGTTACGGCTGATGGAGGATGTATGTTAAGAATCTTCCCAACTGCCTCTCCCATCAGACCCCAGACACCAGATAATAAGGGCAATCCCAGAAAATGTGGAAAGTTGTTCCTCTGCCCTTGCAGCCTCCAGCACAAGTCTGATGTATGTTTACCAAGGTGTCTGGTAACCACGGTGGGGGAAAAAATCTGACAACAACTCACCATCTGAACCCCCCAAAGGGGAAGTAAGGTAGTATGATGAACCCCTTCCAGACTGTTTGCCATTGAGAGTCATTAAGCCTAACACCTGTCTCCAACACCCAATGATCCTTAACATGACTTAACTGGTCCAGCTCCAACTAGAAGAGGGTAGCCACTATTTTGGAAATAGTCCTTCTGGCTCCTGGAGTCTGGGCAAGTCATACAGACATCTTTGTAAAGGATTAAAGGGCCTAGTCAACTGGTGCCTGCATTTTCCTTAGTCAAGTAGTGTCTCAACTGAAGGTAACAAAAGAAGTCCTTTGTGGTAGCTTAAACTCAGATCTTAACTGCTGAAATGATTTAAGATTATCTCTGGAATAAAGCTGCCTAAATTAAGCAGACCTCCTCTAGCCCAGAGTTTGAATGTATTATCCCATTTATAAGGGAAGAAATCCAAACAACTCTGAAGAGGAACTGAAAATTCAGACTCAGTGGGAGCTGAAAGGCTCAGCAGACCTCATGCCAGATGGACTTCAAAATGGAAGTCCAGGGTTCTCAGTGATACCCTGTCCAATCTAGGTTCATCAAGAACCAGAAAGTCTCCCAAACTGGCCAACTCTAGGGAGATTATTTCAATTTCCACCCAGACTGGGGGTCTCTGTCCTCATCAGGGGATCAAAAGCCTGCAGTTGGGCCACCCAAAACTATTTATGAAAATCTGGAAGACCTAGCCCCCTCCTTCTTTAGACCAATAGAACTTTCCATCTGACCCTGGGAACCTTGCCTCTCAAATTAATTTGGTAAGGGTGTTTTATTGTTTCCAAAATTCTCTGGGAGGCCTAAATGGGAGGGTGGAAAAAGGAAAAGATATCTTGGAGCACATTCACTCTTAGGGTTTTGATTCTCATGGAAAGGGACAGAGGTAGTTCTCCCAGCAGTTACAGTCTGACTGGATCTCCTGGAGAAGTTTAAAATGATTAGTAGAATATAATTTGTTTAGATCCTTGGAATCTACACCCCAAGAGTGTCTAAATCCCGATCTCACCCATTTAATATGTCCAAGATCCGCAGAGGCAATCCTGGGGATTGGCCTATTGAATAATCTCAGTTTTGATTCATTAACCTGTATCCTGAAACTGCCCCAAATTTCTCAACAAATCAAAGATCTTAGGCAGGGCTTGAACTGGATCTGACATACAGTAGAGTGTCATCTGCATATAATGAGACCCTGACTTCTGTTTCCTCACTTTGATACCTTTAAAATTGGAGATTGTCTAAGGACAGCTGATATAGGCTCCATGCTCAGGGCAGAAAGGAGGGGAGAGTGGACAGCCTTGTCTAGTTCCCTTGCTATTCTGAATGTTGAGGAGGTGACTCCATTCGCCTAACCTGTGCTCTCGGCTCCTGAATAGGTTGTTAATCCAGCCTCTGAACCTTTCTCCAACCCCAAATTTAACCAGGGTCTGATCTAAGTAAGTCCTGTCCAGGCAATCAAAAACCTTTTCTGCATCTAAGGATACCACGGCTTTCAGGGTCTTGACTAATGGAGAAGGAGGGGATGAGGGCATTCAAGAGAGGCGAACATTGTCCTGGATGTGCCTTCCTGGAATAAATCTAGTTTGATCAGGATGGACTAATGAAGGATGACACCCTGGAGGCAGGAACCAACGGTTTTGGTGAAGATCTTCACATCTTGATTTAATAGAGAAATTGGTCTAAAACTAGAACAGAGAGGGATACTTTCCTGGCTTTGGCAAAACCGTCACCAAGGCCTTGCCCCAAGAATCAGGAGTCACCCTATATTCCTGAGCCACATTAAAGACCTTAACAAGGAGGGGCCAGGATAGCTGCAAAACATTTGTAAAACTAGGCCGTGAAGCCATCTGGGCTGGATGTCTTACCCTTTAACGGATTTGATCACCATTCTAACTCTGCTTCAGAGAAATCTGTTTCAAGCCCTTGCTTTGCTCTTCAGACAATTTCAGCAAGTCCACCTGGTCCAGAAAGTCCTGGATTTCTAAGGCATGACCCCACCCCCACTCCTCTGTGTATAGATCCCTGTAGAATCTTTGAAATTCAGTGACAATCTCAGTGGGTTGGGTAAGCAATGGTAGGACAGGATCAGTGGACTTAATAGAGGGATATATCTATCAGTCTCATGCTTATGGAGGCATTGGGCTAGCAGCCTACCCGCTCTCTCCTCCATTCATAGTATTTTTGCTCTGTGTATCTTAGAGCATTTTCAGTTCACCTCTGCATTAATCTGTTATACTCCTCCTGGCTTCCCTGAGCTGTGGCAGCAAGGACTTCCTTCTGGAACCTTATGCTCAGCCTCAAGATGTGGCCACTCTCTCAGAGGCCTTCCTAATAGTGGCCTGGTATTATTTATTCTTACATGAGGAGTGAGCAATTGTATGCCCACTAACAACGGCCTTAAGGCCATCCCAAATAAATTTTATGGCCGTCTCTCCTTTGGGATTATCCTGTATATAGTGTTGTATCACTGCCTTCATAGACTCAACATATGTCTTATCATGGAAGAGCTCTGAATCGAATGTCCAATGTTCTGGTCTTCTCAGAGTCTCCCACCTGAGACAGGCAGAGATCATAGCATGGCTGGAGAAAGTCACAGGGTGAATTTCCATATCCCTGAAAATATGAGCTAAACCCTTCTGAGTGTAAAAGCAGTCCAACCAGGAATATGAGCCTGTGGCACCAGGTAAAGGTGTAGTCAGACTTTTGTGAGTTTTGTAGGTGCCAGGGTCCACTAGGCCTCCCTCTGACCTCAAGGTTCTAAACAACCTAGAAAAAGCACTCTGGCCACCTGCACTGCCAGATTCAATAAAGTCTCAGGTCCTGTACACAATCCCAGTCTCTGACACAGATCACTTGACCCTCAGGAAGATCAGCAATAATACTGAACAGGGATCTGAAAAATTCACCCGAGGGGAGGGTAGGAGCATATATTGAAATAATATGGAGCTGTCTACCACTGTACAGGCCTGAAAGGACCACCATTGTTCCAGAACCATCCTTGGTGACTTTTGAATTTGAAGAGGCAACCCATGGTGAATCAAGATGGCTGAAGCCAACTTTTTGGCCTGTGGGTATGAGTCCGCTCAAACAGAACCCACCTAGTACCTTCACAGTTTTAGGTGTTCTGTGCTAGAAAACCTTGTTTCTTGGAAGCAGGCTACATCACACTTTTCCTTTTTGTGTTCTGTCAGATTCTCATCCTTTAGTGGGTCTATTAATGCGTTAACATTAATAGAGCAAATTCTTAGGTTAGCCATTGCATAAGTTGGTAACAGAGGAAGGGACTATTAGACCTCCTAAGATCTACACCCTGGGCTCTCTGCTTATCAGACTCTTCTCATCTTTCCACTTAAGCTGTCAGTTAACCTTGGGAGGTAGGTAGGAAAAAGCTAAAACGTTGAAACAGTATACCCAAACCCTGAAATAAAAACAAATTAGGATGGGTACAAGTAAGCGAGATCCAACCAGCTAGGAGCTGCCAACATCATAACATGTGGTAAGTGGGGTAATTACCATGAAGCAGCCAAGTGCCATGAGACAAACAATCCTGACCACAAATGGGAACAGAAAGGAGGTATAATCCTTCAAAGGAGAAGCCCACAAAGTCTGGGGCAAGGGGTGAAAGTCCCTGCCTACATGGGAGTTGCCACCCATTCCCTTTTCTTATTTTGTTTTGTTTTCCCAGTGAAGCCACCTAGACTAGTGCCGTCCCGGGTGCACATAACAATTTCAGACCAAAGGAAGGGATCGGTGGCCCCATCTCCCCAGGTAGCGAGATGGCAGGAACCCTGGACCCCAATCTGCATAAAGGGTCCAGTGATTGGACCAATAGAACATTCAAAGGTAAATTTTCCAAGTTACCAGTCCATATGAGTCAACATAACCTTGAGTTGTCATAGAGCAAGAACAAGTACAACATGTACTAGTAGAATAAACAAGCATTGCATAATATACCCAACAACTTAAAATTCCAAGATATGTTTCCCGCCTAGCTAGCCGAAAGTTAAACAAGTTTAGGAATACAAGTCCATGCAGATTTCAGTTCAAATTTCTGAGCACCGCATGAGAAAGAAAGTAAGGGGACATTCTACAAAGTAACCCCTCATGTTGTTATTAATCCCAGCTATGACTGTGAGTAAGCAATTTTAGGAGAGGACTGGCCAACAAGAAGCAACTGTAATGAGAGATCACACAATGATATCAATCCCCGCCCGGCGTCCCAAAAACACTGACAGAAAAGTTCTTAGACTGTTGGCCAGAGCTGTTTCAGCCAACCAGTTCCTCATTCCACAATCGTTTCAAATTGAAGAGATTGAATAAAATGAGACAAAAGTATTTGCATGTGGAGGCCATCCTAAAGCGCAAAGACTTGGAGAATTCATCTACGAGCTCCAGTGCTGCTCCAGTCAGATTACACACTGAGTTATGTTGCAGTAAAATAAAGCAGGGGCAAGAGATGCTGAAGGGACTGTTGGGGTTACTGATCCAGAAGTTCAGCTCAGAAAGCAGAACCCTGAACTAAGAGTTCCTCTTTGTGGCTTAAGCTGTGATCAAAGTCCCAGCAATCAGGCAGGCTTTGAAACAACAGGAGATCAAGCAACTTCACCAATGGCGACACTCCACCCTGGGGAAGAGGGGCTTCTAGGAGAGTTGCATATTCAGGTTTAGTTCCTTTTCTGTAACCAGTGGAACAAATCTGCATGCAGGATGATGAGGAATTTGTTCTTGCTCTCCCAGTTTTTCTCCATGGACTACTGACCAAAGGAGATCCTCCACGTCTTGCTTGGCACTATCTTCTTTCAGGTCCAAGAGGGTGACTCCAGTAGACTCTAGGAAGGGAAGGCAGCTAGCACAGTGTCAAAAGACTTGATACCATCCTTCCCTCTACCCAGAGCTTTGCATGGTACCTAAGCTGAGCTTGCATGACCCTCTCCTCAGCTGCTTCACCATGTAGAGCACATTTTCCTCTTGGCCATCATCATAGGTGAAAAGTCTTGATCTACAAAACCCTATTACTGTCTAGGTTAAGGCCATGTTTCTTCTAGGCCAATTTTAGGATCTGATCCTTGACAGGAATTTCAGAAATTGTATGATTATTGATCTATGGGGAGGGCTCCTTGTTTCAGCATGGAAGCCACAGCCTTATGTGCTGTCTCGATATCCAGTACATGATCTTCCTCAAGACGCAATTCTTTGTTTAAACAGCAGTCCATAAACTGTGCTATATCATCTTTTTGGTGCCTTGAGGGATACCAAACACCCTGATGTTGTTCCTACAGGTCCTGGCCTCTGCATCCTCAGCTCTCAGGGTGACTAAGCGACTCCCAGCAGTGCAGATATGCCAGCAATCTGCCAAAGGCCATGTGCTCCCCTTGGACTGATTCAGGTTGGTGTTCAAGTGGAGGAGGTGCAGGCTTCAAGCTTGAAAGTCTGTTTGAATGTTAAAGACATTACTGTCAATCTTGTGCAGTAGTTTTATTATTTTATTGCTATTGGCTCTTGACACTGCTGATCCCGACTCTGAATGCAGTCATCCTCCTCCAATCCCATTGTATGCAAGAATCAGGATGGAGCTGGACTTAGACCCAAGGTCTGCTGTTGCTGATTGCCCACCCACTGTGGCTGCAGCCCACCAAAGCCTTTTTTCTTTGTGCGCCCCATCATCAGCTAAATTCATGATGCCCGTGTAGTGAGTTTCGGTGAATAAAACATTCAATGGACCATGGATTAAAGTAGATTGTGCACCGGATAATGGAGCTCTCAGTTAGAAATCCATTCAGGTCACTGACGTCACCAGAAGTCCGTCTTAAACTGCAGTTTTGAAAAAATAATATGAAAAGCAAACAAGCAAAGAAAGTGTATATACTGTGGAAAATTAAGGTAATGACACTTTTCCACTCCATGTTACAAACACCAATATGAATGATCTATAAATATTTATAGTGAAAAATATACTAATTTAATGATTAGGATGCTAAATTTCAACCAATTTCCTGATAAAGAGGTCTTCAAGCTCTCAAAACATTGGAATTTGTGAAAAAGGAAAAATAACTTTGGCTGATGAAAAATAAAACATTGCACTTTGAAAGTACTTCTTTGGTCCAATTTCCAAGTTTTTCATTCCTGTATATGTTCAATGACATTGGGGCCATTTAAGAAGTTAATAAGGAAACTGGATACCCCAGACATTTTAATCCTAAGTTTGAAAATAGGCAATATTATTTCGCCTCTCCTTCTCTGTCAACAACACCTAATGGAATGAATAGATAAATAGAATAATAGATAGGAGACTGTGTATTACAAGGGTGTAACACTATCAAGAGGTTCTGGGGACATGGAAACCTTGAAAGTAAAGCTCAAATGGATCCCATGTCCCCAGAACCTCAAGATGGCATTACACCAGTAAGAAATAGTCCCCTACCTGTTATTTTTTGTAATATATAGCTCTTATAAAAGATACCACAGCTCTGAATTATTTTGCCGCTATCCTGGGACAACAGCCTCCCAACCACTGTACTGAACAGTCACTTGCTCCAACCATTCTCTCTTTTCCACAGTGCCTCCGGTCGTCAGCTTCAGTAGTGAGTTTTACATTTTAGTTGGTTTCAGAGGTTCACTGTGAAGGCAGGACCAACCAGATAATACTTTAAATGTAGCACAAAAATAAAAAATAAACATTATGGCGCTGAGACTACAAGGACTGAGTTACTCTCGCTAAGCAAGAGACAGCTGCCATGTTTTCCATACTATTCTGCCATCTCACAGACAAAGAATGGCCAGTGATAAAGCATGCTTTGAAATCAACACACTGTATGCCGTGCAACCACACTGAACACCATAGTAACGACTCCTACATTGTGTGCCAATATAAGATCGAGCACAAAGAAAAACACTCTTTCTGTGATAATACTATTGTTCAGAGCTCCAAACGATAGTATTATGATGGTGGAATGACAGTATTATGGCAGTGTAATGAGTATTATCACTTTTGAGCAGTGGTATTACTGGAATTTTTTATGCTTTATTATCATATTATTTTGATGTGTCCATATATTACAAGACATTATGAAATGGGCTCAAGGAATCCTGTAACCTGACTTACTACAACATCTTCTGAGCCATGTCCTTATCAGAAGATATTATAGCCAACCAGCACTACCCTCCTACATCCTGGAGCCCCACTGCAGCAGCAAATCAGTGGGCTGTGCCAACCCTAAACAAAAACACAGGCTGGCACAGCTCACAGCGGAACGGCATCCTGCATGCAAAGAAAATGGCTTTCCTCATTAACACTGTGGGCACGGTCACTATGAATCAATAAATTCAGCAGACAAAGATAACCAAAATAATAAAAAGGGCACATGAAGGATTCTGGTGGGGAAGAGGCGTGAAACACTATCATGCTAAGCCCCCAACCAGCAGGCATTTCCCTGCTGTTAACCCTGCTTTTCTCCCACTACTGGCTTTTCTTTAGAGATGCAGCAACATGGAAACACCAATCCCAATAGAAAATCTTGATGAGAAATGCAGAGGCATTCACTAACCTTCTTTTCAGAGAATGGAGATTGTGGGATGGCATAACACAAATCCACTCTTGAGGTTGTGTTTATGGGAGATATTGACAGACATTTACACCCATCTCTGCTGCATTTACTTTTTCATCTGTGTTACTAGGGCGTTCGCTTGACTCACAGCGGCGTGTCCCCTTAGGCAGCCATAAAGAACAGTTTCCTTCTTTGCATTTAAAAATATAATTTGTGCTCTGTGGTGGTTTCAGAGATTGTGTTTTAAAAAACCTTAGTTAGAAAAGGGTGGTGCTGGTGGGGGCATCCTGGACATCGGAGATCGCAAATAGCTGATGCAGAAGCAGATCAGATACCACTGTTTGAAAGAGCAGAGCACGAGCTGTACATCTTCTATGCGGGAAAAAACTGGCAGGGTGAAAATAATTACAGGTGGAAAAAATTAATTTAGTTTTGCTGGGGGAGGCTTGGATATACTGAGTACTGTTGGAGTAACCAAGCCAAATACAAGTACTGCACTGCACAGCACTTTACATAGAGGACTACTTTATCCCTCCAACTAAAGAAATGTTTCTTAAATGTTTTCTATTTCAACAGCTTTTTTCTTTTTAAATAGGTAGAAAGGTCAGTGGGGGATGCTGCTACAGAAGGTAAAGCTATCAAAAATGGAGAGCAATGAGTACCAATGCCCGTAGTCTGGGTAACAAGCTTCCTGAATTAGTAGCCTTGATGGAGGAGGAACATCTGGATATCGTGGAGAATCACAGAAACATGGTACACACAGAACCATGACTGGGATGTAAACATACCAGGATACACTATCTATAGGAGGGACAGGGAGGGTAAAGAGGAGCAGGAGGAGTAGCTCTCTACATAAGGAAGGAATCAAAGCAACAGAACAAAGGGGTAAACAGGGAGGAGAAGAAGCACTGTGGGTCAATTTGGAGGCAGGCAATGACACCACAATCTGCACAGGGTTGTATACAGACCCCCTCAGGGAGGAAATGGACAAGGAAATGATAGAAAGTATACTTAGAATGGCAGATAAAGGGAGATATTGCTGATGGGTGATCTGAATATGCCAGATGTTAACTGGAGTGCAGTTTCAGCCATCACTTCTAAGTGGGGTTATTCTAGATGCCCTACAGGGGCATGCTAGACAACTAGTATTGGAATCCACTCCAAGAGGGGCAATTTTAGACCTGGTCTTCTCAAATGGAGATGGAGAGAGGATCACAGATGTAGAAGTGGGTAGCCATCTGGGAACTAGCGACCATCAGACAGTATGTTCTAATAAACACAGCAATAGAGTCAAGCCATACAAAGGCAAAAGTACTGGACTTCAGGAGGGCTGACTTTGCCAAATGGGTGAGTGCCTAAGGAATGCACTAGCAAATGGGCAGGAAGGAGGTTGGATGAACAATGGGAATAATAAAACTGCCATAACAGAGGTAACAAGCCTTTGTGTGAAGCAAATAAACAAAACAAAATGATGTAAGAAACCACTATGGTTCTCAAAGGAGATGGCAGTGAAGGTTCAAGAGAAAAAGCATTCAGAAAGTACAAGGAATCACAGAAGGAGGCGGGACAGAGAATTGTATCAGTTAAAGCAAAAGGAAGCTGGGAAGGCAGTCAGAACAGCAAAGGCCCAAACTGAGGAAAAGTTGGCCAACTCCAGTTAAGAAGGGGATAAAACCTTTGTTAGGTACATCAGGAGCGAAGAACTAAGGAAGGATAGTGAGGCTTAATAAAGGGAAGGGAGTGGGCAGAGAGGTGACTGTGAAATGGCAGAGATACTAAACAAATATTTTTGCTCAGTATTTACAAATGAAGAGGAGGTACCTAAAACAAACAATAGAAACACTCTGGATACAGAAGTTGATACCAGCCATTTACAAGAAAGGGTTCTGAAAGAACTCTTAAAACTGAAGGTAGACAAAGCAATGGGGCATGATGGGATTCATCCCAGAATTCTAAAAAACTAAGGGTAGAACTAGTGACACCACTGACTACCCTCTTTAACAAATCATGGGAGGATGGGGTGGTACCTGAGGACTGGTGGAGGGCAGATGTGATTCCCTTCACAAAAGTGTGAGCAAGGCAGAATCAGGAAACTATAGACCTGTTAGTTTAACCTCAGTGATAGGGAAAATGATGGAATCACTTCTGAAGGAAAGAATTGTCCAGTACCTAGAGGCCAGAGGGCACAGGACCCAAGGCAGCATGGGTTCACAGCAGGAAGGTCATGCCAGGCCAGATCTAATAGATTTCTTTGACTGGGTAACCAAAGTAGTAGATAAGGGAGGGGCTGTGGACATGGCCTACCTAGACTTTAGCAAAGGCATTTGACTCAGTCCACACAAAGATTAATATACAAGTTAGCCAGCCTGAGGTAGATTCCAAGATGATAGCCTGGGTAAAATTGGATGAGAATAGGACACAGAGGGGTAATAGTAAATGGAGTCCACTCTGAAGAAGGGGGTTACTAGTGGGTGCCTGAGGTTCAGTATTAGGACCTGTCCTCTTCAATGTCTTTATAAGTGACATTGCAGAGAGACTGGAAGGAAAAGTATGTCTCTTTGCAGATGACACAAAGATCTGCAACAGAGTTGATACACAAGGTGGGGTGGAAAGGATGAGAAGGGACTTAGCAAGGTTAGAGGAATGGTCAAATGTATGGCAGCTTAGATTTAATGCTAAGAAGTGCAAGGTAATGCACATGGGAAACAAAAAACCAGGGAAGAGTACACAATAGAGAGTGAGGTACTAACAACAACAAAAATGGAAAGGGACCTGTGGGTGAGTCATATCAGATAACATAAAGGTGGGCAAGCAATGTGAGAGGGCAGTAAGGAGGCTGGGGGATACTGGGATGCATGGGAGGCATCACCAGTAGAAAACAGGAAGTTGCTATCCCTCTGTACAGACAGCTGGTGAGACCCCATCTGGAGTACTGTGCTCAGTTCTGGAGACCCAGTCTCCTCAAGGACATAGACAAGATGGAAGCTGTCCAGAGGAGGCAACTAAAATGGTGCAGGGTCTGCACCAGAAGACATATGAAGAGAGACTAAAGGAGCTTAATATGTATAGCCTCGAGGAAAGAGAGGAGATGGGGGACATGATAGAAACTTTCCAAGTACCTCAAGGAGATCAACAAAGTCCAAGAGGGTAGCATCTTTCAAAAGAGGTGTGCAAGAACAAGGGGCACAATTTGAAGATGGGGGTGGCTCAGAGGTAATGTAAGGAAGTATTTTTTCACAGAGGGTTGTGGATGCATGGAATGACCTTCCAGAGGAGGTTGTGGAGTTAAAACAGTGGTTGAATTCAAGCATGCATTGGACAGTCATAAAAGCAATTCTAGGGGTGGGGGTAGAAAAGTAGGCTGCTGGTTAACTAGGATCTGCAGCTTATCCATTAGGTAGGAAAATGGGCAGACTACGTGGGCCAAGCGGTCCTATCTGCACGTCAAATTCTATGTTTCTATGTTTCTATATTCAGTCTGTGCGTGGGGCACCATTTATAAGCACAATAACACACTCAAGGGTGGGTTATCTCCTGATAAAGCACGCCCAGGTGCATAAGGCACTCAGCAAAAGCACCTCATGCCTCATAACACACCTGGGCGTGCTCTTATCAGAAGATAAGCCACACCTCATTAGGTGTTATTGCTTGCTTATAGAGATGGCAGAATGAAATGCTGGACCTCATTGGTCAGTCCAGGGCTGGACCTGTGCTGTTATCCCGTAACATCATGGATCTAGTCCCAGCATACTCATGACCAAATAACAGAAATAAAATTGTTTCACGTTCTATCTTCAAGTGAAGTGAAAGCCGCACTTACGATCAGCTTCTCACTGCTTATTGTAGTCACAGTCCCTGCTCAGGGAACATCTTTTTTTTTTTTTTTACTTAAAAAAAAGATTTAAGTCTGATGAAATGGTAAAGCCATGAGATCAGGTTTACACATCAATTGAGACCATGACGTCTGCTCTCCAGAGACTCCCAGCTTCCAGAAAAAAGGCTACAATTACCACCTGCTTCACAGCAATCCATTACTCCCTGCTGGCAGACTCGGACAGCACGTCTGTTAATATCACACTTCACTACCCTAGGACATAGTGCATGTCTTTTCTTTAAACACGAGCATGCTATCGCTGAAAGGCCACCTTCTCATTTCATTCTGCTGTCTCCTGGTACAAACACTTAATACAAGCAATTATACCAGGAAACCTTTCAAAATTAAATAAAGCTCCAGAACCATATAGAATCTATAGACACCACAGGACACTAGGTACTTACAGGTCAGTTCACTCTTTGGCGGTTGGGTGGGCAGACAAATTCACTATAAAACTTTATGGTACTAGAACAAAACCAGGAAAGATTTTCTTTTAACAGTCACTCTCCTGGTACAAAAGTGGAATGATCTAAAGAGAGACACAGAGAGGGAATGATGTGCCACAGGCAGGGATGAAGAGAGAGGGCTAGTGTGGCAGACTACAGACCACAGTAACACCAGCTCCACATTCTGGCCAATGCAGTCAATCAGCACTATTTTTTAAAGTATACTTTCCCATTGAAAAACAGGAAAAAATATACTTTTAATTGTACTATTTCATCTTTTTTTTTTGAGCCATTGTATAATAGAATAATGCACTCCAGGGTGTGTGTCATGCTGGGATAACATGACTTCTTGGGTGTTGGATGCTCTCGGTCTGCAGCCTTGTGCCCAACCACCGAGGTGTGATGTTATCAACACGATGCACACCCTGGAGTGCATTATTCCTTTATTATACCAGAATACTTTCTGTCCATCACTGATGGTTTTTCAGGTTGGAAATAAAACATCCCAAAACACCTTTATAACACAGATGAGGGATTAAAGCCAGCCCTACACCCAAGAATGCAGACTACCTTCCCCTATTAAACAATTTTTGTCAGTGTGTGGATATTATGCCTAATGAATGCATGCGTTTCCTGCACGTACTACAATTAACTCTCCAGTCCTATCCTGGACACTGTAGGATGGAGCCAAAAGTAACAGCTGGAAACAGGAAAAAGCACTTGTGCTTAGCTGCTCAGTCCTGGCTCCCACAAAATTCCCAGGATCTTGAGGTGGTTGAATAGCAATTTTATTGCTAAAAACAACAAATACCAAGTAGAACCCCCACTCAACAAAACATCAACATTTCACATCACTCTGACACTTTTCAAGATTCTGATAAAGACTTAGAGCAATGTTAACATTGATGTTCTGCTGAGTGGGGTGTTATCAGTGTTTGTTGTTTTAGCAATAAGTTATAATTCAACTACTCAAATCTTCAGGATTTGTTTGGAGCCAGAACTGAGTAACTGAAACACAAGTGCTTCTAAGCTGTGCTGTCCTGGGTAAATAAATTCAAAAAAGAAAACCCTTTATTATTATTTTGTAGTACTAAATCCCCAGTCCTTAAGAGGTGATTACATGTAGGTGATACTACATAATAATCATGAACAAAATCCTGCAGTCACCACCACCAGACAATCAAAAAGCTGCTTGCAGGTCCAAGTGCCAAAGAAACCTTATTAATATGCCAGAGTGGCACGTCTTACACTAGCACTTTAATAAAAGTTTTTGGCACCTTGCACCTGCTTTTGATTGTCTGGTGGTGTATAGAATTTTGTTCATGACTGCCTTTGCCTTCCAATTCCTGCTACCACCTAGTGTGCATTTTTGCTTTTTACTGGGATACTATATAATACTACACTATACTACACTACAGAGTTTACAGATAACTGACAGTTACCATAAAAGGTACAGAGTTTGTAGAAATCTCTGAAAACTAGCTTCACTTTTCACTTTTTATGTTCACAATGATGCCACTTTTTAGTGGAATCATGTTCAGTGTTTAATATTGTATATTTTCTTCACTTTATTTAGCAAAACACACTGATTGGTGTAAGCCAGTGTATGGCACTGGCTTACATGTTTCAGTAATGATACATTTTATCCATGTTTTTTAAAGATCAATAAAGTATACTTAAAAATATTAAATATGATTCTGCTTCTAAAACTCTATTTTTATGAGCAAGCAAAAGTGAGAAATGATTAAAATTTTTAAAATACTCAGGCTCAATGCACAGTTAAAGTCAGGGGCAGCACAATTTTGTGGTGCAGAGACAACCTGCTCCACCACCACTGATAACTGACACTCACAGATCTCAGATTCAGCCACGGGGGCTACATTGCAATGCAAGTTCTGACCATCATATGTTTGTGGTTACAGTGTTTATGATCATGAAACCTGAAAATGATGACCACCATGGACCCTGGGCATGGCACTGCAACAGTTGCACAGCACAATGCTATTATAAAGTGCTACTGCATCAGTCACCCCCTACCCACACAACTCATACCTTTAGGTCTGCTTGTGGGCTCCAAAATGTATACATTTTGATTTAATCATCTCTGGTGGTCCTTTGGCCCACCCACATTGTCCTTTTTAAAAATATTTCATTTTATTTTGCAACAAGGTATATGATATACTGTAGATAACCTTATAATATCATAATATTTGTACCCTACACATACAATAAAAGATAATATGGATTTCTACTTAATTGATATACTTTTATATGATTCACTTCTAATTCTATAGCCTTCTGTCCAAAGCACAAGGAGAGCTCCAAGCAAGTGCCTCATAGTGATACGCTCTTTCAGAGGTAGGGAAGTATGACTTGTCACATATTGCCAGCAGAATCTATGGTAGCGTTCTTCATAAAAGGCCTGCACATGTGACCATGGTTTCTTTGAGGGGTGAGCATTAGGGTTGAGAACCCCAAGGAAGACCCCACCACTGATTCATCAAGATTCTGGAGACCCAAAACTCTACTGTTTTCCCCTTTCCCCTTTGCACATTTCTCTACTTTCAAGGCATTAAGTTGAAACTTACCTGGTGCATTAACATAATGTTTTCAAAGAATTTCCATTCTTTTTGAGATAGTGGAATCATAACCCCAGTCACATGTCCCTTTGGGACCTGCATAAACTGATGCAGACATGCAGGGCCCCCGATCCCTGTGCCAAGAAAAGACTCTGTGCTCCTACAGAAGTGCAGGGCACAGTGGGTCTTTCACTTCCATGCAGCAGCGGATGTCAAGAATTCATGGGCTGTCTGTTGGACTGCAGAAGTGCAGGTCGCTATGGGTTCTCACTTCCATGTAGTCATAGACAAAGATGCACCAGGCAAAGAATCCATCTCAGCTGAAGAACAAGTCTTTCTGGCACCCACAGGTGGTGAGGTGCAGGACCCTGTAGCAGGAGAAGTCTCTTCACTATATGGTACTAGGGCATGTGCAAGTAACCCTACACATTCCTTTCCTACACTGGGAAGTGATGTTGCATGACAGTGCCATCCCCCAACCTCAGCCCATCCAGCTGGGTCACTGAGTTCACCTCTGAACTTAGCTCACTGGCACAGAATCACAAATCACAAACCACTTGGGTAAAGGCTGGCACTACACACCATGTTTCTTAATATTTTTTTATTTGAACCCAATTTTGAAGATAATCATTTTATGACTCACCCTTATAAACATGGCAGCATTTACAAACTATAGTCTGACAAATAATTTTGCACCACAGGTGCAAAAACACATCTTATCCAGCATTTTGAAAATGACACCATTTATATTCATGAGTTAGCATGATAAAATGGATATGCTGTAAGTTTGGAGACAAACTATTGAAAATTAGTGAAGTTATGAATTAACATTGATATATTTCAACATTCAGTCATATAGTAGCTTGGTCATTTTGCCATATTTTTATACAAATTTTTCAATGTGATCTTCTTATGACCCCATCATGACCAGTTGGTGAAAATGTTCAAATCCTGCCTGAAACATGATTTTGTGGAGCAACTGTGAAATCATCTTTTGGGCAGGATTTGAAAACTTTAACTGCTGTTTTTTATTAGGTGGGATCCTAAAAGGCCATGTTGAAAGTTTTGTGGCATAATGTTAAAATTAGCAAAGTTATGAGTGAATGTTGAAATATTTCAACATTCACTCTTAACTTGGTCATTTTAGCATATATTTTCAACATAGCTTTTTAGAACCCCACCTCTTGAAACCAGTGGGTGAAAGTTACAAATCCAACCCAAAATGTGATTTCTGGCAGCAACTGAGAGTCACCGTCCAACTGGATTTGAAAATTCCACCTCCTTGTTTATGAGGTGGGGTCCCAAAAAGCTATGTTGAAAATTTTGTATAAAAATAATTAAAATGATTATGTTATGAATAAAATTTAAAAGCCCATTGAAATACATTAAACCAGGCTTACCTTATTTGCCCATATCACAGTCACCAGTTCCAGCAGCAAGACATGTCTCTGATCAGAGAGTGGATCTACATCATGGTACATGTTCAGGTAAGTGAAGATGTGTGGGGGATGTGGGATGGTGGGTGCTGTGTGGGGAGGTTTGGGTGAAGTGGGTGAGGTCTGGGGTCCGGTCAGATTGCTAATGGACCATTTTCTCTTTACAGATTATTTTATTTTCAAATAAAGACATTGAGGACTGTTTTCTTTGTTACAGGTTTAATTAAAATAAGTATTGAATCTGACACTGGGGATTGGGCACCCCAGTGTAATGATATATGACAACACCGGGGTAGGCACCTCAGTGTCATGACCTAAGGATTTTTTTGGGGGAGGTGACCCGGAGAATGATTTGAAAAAGTGCTACTGGGATAGACACTCCAGTCTACATTGTAAAATGCAATTGCACACTGCATCAGGCACTCATGAGGAGGACTGACTGAGCTGGGAAGGGTAGGGAATGAAAATAATTGCTAGATAGATAGATAGAGATTGACAGACTGATGGACAGAACAGACAGACAAATGGATAGAACAGACAGACAGATGGATATAACGGACAGACAGACAGAACAGACAGACGGATAGAACAGACAGACAGATAGATGGATAGAACAGACAGACTGATGGATATAACAGACAGACAGATGGATATAACAGACAGATAGAACAGACAGATGGATAGAACAGACAGACAGATAGATGGATAGAATAGATAGATAGATAGATAGATAGATAGATAGATAGATAGATAGAATCGATCCAGAAAGAGAAAGAGAGAGGTTGTGATTGCCAGCACTCTGCTGTAACAGAAGCTGGAAGTACGACTTCAGCTGCAACTTACAAGGCAGGAAAGTACTGCTCTTCTCATACAGAAAACATGGATTACAGCTTGTCTTGCTAACCTGGACACTCTGGATTTTGGGTTGCCCAGAAAAATTATTTCTGGAGTGCTTTTTAAAAGACAAACACTGGAATGTAGCTAAACAGTTCCCGTTTAGCTAGGTTCAGGTGTTTGTTTTCCTAAAAATATATCATTTTGTGTATTTCACATTTTTTTATTTTGTGGAAAAACAAGATGGTGGCCATCATGACACACAAAAAAGTTTTTCATATTGTGAAAAGCAAATGTTGAGAAAGCAAGCAGCTCTTGTGACAAAGAATGTTTCTGTAGCATCAGAGGGTTATCCAGAATCCCTACTTTATATCCTGATAACTAAGAAGCTTTTAATATTTCTTCATAAAACCTTCAAAAGCAGTACTGTATCTTGTCACAGGCCACTTCTACCCTGAATGTTTCAATAAAATTTTAGTTCTGTCTAGATTGTAGGTGACAGCCAGAAAAAAGCCAATGTTAAGTATAGGAAAAAAAAAATTTGCCCTCTACAGGAAAATGACATATGCAGGTCTCAGAAACTACACAAGCTGCTGTCATGAAACTTTCAACATATTTAGACCTTGCCTCCTAGATAATGCATGCCAAACTAGAGGCAGTTTTGTTAAACACGCCCAAAGATATTAAGGTATAAGGTTAAGAGTTTAACATTGAACCTGTCAGGGCACCTTACCTATACTGGCTCTGCTGCACAAGTATATATCTATATATCTATATCTATCTGTCTATCTATCTCTATCTATCTATCTATCTATCATCTATCATCTATCTATCTAGCTATATTAGAGGCAAACATCTCCATTTAATGCATCAGTTAGGGTTGTTCCACAGTGACAAAAGTAAGAAAGGTCGGTGTTGGGTTGAAAACCCCTTGGACCCCTCAGCCCACCCCAACCAGCATTGGGGTGCACATTGGGGTCATTGGCCTAATTCTCACCCCATCACATGTGTAAAGCAGAGGTATAGGAGAATGGGGTGAGAGTTGGGACCGAAGACCCCAATGCACACCCAGTGCCGGTTGGGGGGGTGGGCTGGGGGGGTCAGGGGTTTCAGCCTAACAAATTTCCTCACTTTTGTCACGTGGAACAACTTACTGATACGATAAACAGAGTTTTGCCTCTAATTTCCTTCTTTTGAGAATGATAACGAGAAATAGTGAATGTAATGCTTGGCGGGGCGCTGGGCCCGGACATGTCATGTCTTGTGACATAGTAACAGGACCAGCAACACAGACAGAAGCTCTAACAGTGGTGCATATGGTAATGCAAGTGCGAATGAGAACAGAAAGTGCTTGCACGGTGGCGTAGACTGGAACTGTCCGCCATGTGATGTCATGTCACATAGTAACATGGTGCCCATAAGCGCAAATGGTAATGGGCATGGTGACACAGAGCAAAACAGAAAGAGAATCAGTACTGTAGACACAAATGATAAAAATAACAGAAATGCGAGCACAAATGAAAACACAAAGGATAATGCACATGGTGGCGTGAAGGCGTGAGCGTCAGTGAAACAGGTACTGAACACATAGCGGAAAGGGCAACGGTAACAGTAATGTAATCGCACAGGCTGGTTTCCCCAAAAGCTTCATAGAGAAAGACAGTGAGTACAAAGAATGTATGCACAATAATGGGTCTCGAGCAGAAAATGAGGAGTTGGAATACTAAATTGCTTATATCTCAGGAACCGTATGACATAGAAAAAAATTTAAAAGTCACATGATTTATGACTTTTCTGGCTAGTTTTGAACTTAGTCTCTGTTAGGGGCTAAGCATTTTTCTAACGAAAAGTCTATATCTCGCACCGTTTCGAGATAAGGGCCCTGAAAGGCGTGGCGAATGCCGTAATGTTATCCTATGGGGAAAAAAAAAGAAGTTCGGTGCCATAACTTTGGCTCCCTGTAATATTTTTCACCAAACCACTAAAGGCACATCTGTTGGATGTTGTCTGTCTTCCCTTCAAATTTCAGCCCAAAAGACCAAACCATTATTTTGCAGCAAGGCACCAAAGGATTGCTGCAATGCGTCAGATGCTGTAATGTTATCCTATAGGAAAAAGTGTCAAATTTGGAGTGCTGTTACTTTGCCACTGTGTAATATTTTTTCAATGAAACACTGCAAGGCACATCTGTGAGATGTCAGCTGCACTCCCTCAAATTTCAGCCCAAAACACCAAACCGTTCTTTTGCAGCAGGGTGCCAAAGAATTGCTGTCATTTTCCCACACCTAGAAAAGTACTGTCACAATTTGTGAAAGTTTGCCAAATTCAGTCGACAGTGTCGCCAATATGAAAGTACTTTGCAAAAGTACTTTTTCCAGAAATGTGAAAAACATATTTCTGGGCTGTTTACAAAATAAAGACATGGCTAGCATCCTCAGGGTCCGATTAGGTGAATACAAAAGAATTAGGTAGCTAGCGGGTCCCAAATTTAAATGCCATGCATTTTTCTGATCACCAACTGAAAAAAAGTGGCGGATTTGTGACAGTAAAAGGGCCATTTCAAAAGTAAAAACTGCATTTGCAACACTGTCGAACTTTTAACTTTTCCCATTGACTTATAATGGGAACTTGTTTTTGAATAACTTTTGAACCATTTAATATTTTTCATGAAATCATTGAAACACATTGGGGACCCTGGCCGCATGTTCCCTGAAGATTTCAAACCAGTCGACAAACCGTGCAACCTGTAGGCGCTACCGTAGAATTCCCAAAAAGCGTAAATGCACGTGCAGATCACGCTTAATAACTCCACAACCATATATCTGACCAGAACAAAACTTAGCAGATCCCAAGGCATATAGGTCTTGATTGTGTATGCCAAATTTCAGGCAAATCTGTAATACAGCTGCAAAGTTATTAAGGTGCAAAATTTTAGGTTTAACATGTAAATGGCTCCTCAACCTAACTATGGTAGCACTACCGTGCTACCATAATATATATATATATATATATGCATGGTAGAATCCTATAGTTATGGTTGAGCAAGAGGTTGTATGTTAAACCCCTAACTTTGCACCTTAATAGCTTTTGCAACGCTTGATGAAATTAGCAGATATTTTGCATACTTTGTCTAGGAGCAAGGTCTAAATCTGTGGAAAGTTTAGTGATGGCAGCTTCTGTGGTTTCTGAGCTATGCATGTGTCATTTTCCTGTCAATGTCACATTTTTCCCTATACTTAACAAGGATTTGGATTTGCTTTCATGTACAGCCTACATGCAATAGATTTTTTAGACACTTTCAGGGTAGAAGCAGGCTGTGCCAATGTAGTGCCTTTAGAAGGTTTCATGAAAAATATAAAATGGTTCCAAAGTTCTAAAAAGTCATTTTTTGTCTGTTTTGAGCATGCACAGTAGGATTTTTGGGATAATGTTCTGATACAACACCAAATATTCTGTTTCACAAGACTGTTTTGTTTCTCACCACTTGCTTCTCACAGCAGTAAAACATTTTTTGTGCTGTGAGAGCCTTTATTTGTTTCCCCAAACTAAAAACATGGAACATACATAAAAATGTGGTAATTTTAAAAACAATCACCTGAACCTAGTTAAGCGGGACCCGTTAGCTAGATTCTGATATTTTTTTTTACTGATGGCCAGAAAAACCTGTTCTTGGCCCCCACAAATCAAGGGTGACCAGCTTAGCAAGAGGAGCTATTCACCTGCATTCTCTGTGATGAGAACAGTGGGACTTTCTTGAATGCTGAAGCTGCAGCTGTAAGTCACGCTGCCAGCTTCAGCTGCAGCAGTGAACCAACAATCCATTGTTCTGTCTGTTTGTCTGCTTGTCTTTCTTATCTATCTATCTATCTATCTATCTATCTATCTATCTATCTATCTATCTATCTGAGTAAAGTAATTATTAAGGGGACTGGGGTGTCCACCCCTGTACCACTTCTTTGTCCCCTCCTCCAGGTAACCCACCTCTCCCAGTATTTATTAATTTATTTTTAAATATTAAATATAAGTGGGCCGGGTTGCCCACACCCTAGTGCCACTTCTCATGACCCCCTTCCAGTCACCTGCCCCATTCATTGAAAGGTAATCCAACACTAGGTGCACAATCCCCAGTGTCAGAATGCAAACCAAAAATAGAAAACTATCCGTGATATATTTTTAACCTGTGAAAAAGAAAATGGTCCCTCACCAGTCTGACCCCCATGCACACCTCCACCCAGCTCAACTCAGCACCACCACCCCACCCCACCACCCCCACACCCTCACTCACCTTAACATATTCCATGGTGTAGATCCACTCTTATGTCAAGACACATCTTACTGCTGGAACCACCAGCTACAATATGAGAAAATAAGGCAAGTGTGATACAATGTATTTCAATGGGGGTTGAACTTTGATTCATAACTTTGTCAATATTGAATATTTTACATCAGATTTTCATCATGGCCTTTTGAGATCCCACCTCATAACCTATGACAGTGGAATTATGAAGCATGGCCTGAAAGATGACTTTGCAGTCGCTGTGGAGTTTAAACATTTTCATTGTCCTTGTTCATGGGTCATGAGAAGGCTATGTTAAAACTTAGGGTGACAATATTCAAAAATGACAAAGTTATGAGTGTACATTGACATTTTTTCTATGCTTGCTCATAACTTTGATAATTTTAAATAGTTTGACCCCAAATTTACAACATAGCCATTTATTCACACCACCCCATGAACATGAAAGCTGTCATTTTAAAATCCTGACCAAAATGTGTTTTCAAACTTGTGGAACAGAATGACATTTTGGTGGCGTGAAATGATGTTTTGTTGGGGACCTGCACATTTTACCTTCCAGCTTCATTAAATGGGGGTAATAAAGATATGCTGAAAATCTGATTGTCTGAATAAAATAAAATCCATAGGTTTATGAGTGAATTTTACACACACATAACGTCACTAATTTTCAGTATTTTGACACCAAATTTTCAACATAGTCCATTTTCCACACCACCTCATAAACATTAGAGGTGTCATTTTTTAAAATCCTGGATCAGACATGTTGGCCAATATACTATAAATACTACATGTCATGTTTATAAGGGGATACATGCTACATGTCATGTTTATAAGGTGAATCATAAAATGACTGTCTTGGCTGTCTTGAAAATTTGGGGTCAAAATAAAAAAACATATGTATGCAATTTTAAGAAACTTTGTGTGTAGTGCAAGTCTTGACCCCAGTTGGTAGTGCTTTGTGATTTCATGCTGGTGAGCTGAGTTTAGGAATGAGCTCAGTGGCTCAGCTAGATGGGGTGAGGGTGGGGATGGCAGTGTTATGCAACACCCTCACAGGCAGGGAATGAAAGCTGCAAAGTTTTCTGCAGAGGCCTGGGCACCATATAGTGAAGACAACCTCCTGTAAGCATAGGGCCCTGCACCTCTGTGCCTGTAGCAGAGGGCCCCTGTATTGGCTGGCAGAGGACTCTTTGCCCTCTGTATCTGTATATGTGACCACATGGAAGCATGGACATCAGAGGCCCTATACTTCTGTAATCCAGCATACAGCACACTGAATTATTGATATCCATCACTGTACTTACTGAGTTCCTAAACATAGAAACATAGTGTCTGATGGCAGCTAAGGACCATTTGCCCCACCCAGTCTGCCCATTTCCTAACTATTGGATAAGCTGCAGATCCTAGTTAACCAACAGTCTACTTCTTCCTACCCCCACTAAAATTGTCTCATGTCTGTCCCATGCATTCTTGAATTCCCCTACTGTTTTTGACCTCACAACCTCCTCAGGAAGGCCATTCCATGCATCCACCACCCTGTTCATGAAAAAATACTTCCTCACATTTCCCCAGAGCCATCCCCTGCTATATTGTGCCCACTTGTTCTTGCACATCTGAGGCCCAGTTTTTGTCAAGATCCTGAATGAGTCACTGAGGGAGGTGTCTTTTCTTTAGCCCTGAAAAGGTGGTGGTGAGGCCCCTCCTAAAGAGGCCATCTTTGGACCCTGATGTTCTCACAAACTACAGGCCAGTGACTAACATTTCCTTCTTAGGAAGATTACCAAGAAGGTGGTGGTTGAGCAGCTGTTAGACTGCTTGAAGTATCTTTCCATCTCAGGGTTCAAATCTCACTCCCATTTTATTCTCCGTGTACATGATGCCACTAGGGAAATCATAAGGTGGTACAAAGTGAGATTTCACTGTTATACAGATGATACCAGTTATAACTGTCCTGTGCTTGAACTGTTGATTGGCTGAGGTAAATGACTGGATGCCCACCATCTGGTTGTGTCTCAGCCCTTTCAAGACAGAAGTCATGGTTATTGAATCTGCTTGTCAGGGCTCTGTGGGTCATACTGGATGACAGATTGACCTTTGAACAGCAGGTGTTGTCTGTTGTCCAGTCAGCCTTCTTCCATCTTCAGAATACAACCATTCCCTGAGTGAACAATGTCAGATGTGTTCCTTCCTTCTTGCAGGGCCTGCAAGAACCTGTGAAAAGCTACAACAGATTGTGTTGGCAACATGTGGCGACATAGTTCTCTACCTTCAAAGAGTGTATCACTATAAGGCATTGGCTTACAGCTGTCCCTTGTGCTTTGGACAGGAGGCTATGGGCTGGGGTGAACATTACAGTTGACAACCTCAGAGAAGACCCACCACTGATTCACCAAGACTCCAGATATCAAAACCCTAATGTTTTTTCCTTTTGCTGCAGGGGGTGGGCATGGAGGTTAAGGCTGTAAATCCTAAAAGCCACATTTCCCTACTTTTGTGGCGTTAAGTTGAACCCTAACTGGTGCATTGAATACGATTTTTTGCAAACAAAATGTAAATATTAATTAATGTTTTTGCTATTTTAAATTTGTTTTTCATCTGATGCATCCTAAAGAAGGACCATAACCCTGAAGTGGTGTTGTGATTAAACAGAATGTGATATTCATGTTCATCTATTAAATAAAACCAGTTTGAGAGACACTATTTGATCTGGTGAGTGAGTCACTTTTCAGGTTATCTTATTGCTTACATGTGGTCTTTGGAGAACAGATGCCTCCCTACAGGGTGAAAATAAGATAATCTGGAGTCAAGATTTTAAATGTTGCAGAAAGAGAATAAAGAAATATTCAGTTTCCTACCCTTAACCGCCTTTCAAATGCAGAGACATTTCCTTTGTTTGCTCTCTTCTCATCCTCCATTCAATGAGGCTTGGACTGTGCTCGCCAGGCAGGGTGATGTTACATTTTCCAGTGGTAGGGTTCAGAACTCCAGCTAGAACATGTGGCTCTGTGTTGAGGCTGATCTCCATTCCATTGGCAAATGTCACTCGTAAGGAACCATCTAGGTTGACTCTGTAGGTTTTCTGAGTGTTGTCTGTATAATACAGAAAGCCAGTTATTTAACACAAAATGTTAACCTGTAGCAGATTCTGACATCAGAAATTATGCTTATGCTGATCTTGACGTTCTAGCTTCTTGACAACTGTGATGAAGTATAATTCTGCAAACCATTTTGCAAACTGACTGTAATGTATTCTGAGCCTGCTGCTGAGCCAACAATGTGTTTGATTCCAAAGTCAGATGCCTTCTTAGCTACAAGACATGTAATCCTTAAATGCAATAGAAGGAAGAACACAGAATATTTGCAGTGGGCTACAGTAGTTTAAAGATATAGAGTAAACTGTTTCTGTGCCTTTCTTCTCTCCCTCTCTTCAAACTGTCTGCACATTATGTGACACCAGTTAATCCTTTCTGGACCATTCAGATGAATACCATAGCATGGTATAATGGATGTCATGGAATGTATTGGAAGCAATAAAAGAAAGAGCAATAGTTGCTGAGTGAAGGGGTCCAAAAGTATATCTAAGGGTACTGCAAAGCTAGATAATTACTGTATCAAGAAATGAAAAAAGCATATTAGAATGCATGACTGACATAGATGAGAACATGGGAAGGCATTTAGTAGTGTAAAATGATTTCCTATCAGTTTTGAGATTTTCTTGCTGAATAGTTCAGATTTCTCTTGCAATATGTATACATGAATTAGAGGAATATTTAAGTGCAGGGCAAGGAAATCACATACCAAGAAGTCTATGCTGTTTTCCACGATACTGTGTTTAATAGGAGATTATGTAAATTGTAAGCCTGTTTTGCTAAACACTACCATACAGTACCTTTCAACTGTCCCAGATTTTATGGACATCCCTGATTTTGCCTCAATAATTTCTCCTGTCTGAGGTAAAATTTAGTTAATCATTCATTCATTCATGTAGTTTTGTAATCAGGTGAGTGCACTAGACAAAGGTTTGCCTATTTTCAGGCATGAACCAGGAGGTTACATTTGTACATAAATACAATACAGTGACATAACTGAGTTATCCATCCTCTGAAAAGTACAAATGTGAAGCATAACATAATGCCACACATTTGTGTTATAGCCCAGTTATCCAGCAGAAAATTATTTTCATATCAAACCAAACATTGCAGGAGGCTTCCTATCAACATTGCAGTTTTTAAGATTTGTCCCTGATTTCAGTTATTGATCCCTGATGTCAAGCTGCAGGCAGGAGGTTAAGAGGAGTGAACCCTACTGATGATAATAATAATGATGATGAATAATGTCCTTCTACATAAATAGGTTGCAGATTCATGTCCTAAACAGAGCACACTGGGCCAGTGCAACAACAAATGTTTTTTTTCCCAAAAAGTTAATTTCAGCTAAATTGATAAAAAGATAAGCATACCTTTTTTTTTTTTTTTTTTTTGTGGGGTCCTCCGTCTTCCATCTGCCTGGTCACGGCCCCGGGCTTCCACCACCTGCCCATTGCCGCCATCACGGTCACCCCCGGCACCCCCAGAGAGTAGGGCCCACGACCCCCAGTTCCTGGTGCGTGGAACCAGTATCCTGGTTGGGAGTCTGGCCGCGGCAGGGGTGAATCGAAGCCTCGGGAGGTTCATCTAGATGGAGGACCACCCTCCTACTGATTTTCCTCCTTGGTTTTCTCCCTTGAGGCGGGGCATGCAATGACGCAACGTCTGCCCCGTCTCACCCTGATGTAATGGCGGCAGCGTGAGTACCCCAGCCTCGCTAGGGGTCGTACGCTCTGGGTGCTGTCATCACCCACCCCCCGAGAAGAGGCAGCCCATGGGATGCTCGATTCTTCTCCCCGGCCCGTCCTCCGACTCGGGTCCGCTCGAACCGGGTCGCCAGCGCCGCAAGAAATCCACAGCTGCGCCGACGGGCCGCCAAAGATAAGCATACCTGTCAAATCTACTTTAAGGTTCCTCTGTGCTGTGCACCATCAGTTTTATTTATTTATTTTATATTTTCTTGAGCATTTATAGAATACTCAGTTTTGGTGGAACTAGAAAATGCTACCACCAATAAAATTGGAAGATGCCTAGAATCTTTAAAAGTCATAAAAGGTAGGATTCATTTTTTGCCCCATTTTGTTACACTGATGATTTAAAACATGACAGAAGTCTAAGTTAAATCAGTAGTGACAAACATACTGTAGATATGTGGTTAGCAACAGAGTTAGGTGATTAAGTTAGGGCTATAATTGGTGTCTTAACTCCAAATGTATCATTAACATTGATGTGTAAAACCTCATACTAATCCAAACATTTTCCTAGGCCTTATGTCTTGCAAGAGATGTCACATTTCCCAAAAAGGCTTTAAAATAACTGTATTTTGCTAAATGGAATAGGTGCTATTATTTGTATAGAAATTCATTATCTTCTGATGTCACCTTGAAGTCGTGGAAAAGACAACGGCTGCTAAACTAGTATACTTCTCCTGTCAGCTAACAATAGTCCAACAGTACTCTATGCATCTAAATTGTGAAATTACCATTAGGATGCATAAGAAAAGATGTCACTTGAAAACAGTATGATGTTGACTGACAGTGCTGATAAATGCCTACCCTCATGCAGTTACTGCCAATTTTATTTTACTGCCAAGTTTAAGCAATGCTTTTGCTCATCTGATAAAATGAGAATTTTAGTGAATTATCTTCATTACCATCCTGCCAGAGTCTGTTGACAATGGTTGATGTCCATTAATGCCTGGTTGTTTATTTTCTCAGAAAGGAGAAAAAGGCACCTGCAACCCACCAATCGAATTTTAATGTGCTTGTTAATCATGGCTTGACCTGGCAACATACACTATCAGCATCACAGGATTTGGCAGTATAGACAGCAACATAAATATCAACTTGTACAATGTTGCCCATAGCCTGAAAGGCAACTTTCATATGGTCTTTAAGGGACACTGCCAACGTGTTATGCATCACATTGTTTCTAGTTAAAAACACATTTTATTATTGCTTTCCTTCTCTAAAATTCATTGATGATGCTGGTTGTTTTATTTGCTTCATTTATTGGTAGAACTAAGATGCATGCTAATGTCTAGTTATACCCAACTTTTTTTGTTTCAGATTATTGATCTACTCTAATTGCATACTTCCTGAACATTAGAAACACCCCAAACATTCAATCAGCTCATGATACAATAGTCTCCTACTCCCACTGCATAATTAGTAGCTAGACTATTGGGGCATTTTAAGTCCAGGAAAGATGCAGTGGGAGTTGAGAAATGAATGTAAACAAACACATTTTAGTGTGGTAACACCAGTATGGTGGGCAATCTGTTTTCCACTTTTAAAGAAAAAAAGAGTCAGAATGAAACTACCAGTTACAGCAGCAGTTTCTATGGAATGTAAGCAGTCATATTTTTTTTGAAACTAGGGACAGTTTGAGGCCTAAGTGAGTTGACAGTGTCCCTTTAAGCTATGTTCATTGACAATGCAGGAAGAAAAATGGAGATCAGAAAAACCTTACACAGCAATTGAACCTGGCAACCTCTCTAGCTCTGCAAAATGCTTTCCATCCACATACTGTACGTCACTTATTATCCTGTTGTTCTTCCAGTCTCCATTCCCTCCCTTTTTTTTCAAATGTCTGCTTATCAAGTGGTAGAAAATATATGCAAAGTTCAATATGATTGTGGCAGGGTGACCCCTGTCATAGTGGACACCCTGGGATAAACTGAAACCTCTTCCCAAACAGTTTATATGTTCTGTATAATGTCTAACATGCTGGTTGGCTTGGATAAAGTAAGTGCTGAAGTACTTATAAAGCTTTCTGTGCATATTAACCTAAAAGCAAAACTAAGAGTACAGTTACAAAATGAGAGGGCTGTCTTCATATAAGAATAACAAAAGTTTGTGTCGCTCTTTTTCTAAATGTTAGCAACCCTATTCTAAGACATATTTTGCAGCAGATAGCATGGGATAATAGGACCCTGCAAGAGAGTTTGAGAGCACAGCATGTTCTGACTTCAGCTCTGACCTTTAACAATGTTGTAAACAAGTTATGTAATCTGCTCAGGTGGCTGCCAAATAACTGTTCTCTATGGAGCAATAGTGGCCCCTAGTGGCTAGTTTTATGTTGTGTCTGCTGTAAATCAAAAGGCAGGGAAATTGTTTTCCAGCTTCTAGTTAGTTTATAAAAAGCCCTACCTTAGTGCTGAGGAAGGATAAATAGGGTGATCTGTTGAATTCTGACTGAGGAAGGTGGAAAACCTCCTGGTAGTGTGTGCTTTCCCACTGTTTGATTCATGCTAGGCTGAAGAAAAGCCTTAGAAACTGTTGAAGCTAAGCCGTTTTCTGACTTACCATTTTGCTTTCTGTATATTTACTTGATGGAAATAAAATGATAAATGCAACCATGCTTTTTATGCACCTGACATGTGGTCTGCCTGAAATTGTGTTATCCTAAACCCACACTCGGTAACAATGATGTGCAGTGGAATACAACTTTAATCCAAACTAATGGGGGCACAACTTAAAAATAACTAATACGTAATGGAGAGATTGGCGATTTATGATGTTTTACCATCACACGTGGATGATACATTGTAACACTATAATAAAGTATTTGACTTCTGTCTCTAGTTTAACTGGAATATCCAATCATGTTCCTTAAAGTACTTACACATTTGCCTTGACCAGATCATGGAATCATAATGAGGTGTTTAGGGATCACTGTCCTAATGAAATCATAGGCCTTGTAACCCTGTGGGAGCTTTCCTGGTTCCAAAATCTCAAAACCTTTGTCTTTTCTTTCTGGCAAAATGTTAGCAATTTTGCCAGTCCCTGGTTCCACTTTGACTTATGGATAGCCCTCTGGGAAAAATTGTTTTGGGCCTTTGCTAGGACTTCAAAATTTGATACTGATTTACTTGCATATAAATGGAAAGTAAACATTCCTGCACCAGATTAATCAGGAGGCAAATTCTAATTATTTCCATGAAAAATTAACAACACCAGACCCTCCTGGATCTGGAACTTAGGGAAGCAAATTAAAGGTGAAACCTGTCAGACTCGAACCCGTTTAAAGAGCACCATTCCCAGTCATTTGACTTTCATGCACAAATTACCCCTTCTTGATTGATTCTGGAATTGTATTTCATTACTGCCCTCTGCAGTTAGTTTTGCATTCTGAGCTGCTAAAATCTGCAGTGTATACCAGAGCTTCTATAGCATTCCTGGTGTTGCTGTGGACCCAGGGCTGTACTGCTGACATCATTGTATGGCAGAGGAGTGAAAACCTCACCTCACACCTCAGTACAGTGAAGTTGCAGTAGTTTTGCAAGGAAAACTACATTACTAGGTGTACATACTGTGGTCCCTCTTCACCAAGACACCCTGTTAGCAATGCATTATGCCAAATTCCAGAAGCCTTGTCAGTATGTTTTTGTAAAACTGACTTCTGCCTGTGTAACAAAGCATGGGGAGTGAGAGAAGATCGAGTTGCTGTCAGTCAAGACAGCTGTCCGTTTATTCATTGGTGTGATTAATGTCTATACCTTGATCATTTGAAAGCAGTAATGCCTCCGTTACCCATGCCATACTGGTGCCTTTACGTCTTTTTGTAGTAAAGCACCTGGTAGTTACCTAGATCAAAATCCCTTACTGTTCCTCCTTCTCGTGCCTCCCAGACATCAGCATGGCACCAAGGAACACCAAAGACTAGTTTTCATACCATATAATACAAACAATGTGTTTAGATGTGCTATATGTGCTATGTGCACTGTAGAGGGGTTTAAAAACTGGGCTATTTTCAGAGAAATTCTTCTTTGAAAAATGAAACCGGGATTTCATGCTTGCACAGACTGGTGGTACAATATGGCACCAGAATTAGTCTTTGGTGTTCTGTGGTGCCATGCTGATGTTGAGGAGGCCCAGAACAGAGCAGCAGTAAAGATTTTCCACTTTACTACAGAAGCTGGTGCTGACAGCAACTCAGTCTTAACTCACTCCCCATGCTTTGTTACAGAGGCAGAAGTCAGTTTTACAGAAAACATACTGACAAGGCATTTGGATTTTGGCATATTGCATTGCTAACAGGGTGTCTTGGGAAGGGGAACATGGTAAGTACACCTAGTAATGTAGCTTTCCTTGTAAAACTGCTGCAACTTCACTGTACTGCACAGTGTGAGTTCATTCCTCTGCCATACAGTGATGTCAGTGGGAGCCAGCAACCCAGCATCTGATCAGCAAATGCAAGTGCAGCAGTGCTAAAGCAGGGCTCTAAAACAAATGCAAACTATGGAAGGCAGAGTAAACCCTGGCCAAAAATAACAAATGCACACACCATTTCGGGCCTAGTACTGCACATAATGACTACAAACTGTAACTTTTGGACCATCATGAAATGTGCTCTTTAAATAATAAGTGAGGGCCCAATCAGTACTGAGGAAAAACACATTGTCAATGCCCTGAACTCATATTTTATCTCTGCTGGAGATGTATTTGACAATCATAAGTAAAAATCAATTTTCTCTCCCCAAGTAGAACAATTTACTTAGAGCCATCTGTCTCTGCTACAAATTTATATTTCAAACACAAAATCATAATATCACAATCAACAAAAGCTCTCCACAAACAAAAGTAAAAAAATCTATAGGCCCTGACTTACTGTAATTAAATAATGGTTATTGAAGACTGGGAAGGGTATTTGGGTGGTCCTTTTGCCTATTTATTTAATCTGTCTTTCCAATGAACTCTCATCGATTTGGAATTTAGCCTATCTCATGTGATTGTACAAAACTGGAGAAATAACCAATCTGAACTACTACTGCCTTGTATCTAACACACTGGGATCAGTTAAAATCCTTGAGAGAATAATGAACAAAGAACTCAAGACATTCTTAAAAAATATTAGCCAGTCTAGTGGTGCAGAGGGCTGAAGTGCTGGCTGCCTTACCTTGCATCCGTGACCTGGGTTTGGGAGCGGACTCGAGTCATCGGGATGCCGGCGGGGGAGGGTGAGGCAGGATTGAGCAGCCATGGGCAGCTCTCCTCTCAGGGTGGTTGTCGCCCTCCCATGGCTCTGCCACCGCTGGGTGGAGGTCTGGTGGCTGGCGTGAGGCGGGAGGGGTGGTAAGTTGTGGGAGGGTGTCTCGAGCTATGGCGTACGCATGCCTCCACATGTGCTAGCCCAGCCAAGAATGGGGCAGTCAAAAAATGGGAAGAAAATGCAAAAGATGTATATGGAAAAAATATATATCAGTACAACCTTGATTATCCAAATGCTCTGGGAGACATCAGATTTGTTCACATAATCAAGAGTTCGGATAATTGGGGGTCCATAAAATTAGACAAATGAGAGTTGGTGGACAATTACATAGTTTAGATACTAGTGAGAGCTGGATAATTGGGGTTTGGATAATCAAGGTTGTACTGTATTAATATCCTCAAGTCACTGCAATCAGGATTTCACTTAAATTGTAGTACCATCTGCAGTCACCAAAGTGGAAGATGATCTGTCATCTGCTCCATGCTAAAAGATGGTTGTTTTGCATCTGAGCAAGGCCTTTGATATGGTAAACTATGGCCTGCTGTTATCTAAACTAAGCAACTCTGGCATTAGCCCCACCCATATCTCTTGGTTGGTTTGAACATTTTCACAGGTCACCACCAAAGGGTTAAATTACATTAAATTGTGTCAGATGAAGCTGCCATTAGAAAAAGTGTCCCTCAAGATGCTGTGCTTGGCCTCCCATTCAATTTATGTATTCACAATGTCAACGATGGTCCCAAAAGGCAAATTAACACTATTAAGCTGATAGTACTCCATTTACAATACTTGCATAGGCCTTCAGCAAACAAAGAAAAAGGGATTGACAATGTGCCTTCAACACACAACAGCTTAACGTAATCAGGGATAGACTGCTAAGGAACTCCAGTTGAAGCTCAAGTTTATTTTTAATGGGATGTTAGTTATTGAGCCTATGCTCATTTCTAATAGTGTACCAGATACCTTAAAGCAGTGTAGATAAAATAATAGTAAATAGTAAAATAACAACACAGTTACAATGTTACAATCTCATACTTACAATAAAATTTCAACTGTGCAGGGATATAATGTAGCGCGTAATAGCGAGCGACATTATAGCTAACCCAGTACAGTGCTGCACCAGTGGTGAGTGAGTGAGTGAATGGTGCAATACCGCGATACTGCTGTGCGGTATTGCACTCCTTTCTCTCCCAGGCAGAGGATAAGACCTCTGCTGGGAATGGGTCCTGCTGACTAGCTACTGGGGCTCAACAGACTGAGCCACAGCAGCAGGGAACCCAGGTAGTGCTTCTTTGAACAGGTTTAATTCCGGTCCCAGAAACTTTTATATTTTAAAACTTTGTGTGCTCCCGACTTGAATCCCCTCTGGGTTGAGATCTACAGTGGAGGAGGTTTGGGGGCATAGCAAAAAGTGCACTGTCGTGCAGCACTATTTTGCCATGTGGCATACTATTGTGAGCATTATGACCCGTGCCAATTTCAACTACATAGTGGTTAAAAAAACATTTAACCAGATTGGCATCAAGTGTCATTTGTTACAAAGTGTTCTTCTAACTGTTTGGTTCATGGTACATATGAACATACAAAATTGCCAGCAGAAACAGGCCTCACAGTCTATTAAGTCTGCTTGAGTGTGCAGCTATCACCTCATCTAGAGCTGCCTCTCCCACCCCCTACCCACCTCTTCCCAGTATCCCTTCCCCTTCCACTGTCCCAATCCTCTTGAAACTGCCCACCATCATACAGGACACAACTCATCTGGTAAGGTGTTTCATTTGTCCACCACTCTTTCTGTGAAAAATGCCTCCTCATCTCCTCCTGAATCTTCCCTCAATCTCAGTCCATGCCCTTTCATGTCCCTCCCCTTCTCATCTGAAATCCCTTCTGTGTTGGTCTTGTTTATCCCTTTAGATACTTAAAGGACTTGATCATACACCCCATCCATCCTCTCCTCCAGTGAATACATATTCAGCTCTCCCAGCCTGTCCTTGTAGGGCTTGCTCTTCAATCCCTGGATCATCTTTGTAGCTCTTCACTGCACCCCTCCAACAATCTGATGTCCTTCTCAGGAATGAATGCCAGTACTGAAGTAGAAGCCATTTCAGTGAGCTAAGCAACTCACAGTAGTGGGTAGTAAGAGTTGCTCCAGTACTGGTAGTGTGATCCCACTCCACAAGAGTGGTAGCAGGAAGGAGGCAGGGAACTACAGACCAGTCAGTCTTACCTCAGTAGTGGGCAAGATTATGGAGGCACTCCTTAAGGAAAGGATAGTGCAACACCTGGAATCCATAGGAGCACAGGATCCAAGAAGGCATGGGTTTACAAAAGGAAGGTCCTGTCAAACTAATCTCATAGATTTCTTTGACTGGGTAACCAGAGTGGCGGACCAAGGAAGCAGCTGATGTCCTACCTTGACTTCAGCAAAGTTTTCGATATTGTTCCACACAGAAGATTGATTTAATAAGCTGGGTAGGCTTGGGGTAGGTCAGAAGTTGGTCAACTGGGTGGCAAACTGGTGTGATGGGCAGAAAACAGAGAGTGGTGATAAAGCGGTATACAGTCAGAAGAGTTGCAAGTCACTAGTGGGGCACCTCAGGGATCAGTCCTGGGGCCAGTCTTCTTCAGTATCTTCATCAGTGACATTGCAGATGGACTAGGGGTAAGGTTTGTCTGTTTGCAGATGACACCAAGATCTGCAACAGAGTAGATGATCCAGATGGGATGGGCAGAATGAGAAGAGATCTGGATAAACTGTCAAAATGGTCAGAAGAGTGGCAACTGGGGTTTAATGCAGAGAAGTGCAAGATTATGCACATAGCGAAGAGAAACCCTGAAGCCATCTATAATCTGGGAGGAGAGTTGCTGGCAGTCACAGGGAAGAAGAGACTTGGGCATCATCATCATCGATGACCTGAAATCATCCAAGCAGACCACTAAAGCAGTAGGTAAGGCTAGAGAGATGCTGGGGTGTATTAGTAGGGGTCACAAATCATAAGAGGAGGTAATAATCCCTCTTTACAAGATGCTAGTTAGGCCCCATCTGGAGTACTGCGTGCAGTACTGGAGACCACACCTTCACAAGGACATTGACCAAATTGAGGCAGTCCAGAGAAGGGTAACCAAAATGTTGCAGGGACTGCATCAGAAAACATATGAGGACAGATTAACGGAGCTCAATATGTATACCCTAGAGCAAAGGAGGGAGAGGGTGATATGATTGAAACATTCAAACACCCTAAGGGCATTAACAAGGTTAAAGAGTCTAACATGTTTCAATATAAGAACAAGCATTTGTCAATGCTGAATGTTTGCTTGCTGGTATTAGCATTAGAAATGCAGGAGTTAGACAGATGCAGAATAGGAATGGCAGTGAAGTATTGACCTTCACGCCAACCCCACCTCCATCCTGTAGAGATGAACAGGTACTGGGGTAAGTTTTGGGTCATTGCTCATGGACGGTCATGCCATGTCACCTCACTCTATTCTGCAGACACCGACATATGTTGAGGTGTGCCTTAGGGTGTTTGGCTTTACAGTCACCCCATTTCATAAGGACATATGGTGAAATGGGTGCAGCTTAGGAGAATGGCATGAAGTCTGGGGCCGAAGAGTCTAAGGTACACCTTGATGTCTGTCAGTGGCTGGGGGGTGGGGTGGGATGGCATGAACAGTACAGTCAGCAATACAAAGGCACACCCGATGCCTGCCAGTCTGTACAGGGTAGGATGTTATGGTTAGAAACCCTAATGCCTCAGGCTTTTGTTGGTATTTGCACTATAAATTTTCAATATGGCCTTTTGTGACACCACCTCATGAAAGCATTTGGGACCTCTTCTCATGAAGAGTGGCAGTGTATTTTGTCAATGTGTCCTGAAAATTGTGTTCCAACAGCGACAGTGCCATTCTGCATACGCCACATGTACGAAAACACAGATCGGGCAGGATGTGAAGAATGACAGCTGTACCATCCATAGGGAAGTGTGAAGAGATGGCAATGTTGAAAATCTGTAGTGGGAATATTAAAAATGCTCTACTTCTGAGCATACATAGAAACTGTGCAACACATGTGTGTAACACAGTCATTTTGTGGACTTCGCCACAAAATTTTCAACATAGGCATATTAGGACCTCTGCTCATGAACAGTGTCACTGTGATTTTCTCAATGTGTCCGAACACTGATTTCCCACAGCAACCATGCTATTCTGCGGAAGTGCAAACACACATTACGGCCAGGATGTGAAAAATGACAGCTGTGCTGTTCATAAGGAGGAGCCAGAAAAATGGCAATGTTGAAAATCTGGAGTAGAAAATATTGCAATAATAAAGTTACGAGCTTGTTGGAAATTGCACAACACATGCCGTAACACAGTCATTTTATGGACTTTCGGCACCAAATTTTCAACATAGGCATTTTAAGACCTCTGCTAATGAACAGTTTTACTGTGATTTTTGTAATGTGTCCTGAACATGGATTTCCCACAGCGACCAAGCTATTCTGTGCCAGAAGTGCAAAATACATGTCAGCCAGGATGTGAAAAATGACAGCTGTACTGTTCATAAGGAGGTGTGGAAAATGGCAATGTTGAAAATCTGGAATGAATATATTGTAAATTCACAAAGTTATGAGTGTGTGTAGTAACTGCAAGCACTCTCGTAAAATAGTAATTTCTTGGATTTTTCCACCAAATTTGCAACTTAGACTTTTGGGAGCCCACCTCACAAACACTAGCACTGTCATTATGTTGCTCCATCCCGAAGGTGATTCCGGCAGTGACTGAGAAATCACCTTTGGTACCAAAAAACACAATGACAGTGGCTGATTTCATGAGGAGGGGTCCCAATAACCTCATGTTGAAAATTTGGTGCCACATCCCAAAAATGCCTGAGATATGCACCAAAGTTGAAAAACCCTATTCATGCCATTGTACAGCTTACCAGCATTTCCTTAGTTCGCGGTTGGCTTTGAAGAGTGCAGGCGTGTTCCCGGTCCATCAAAGATCATTGCGCTGGGCTCCAGAGGTAAGTATAGAGTGAGGGGTGTGGGGAGGCAGGGTGAGCAGAGGGTGGGCGCAGGTTGGGGAGGGGCCACGGGACTCCATGTGGGACCGCTTTTTTGTTTTACAGGAAAAACAAAGCAAAAAAAAAAAAATCGCGGAACTTTTTTTTTTTTTTAACAGGAACATTTAAATGGATATTTGGCACACTGGGGTGGGCCCCAGTGTGTCAACCTAGTGTTTTGTTGGGGGCAACTGTAGCCGACGTGGGATTGGGCATCTCCTCGGCACAAACCTGCTTTTTGGGGGGACATTATGCTGACGGGGAGTGGGTTCCCGGCCGCACATTAAATGTGGATGGGGAGATTATGCCGATGGGGAGTGGGCTCCCTGTTGGCAAATCAAACTCAGATGGGTGCTGAAGCTGAGAGGATTGGGCACCCCTCAGCACTGGGGTCTGATTGATACTGTTTGTGAATGCAGCGGCAAGCCGCCGCCATGTTCACAAACAGTACTATGCTAGCTAACATTCTGCCCTGCAATGATGGGTCGCTTCTCTCACTGCAGCAGAATAACTGATGCTAGAATGATGAGGTGGCCCCTGATTGCTGCGACAAAATGTTTGTACTTGGTGGCACTTTTGGGACCAATGTCATCTGCACACTGTGCCTCCATTGGTCCACCAGTGTCAAGCCCGCAAATGCAGTGCCTTCCTTGGCTGACACAGTGCCACGCCTCACAACCTGCTTCTCTCCTAAGCTGTCGCATACATGTTTCTTGTGCATGCACGCATGCAAACATAAAAGTAACAGGACAAGAGGACACAGCATGAGATTAGAGGGAGGCCGATTAAGGGGTACTGTGAGTAAGTTCTTTTTATAGAAAGAGGGGTGGATGTATGGAACGGCCCACCTCAGGAAGTGGTGGATATGAATACAGCGCAGGGCTTCAAACTGTCATGGGATAGGCATAAGGAGCAATACAAATGAGTATGAATAGAGAGGCCATTGACAGAGCAAAGGCCGATGGCACATTTATAAGGTAGAAAAAGAAACGAGAGACTAGATGGACCTTTGTGGTCCTTATCTGCCATCAACTTCTATGTTTCTATGTGGCAGGTAGCAATCCTGGTGAAATAGGTGATTTATTCCAACATATGGGACCACGAGCAGCAAATGATTGGCTCCTCTTAATAAAGAGAACACAAGACACTTCAAAGTTAAGACTATTTGAAGAATGTGTGTCCACATGGGAATTCCTTCCAGACACCAGGGTCCGGATTCAGGAAGAATAACACAGGGCTTGCATCAATCCCTGAGTCAAACCCAGCAAGTGGAGCAGCTGCACCAAAAATGTTGCCACAACGTGCACCCAATTCAAGAAGAGTGGGCACATTCATGCCAATGTTCCTGCTTTACAGCAATTTGCATCAGTTATTTGGCACATGCCCTTAAAATGGGTACCTGAGGTTGCCACAAGCTAGACCAGAAAATGCTGGAATAAGTGGCGGCAATCAACGACAGGATTGAGAATCCTGATCACCAGCCAGGAATGCCACAAGCCCCATGCACCATGTGTTCAGTACACTCAGGGCTGTCAGCATTCTCAGGACTTTTCAGAACTGGGCCCCAGATCTCTTAAATAAACGGAGGCTTTCCCTTTAATACATTTTTTATTAATAATAGAAGAAGCTCCTTTCTTTGTTCCAGTAGAAGCCATTTCAGTCAGTTAAGCAACTCACACTGGTGGGTAGGAAGAGATGCTCCTAACATAAAACATGCAAGAAGATTTGTTGAAACATCCAATTTGATTAACTGATCAACACCAACCCCTTTCAAATATAATATCCACATACTCTATAATGGGCATAACCATTAGATCTACAATACTCTTCTTACAGCCAGTGATTATGAATGATGGTGTCTGTAGAGGAATCCTAACCTAGGGACAACCCTTCTTACAATACTGTCAATATGATGTTTCCAGGTGAGATACAAGTTCAGCCATACCATCAGGTATTTATACACAGGGATCTGGGACAACTGGACTGTGACCATTGTTACAATTGCCAGCTGATCCTCCCCTGCAGCTGACCTCCTGTATGACTTAAATAATGTCACCTCAGATTTTTTGCATTCAAACTGTCTCTCCCTCCCACTTTCCTTTCCCATTCTCTTTCCAATCCCCTGCCACTGTCTACCCCTTATCTCTGCCTCCACCACCACACTTTCTTTCCTTGTCTCTCCCCTTCATATTATGACCTCTCCCTGTTACCTCACTACTCCTGCACACATCTTCCTCCGTCATTCCCTAGCTGGTGCCATACAATTGTCCCTCTGTGGACAGCTGTACCCCATGCACCTCCCCTTACTGTCCCCTTGGTTTAATGTCTCAAGGATGACACCTCTGTCACTTCTACGTTGACCCATCTCACTTATGTTGTGGCATTAGTGACTGTTTCCATTACTCTGCTATGACAAGGGCATTTGATCGTATGCATTTTCTAGCCCTTGGTCCACTGGGTACCCACCGTTGCACCAACTGCAGCAGTGCCATTACCTTGAATGTTAATTTTGTATTGCTTGCCATGTGATACTTGTGACTGCCTCCAACTTCCACTGCTTGACAAGGTCAATCTATTTACTGCTCTTTCTAGCCCTTTGAACCATTGAATTGCACGTATGGGTGTGTCTGTTGGCACCAGTGGGTCGTGGTCTTCACTAAAATGTCTCTTACATTATTAACCTTTTGTAACTGCAACATGGAAGTGTAGTAACTATGTTAATTTGTTCACTGTTTGTATTGTTCTGTTAAGCCTGACGTGGAATCTCTGTAAAAGAGTCTCTGACTCATAGGTAATGTAATCTGAAAATTTAATAGAGGAATAAAAACCAAATAATTTTGGATCAGAAAGTCTTGTAGCCCATTAAAGACCAGAATGAGGTCCACCTGTATCTTAGAAACAGTTGGACTCAAACTATACTGAACCATATTGTCAGCATTCATGTTTACCCCCATTTCTGGAAACCATTGCTCGCATCATTCCCATAAAAGGACAACAGCAGGGGCCTAATACAAACCCCTATGGACCTCCCTACTAAACTGCCTCAAATCTTATCTCAAGTCCCGTACTTCTACTGACTGCCTACATCCTGTTAAACAGCTCTGAACCAAGTCAATGACAACTCCTTTATGTCCATGTCATGAAATTTTCTTATCATGATGCCATGACCTATGGTGTGAACACCTTAAAGACGAAGGCTATGTTAAATAAACAAAAACATGTACTGGGCTAACATTTGTTTCAGTGCACCACTAACACTTACCTTTAAAGAGCTAGTCAATAAAAATAGCAGAAAAGATATTGTTACACATTTTAATAGGCATTTAGCTGTAACCTTTATTTCTGAAGAATTATTTTTCCTATTGCTCATTAGAAAGTTTTTTTATATGATAGTATTATGTTGAATGAGTGGAATATTGCTCTACCTGGCAGCAGACATATCTTTATTTATTTATTTATTTAATTAATTATTTTATTTATTTATTAGATCATCGGTTTACAGACCTTTGAGTCATAGACTCATTTACAAAGGCACCTCGTCAAGAGAGCAATATATCACAGCAAACAAAAAATACAGTACATAACACTTACTGTAGATTAAAAGCAACCAGTGTTACAGGCATTCACTGGTGGTACACACTTGGTAATAGGTAGATCACAGTAGTCATAATATAGGTACATGAATACCATGTCAGGTAGCAACCAGAGATATTTTATTACATTAGTCAGCAGATGTTGCATAAGACCCCAGGTATATACAGCAAAAGTAGACAGGGCAGGCCCAGCCTAGGGGTGAAGGTAAGGGCAGGTGGCTGATTATGTGCAGTTGCAGCAGCGAGTGGTTGGCAGATGGCTTCTGATGGAGACCTTGAAAGGACCAAACTTAGTGGAGTCAGCTATATTGGCTTGAGGAATTGAACCAGGAGGAGCCCGATAGCAAAAGGATCTATCAAGTTCTATTCCGCCCACTACATCATCATCACAGTGACTTCACTGACAGTGACATCACAGATGACTGACTTGGGAGCTACTGAGTGGCTCTTTCTGAGCAGCTGTGATGTCACAGCCAGTTAAGTCACAATTCTGATGATGAAACGGGAGGAACAGAACAAATATGGAGCTGCCAGTCAGAGTGCTATTCCACATATCACATCCACTAATATCAGGTAAACAAATATTCTACTTAACCAAAGGGGAAAAAATAATACAGTTGTAAAAGGTAATAGCTGACTGCTTTTAAAACAAATATTAATTTTAGGTGGCACACTAGCTATCTAAACCAAAAAATGAACCTATAGCAGTTCCTTGTGAGAACACAGAGATAAATGCAGGCAACATGAGTTTGCTGTGCAAATTTTTATTTTCACCATCACAAAGTCATTCATTACAACACAGTACACATGACCATTGCCATATCTAAATTAGAGCATTATTAGCTTCACCAGGTGTTGGTATGCACAAGATTCTCAGCCACCACAAAATTTGCACCAAATATAGGCAGTTCCACCTCACGTGGTGCCAGTATTAGGGCCTGAGTCACTATGGCACCAAATGTCTTCGTCTCTGACCCTCTTTTGTAGGTGGACTCAGCACCCCATGCCCCTTCATGGGGGCTGTGTTCCCCAACCCCCAACTATAGATACTAACTCTGGGGCTGACCTTGGGGAGTGGGTGGTGAACCCGACATTTAGTGTGTTAGTGACTTGGCACCCTGATGACCTGCAGTGAAGTTAGGCAGAAGGGTTTGCTGTTCTGACAGGCAGATGATATTGGTTGCAGCCATTAATCCACAGGACTAATTGTTTTCAGGACTCTGGGCAGACTAGGTGGGCCAAGCAGTCCTTATTTGCCATCAAATTCTACGTTTCTATGTTTCTAGGACTTGTATTTGAAGAAGATGCATGGTCACTGAAATATAAGCGAGATGCGATCATTGTTGAACAGTAGCAGATCGGAGGAGATCCAAGTTTTGAGCTACAAAATTATTGCCAGAATACAAGTCCAACATTTGCCTCAACAAGCCCAGGACCATTTGCACAAAGGACAAACTCCCAAAGTCCCTGACATGTAGAACTATTAACTTGGCTGTGAAGAACAGGGATGTTAGAGCACTGAGGTGTTCTTGTAGCATCACAGAACCACAAGAGCAATGCTTGAGTAGAAATATGCTGTCACTAGAACACAAGGTATACTAGCAACCAATTTTCAGTTAGAGTGTTTTTTATCTTGTAGTATAACACACGATTTGTCCATTTTGCAAACTCAAATCAATATATTATTTATACCATTAGAGATGAGCATTTACTCAATTGTACTGCCTACAACAGATGCATAAAAATGTAGGATTTAAACACCAAGGGTTGGATTTTGAAACGAAGGATGTTGATGGACAGTAGGGGTAACATTTTGTGAACCATTTTTCATGCTCTTTCTATCTATACAGACTCAGGGACCTGTTTGGAATCAGGGGCAGATGTGGGGGAGGATGGGGATTGATTAGTTTGATGTTGGGTTGTCTGTTCTGAACTTCTGTGGGAGGAGAGTATGGAGGTGTTTAATTCCTGAATGGGTATGGTTTTATGTGATTACATCTTTCAGTGTTTTCTTGTTCTTAAATAGAAAATCGTAGCTGCAGAATTGCTCACAAAATAGTATGGACAACTCCAAAGTTGCTGGTAAATCAGATTTGGAGTAACATAGATCATGGTTGGCCTTTTACATAGGGTCCTGGAACATCAGTGATTTGAAATCCCATATTAAACGTAAGACCGTGTTAGCCAAAATTAAAAGTATGAAAACTGATGTTATCTGCCTACAGGAGATGCAAATGAGTGAGGGTGAAGGTAATCATATGCAAATAAACTGGGGTGTGGGGTGAAGAATGGTATGGATTCTACTTTTCTGCAAGGTACTGCTATATGGTTTTGGCCTCACTTTCCTGGGGTAGTTACTAAGGTGAGTGCTGACTCAGGGGCAGGTATATTCTGGTGCAGGTGATGAACATGGGACATAAGGTGGCTATTGGCTCCATATATGATCACAGTGTCACCTGCCCTTACTTCTTCCACTGGTTCTCATTGCAGATGGCAGACTTTGAAGGGCTGTAGATATTATGTGGTGATTATAATTGTGTCAGGGACACAATATTAGATAGATCCTCCAAAACTATTACCCCATGTCCAACAATGTAAAGCATTTATTCAGCTGATGTCGGACCATGTCTTGATAGATGTATGGAGACACACGTCCCCTGCAGACAGAGACTATACATACTAATGTCATTCAGCTGCCAGCTATGCCAGATTAGATGCCATTTTGATTTCCCAAAACGAATCCTTTCTATTCACTCTGTGCCGCATGATTCTATCTTTGTCACAGATCATGCTCCTGTGTTTCTTAATTTGCAAGGCTGGGGGTCTCCCAACAGATAAGCTCTGGAAGTTAGAACCGGTCCTTCTAAGAAAACCTGAATTTATTCCCATATCAAGGAGCAGATACAAGTGCATCTCAATCATAACAGCAGAGGAGATACATCTGTTACTACCAGGTGGGAGGCACTGAAAGCAGTCTTGAGAGGGGCCATCATTTCATACTCCTGCCACAAAAGAAAACTGAAACCCCAAACTGACTACCCTGGAACAACAAATATCCCATGTCAAGAGGCTACAAAGTCCACTCCCACACCTGATGATTATCAGGAGTTGAAAACATTGAAGTGGGAATAATGTAAGTGATCTAGCTCTAAAACAGAATGTGCTATCTTAATGATCCAGGCAACAAACTACTTTGAAGGAGATCTGGAGGAAGTTGCTGACATGGCAGTTAAAGCACAGAGACAGTGTTAAAACCATAGCCCAAATTAAAGGTAAAGACGAGGTACCAAATACACTGATGGGGACATAGGGACAGCTTTATGGCATTCTGTCAGGAACTGTGCATCTCTGAAGTGCATCCAACAGAGAGGATATTCAGGCTTTCTTAACAAAAGCCATGATCCTCACAATTGATCTACAGAGTAAGCATAATATGGAGAAGGATATTACTTGGGATGAAATTTGAAAGTTAAACATCATCTTAAGGGGGGGACATTGGGGCTGGATGGATTCTATATAGATTTTACAAGGCCTTTGGTATGGAGCTGCAGGAACTGCTTTGTGCTAAGATATCACAGTGCCTGAGTGTGGCAGGTTGCCACCATCCACGTGGTCAGCCATTATCACTGTTCTCCCAAACCCGGTAAAGATCCAGTGCTTTTTGGATCATACAGACCAATCTGCCTGCTTACAGCAGACTATAAAATCATATCCCGGATGCTGGCCTGCAGGTTGGAACCAAACTCCCCACAATTATATATGCTGACCAGGTTGGTTTTGTACAGGGCTGCCAAGGTAAGCCCAATGTTGAGAAGGCGATGAATATTATTTGGTGGTGGGCAGGATGGGGTCCAACCCTGGGGTAGCTGTCCTGGTCCTCAATGCTGTGAAGGCTTTGACCACATGGAGTGTGTGTACATGTTTGCAGCTCTCAAGAAACTTGGTTTGGGAGAAAATATGTTAAATGGATCTCAGCACTGTACCAGAGTCCTGTGGCCCAGGGTTTGGTAAATAATAGGCTTATGATACTATTTTCTCTCCAAGGGAACCAGGCAGGATGCCTCCTGCCCCATTGTTATATGTTATGTCCCTTGAGCCACTGGCTGTGGTAATAAGGGCTGACCTCAGATTAAAGGCTTTCAATCAGGCCAGCAGCATTACCAGGTACCATTATTTGCTGATGACCTTTTGATTTACCTAGGTAAGCCCAATGATGGTTTTCCTAGAGTACATCAAATTCTGAGTATAGCAGCATTTATAGCCATAAAATTAACTGGACCAAAGTGAAATTATGCCTGTTGGGCAAGGGCTGCACATACACACACACGGTCCATAATTCCTTGAATATGAAAGTGGTCAATACACTACAATACTCGGAGTAAACATTGCCAAAAAGGTTCCAAATTATTTCATGACAACTATGCTAGATTGGTCAACTGCATAAAATATGACTGTGAGAGGTGGAGGGCCTCAGTATTACAGGTTGAGTTAACACTATTAAAATTAATATACTACCCAAATGTCTTTACTCTTTCAGAATCTATCCTTTTGAGTTCCTGAAAAGTTTTTAAAATTGCTAAACTGTGTTTTACATAGAATTCTCTGTGGTAGAAAAAGTACCTTCTTACCCTGGAATATGTTGCAGCTTCGTTTACTAAAAGGGTACTGTCCAATCAGAAATATTACTACAGAGCAGCTCAGTTGGCACTCTTGACGGAGACAGCTAAGGAGAACCCACCAGACTGGCTGACACTTGAGGAAGGGTATTATGAGGCAGGTTTAATACAAGGTCATTTATTACCAGCCTTAATTAACATGTCCCTTTCTTCAAAAGGGAACCCCTACACTAGGCAATTAGTTAGGATTTAGCTGGGTGTCAACAAATTCATCAGTCATCCAAAGGGATAGCACCTCGAGAAGGCCTTATAGCAGTTTGTAAACAGATGAGAGGTTATAATGTTCCTTGCACCAAGCATTGTCAGGATGGGGTAAGAAAGGGTTAAAGCTCTTGGGCAACCTTCATGGGGGGTCAGAAATCCTGACACAGCCTGGCTCCAGACTCCTCACAGCATTATATAGATTGTTTGTGGGAGTGACCTCCCACCCCACACACACATGTCATAGCATAGGAGTGTTGGAATGATGATCTGGATATGGTGATGGGGAGGCAAGTGGCAAGCAGCAATTAATCATGTGCACACATGTTCTAGCTCCTGTTAACTGAGAAGAGTTCAGTTTATTTCTCTTTACTGGACCTACAGCACCTCACACTGAAAAGCTACATCAGTAAAAGGACTCATGATCCTGGTTGTCCTAAATGTTGTTCAGTGGATGGGGACTACATACAGTAAATATGGCACTGATGTGTAGCAAGATAGCACCATTTTGAGTTGAGATGCATAAAACTGTGGGATGGATATTGGGTGCTCACTTCCTAGTAGCCCCTTGGAGTTTATGCTGGGCACTGGAGATTCTCAGGCATTTAGCTGTGGAAATAGAGCCTGACATAGACTGTGGGAATTGCACTGATCAATGCTCGAAAAACTGTAGGACAGCACTGGCTGAGTTCTTTCCACCTACAATAGCCCACTGGCTGAATAATCTATTATTACGTAAGAGGTGCTAGAGTTATCATTTTAATAACATAGGCCAGGAGCACAGGTTTCACCACAGATGGTGGCCAGTGCTGCATGCCATCCAGTCCAATGTGTTCTCCTTTTAAGTACAGGGCTTCATCAGTTCAAATTGTCTGTGGGGTCCCCTGCCTGCTACTGCCTTTGAATTACAATGATATGTTTATAATAGTGGTTTATTGGTACCCCAGTGCTCAATAAGCTCTACCGCATCTATGTGCTTGTGCTCAGAACTGTTAGGTTTTATGCTTGTTTGTTTTTCAGCAAAACTGACTGTCTCTTCTGGAGATGCCTGTAGTCAACGTTCTTACTTAATATTGTATTTTACTACCTCAGTTCGATACACTGTTCTGTATATAAACTCTAATTCTGCAGTACTTCAATACAATATGTTTACAAAAAGTTAAGAAATAAAAGATGACTGTTCTGAAAGTGTCTTCCTGGTCTCCATGGAGACCCATTTTCACATAGGGTATTCTTAGTATCTGGTCCTGTATTGTAGAATGCTCTGCCTCATGTAAGCCTGGGGTCCTTGAGTACTGCTGTGCACCTCATGGAGGAGGCCAGCCTGAGTTCTTTCTGTTGAAGGACAATTGGGTGTTGAAGATAATGATGCAGTGCATCCACCAGGGAAGCAATATGGCATATCTAATGGGTGACGCCAGAATATTACTCCTCCATTAATATACATCCTCCAACCACACACAGCATCTTCCTAAAAGCAATGACAATGACTTAGCAGCAATATTCAATACACCAGACTTAAAATGCGAAAGCAAGCAGATTTATTAAAAGGACACAGTAGTAATGAAAAACAGGACAAAAGGAAAACGAGAATAAAATAGAAAGAACATATATCTCTAAATTATATATGCACTGCAACAACCACCATCACGGCTGCTGTGTTTGCAGACCTCACCAAGCCATTTGAGCTTGTTGACCATTGCATTTTGATAATATATTACTTAGAATTTTTCAGCTGATGTTCTGTGGTTTATAGATTACCTAAACATCAGTCTTGCAAAATTCTGATTGATGGTTCTTACTCTGGTGATTGTAAAGTTTCTGTGAAATACCCAAGATCTATCCTTGGTCATTTATTGTTTATTTTGTTTATTAATTCCCTTCCTAAAGTTTGCACTCACACCAAGATTAAATGTGCCACATGTGCAAGTGCTGCAGGTCCTTCTTGGGCTGAAGACAGATGCACCTTCTTCCCCCTGGCTCCCCAAATGACTATTTGTGGGGACCAAAGAAGAAGATGCTTCTGCCTTCTGGGCAGCACTGAATCTCTGGCTGCTCAGTAAGGGGCTGCTGGCGTCTTAGAGCCCTTTAAGTTAGGCCACTAAATTGTGGGGAAGCTGCATGCTGAAGGTCCATAGGTCTCTCTGTCATTTTCAAGTTTAGGCTGCAAACCCCTTAAAGAGACAGATGTATTCTAGCCTAGATGTGTCCCTCATAGATTACATAACAATCTGCTTTGCCTATAGTTTATTGATTTTACTCACTGATATTTACTGAAACACTTAACTCTGGTGATTTTTTTTTCTGCCGTGTCCTTCTTTGACTCTTTTGATTGTGATTTCATAATGGGCTCTGAGCATTTGGAAGGGTGCAATATACATAAAGCCCTACTACTCTATGGGTGGAGGCACTGTGCAAACTACATTAGAATTTTAACTTAACATCTTTGGGTAATGAATCCCGCTATCATTACTGACCCAGGTCCATCAACTTTATTTGGACACATATGGCAGGGTAGTGTACTGTCATGTACAGTGACTCAGTACATATTCTGAAGCACCACCGTGATCACCTGATTACAACCTGGACATTCCCAGGAGTCCTATGTATGTCAAGAACTGTTTTGAAAAGTCCAAATGACCTTCCAGAAGGTTGACAATTGGTGACATGCTGAAGGGTTGGATGCAAAGAGGATGATATTGGTCACTAATGTCCATGAGTGTCCCAATAAAGATGACATTTGGGATGTTGTGCCAAAGGAGCTCCAGGGAACTGGGAAACTGAAAGCCCAGCATCTGACTTACAATCCAACTTCTAAAACTGTAAAGGTTACTGCCAACAGTAATAAGAATATAGATCCTTTGCAGTTACTTCACTATTACCTCCGAGGTTACCACAGAAGTGTGGCATCTGCTCAGCTAAGGAAGCACTGAAAAGACGGATAAAACACTGAGCCAGTCACAAGCAAAGAACTGCCTTGCTTGTCAGTGAAGGAAGAATTGTGCAAGACCTGCAGGCATTTGTAGCACCAGGTTGGAATGCAGTGACATCAGCAGAGTCATTATTCTGTGCAGTGGGACCCTTGATGGAGAAGGCCCAGAAGCCATTGAGAGAGTACAAAGAGTACCATAGACTGAGAATGTTCTCTGGAATCAGGCCTACCCCAGCATGGAGGAGAACATTGATAGCTGGGTAGAACAGGCTACCCAGATGGTGCAGAACTTGACCTCTTCCATTGACAAGAAGATGACAAAAATAGGTGAATGACTCAGAGGACTTACACTCAACTCCATGTGGTGCTGAAGGCCACTCCACCTAATACAATCCTGCTAGACTCTTTCTCTCTCTTCATACTTAAATGTATGTTTTGGTGTGAGAAGAAACATGGGCAAGTATTTACAAAGTTGCCATTTAAGGAACAGAATGACGGTGTCAGGCTCTTGGTCATTCTGATATGGATGGACAAACTGGCACAGAGGGCACACTGGAAAGGCAGCTATCTTATCAGTTGAAAACTTAGGCAACAACCAAGCAGAGCAAATGTTGCAAGGGCCCATCTACCCTGACCAGATGCTGACCAATCTGCATCTAAGTGACTGGTCAGCCCAGTTACTCCAGGATGGAGAGCTTATTAGAGAGTTATGGGAACAGGAAGCATGAGTGCTCAAAGAACAGACACCCGAGTACTCAGAGGGGACTCACCATGACATGCCAGTAAGCAAAACCATTGCAGTATGCCAGTTCTTCTGTGATCTGCAGGTGCAGATAGACAGATTGATGGAGTTGTTGTTGGGTCTTTAGACAGGCTGTATGACATTCTGCAGGAGAGAGATTACTTGAAGAGGACCCCCAAGGCAAGACCTGCTGTGGTGAGGGACTCACAATGGCATCAAGTTGAAATCAGTGTGTGTGTGGGTTAAGGATAAAAAAGCAAGGTGGGCCAATATGTCATCAGACAAGTAGAGAAGATATAGTCTTCTATTGTATGCTATTTGAACACTGACACCTCTACTATGAACACAGTACAGCGACACAGAGATGGTTCATTGTACTGTCACCGTTGGACCCAGCACTGCTTTCTCGGGATCTTGCACTCTCTCCAAATCAACTCTGACTCAGAGTCGATTATCTTAAGTATGGGGGTGTGTGGTACAGAGCCCCTGCATGGGGGTTCAGGGGCAAAGCCACTCCAAAAAACACAGTGTTCTCGACAGAGTTATGTCAACAGCATTTGTGGTCAACATAAATCCATCGCTGTAATGTCAGTTGACAAAATATTTGTCAAACCCGCATTGTAGAGCCTTCTTCTGTAACTGTGGGTAGCAACAGACTTAGCTATGCACTGAAGCAATGACCACTACCCGTTGTGCCTTTAATCATTATCTTGCTTGTGTATTCATCCAGCCAGCTACTTGTGAGTGCTTAAAAAGCAAAATGTGTTTTTATTAACTTGTTATAGAATCCAAGAGCCTAGCCAGGTGTGTGTCCCTCCTCCATGTGTTGTACACCAAGTGCTATAACAGTTTTTAACTACTTAAATTCTTTCTGTAATAATCTCTGTCTTCATTCTGTTTTGCTCTCTCCCTCCCTCCCTGGCTCCCCTCATCTCAGCTGATCAGTCATCTCCTGTAAGAGATGAACTGGCCTCTTCATGTTTCTTCCACTTTTGCTTCTGAGCCAGCTTGTAATAGAACCATGAACTCCTACCTGGGTAAGAAACCCTTGGTCCCTACAGCACTCACAGGGCAACTTAAGCATTTCAGTATTTTCCCGCCTGCACCTGGAAAGTAACTTTGCTCAGCATACCTTTCCTGGACAGCAATTTTAAATTAATAAATTTTAAATAAATAAAATAACATTTTCAGAGAGCTGGCAGACTAGGTAAAACTAGTTTTGATTTAAACCATCTAAAATAGTAAAGTAAATCCATGCTTGTAACATAGTAACATAATAGTAATTTATGGTCAGAAGAGACCCTTTCATCCATCGCCAGTTTAACCTTTTTTCCTTAATCCAGTATTGCCTCTGATGTCTGGACTGTTTTAATACTCAGTGCTGAATTTCTTCAGTTTAAAGTGTAATTTACCTGTACTTGTATGTGTTTGAATTTAGAATTTTAGAGGGCTAGACTGTATTCCTACTTCTGTGATAGAACTTGAACAGTTCTGAGCCTCTGCTACCACACTGGGTATTTCTGTGAAAAGACACTTTCAGAGCCAGCCCAGTGGTGTGGAGGGCTGAGGCATCACTGCCTTACCTCCTGCCATGCCGGTGACCCATGTTCACGGTGCGAGCGGGTCACTGGGGTCGGCGGGAGGGAGAGGATTGAGCCCGGAGGACAGCTCTTCTCTGCTGGGGATGGTGGGGACACAGACCAGCATTTGCCTGACTCTAGCGGTGGCTGGGGGCCGACATGCCAGGTCACATAACGTGGGGGTGGAGGACAGCTGCCCGGACGTACAGCCTGTGGATGAGCGTGCTGGGTGTCATTGGCGGTACTCACTCACACTCCACACAAGGAAAGGAAAATTGGTTCCCACTGCAGATAGATGACGATGGTCCCCTTCTGTGTGTGCCTGAGAGGACACATCACACGCTGGATCCGTGCTGGTGGGTTGAGTTGCTCCTCCCTACCATGAAGGGTAAGTCATGGGGCAAGAAGGAAGGGGGCGGATGCTTGGTGCGAGGGAGGGATGTCAGAGATAGCTAGTGGAAGCCAGGGAGAAACAAATATACAAAAAAGTTACTTTCAGTTAATTTCTCCTGTCCACCCCTGATTTCAGCGTCTTTTGTTTCTTCCCTTTGCAGACCCAGCAGGCACCTAGCTCACTGTGTCCAGCCCCACAATTTAAACTTCCACTATTTGTGACAAAACGTTTTTGTGAATTGTAAAGCAGGAAGTCTCCCATTGTTTTCAGAGCTATATCTAACCCCAGCTTGTCCAATCTCCTTCAGGCATCCTCTCATAGCCCTTTGGGCCTAACATCACCTTCAACGAGGGCTACATGCCTTCACAGTGAGAAGATCCTGCTGCCACACTCTCAGAGCCCTTGCTTGCAGGTATGGCCTGGACAGCATTCCAGGAACTCAAGGCTGTGTGGCTGTCTCTGTAAATTTTCTAAGGACAATTGCTGATTATACTGTAAAGCCACTAGAGGACAGCAAGATGTTTAGGTTGCAATCCTCTTCCACTGCTCTCTCCTAACACTTCTAGTCCTGGGTCATTCATACCTAAAGCAAATTATCTATGTCCTAACATTCAGTGGTGTGATCTGAATCTATAAGTCTGTACAAAGTCTCTACCACCCTACCCAGAATGGTTTCCATCTCTCCTACTCACACCCTTTCTGGTTCTTACCTTATCGCAGTCTCCCACTCTGCACCTATTGCCACTTCTCTCTCCACTTCCTTCCAGATACTTCCTTCAACCTGTCAATCACCCCACAGCTCCTCTTTTAAACAACCTCAGTTTCCCTACTACCACCCTCCCTCCTCCCTCCTCCCTTCCCTCCTGTATTCCCTACTCTAATTACAAAAGTCCTAAACTTCACTATTTCATCCTTGCTCTCCTCCTTCATTCATCAGGGAACATTCACCCCAACCCTGGCCCTGTTTCTTCTCCTACCCTGGCTCCTTACCCAAATAACATGTCTCCAAACCCGACCACTATAACCCTTCCTAACAGGTTGAAGCTCCTCCACCTGAACATCTGCAGCCTGCTACCTAAAATTGACCTCCTACAAACTCTTATGATTTCACACACCCCTGACATGCTAATTGTTACTGAGACATGGCTCAAAAAGCATCCTTGACAATGCCATTGCTATCCCTGGGCATTCCTTCTCCAGACAAGATCGATCGGGTCATGGAGGGGAGGCTATGTATATCCTATCCTCACAGCAGTTTACTATCACCCTATTTACCTCCATCCCCGCTACCTATGAAGCCCTTGTCACCCACATTACCCTTCCTTTCTCAATCCCAGTCTTTGTGGCTGGCATCTATTGCCACCCAAGCATTTAACCCTCGGTCACGACTGAATTCTTAGCCAACATCACCTCCCTCTCGCAATCTGATGAAATGTTCATAATGGGTGATGTGAATATAAATTGGTTGTCTCCCAAATTAAACAAGCTGCACAATAACGTCACTGCTGTAAGCCTCACTCAACTCATACTTGAGCCCATGCGCCCTAATCCCAAAACACAAAACTACACCCTGCTTGACTGGGCACTCACAACCCACCCACACTACGCATTAAATCTGATCTCCTCCTTATGCCCTTAGTGATCACAACCCCATTTTGATTACACTTAAGGTACATTGCCCCAAACTGCCACCTAAAATCATATAGCTCTGGTCCTTTAAATGCTTAGACCTTACCCCACTCAGCCTGCACTTGCTTCAACTGACTGGGCCCCTCTCCACTGCCATTTCTGCTACCAAGTCCTTGACTATTTAAGGATAAATTCATTGCCACCTGGAATGCCTTTGCTCCTTTCAGAAGGATCAGAGTCTGTGGGCTTCACCTCCCTGGATCACCCCAAACTACTGGTCTGCTTCAGGGATCGTGACCTGGCCTGGAGAAGACAGAAATGTACTAAACATCCAATCTACTATGCCAAGTACAGAATGCTATGCAATTCATGTACTAAAGTTACTATACTGGCTAAGTCCGATTATTTAAACTCCTCATTCCTGAATAACATTAACTGTGCATCTAAATTCTGGAGGGTAGTTCATGCCCTATTTTCTCCCCTCCCTCCCCTCCAGTTCTCAAAATGAATAACTCCTGGTTTCTGACCCTGGCTCAGTGGCCATTAAATTTAACACCTACTACACCTCATGTGCCACGCCTTCTAAATCTCTCTCCTCTACCACCTACTAACTTCAGCCCTTCGCCTCAGCCAGTGCCTACCCCTCCCTTTTCATTTTCTGCTATCTCCTCTGAAGACGTTCTTAGTGCCCTTCTATCCCTCAACCCTCAAAGGCTCCTCACCAGATGAACTCGATCCTAAACTTCTCCACCTTTCTGCTCCTGCAATTGCCTATCCTATCACCCTAATCCTTAACCTCTCCTTTATTTCTGCCAAGTACTCTCATCCTGGAAACATGCTGTAGTCCTTCCTCTCCCAAGAGTGGTGACACATCCACTCCTGAAAACTACTGCCCCATTTCCTCCTTCCTACCCTTGCCAAACTTCAAGAACATTTATTTCTCTCAACTATCATCCTTCCGCTGATTCCTCCTTCTTCACCCCTTCCAATCTGGTTTTCAGAAGAACCACTCAACAAGCACCTCCTCCTCAGGTTTACTGACTTCATCCTTTCAGGGATGGACGATGGCCTGATCACCTCAGCCTTCTTTGTCGACCAGCCAAAGCTTTTGACACTGCTTTCCATACCCTGCTTCTTAATTCCTCTCCTCAGCTAGCCTTGCTCCATCAGCCACCAACTGGTTTAAATTCCACCTCACTGGCAAGACTCAGTGAGTGAGAATCCTTGATTCCATCTCCCTCCACTCCCCATTAGCAATGGTGTCCTCAGGGCTTAGTGCTTGGTCCCCTACTCTTCTCATTTTCCTTAATGATCTTCCCACAGTCTGCTCATCCTTGTCTATTCACATATACGCTTGACGATACTGTTTATACAGTTCTGGCAAAACCCTGCTGCTGTGGGAAACCAGCTTACAGCATGATTTGGCTCTGGTTTGTGTCTCACCAGCTTTTTCTAGTGCCAAGAAGACAGTCTCAATGACTTTTGGCACCAGGTAGAGACTCTTTAAGCTCCTGGCCCTACCCACCTTCCACATCCTTGATGGGACCATCCTGGAGGTCACCGCCTCATTTAGATATCTGGGGGTTGGCTTGGCCAGCACCTCAACTTCTCTGTACATATCGATGTTATCCTGAAGAAACTGTGCCCCAAGCTTGGTGCTCTGTGCAGGAATCGTAGTTGCATCCTGCTGACTGCAAGGTGTGAAATTGTCCAGAAGATGATACTCCCACTTTTGACTACTGTGACGTAGTCTATGGTGCTGCTCCCAAATCTTCCCTGACCAAGTTGGACACTCTCTTTAACTCTTCTGCCACTTTGCTCTCAACTCCCTTCCCGCTCCCACCACTGTGAACTCTGTCGCCTCTAACCTTCCTTCCACTATCTCACAGACACATCTCACATTGTGCCAAACTAACCTCCAAATTCTGGTTCAGAGTGCTCCTTCCTATCTCTCATCCTCACTCTCCACCCATCTTCCCACCCACTCTCTCAGATCTAATGACGCCTGCACCTTGATGGTTCCTCACCGCCCACCCTCATCGATCAGACTGGTTTTGCCCATCACTTCCTAAAATCTGGAATTCCTCCGCCTGAAATATTACACTCCTCCTTCAACTACTCCCTACCTCTGCCCTACAGAACTACCTCTCCCTCAGCTGTTCCTGCTTGAACCTTCCTTAATGCCTATCCCAGTTTCTGCCTTCCTACCCTGACCTCTTGGCAGGGTACTCTAACATCCTGAAAGGGGAATCAGGAATTGGCTACCCTTCTCCTCATATTCAATTCTTGCTTCTCCCTCTTCTCCACCTACCCTTTTGGGTCACCCATGTGCACAATCTACCCCATCCTTTTTTACTCCAACAGCACTTGCGTACTACCTTGAGCCTGCTCCTGTACACTCATGCACTATAATGGTTCTGTTGCATTATTACTGTTTTCTACATTCATATGTTCTTTTGTAAGATTTTGGACATGTATTGTAATTTACACAATGTACCACTACTGTTTATTGTACAATACCTTGTGTTCCAGCTGTTGCATAATCTTACAATATTGTATTCTTTGTACTACCCACATACTATTATAACTGATCATTCTTCACAACCCTATGTAACCCACTCCCCAGGTCGCACCATGAGATGAGCAACTTGTTGTTCAGTGTGCCCTCCCGATGTAAACATTTCAATAAATAAATAAAAAAATGTATGCCCCCATAAACATGGATGAAATAAGTAGGCTGTACAAACACACTCTGGTTAATAGATGTATAAATCTCTAAAATACATGTATAGGTTTAGACACACATATTGCATAGGCAGTTATTTCTACTTAGCTTTTACTTCTGTTCATTTAGATTAGACTTTACTGTCACTCAGTAACTTGTCTCTGGTGGTTGATAGCATGAAACCATAGTACTACTGTGGACTCTCACACAGAAGTGTCAGATGGTCTATCGGCACCAATTAAAGTCAATAGAGGGGCTGAGTTTGCCTACCCAAATCACCATTATTCAGAATTCTATCACAAGTGCAGAGTCAAGCAAAATATGGTGTAGCAACAAACACAGGCTCACTTCATGGCTCAGTTGCCTGATCCTTGCTTTTGCTTACTTTAAAACAGCATTTTTTTCAGTAAACTCTTGCTATTCAAAAGCTCCACAGGCTAGGGGCAGCTACAGAAAGCATGGGGATAAACTCCTGCATTTGTCAAAAGGCTAATGCTTGGGCATCAAACCACACCTTCTTTAGTGCTGGTGCACTAAGCTATCAGATGGCATTTAACCATCTCATGTCCCCATGGAGACAAGCACACCAGTGCTGTGGCTATAACAACCATATAAGACTACTCTGAAGACAATTAGCCAGAGTCTCATAGCATGCTACCATTGCTTGCCTGTGTGCAAAGCAATGTTTGATATGCAAATAGAGTCAAATGTGCATATGACCTAGCAATAAATAAGAAATACATTTGAAATAAACAGAGACATGCAGTAACAAAATGTGATGTCCACACCATCAGATAAATACTTGTTAAAAGTAAGAATGCAATATGTCACATGAAATTCATTAAAGACAGACAAATTGGAATACTTATGTGTTGGGTAGATTCTATTCATAAGCGTATTCCACAAAATGTGGGAATGAGAACATAATAACTCTCTCAAGTAGTCTATAAATAAAAATATGACCAGTAGACTACAAATAATAGTCGGTACTATGCATTGCTAAGGAAATCTATTTCAAGATGTTAAAAAAAAAATTGTTAAACAGAATAGAGGTGAATTTGAAAAGTCCAAAATGATTTGAAAGAATACAAAAGAAGAAAACATGAAAGAGACATCCATGATTATAGAGAGATTACAAGCTGCAACTGGTAAGGAACTAGGAAATAGGAAAATGCAATAAACCATGACTATCAGATGTTGAGAGTAGAACAGTTTGAAACCACAGATTAAAGTAAATCAGACCCTAATGACAATAATGGTACTGCCACCCACCACTCACAGGAACAGGTCTTATGGGAGGACCCCATGGCTAAACCAGTATGAATTGAGGAAATGTGAGGACCAGGAGGAGGGCAAGAGGAAGAGGTGGCAGAGGGAGAGAATGAAACGAGGAGGAAGCTGTGAGCATTACTCAGCAGATCAACAGGGTCAAATACAGTCCACATGAAAACTAAATGGAGGTAATAAGCCTTATGTCTACAGAAATGACAAGTCAAGAGTTTGTGCTAAAAGGGGTCTGATATTTGTTCTCAAGTAAAGCAAAGGTATTTAACTTAAAGTTGGACTTGTACAATATGTAAAGACAACTACACTTGCAGGTCCATTTCTAAAATATTGAAGTGCAACACCCCACAGGTTATAATATATGTTACAGCTACAACAGATGAGGGTGAAGATGGAGTAGTGAGGTAATATAAGAGAACAAACTCATTTAATCTAATTGCATCCCTAACAGCACCCCTTGTCCTCCGGTCACACATTCAGTAAATTGGTAAAGATATGTATGAGTTTTAAAAGGATGTGAAATAGGTAATAAAAAATAACAAAATGAGAGAGATGTTAAAAGGAAATACAAGTTATAAGAGATGTAACAATCAAACAGGCAGATAAAGGTGCAACAATCATCTTGTCGCTGCAGAATGTGAACCTCAGTGAGATGACTAGACAATTGAGTAATAAGCATTATTATAGAAGGTTACCTTACGGACCACACAGAAGAAAAAAGGATTGACAAGAATGCTGAGTCAAGCAAAATGACAATGAATTAAAATTTTAAAGGGTGTCTGTACCCAGTAGGGGTCACTTCAGAAATATGTGAGCCTTACTAGGGATAATGGTACTAGTGCCCCCAAATATGTTTTTACTTTTACAAAAGCACCACACCGCCTTTCTAAGAGCATACTATGTGTCCGCTTTGATGACAACTATGCCTCAGCATCTGATGAGAGTATGGATGTACAACTGGCAGTACCCATGGGTTCAAGTCATTGTGCACATTTTGCAGATCCCAATAGAAACTTTGCATGTACCGCAGTAGCAAATTCTGTCAGCCAGTGTCCCCTGTACCATCCTTTTCCTTTTGTAACAAAAATAGCTAGTTTTACCATGGCTTATTTACTGTTAATCTATAGCAGCCTTGCTATGCACATACTGTTCTCAGCACACTCTGTGTGAGCGGGCATGCTGTTGCGGTTGCTGTTCCATTAGTAGCCAGTCTAGTATTACCCAAATGAGGTCAGTTATAAACAATATGAAATTCCTGCATGTCCTGGCAAAGAACAACTGTAGGAATGTTTAGAGAGTGTTGTCAATAAAAAGAATCATTGCAAAAGTTTATGCAGTCATTTGAAACTCATTTCCATGAACACACGTCAGTCATGCGATAGAGATGCACACTCTGTACTGAGCCACCAATTGTACTGCAACCAAGAAGGAGACTGTAGATCACAGCATTAATGTTACATACAAACATACAAAATTGGCAGCAGATACAGGCCTTATGGTCTACCTAGTCTGCTCAAGTGTGCAGCATCTCAGCCATTTAGACTGCAGCTGCCCCCATCTTTATTTCCTCCTGCTTCATTCACCAACCCCCCAGCCACCCTCAGTTTGGACCCTCCTCTGATCCTGTCCCACACCCTCTTGTAGCTGCTCTCTGACCTCAAAGTGTCCACCTTCTATGGCAGCACATTCTACACCATAACCACCCTTTCTGTGAAATAGTGCCTCCTCATTTCCTCCTAAACCTTCCTCCTTCCAATTTCAGACTGTGTCCCTGGTTTCCTCACCCTTTAATTTGAACATACTCTCTGCATTTACTCTGTTTATGCCCTTCCAGTACTTGAAGTTCTCAATCATATCCCTTTCACCTTCCTATCCTCTAGGGAATACATATTGAGCTCCATCAGGCTCTCCTCATATGGCTTGTCTCCCATTCCCAGGATCATTTTTGTTGCTCTATGCTGCACCCTCCAGTAACTTAATGTTCTTTTGAGTAGGGCACTAGTACAGCACACAGTACCCAAGTGTGACCTCAGCAGGGACCTGTACAGGGCAGGACGACTTTTCTCTCCTAGAGTTGATTCTCTTTGCGACGCACCAACATTCTATTGGGCTTTGCTGCTGCCCTCATGCAATGGGCTGAGTGGTTAATTTCTCCTGTTACTAGTACTCCCAGCTCCTTCTCCTCCATTGACTTTGATAACGCACTTGACATAGTTTATTTTAGGCAGTGTATCTAAAAGCTCTTTGAAGAATAAATAAATACCTGAAGTACAGCAATGCCACACAGGCAAAGGCAGATACCATTGGCAAAGGCAGATATCATTGTATACTCAGCAACATCTCATCTGTTAGCACCCTTTGCAAACTGTGTGAGAGGCCTTTTGCACCATGCAATTCTGCTTAAAGTTGAACCAGCATAATATTCTGTGGTGATTTGCATATGCAGCCCATGATGCTTTGCATTGTGTGGGCATGTGTGATTTTGTATTTCTTGAAACTTGGCTTCCCAGCCAAATGCCCTTTGGGGTAACCATTGCCTCAGTGTTTTCAGCACAGAGGTTCTTTGTCTTTTAACATCTCATCTGTGCACATATAGCAGCCCTGTAATTATAATAGGTCAGGGTGTACAAGCCAAGACTATTAATTCTCAAATACCATGAAGGATAGGATACTCAGTACTTAAGATGGAAAAAAAAAGTAAATGTTATTCTTTAAGGTATCACAAAGGTATGATTTGATTCTTTAAAAATAAAATCTACCATACAGGTTCTGCTGTGGGTTGTTAATGAATCTGTTTACATTCAATAGCTGATAGTGTGTAGGTGACTGGGAGACAGACACAAGAAACATATACCAATTAGTTTTTACTATTTTTGGTACATGTATTTGGGGCAGTAAAATAAAAATTTAAAAGCCCTCCACAGGTAGACAGGACTTTTCAGTTGGCCATGTTGGTATCTTCTGATCTCCAACATCTCCTGTCCTCCTGATTGAGTTTTCTAAAAAAAACAACTCATGAGTTGACACTTTCTTGTAAAGGCACCCCTCTCCTTAGCCCAGCTCCAAATTAAAATGATATTATTTGAATAGTGTTGTGGCTTGAAACAGTCAGAAAGCACCACTGCTGATAACAGTTGATGCTATGTACTAAGGCTGTGCAAATAACAAATATGAATTCCAAATATCATAACTAACTGGGTACCTGAGAGAAAATACCAATTATTTTGAAGGCACCAATAGCTTAGCTGTAAGCACCTAGGGTTTAATCCCCAGAGTGGAATATGTTTTTCTTTCTTACTACAGTTTATGTAGTATGAGTGAAATTGCTAGATGATGTTAGTGACAGAGTTTCAGCAAAGTGTGAAGTTCTGTATTGCTGATAACTTGAAAAGTTCCAGCTGAGACTTAGAGGTTTGAAGGCAACTTGGGAAGCATTGCTTCTAACTCACAGACTGCTCATTATTAAAATTCAGTGTAGCCGTGTGTGTGTGGGGAAGGGGGTTCTGCACCTACTTCTGGATGTCCTTTGACACAGCATGCACCTCCAGTCAAGGAACCTTAGTACAGCAGTAGAACTAGATGCTACCAAGCAGTAGTAGGTACAGGGCCTGGGTTTGACTCCCAGTGCAGAATATTTTTCTTCCTCACTACAATTTATGTAGTAGAGAGAAACCGTTAGATGTCATTACTGATATTAGTGACAGAGTTTCAGCAAGATTTAAAATTCTGTATTGCTGATAACTTAAAAGTTCCAGCTGAGACTTTGACATGTGAATGCAACTTGGGAAACATTACTTCAAACAGACAACATACTGTATCATGCTGACTCCAGAGGCCCTAGTGCAGGAAATGATAAGGCTAAAAGTTCTGAGTGCATGTATGGTGTGGAGACCGCTTGTTTATTTTTTGAGCTGTATGTGTGTGTAGTTGTGTGTATGTGTGTGTCTGTATTGTGCAGCATCTGCATGTACATTGTTTAGTATGTCTATTTACTATACAAAAAGGACACTTCCATACCCTGGCACCACTCAGTACCTTTGATGCTTTGATTATTGTGTGTGGTACTGTATTCAGGAAGGTAAAGAAAAAATAAGAAAATGTACATACAAAACTCTAAGCCTTCCCAGGTGGTGAAGGCAAGGTTTAAACTTTATAAGTTTTGAGCACGCTGATACAGAATATGTTTTTCAGTCACAAGTTCTTATTGTACATGGTTGTCAAAGACGGATATTAATAACAATCAGGTTAGGTTTCATTAATTATTAAGGAGGCCTTAGGAATTAAGGTATACATAAGTAGATTTTCAAAGAAAGGCAATCACAGTGTCCTGTCTCAATCATACCAGATCCACATCATAATTCTTCCTGGAGCTGAAACAATTTCTTCATGAATTCAAAGTTTAAAACTTACTACTCTACACACAAAATCTATTTAAAAATCTCAAAAGAGTAATGTTGGATCTCAGAAAACAAAAGAAATGAAACCATCAGCAGGTAGGTAAGCAAAATGTAAAGGCAACTTCCACAAGTGTTATAGTACAGTATATTTACTGTACAGTAAAACGACAGTGCCTTGTAAACCACTTAGAATTAACAGAGATGAACAGCCATGATGTCAAAAGTAAGGTCTATTTGTAGAATGGGAGGGAATAGGAGGTGCACAGTCATGGCCATGGTGAGGTCCAACCACATTGCCTGTGCTAATGATATATGATGGAAAAAGAATGTTGCAGTGCTTAATACTGGATGGTGAGTGGAGGCTCGACATGTACAGGTGTTATAATGATGGCAGTAGAGCACTTCAGGACCCATCGCTTCAACTGGCATTCCTGTAGAATCGATAACACTGGGAAAGTTGAGAGCACCAATGCTTTTCATGTGATATGGAGTGCATACTAGGGCTGGGCAAAATGTGTAAATTCTGATTTCACTATACCTTTCATGAAGTTTTGTCGAATTTCACAAATGTATTTGGTCATGACTTTGACATGTATTGTGTTAATGACCTGATAGTTAGCATGCACATATGTTGTCAGATATCCTAAAAGTGTACCAATTATAATGACATTTGGATGAGTAGTTTAGGGTTCAATAGCTAACATTTGATTTTTTGTGAAATTTTTATGAAAATGTTGAGCTTGGCCACTTGTAAGGATAGATATCTACAAATTTACATGCCTAACTTTCTTGGAAAAGTAATAGAAACTACTAAATATGGTGAGATATGGTGAAGTAAATTGTATTAAGTTGCAGGGGTACTAATTTTACTATTTTAGTCTTAGTTAAATGTTATGAAAACTTCCTGAAATGTGGATGTTTGTAACTCCTTTGCTCATGTAGGTATAGATGTGACATTTGGCGTTGATACTCAATGTATCCTGGAATCTAACAAAGCTGGAGAAATCTCCTAGAGGTTAGAGTAATGAGCTGTGAATGAGCTTGGTACATCCAGCAGGGTATGATTCCCACAACCTCCATTTGTTTACTATGTGACTCTGAGCAAGTCACGAACCTCCCAGTGCTCCCAGGTTGCCCATAAAAACAGGCACTTGTGCCTAGTGGGCCTTACTTGGTTACCAAAGAATTAAAAAGTCTGATTCTGTTGTTTTAAACTTAGAGTGGAAATAGAGCAAGTTACTTATTGGCAAAATGTTCCAAAAATCCAAGGTAGTGTAATAGGAACACAGCCAGAATTCCACTTACTGTAAACATACTTATCAATACTATATCTGATAATCTGAGTTGTTTGCAGTCCTCTAGTTCCTTCTTTGTGACTATTGTGTCCCCTGGTTTTCTGTTAGCTTGATCAGATGGACTCGAGAGCAGCTTGTCCCTATTATACTATTTGTTCTTTGCAGTGCCGCACTTCCGTTAACAAGAGAGACACCTACCCTTGCACTATCAGTTATATTTTAATGGAATAGCTAGAATTCCTCCTTTTGGTTCCCTGGTCATATTCATCTAACACTGGGTCTGAGCGCCTCTATGTCCTGCACTTCCAAGTACAACAGGTTCTCAGAGTAGTAAATTTTGCTGGATGTGATTCTTACATGACCTGCTTTCAAGTCAAAACTATTGTTCCTGTCTGCGCCTTGCTCCAACTGGGGGTCTACTATCCTGTGATATCTACTTTGGTTGTTCTTTCCTTCATGAACCCATGCATCTAATTCCTGCCACTGTTGACTCTCTTCACTAGCTGCCTCTTGTACCCTATATTTTGATTAAATCCACCTAACTACTCTGTCCCTTGACGTGACCATTGCCCACCTCCACACACACACACACACACACACACACACACACACATACATATGGCTGAACTGCATCCCATCTTGAGCAATCAGGCATTCCTTGCCCTTGAATGGCCTCTAGTTCATCAGAAAAATAAGACCCCCTCTTTCAATGCAATCTAGCAAAAGTTAACATGTCTAATTTCTGTCACTGTCATTCATCGCAGACCCCAGGACCATGAGCATGTTGATGAAGATCCCTCTGGATATATTTCCCTTAGGAACAGTCCTAATAACATAAATGAATTCCTCATGTCCTTACACCTTACACTCTCTCACAATGTGGACAACAGTCAGCTAGTCTATCTAGATGTAGTGCTTGTCTATTGTTCACACTCATCTGATCTGTACGGCAGACAGGCATGCCCCCCTTACCTGCACTAGCACTGACATCCTTCAGTGTCCCTTTGACTTGTTTGCTAGTTTTACAATGGAGTTCCCAAGAACCCAACCTTATTACCACTCTCTCTAACCTTTTCTTTCTCCTTAATTTAGGTAATGTGTAGGTTAGGCAAAATGTATGGATATGACTTCCACAAAATTATTCATACATTTTCAATTTTCACAAACTTGAAATTTGACTTTCAATACTGACACAGTTTTGCAATTTTTATTTGCCTCTAACACAGACATCCTTTAAAACAAGATATGAAAAGTTGGCACACACAGCCTCTTTTTAGGGTCTATGAACCTGTCACACTTAATGATACTGCATTTTGTAGCTGTAAAATTACAGGGACTTTACATTTTGCAGTGTATGTACTTCTTAAATTTAATTAAACATGCTCAAATGTTATGTCTGCATATAGTTCATCTCCCTTTAGAGCTAGAGATCTGAAACTTGGCAAACATTTGTGAGGAACTATAAACATACAAGGGAAAAGAAATGGCACGCCTTTAATAGTTTCAAAAGTTTTTATTTTATTCTTCTTTTTGTCTGAAACGATCCCAACTACCCAATGTTTTGCCTTGTTAGGCTTCCTCAGGATGGGATCTATGCATAAACATATTTACCAATTGAGTATAATATTTATTTTCACATCATAAACATTTCACAATTATTATTTTTTTTTAAACTCGGCTTTATTGCTATGTCACAGCATAACTGATACATGTAAATGGATAGGCATCATACAAAGATACATGAGTACCTGAGTAACAGGTATACATATTCAAGCTAAAATGAGTTCATGGTTCTAGTTAATATTGAAGGCCATAAGGTCCTCCTATAACAAATGTCTACATAATCTTTATAGTGTAGCTATGACATCCAGAACTCTAGATATTAGTGTATTGTCTGGAACCTTCCATTCGTATGATGTTTTCAGCTAACAACATGGTTAGGCGCCAACCTGCACCCTTACCTGTTTGGTCAACTGCTCAACAGGAACTGGACCATTATGAACTAAAACTAGCTTGGAAGACCATGCTCTACGAAACTATGAGGCATTACCATAAAGATATCCTACATGTGTGGTTCATGGGGAAAAGTCTGATAGGAGGTGGTTAAAGGAGAAGGATAACCCCATTCATTTCAGAGACCAGCCCTGTCGATCCAGCCACCCAGAATTGCTGAGTCAGTTCCACAGAGGCGTCCCAGGTTTTCCAGATCTCAGTGTGTGCCTCAGAGAAAGCCTTAATTTGGCTGTGAGTTCCTCCATTCTCCTGATATTATCTACCCAGGATTTCAGGATTCTATTAGTGGGGAGAAGCTCTCAGCCAATTTGACATGATATCCTTTTGAGCTGCTAGGCACAGGTTTCTGAAAGATTTTGCTGTCTACCAGAGCCCAACACAGAGTGTCCACAACCCAGCACCAGCAACTAAAAGGTCTTGGGAAGCCGAGGCCCCACCCTCCCTCAGTCTACCATAAACCCTATTCCAAAATTCTTGCACCTGTGGCAGGCCCAGAATATGTGGAAGTGGGTACCACTTGCCCACACCCATGCCAGCAGAGGTCTGAAGTTTCTTCTTTGAAGTATTTTGTGATTGTTGGGGTATGAAAAAGCAAGATAGGCATTTCCAGCGGAATTCCTCGAACCTGGAGAGGACGTGGTCCTCCAGCCCCTTTCCCAGGCCTTAATCCATTAGGCTGCTGACATGGGGAAACCACTCTCAGCCTCCCACTTTGTCTGAGGTCTTCAAATTGGGCATTGCCCTCTTCCTGTAACACCCTATAGGCTCCAGAAATGAACTTCCTACTCCCTGCTAGGCATACTGACCGATAGAGAAATTCTCTAGAGCAGTCAATCCCTAGTCACTCTTACAATCAAATTGTTAGAAATCAGGTAGTGTCTAACTTGTAAATACCTATGGCAATCTATTTTCATAAGGAATATGCAGATTGAAGGGATGCAAAGGAAACCATTATATTTCCCAGGTAAGGTCCACAAAGTGTACCAGCGAATGTCTATTCCACCATTGAAATCTGGTGTCCATATGGGGGAGGGTGAAGTTAGGGTCTCCCAAAATAGAAGTGAGGGACCAATCCCTCTGGTGTCTGGGTAAGTTTCCTGGCCCTTACCAACACCACGGGGTGTGTCTTGTCTAGGGATTTTGTATAGCTTTCCAAAGTTCCCTGTTAGTGGGGCATGTGGAAGAGATGCCAAAGATATTATCTGCAGTTGGTGGGCTTCTATCTCCCTCAGGCCAGTATCTCCCTGCTGTTTTACCAAGTCACCACTGGGGCCAGCTGAGCCACCAGATAATATAGCCTAAAGTCTGGTAAGGCCAAACCTCCTCACCCCTTAGGTTGTGTGAGAAGTTTGTAGCTAATTTGTCTCCTACCCTCTTGCCAGATAAAGGCCAGGAGAGTCCAGATTAACTGTCTTAAAAGGAATTGGGCCTACTGGAACAGGGAGAGTGGACACTGGAATACCTACTGTTGTGGTTAGATATAGAGCAGCACTTGGTAGCGTGGGTTAAATGCTTGTTATGGGTTCCTCTGTATGTTTCCCCATCGGCTATCCCTAAGTCCCTTAGAAGCAATCCTATGGGATGGTCACTAAAAGCCTCCATCAGATACAAAATATCTTGCAGTAAGGTGGTATCACTCATCTGATCAGCCTATTGTCGGCAATCCACACTTCTGATCGGGGGTGTACCATTGTCCCTTACCTTTTGGCCTCAACTAAATCATGCCAGGGTCTCAGGCTGTTGGTGCGAATGGGAAGCCCATCCCCTTTGATCATCTACAAAAGTCCATAGGAGCCTCATGTAGAAATATTTAAGTACTTGCAAGTTAGTAAAGCCCTAACCTCTTTTTCTCCCGGGCCTCACGATAGACCCTGGTGAAAGAGATCTAGCTACGGTCCTACATATAGCCTCTCAGTCACGCTCAGTTTCAAACCTGTATAAAACTCTTCAGGGGTGGGACTTTAGACTACCATCAGGATTTGCTATTACTGGACAAGGGAGCTAAGAATCCCGGAGGACCCTAGTCTCTGGAAGAAACTCTGGCTGTCAATGTACACATTTATAAAGCAAGATAGGTTGAGATTGGTGCATTTAATATTATGCATAATATTTATCTAACTCCTACTTATCTATGTAAGTATGGGAATTGACTCGCCACTCTGTGGCAATTGCAAGAGGACAGCGGTACCCTGTTCCACATGATCTGACTATTTCCTCATGTGCAGGCCTTCTGGCAGTCTATTAATAACATCCTAGACCCTATCCTGGTTATAAACCCTGTTTACCCCTGAAGTCTGTCTAATCAACCTCTTTCCAGCTGGTACTACCAAAGTTAAGAGGGCTCATATGTCAGCTTATTTCTGCAACAGCCAAATTGACAATCTTGAGGCACTGGGCTGGTGACAAACCTCCACTCTGATGGAGTGGTACAGGGAGAAACTCTTGACTTTACAGTTGGAAAGGCACATAGCCTACATGCATGGTAGAGCTAAGGCTTACCCATCTCTCTGGGGTACTTCGAGGCGCCCACAGCCTGGAAGCCTTGATGTCTGAACTCACTACAGAGCAGTGAACCAAGAGTTAATGGTATGTGTAGTCTTGGGAGGGATTGACCTGGTTGCCTGATCTCTGTAGTTCACTGTTCTGATATCTGATATTTGTACGATTGCTGGGTATTGTGTTGTATATTGTTAAACTAATAAAACTGGTTTAATAACAAACAAAAAAAGGAATTGGGAATGAGGATAGGGAGGGCCTGAAACAAAAACAGCAATCTAGGGAGAATGTTCATTTTAATTGAGTCCACCCTACCTCCTAATGATAATGGGAGAAGGTTCTACCTCACCAAATCTGATTTTATTTCTCTCCACAGTTTGCCATAATTAAGTCTAAGAAGGCGATGACAAGTAGGGAGATACTTTAACCCCTAGGTATCTCACAGTATTGTTCACTGCCCATCTGAAGGCTTTCTCTGCATCCATAAAATTGCTAAGGACGATTCCCCTTTATTCTGCTGGTAGGCCAGAAGGTTCAACAGGCACCTAATGTTGTCGTGGATCAGCCTACCATTAATAAAGCCCAGTTGATCTGGGTGGACCAGAGTCCCCACACACCCCTGTAGCCTATGGGCCAGAGTCATTGTAAAATACTTTAGGTCTACATTTAGGAGGAGATGGGTCTGTAAGACCGCAGAACTCAGGTCCTTCCCTTCCTTAGGGATGACCGAGATTTGGGCATACTGTTATCTCAGTGGGATGGGTTCACCATCCCTCACTCCTTGACAGGCTGTGCTTAATAAAGGGACCAATTCAGACTTGAGAGCATTATATAATTCCCCAGATATCCCATCCGGTCCTGGGGCCTTCCTATTTTCAGTTCTCTAAACTCTTCTGAAGTTCTTCTGATATGGGGTCTTAAGTCTCTCCTTTCTTCAACAGATAATTTCTGCATTTTGTAATTTTTAAAGAATGTTTCAACTTATCTCAGTAATCTATGAAATGATCCTGGCAGTACAATGTTTTATAAAATTGTTGAAACTGTGCCACTGTAGCTTCTGGGGCTGATATAAACTGACCCAGATTTCTTGAGGTCCTTAAACGAAGGTTATTTTGAGCAGCAGCCTCTTTCCTTAATTGCCATGTCAGTAATCTACCTACTCAATTACCTGCCTCAAAAACCTCTGTCGAGAATATTTAAGTTGTCCCTCGACCTTCTCATCCAGAAGTCTATTTAATTTCCCTCTCATCTCTTCCCATCGTCTCTTGACCTGTTCATCTAGGCAGATCTTATGTTTGGCCTCCAGGTCAAAGAGATACTTCTTGAGCTCAAGTATCTCTTTTTGTTGCTTTCTTTTGAGGTTAGAAGCATACCTATAGTGGTCCCTGTTAGGACCATCTTCAGACCATCCACCAAATACCTGTGGTGTCTCGGATGGGGTTTTCATTCTCATATTGTCTTATTGTCTCCTTTAGGAGGTCTTTGTACCCTCTCTGTTTGAGAGGATACATTTAACCTCAAGTTGAGTTTCTAAGTCAGGGGCATGACCATGTAAGCATTGACACCATGCTATGATCTGAGATGGTCAGGGATGAATCTGAGAATCCTCCACCCTGTGAAGCCAGTCAGTGGACAGCCAAAGCATGTCAAGCCTTGAGTAGGCATTATGTGGTGCAGATCAGCAGGTATAATCCTGTACCTTCGGGTGTTGGGGGTGCCAAACCTCTATGAGGCCCAACTCCCTCCCAAACTGGATTAGCGTTTGAGCTGCTTGTGTGGGGAGCCTGACAGTACACCAGATCTATCTAACCTGGAGCTAAGAACTGTGTTGAAATCCCCCTACAATAAACATCTCTCCTGAGGGGCGCTCAAGGAGTACTTCCTTTAGGGAAATCATTATTTTCCCGCCTTTGATTAGGAGCATAAATGTTTAGAATGGAGCATGGAACCCTTCTAAGTTACCCCTAAGCCACAGGAATCTCCCCTCATGGTCCTCTTGTCGTTAGTAAGTTGTAAAGGGCAGTTTTTGTGGATTAGTATGGCAACCTTCTTCATGGGGGTGCCTTATAGGTAGAATAATATACTTGACCTACCCATGCACATTTAAGCTTACTACTCTCCCCTGGTCTAAGTGAGTGTCCTGAGGAGCGCTATTTCGACGTGAGCCTTATACAGCTCATTCAAAATTCTCTTTCTCTTGATAGGGTTACCTACAGTAGTCCCTTCATTATATGAAGCTAACTTTCCTCTGCCATTCTTTTTGTTTAGCCCCCATTTTCCGGTATTCCTTGAAGCATGGTCTTCCAAAACTCAATCAACAATTTGAGCCTCTTGACAGTAAAACAGTTAAACTTTGTACAACAACAAACTTGACAACTTCCAAAATTATACAACATCATCGGTAGGTATCTCGAGTGGCACTGTCCCACCGGATGGGGCACACATACAGGAAGCACTGCGCTAAACTTGCACTTAAAGGGTGACCAGGCCTATTCCCTTATGTCTAGCTCGTTATTCCCACAATCCAGTGTGGAATTAGTCATTTGGAATAATTCCAAAAGTCCCTTCTTCTCAGCTTAATCCCAACCCCAGGAGACAGACATATGTGGGGGTGCGGAAATAAGATTCTGGATTGGGCCTAGATCGGCTATGATCTAACTTCTTAGAGGGGCTTCAGGCCCTTCAGTGAGTGATTTGATATCCTCTTAGAGCCAAATGACTTCCACCAACCCCCACCCACACTGGGAGTTGCAAAGTTCAATGATGTTTCCCCTATAGGGATATGTCAGTGCTGTGTCCACTATCCCAATTAAGCAGCAGACAATTTCCCACCGTGGTCAGGGACCGAGGGCAATCAAAGCCATATTCCCACTCTCTCCTCCCCAGAGGGTTCCCCATCTGTTCCCTCACCTAACGCAGGGGACCCACAATGAGAGGGATATATTCCTCAAAAGATAGAAAGAGGGACCTGCTGTAATGCACCCCCATGCCCCTGTGACTGAGATGATAGGCACCTCCCCAGCACCACTGTCCCAATCCCCAAATTATCTGCCCCTTGCACCACCATAGGTGCGTGTAGGACAAGAAACAAATCAAAACCTTCCTGCAATGTTGCAGCATTGGTCAAAAGTCATGCACTGAACCAAAGGCTCGCACTTAAGGACATGTCAGATCACTTTATCCCACCCCTGCCCATCCAGGGAGCTTTAATCTGTAACCGGAGCACATCTACTAAACATACATTAAATTACTAGGAGCTCCCTGGACTGCACTACCAAAGCCCTTTCGGCTGTAGGACGGTACAAGACTGCATCCTGTGCACATCAATCAGATCCATTAAAGTGACCACGAGACTTCAATCGGGGGTCGAAATGTCCTCTGATAAAGTCTGCCCTTTTGAAGTACCAGAAGACTCATTCACTGAGGGGTCTCGAGACAGTGATTGGCCTCTTTTCCTTGCACCTCCTACCCTGGGCCATGGTTCTTCTCCATTCAGAATGTCTCTCTCCAATCCCGACAGCCTGGTCAGCAAATCCTGAGGACCCCCAACTGCAACAGTGTGTTCCTAGCGGCCCTGAATGAATGAAAGAATTGTGGGCTGTCTGGGAGAAAATATTTAGTTGTGCTGGTGCAATTAAGTGCATACAAATGTTCTTGGAGGCCAGGCATTTCTTAATCTCCAGGAGCACTCTTCGTTTTTGTTGAGTAATAGGAATATAATCACTATCAAAGTACAAAAGCTTATCTCCAAAAATAACTTCTTTTTGCCCAGGCAGTTTACAGGATTTTGGTTTAATCCTATAACCCAGAAATTTAAGCATGATGGACCTTGGGGTTGCAGTAGGGCCGATGGGGTTTTAGCCAGAGCTCGATGCGCCTGGACAATGTTCAGGGCAGGTCAGCAGGCAGATCCAGTAATTCTTTTAAAAATAATTGAGAAAGTCCTCCATCTTACCCTGCTCTGTGTCCTCTGGCACTCCATAAATGTGCATGTTATCCCATCTAGATCTGGAGTTCCAGATCGTCTAATTTGTCTGTTACTCTCTCTCCCCTGTGCATTAAGTAGTGTAGCATGCCCTCATGGCGATCAGCTGTTTATCAGTGCATGTTAGGCCCTCTTCCAAGTCGGCCACCCATTTTCCACCGCAGTATACTCTTTTTGTTTTCAGCCGTGGAATGTTTAATTTTGCCCAGGGTATTGGTCAGTTTAGCCAACACCCAGTACAATCTCCTCGAAGTGATAGTAAATTCCTCCTCTGGAGGCTTCTCGACCTGTTCCCCTGCCTGTTGCTGGGTCATGGGTTGCGACTTGTTTTGGGCCTTTGGGTCATGCTGATGCAAATCCACACTTGGCTTTAAAAATTCCATTAAAGTGTCCTTCACCCTGAGTTAGGAGGCATCACTAAGCCAGTGAGTTGAAACAGTAACCAGCGGTACTGAGATGATGCTGGGTGCCGAGGATGAGCACTACCATAGAGTTCTCTCCCGGGATCGAACTCTCATGTCTAGCGACTGTATGGCATGGAGGCAGAACCGGAAGCCCCTCAGAATTATTTTTTATAAAAACATTTTTGGTAATAGTTGATTCATGCCACTAGAGGAGAATGCCTCTGTTTCTGATGGTTAAGTTAAAACACATTTTTTCTAAGTGAAGTTGTTCTAAATATCTTTTTATATATATATATATATATATATATATATATAGAGAGAGAGAGAGAGAGAGATATGTGTTCATTAGTTCATGTAATAACTAATGCATAGACTGGGGACAATGTAGCCCTCCTTAAGTCACTCTCAGCAGCATACACTGATAAACTGTACAGATATGTGGTACTACATTACAGATCTGCACTATGACTTTAGAGTACTAATAACAGGTGAACTAAGCTGACTTATGCAAATATATAAGTAAAAGGTAACATGTTAGGTGAGTAGCACGGTAACAACTGGTGTACAGCACAGTCTGAGAGTGACTTAAGGAGGTCTACATTGTCCCCAGGCTATGCATTAGTTAATTTATGAACTACTGAGCATATATATATATATATATATATATATATATATATATATATATATATTGATATTCAGTACAGCTTCACCATTCAAAAATGTGTTTTAACTTAATCATTAGAACCAGATGGCATTCTCCTCTAGTGGCATGAATCAACTATTACCAAAAATGTTTTTTATAAAAAGTAATTCTAAAATGTTTATGATATGAAAATAAATATTATACTCAATTTGTAAGTATGTGTATGCATAGATCCTGTCCCGGAGGAAGCCTAACAAGGCAAAACGTTGGGCAGTTGGGATCTTTGAGACAAAAAAGAAGAAGAAAACAAAAAACTTTGAAACTATTAAGATGTGGCTGGCATTTTTTTTTCACTTGTATGCCTTATCATCCGCCAACAGCCCCAAACTGAAAACTAAAGATATCAGGAGGAAACCCACATTCCTTGATTTGAACTATAAACATGTCACATATAGTGAAATGTGGATGAGTGGTTTTAACAGTAAACAGAAACAACTGAAAATAAATGTTGGCTCAATTTTGCAAAATTTTTATGGAACTTCTGTTAAATGTTGCAGAAGCAGGATCAAAATGTTCCTTCAACTCTGCTGTCAGAAGTTTATTTTTTCTCACAGCGTTACTATGTATAGCTTCATCTTGAAATCCTGAAAAAGAATTGCAATGTATATCCACTTGTGTTGTCCTAGCTGAAAGAAAACAATCAAATGAAGTCTGAATGGAAAAAATGAATGTCACCTAGAATTATACAACAAGAGCGGAGGTATTCATTCTGGCTGCAAAATTTGGATGTGTGTTCATACTCAAGTTGGGTATGGTCATGACCATGCGTCAGGAAGGGGAGACAAGATGGATCCTAAATTCCTTCTGTCAACACAGTATGTTGCTATGTCATCAAGGATATTTCAGTGCCACTGACACTGCACTATACCCATACTCTACTAAATATTGTCTCTGCCATCAATTACAACAATAGTTGTTTACATGCAATGTTGACCTATTTTCCTGGCAGACATTTGTATAATGCATTTATATTGATTCTAATAATGGGTAACTGCACCTTTTCAATCAATAAATTGTTGGTATGCTTTAGTTTTCCTTGAAAATATACAGTGGAATCGATTGGGATACAATGCAATACCAAAGAATTTTGCAGCAGAGTTACTGTACTATAGGAAACAAGACAATTTCATTGGCAGTTGATCCCTTTGTCATCAAGAATCTGTGATACTGTTTTGCATCGTGGTGGGCTCCACTGTATAACACCGACAGGACACATTTGTATCTGCAGAAAATACCTTAAATGCATGACTACAGGGCCTGCACAGAGTTGGATTATTTAGCACACAAACGGTGGAAAATCCCAAGATGAATTGTGCACAGTTCAGTTTTCACACTGTAATATGTGTCAGAGATGCAGAGTTGGCAAACTGCACTATGCAAAATAATTTGCAAAGTCTGCCAACTTTGTGAAGCTATTAACTGATTCCATTTGTGATGTGGCACCTTTCGCTAAGCTATGCAAATTCACGGCAAAGTTGCAGCTTCACCTGACCTCACATGAAAACTGCCATTTCCCAAGAAAGCTCAGTGGAACTGGAAGAAGTGGCAAAGTGGGCAATTCATGAAATAAAACATTGTAACATCTCTATATGTGTAGCTTGTGTAAACTTGCTGTTGTATTTCAAATACAGCAGTCTGTCAGTCCAGTGTGCTCAAATGCTGACTTAATGAACCACTAAGTAAACATTGGTTTGTAAATGTTTTCAGTATTGAATGTCTTGTAAATGTTACAAAGGCCATGTACAGTATGCCTTGAAAAGAAAAAAAAAAAAACATTGTTTCTTTGATATTGATGGGTAATTAGTCAGACTTCCAAACAGGAAGGGTTCACATGACATTAAAACGAGTCATCTTTCTCCAAATGTCTGACCTGACTATGAAATGCAGAACTGCTGCTGGAGTACATAATATCTGCCAGCTCTGGATTAATTCAGGGCCTGGTATGCACTGATTTACCTAGCCCTGCTCAAATATAATGGGTCTCACTTTACAAGATGCTCATCATTGCTTGCTGTGCAGTGAAAATGTAGCAATTTTCATCAGCATTCATACATGCTACTTTAAATGGTGTTCCAGACACTATGAGTCCAGAAGGATTATGTATTCACAGAGAACTGCAGTCACCAGCTACCATTCACAAGTTCATGCAAATTCAGCAAAGTTATTACTAGCACATGGTGTGAACGAACGGCTGTTTTTCTGTAGCACTGGGAGGAACTGAAGAAAATAACAACTTCTGTGATTCTAAAGCCCATCATACATAAAGTAACTTTAATTTTCTTTAGAATTAGATTAAAGCATATAATCTTCTTTTGCTTAGTGCAGCAGAATACAGACACATTAAAACAGCATATAATTGTTATCAAATTTAACTAACTGAATGATAAGTCTCATGGACCTGATTCAAAAGCCCAGTCAGATTCATTACAGGTGTGTAACTAACTGAATGTTAAATATCATAGGCCCGATTCACAATGCCAGTTGAATTGGCAACTCTGACAATCAGCAGCTTGCACCAACCAGTGTGCACCAGGAACCTGCACCCAGTTCCCAAACAGGTGGGGTCCCAGCACCATCCTGTGGTAAATGTTGCTCCACTGCGATGTAATAGTGCTGCTGAGCTATGTAAATGTTGCCATGTGCCAAAGTCAAGATGCATGAGGGAGATCACGTGAATTATGGTGCAGTTGGACAGCATCAGAGCCCAGTGATGAAAATCAGCCTGAGGCTGGCAAGGTCATGTAGGACAGGACGGGTGTCAGAGAGTACAGGTAGGGCACAGATGGGTGGCGGGGTTGGCAACAAGTCCTCGATGGGGACATTGCAGGGTACTGCCCTGCCTATGCTGTCCATGGGGTGGGGTGGGGACAGCCATCGCATGCCTGGCACTATGGAGGGACCCTGCGGCAATGTACCAATGACTGCTCTGGGTACTGTGGAGGCACAGGATACTGCAGGTGGGGGCACAGATCTCTCCTACCCAGGGATGGCTGGGGGTAGTGCTTGGACTGTTAGACCAGTCCTGGGCTGGTCTAACTGTCATGGTCCATGTCCCCTGTGTTTTTTTCTGCATCCCACTAAAAAGGATACTGTAGCTTGCATCTGCCACAAGCTCCCTAGTGCTGTGGTGCACTGCTGGATCAGGTGCAGGGGTGATGCTGACCCTGTTTGCCACAAGGGGTCCTGGATTGCGAGCCTGTGAATCTGAATCGTTGTCGGGCACTTTTTGATGCAAGGTGCACCTTGTGTCAAATCTGACTGACGAGGCACCTTGTGTCAAATTTACAGCTTTATGAATCGGGCCCTATATATTTTGTAGCATATTGACTGAGTAACTTAAAATGTAATTTTTTTCTGTAACCATGGCTTACACCGGATAGCATAGTAAATAGGCTTTAGCCAAACTGTCATTTTTTCTTGTATGAGATGTACTTTAATTTACTAATTAACTAGTGCAACTAACTAACTGACTAACTAACCAATGCAAAATGGGGGCTAGGATGGCTTTGCCGCAGTCTGGCCCTGTTTCTTCTGTAATCATTATTCAGGTTCATTTTAGTACCTTCAGGTAACAGCAACATACTGTAAAACATTCAGTTTTAACCCCTTTGTTGAAGGAAGTCATACCAATTGACTGTTAATAATGCAATGATTTTTGTTTGTGTGTGCCCATGGTCATAGCATCTAATAAAGAGCTGGAACCAAATGAAACGATATGCTTCTGGGCTAAAGGCCATTGACTAGATTTCCATCCACAAAGAAGTTAAATATCTATGAAGCACCATTGCTTGATTACTTGGCAAGATCAACTGCAGTGGGCTGGCCTGGTGGCACTGAGGGTTGATATCCTGGATGCCATACCGCGCCATGCTGGTGACCCGAGTTTGGGATCGAGCTCAGGCACTGGTGGTCAGCGGGGGATGGGGAAGGATTGAGCACCAGCAGGGTTGCTCTCCTTCCCTGGGGGATAGGCGGGGGATAGCTTGGCACACCAGCCTCCCCAGTGGAGATCTGGAACACTGCAGTGCATGAGCTGCACATTACTCAGTGTAGCTGAGCTGGCAGAGGGTTGCCATGTGCCGTGCATCAGGCGTGCCCACACAAGGCAGGGGTGGTTACCACCAGAATAAAAGGAAAAAACGGCTCTGTGGGGTAGGTGACAGCACCTGCCCCCATGCCCTCTGTCAGGTTCACCTCACCTGGCCTTTCCAGTTCCTCCAACTGAGGCACCTCTCCTGTGACCAGAGACTTGCATTAGAAGAGTGCCCAATAGGAGGGTGACCCTCCGGATAGGTTAAACCACAGGTGCTGGTAGCAGAAAGGGGAGGAGAGAGGAGAGGAGGCACAGGTTGAGGGAACCTCAGGAGGGCAGGATAGGATGCCTGATAGAGGCTCCATGGGGCTGTGACCAGAGGATAGAAAGTTGAGAAAAAAATCAACTGCAGTAAAAATCTGTTGTTTTGTTATCCCTTTTAAAAAATTTTAAACATCTGAAATATTTTAGGATACATTTTCAACAAAATAATCTGTATCAAATACAAATTTTAATGGTCGAATAATTCATTGTATATAGTGCTTTGCTACCACTGTCTCTGCCATGAGCTCTCAGCTCTACAATATTGCATGGCAACACAGATATTGTAAGATTAGCAAAACCATGTGTGCTGTGGGGTGTGGTTTGAAGAGCACTTATTCTGAAAGGGCAATATTCCCAAGACACATTACAGCACATATACAAATACTGTACTGCAATTGCAAATTTCTAAGAAAACAGACATATGACTCATATTTTTGGAGATAAAGGACCTGGTGGCCAAAGGTCTGAAACAATGGCATAAGGCATGTAATACAGAGCACATGTAATGTTTGTTAAAGAAGGTGCTTGAAGCAGCCATGAAGATCTGCATCCCTGTAAGTAATACAGGAAAAGGGCTATAAAGTGTCCTCCTGGGTCAACAGGTACGTAAAGCAACTGATCCTGAGCAAAAAGGTTTATGACTGCTGCAATGAGATGAGTTGCTTCAGAACAGAGAGAAGTAACAGCATTTTTATAGAGCTTTTGCCTGCCCACCACCACTTATGCCTGTCATCAGGCCCCCAGCTCAGGGTCTCCCAGTCCCATCTACCATTCTCCTTGCCGTCACGCCAGCAGGGATCCACACAGGATTCCCATGACAGCTGTCACACTTGGCTACGGGCACATGGGATTTTGCCTGGTTTCTCCCTCCCTAGCTCCCCAGAACTTTGGCAACATGTTCACACATGAACATGGAGGGATAAATGCATGCTGGAACCGGTGACACTGCTCACCCACCCTGGCCTAACACCAGCCCTCATTTGCTTGGCACTGCCATGAGCCTTCACTCAGTGGTAACCAAGAGCAGGGAATGTTTGTCTGCCCAGTCTGGTAGAGGAAAGCTACCATCGGCCACTCAATCTACTTCCAGCCCTCCCTGCCCCCTCACTGAACTCAGATCGCTGGTGTGGGAGAGGTAAGGCACCAAGGTGCCCTCAGCCCTCTGCATCACCAGCCAGAAGTAACAGCACTGAGGGACTGCAAGACTGGAACCAAGGAGGAAGCCAAGGAGGGCTGGAGGCCAAGATAGCAGTAGGAGCTGTGGATAATGCTAAAGATTTCTTCCAGTATGTACACTGTTAGTCAGTGTCATGTTCATTCTTCTCTAGTCATGTTGTGACACTAGTGTCATAATGCCATGAGCAATGAATAGATATAATGACTGGAAATACATGGCAATTAGGCAGTTAGCAATGATGGTTCTGTCCATTCTTTTCAGTTCTTGTTTGAAGGTGTTGACTGACATGACTAGACAAGAACAACTTGACACCAAGCACCACTGTAATCAGTCCCTGCCTGCCGGGTACCTCAGACTGGCCACATGAGAGGAAACTGGCTAGTGTTGTGCTAAAGTGTCCAGGAATGTGGATGCAGCAGGAACACCCCTTGTGCAGAACTATATAATTTTTCTCCATTTTTAATAAATTGATTCTCCAGCCACACCCATCTTCAGAATCAAGCAGACAGGAAATGTATTTAACATTGTACCATATCACAGGCATCTCCTTACACTGAAGCATGTGCTGTACATTCTGACACCAGAAGGAGGGCTTTGCTTTGAGGACTTTCAGTGTCCCATAACTAGGGTAACTGACTTAACACACAATGCTTGTCCTCTGACTAAGGCATAACTTAAAATACAAGGGCATAGAACCCAGACAAATACTAATACTGGAGGGCAATTGATGGTGCAGGTCCTCCACCTGTTCTCTTTACTGAGAGGCTATTACTTCATATGATACATAAATCAAGCCCCATTTAGCATCCTACCCTCAGTCCCAGCTCAATACAAGGATGGATTTCTTGTACCTCCATGGGCAACAGAAACACACCTGACCATACATTTCTCAGCTGAAGAAGCTTGACAGCTATAAACTTGATGGTTTCTCTTTGACTTTCCTTCTGCCCAGTTATACATCCCCCAAGGCACCTACTCTGTCCTTCTGGAACCTGAAGCAGACCAAAGGATCCTCAAGCAGCTCTCTTGAAAGGGATTCTCACCTCTCCATCCTCTTTTCTGCTACTGTCAAAATGTGTCCATAAGAGCCTCTTTGTTCCTCTCCCTTTCTGTGGACCATATGTACAGCAGAACACCCTTCCTGCCCAAAGGCCAGGAACAAGTCACAGACTCCTCTCCCTAAACTTATCCTTTGCACTCTCCAATCTCCTCCTGTACTTCCTGTTTTTACCCTATTTTAGGTAAGGGTATGGGGCAGAGATGTTACACTTCAGAATCACAGTGGAGCTAACAGAACAAAGTGTGCTTGCAGTTCTCTTATGAGTCTGGGAAACAAAACCCAGGGAAGAGTACACAATGGGGAGTACTAACAACAGCAAAAATGTAAAGGGACCTGGGTAGTCATATCAGATGACCTAAAGGTAGGCAAGCAATGTGAGAAGGCAGTAAGGAGGGCTGGGGATATTAGGATGCACAGGAGAGGCATAACTAGTAGAAAACAAAAAGTTGTTATCCCTCTGTACAGACAGTTGGTGAGACCCCATCTGAGTGCTGTGTGCAGTTCTGGAGACCCCATCTCTGCAAGGACATAGACAGGATGGAGGCAGTCCAGAGGAGGAGCAGCTAAAATGGTGCAGAGTCTGCACCAGAAACCATATGAGAGGCTAAGGAGCTCAATATGTATACCCTCGAGGAAAGAAGGGGGCATGATAGAAAGTTCAAGTACCTCAAGGGAATCAACAAAGTCCAAGTGGGTAGCGTAAGTCAGAAAAGAGATGTGCAGGAACAAGGGGCACAATTTGAAGATAGAGGGAGACGGCTCAGGGCAATGCAAGAAAATATATTTTCACGGAGAGGGTGGTGGACACATGGAACTGCCTTCCTGAGGAGGTTGTGGGATCAAAAACAGTGGGGAATTCAAGAATGCATGGGGTAGACATAAGACAATTCTAGTGGCGGGTAGGAGGAAGTAGGCTGTTGGTTAACTAGGATCTGCAGCTTATCCAATAGGTAGAGAAATGGGCAGACTGGGTGGGCCAAGCTGTCCTTATCTGCTTTCAGAGTCTATGTTTTATGCCTGGTCAGTTGGGATGCTACATGACTTGAAAATGATCAATAAGCTCCTGTCCTTAAGAGGGTAAGTCTGGATCTAAGCAACTGGGGGCCACTCAGCCTGATATCAGTGCTGGAAAGAACCTGGAATCTGTTATCAATGACAGAATAGCTGATCACATGGTTAGGACCAAGGGTGTTGCCTTTTCTCAACATGGCTTCATGAGAAGCATATTGTGCTAAACCAACCTGACCTTCTTCAGGAAGGTGGATTGTTAACTGACTTGGGAGATGGAAGCATTGGGTTGTGGTTGATCGTTGTGATCACAATGCAAGGAGGAGGATACCAGTGAGACACTTCTGGGATTGGTGCTGGGGCAAATTCTGTTAAACATTTTTTATTAATGATCTGAAAACTGAAGTCTTCAATAAGTTTGCTGATGACAACAAGCTTTCTTAGGCAGTAGACTCCATTAAGGACAGAGCAAACTTCAGGATGACCTAAATAAGGTATGTGGGGTTTATCAGACTCCTAGAGTCTTGATTCAGTGTTGCCAAATATAAAGTACTACACTTAGAGAAGAAAGCAGAGGTAGGTCCACACCATGTGTTTCCTTTGTTGCAGTGGACGAGGAAAAGGCACTAGAATTCTTAGCAAAAAAGATACTGAAGTGTAAACACACAATGTACAGTGTCTGTCAAGAAAACTGGAAGAATTCTGAGATGGATCTAAAAGGGTTGACCAGCAGAGCAGGGAAAGTCATCTTGCCACTTTACAATGCCCTGGTCATGTCCTACTAGGAGCACGGGTGCAGTTCTGTTTTCCTTGATACAAAAACACATTGAGACAATCAAAAGCGAACAACACAGGGTGAACAAATGATAAGGTTATGGAGAACAAAAGTTCTGAGGAGAGACAGTAAGAATGTTGTCATCCATGGGGAAAAGAAGGCTGTGGTGGATGTGCTCGCAGTCTGTTATGCACTCAGACAAGGGTATAGATAGGCTCAACCATATCAAAATGTTTGATCTGGTGTCCTCCAGCAGGATGTGCCCTAGAGCTCTGATGTGCTACATTTAGGATAATGTTTTGGGGCACCTCTCCTCTCAGAGGGTGGGGTGAACTTATGGGATAGGTTTCAAGCTGAGACAATTGATAACAGACAGTACAGGACTAAGTTCTGCTTACCTAAGGAATCAAAGGTTACCCTAGGAAATAGAGAGGGTGGGGATTCCCATAAATGGGTAAATGTTGCACAGTTATTGCACCCTGCTTGTGAAGTGGGGCAGATCCGATAGACCTCAGTCCCTTTCACCCATAAATTACTATTTTCCTATGTGTACATGTTTTATCTTAATTAGCTTGAAGAAAATTTAGACTGGCAGTATGGGATAGTGGCTAGAGGACATCTTGGGAATCAGGAGACACAAGTTCAGATCTGATCAGAGACCCTTACTGTTTAACTTTGAGCAAGTCACTTAACCTCTCAATGCTTCCTCTGTCTAGTTGTAAAGATAAGTACAAGTAAGACTCCAAAGAAAATATTTTCTTCTCAGATGGGCTGTTCCAGATCAATAAATGATAACATATAATGATTTCCCAATTATTATTTCTATTGACAATGATAATAGCACTACCATCTACCAGTCTGATATCAGAAGATATAATGCATGTATTAGTTGCAAGCCCAATAGTGAAAGGCTAGGATCAAACAAGTGAATGAGCTTCACAGGTATTTCAAGCTGTGCAGCAATGAAATTTAAAAAAAGTATTTATTTTTGTTTCTTTGTTTATTGATTGATAGATTGATTTGAAAAGTGTCACCAAAAAGACAGACTGAGCTGATAACAACTAATTTCCAAATGTGTCCTGGGTGTTGGGGATGAGGAAAATCATACACAGCACGTAAAATATGTCATGGAGAATAACCAAAATGAAAGACTAGTCAGAATAACATATATACAGGTTATGAAAGAAACAGATTGCCAGGGCAAACTTGTGCTGGTGGGGGAGAGTCAAGGACAGTTGCAAGAGGGGAGAAGAAAAGACATGAAGTAAAGACTTTGAGGAGAAAGCTGAAGAGGCAGAGCGAATTGTCAGGGGAAGGGAAGAACAAAGTTTAGGAAAGTGGTAAGGGAAAGCAGATTGACCAGTGGTAGATTTCTAGAAGGAATAGTGAGGGAATGGAAAGTACTACTGCAGAGAGGATAGTAGGAAATTAAGGGAGGGTAAGAGGAAGTAAGGTAGGAGGAGGGAACCAAAGCAAGAATTTAGATATAAAGGAGGCACAATGGGAAAGGTGCCTGGCATCAAGAGCGGAGATTGAAGGGGCAGATTTGAGTGAGCAGTGGTGGGTATGTGGGAAACAATCCAAAGCAAAATGGCAAGAAGAGATGAAGAGGGGCACCAGTCTGGCATGGGAGGATTGGGGGCTCACTGTAGATTATGTCACCATAATCAAAGTAGGGAGGAGGTATTTTAAAACAATTCATGGCAGACAGGAAGAAGGATACTGCTTTGTTTATGTATAGTGCACCAAGCTGCAGAAGCTTTTGGTGTATGGCGTCAATATGAACTGAGAAATCGAGATAACATTCATGCCAAACCTCGAGGTGCTTAAAAGAGTATGCATCCTCAACACTAGCACCATCAAGGGTGTGACAAGAAGGAGTGGGTGGATCTAGAAAGCCTCTGATGGCTGCTAAAAGTCATGAAGTTTGTTTCTTTTGGCACTGAGGGGTAATTGGTTAGACTTGAATCAGTGCTGAATATTGTTGAAATCTAGCTGAAGGTGTGAGGTAAGCCCATGGGAAGAGGAGCCTGATGCAAAAGTAACTATCATCAGCATACATATGAATGGATGCAGAGGAACAAGTCAAGTCAAGTTATTGCAGGAATAACTCAATTGAGCAGGCTCATTCCCAAGGAGGTCCTGAGAGTATAAATCAGGAACATATAAACATACAGTACAAGGCAATGAAGAGTACATAAATCATGGTACATAACACATCCAAACATGGTGCATAATAACAGAGTACAGGGATTCATTTTATTTACATCAAATATATACAAATATTTACAAAGCAAACCCTGAGATAGCAAGCTGCCTGAGGATGACACCAGGTGAATCAAGGCTAATACTAATTGCAGCTGCATATGTCTTTCAATTTAATTCCAGTTAAAACTTTAAAGAAATTTGACAGAAACAAGGCTGGTAAGTTTAAGTACAGACTGGAGTAGGTTCCAAACTGAAGGGAGGTTGTAGGAGATAGCATGTTTCCGAAAGAATGTACGAGACCTAGGAATATCTAGGAGGATGAGGTCTGATTTTTTTTAAATTATGCTTTATTCTCCCCTACAGCCTGCCAATTTTGACTCCTTCAGGGCATCCAAAGGGTCATTCTCCTGCCCTCTGCTCAATGGAACTGACCTCCCAGTCCCCATGGATCTTCAGTTTCCCGGCTGGCATGAGGTGGGGCACTAACCCCATAATCCTTCATTTCGTCAGGCCTTGTGGAGGTGTCCTGGTGAGCGGGGCAAATTGAGGCATGCCCCAGGAAGCCGTCATCCCAAAGCTGGCAGCTGTATTTGCCATTTTCTCCCAATGCAGTGAAAGCCTCTGATGTCAAGACACTGTACGATGAAGTCCACTGTGCTTTTGGCCACCTGTCCTCTCAAACGGGGCTTGTGGTCCCTCGAGCTTCTGCCCGAGGTCACGCACAAGTGTATGGGCATCAGCCATCCCCACCTCCGGAGATGGTGAGCAGTCATGGGATGCTCAAGCCATTCTCCCCAACTGCCCTCCAGGGACCGAGTCCGCTCCCGAACCTGGGTCACTGGCACATAGCGGAAATCCAACTGCTGCACCGACTGGCTGGCTCTGAGGTCTGCTTTTTGAGGAAGCATGTACAGTGGGAAGTATGAATGAGGGAGGATATGTATCCCTGGAGTTATTCAGAAGGATTTTAAGCATCCAAATGCCAAGTGGATCAGGCATCTGGTAGAGAGTGATGTCAAGCCAACAGCGGCATATAGGTTACAGTGGTGGGTTCGATAAAGGTACGTTGGTTATGAACCTGGGTCTGTTCTCTTTTCCATGTTCTTAAATGACTTCCCTCTGTCAGGGGAGGTCATTTAAGAATATGGAAAAGAGAACAGGACCCAAGACACCCTTGAGGGACATCTGAGCAGATTGGGAGTGGTGATGGAGTGAAGTTACTTATCCAGAAAGTCTGAGACCTACTGCCCAGGTAAGAGTGAAACCAGCTGACTGCAGAATAAGATAGACCGCTGCTAAAGACATCCAGAGTGGGGTGCCACGGTGTTAAAAGCTTTAGCAAGATCAACAAAAATGGCAGGCGTGATCAGACCCTGATACTTACCACTGAGGATGGAGTCAGTGAGCCATAGTAGGGGCATATAAATATGAGCTAAAAGCATTTGACACTGCCAAGACAAAGTGCCCACTAACCTTTAAACCCAAAAGACATTCCTGACGATGGGTATTTATTGTTCACTTACGTTCTTTGTGTGGTCCACCACCCTGATGTCCTACAGAGCTCTCAATTCATGAGATTATAACATGAGTCAGTCATTTTCTGTCTGTGTGATAAGGGAGTATACCTACTAACCTACCTTTGTTTGCAAACAAGGTCCCTAACATTCTGCAATTTTGCAGCCACAGAGTTTTCCACAGAATTACCATTATGGTACAGAATTCATTAATCTTGCTGAGTCTTCATTAAAATATAATTTTTCCATAGTACCTAGCTTCCTTAGCCTCCTTATTTTCCTGATGCCCCCATTCCTGCTTAGCATGGGATATATGACATCAGATCACCTTTAGCCAAATGCAGGACTGCATTCTGCCCCAGAAATGGATAATGCCTGTCACAGGAATGCTTAAATACTACCTCGAAGCCTAGGAATCCTGCCCCAGATGTCAGGAATTGTCACAGAGAACTAGGGGCTCTGTTTGCAATAAACAAGTTCAAAATGCCAAAAGGTTAAAATGTGTTGTGGGTATGAATTCTAGCTTGGCTAGACTTGGATATTTTGTTTTATCGTTTACAAATGGCATTTCAGAGGCAGGGTGGTACAGTGGGTAGCTTATTGGCTTGGGAAGCAAGATGTCACGTGGCCTTGGGCAAGTCACTTAACCTCCCAGTGCTGTAGTCCACCCAGCTGTAAGAATGGAAAAAGCAGGCCCCACTGAAAACTACATGGTGCATCTCAGCTGGACTATCCTACATAGAAACATAGAAGTTGACGGCAGATAAGGACCGTAAGGCCCATCCAGTCTGCCCAGGTAAACAAATTGTAAAACAGAATAACAAATGTTTAATGACGGTAACATTCAGTCTAGCTTGGTGAGTGGGTCACTATTTTAGCATTGTTGGCCTTTGTAATTTGTCTAGTGTTTAAACTGAATTTCTTTTGGATTTGTTTTCTTGATTTTAACTTTTAATAACTGTCTTCTATTTTCCAGGTGATTTACTCTATGGGTAAAAGACTTCTGAATGAGGACAGCTTTTTTTTGCATTTAACCTACTTATACAAATGTACCCTCTGGCATTGGGCATACAGACATATGAAAATACCAGCAGAAAAGGCCAAAAGGTCTATCTTGTCAGTTCATAATGCAGGTCCCTCAGTGATTAGTGAGGAGTCCACTCCCCTCCCTGTTAGGAGTCCTCCCCGATATGAGTCCCACCCATGTTTCTGATTTTTAATTGTAACCTCCCTTTACTTTGCCCTGATCCCTCTTAAAGCTGTCCACTATCTTTAAGGATAGCACCTCCTCTGGCAACTTATCACACTTTCCACCAGCCTCTCACTGCAAAGTGCCTCCTCATTTTCCTCTTGAATTGTCTTCCCACCAGCTTGAGGCAGTATCCTTTACTGGTTTTGTTACTGCTAGGGTTGAAGAGACCCTCAGGGTTCACCTTGTTTAAACCACTGAGGTATTTAAAGGTTTCAGTCATGTCTCCCTCTCTCTCCTGTCCTCCGGGAAGCACATGTTGATGTTTCCAAGTCTCTTCTTACCCTACTGACTCTGGATCATATTAGTTGCTCTTCACTGGACTGTTTCCAGAAAATCAGTGTCTTTCCTTTTCTTAGGTACGGGCACCAGTACTGTACACTGTACTCCAGGTGTGGATGTGCCAGGATCTGTCATCAGCATAATGACCTATGCCTTCCTTTACACCAAGAACCATGACTGGGATGTCACCATACCAGGGTACACAATCTACAGGAGGGAAGGGAGGGTAAAAGAGGAGGAGGAGTAGCTCTCTACATAAGGAAGGGATCAAAGCAATGGAACAAAAGGGTAAACAGGGAGGAGAGCAAGCACTGTGGGTCACCCTGGAGACAGGAGATGTCACCACAATCCATGCAGGGGGTTGTATACAGACCCTGTCTCAGGGGAGGAAATGTACAAGGAAATGATAGATGGCATCCTTAAAATGGCAGAAAAAGGGAGATATTGTTGATGGGGACCTGAATATGCCAGATGTTAACTGGAGCACCTTTGCTCTAGCCACATCCAAGAGCAAGGTCATTCTCTATGCCCTACAGGGGGCATGTCTCAGACAGCTAGTGTTGGAACCCACTTGGGAGGGAGCAGTTTTAGACCTGGTACTCTCAAATGGGGATGGAGAGATGCAAGATGCGCTAAAGAAAGTATTGGACAAACATTGTCCTATTTTCCAAGATGGTTACAGCATGATCTGGGGTTTCAAGGCAAAGATCTGAGTGCAACCGGAGCCACTCCAATTTTCCACAAGCCTCGACCAGTACCTCATCCTTTAAGGAAAGTGGTAGAGAAGAATCTGGACCATCTTGAAAGCTATGGTATCATCTCATGAGTAGAGAGGGTGACTGGGCTACCCCTGTTGTGATTCCAAACGAGACAGACCAGCGAGCCTGTGTGGTGACTAAAGGTTACAGTGAACTGTTGTATACAGCCAGACCCATGCCCAATACCCAATGCAGAGGACGTGTTGCCACACTCTCAGGGAGCAAGTTCTTTAGCAAGTCAGACTTATCCTTTGCGTACCAGCAGTTGGAATTAGAACCAGAGTCAGAACTATAGCTGAACATCAACAACCACAAGGGACTTTACGGTATCATCGTTTGGCATATGGATTTTCCACACTGCCGGCAATTTTCCAGAACACAATGGACCAGACACTGCATGGACTGGACCATGTAGTATGATTTATGGACAATATCGTGGTAATAGCACCCACAGTTGAAAAGCATCTGGCAATCCTGGACCATGTTCTGACCAGACTGCAATGGTATGGACTGAGAGTAAAGCTAGCCAAATGTCAATTTCTTCAAAATTCTATTGAGTACCTAGGTTCTAGATCAATGCCCAAGGCCTGCACCCAACAGAAGGCAAGGTGGATGCTATAGTCAAGGCACCTGCATAAACAAACGTGACAGAGTTAAGATCATTTTTGGACTCTTGAACTACTATGGATGGTTCCTAGCCTAATTGTTCACATTGTTGCAACCACTCCATGACTTGCTACAGAAAGAAGCTCAGTGGAATTGGTTACCACAGTGTGAGAAAGCATTCCAGGCTTGCAAGAAATGTCTTCTAAGCAGCAAATGGATAGCACATTATGACCCCACCAAATCTCAGAGGCTAGCATACCATGCATCACCATATAGGTGGTGGCCATCCATCTACGCATGTGCTATCTCTGGGGAGGAACACCCAATCACTTTTGCACTCCCAGGACCTTGTCCCCAAGTGAAAGAAACTATGCCCAGATCCAGAAAGAAGCTTATGCATAATTTTCAGTGTCAAGAAGTTATAGTACTTGTACGGATGGATATGCACTCTGCTAGCAGACTACAAGCCTCTACTGGCAATTCTGGGACCAGAGGCTGCAATATCAACTCTCACAGCACTCAGAATGCAGCCATGATGAGGCCCTGATTTTGTTGGCATATGACTATCCGTATTTGATGTCATATTCTCATGATCACGCAAATGCAGATGCATTATCGAGACTGCCATGCAAAATGCTACAGAGAAGGAAGACGATGGGGCAGTATTCCATCTTTCACATCTTGAGGAATTTCCCATTGCTTCACAGGATGTTGCAACACAGACACTGTGAGATCCTGTCCTCTTTGAAGTCCTAGATTGCACCCAAATGGTTGTCCCAACTTCACAAAAGACCCAACTCTCCAACTTTTCCTAGACAAGAAGGACCAGTTGTCCATAGAGCAAGGCTGTGATCTGTCTGACAGAATGTATCCACTCTGATAAAAATTCCAAAACTCTTTTGGAGTCAATTGAGGATATTGACAAAAACAGTGGAGGAATTTAAGAATGCATGAGACAGACATAAGGGCAATTCTAGTAGGAGGTAGGAGGAAGCAGGCTGTTCATAAAACAAGGATCTACAGCTTATCCAGTAGGTAGGGAAATGGGCAGACTGGGTGGGCCAAGCAGTCCTTATCTGCCATCAAAGTCTATGTTTCTATGTGGGAGCTCGAGTTGCGATGCCTCCAAAGTTCCACAAGAGATTACTTTCTGACTTACATCAGTCATCCTGGAATCTCTTAAATGAAGGCATTGGCCAGAGGATACCTGTGGTGGGCAGGACTTGATCAAGATATCCAACATCTTGTCAATCAGTGTGTGTCATGTGGTTGTCTGCAGCCAACCATCAACTGCACCCCTGCATCCTTGGTCCTGAGTTACCACACCATGTTGACTATGCCAAAGTGGACAAACAGCATTTCCTAGTAGTAAATGACATCCACTCCAAATGGCTGGAAGTATTGCCCACACAAGTCACAACCACTGATAATACTGTAAACCTTCTGAGACAACTTTTGCCTCTTATGGCTTACCATGGGAGTTAGTGTTAGACAATGATTCCCAGTTTTCCTCCATGATTTCAAACTGTTCTAAAAGCCGAATGGCATTCGACATATTTTGATTCCACCTTTCCATCCAGCATCCAATGGCTAGCCAGAAGAGCTGTACACACATTCAAAAATGCTTGGAATAAACTACATTCACAGCAAGTACCTACAGCTCAAAGGTTGGCTTGTTTCCTGTTCACTTACAGAAACACTCCTCGCACAGTCACAGAGCAGACACCTGCTGAACTGTTTCAAAATGTCAGCTTTGTACCTGTTTGTCACTGCTCAAGCTGGACTTGGCCAACACTGTCACAAATCAACTACAACAGCAAAATGGTCATGACAAGTCAGCCAAGCCAGTAAGAATTTTTCAGCCTGGGGAGAGGGTGATGGTTTGAGACTGTAGACATCATTCCTGTGATGGCGTCTGAAACACGTGGACCTTTGACTTATTCAGTTCATGTGGGACATTGACTTGTTCACATACACATGGATCACCTGCTGCATTCCAAGGTTCCAGCAAATGCAGCAGAAGACATCACTACAGATGAGGACAGTAACACGGAGGACTTTGCTCCTTCCCATGAAGTTCCACTGGGGCCGGTGCCAAATAATAACAGAACACCTGTTTCGCCAGCAGCGGATGTTCCAGCTCACAGATATCCCATTAGGAACCGAAGACCACCACAAAGACTCAACCTCTAAAGTCATGTACTAAACCGTACCTCTGTGCAACTGAACTGTTACTTGTACTATTACTTAGTTAGTGACAAGTTCTACCCAGGGGCAGAATAATCCCTGAACTTGTTTCTGGGTACAGAATAGTCTACTTTGGCCCAGAAACTAGGAAATGTTACTGTTGAAGTATTTTAGACAAGGTTCTTTCTAAGGGAGGAGTGTAGTATAAACATGGCTGTATATGGTAGGAAGTCTAATGAACACCATTAGTGTTGTAGTTTTTGCATATGAATATTTGTAGTCCTATCTAAGGTATACATTCCTGTCATGCCCAGTGGGTTTTCTTTGTGTATGTGCACTGATGTGTCCACTATCTCGTAGAAGAATAAAGATGGCCACTGAACATACAAGTTGTAACTGAGTCTCCTGGACAGGCACATAATATATTACAGTAGGTTTCATGTATGGAGTCCATCGATTTTTGCATTTAGTACCAGGCTGATATATAATTGCAATAATCTAGTTTAGAAATGAAATACACTACAGAGGAATTCCTCCTTTTCCATGAGTTCTAATTGGTCTTTCTTCAGTAGTTACAGTTTGAGTCACTATATTAAATGTTAACACCAGTCTACAGCATCCTTCGGACAGCCATTACCCACAGTCTACAAACTACCCTTAATGTTGAATTCAGTTTGAAGCCCTGCTTCCAATGATAGCGGATCCCACATCCCCAGCAGCTGCAGGCAAAGGACCAGAGAGTTGGGGACATCCTCCTGATACATTTTTTTGGGTCTGTGGCAGAGCTATGGTTTTAAAAGGAGAGACCCTGGAGGTGAGTCATGGGGTAAAACATGACAAAATATATTTAAGTCATAATCACGGGTGACTGTGATGTTTTATTTTGAGTTAAGGGCAATGAAAATGTGTGGCCTGACACTCATCAAGTCCGACAGAATGTATTCGCTTGATAAAAATTCTAAATCCTTCTGAGGTCAATCACTCACTGACTGAGGTCCTTGCCTTTCCAATGTGGGGGCAGTGTTTATCTCAAATACTGTACATTTGATGTTTTTTTGAATGTGGTTATGTTTGCTGATGTTGCTGTTTTGGGTTTTTAGAATACAGTTTTTTCAGGTATTATGTATAAAGAAAAAAGTAAGCATCATTAGTTCTTTAGAATTGTGCACATCATAATAGCCTTATATAGGAGAAACACCTATTCTTCAATGGGATTCTGGGGGTCATTACAGCAGCAGAGTTATGACAGATGTAGAAAAAGTTGTATTGCCACACATAAATTTAAATCACCATATACAGATATACAGTATACTTAATGTATGAGAGGCAGCAAATGAGAGAAGTCTCTATGGAATAATGCACTATTTGGAACTGTAAAATGGACAGGGAAATTCCTGCATCCTGACTGGTTTATTACCTGTGCATTGAATCCATTCGATTCACAGGTAAAACAAGTCCTGAAAACTAGGACCACAGTACTAAAAATAAATCAATCTGCTATCAGAACACTGAGTTTTTAAAAGTCACCATTTTCTTTCTATGACAGCAGCAAAACATGATTAAGAGAAAACTGCAGTAAGCATTTTTATACTTAATGACAGCACTACATAGACATTTCAAACTTATTCTTTTTAATTTAACAGATGTACTAACTGATCCCATTCTCTGACATAATGAAAACAGGTCCTTTTGTCTTATGTCACCATCGTACTCCAGTCCCATACCATGCCTCCTCCTCCCATTGTGAATCATGCTTCTATCCCGGTACATCCATTTGTGTTACTTTGTTTGTTAGTTTTCATTTAACACCCACAGGCTCAGAGACAGCGGGAAGAAGTACTTCATCTGCTTGGCATCATGGCTACCCCTGTCACAAGAAGGAGGAGTTGATCATTCCTTATATGACCTTGCAGAGGCCGTACTTCACTTATAAAGAAAAAGCAGTTTTAGCTTTCACCACCCTCAACAACTGAACAATCTCCCATCCCATGCACACATACAAAAATGACAGTGTCAGTTGGGAGGGAGGAGGTGTGGGGGAGATGGGAGGAGGGGATCCGGCCAACAAAACCTAAAATAACACACACGAAAAAGTACTATACCAAACAAAATGACATCATTTTCTAGCTCATGGAAGGACTATTTTATCAGAAATTATGATAATAATAGCATATATCTAGATAACTATCCATAGCTATATATAAACTTGCTTTTTAACATTAAAACTAAAAAGTAGCCATTTTATTAGTGCAAAAGACACTCACGGTGTATGTGCATTGAACAGATCTGACCACAGTTCCAGGGCTCTCACCACACCCTGGGCGTGCAGTTAGATCTGTTCAATGCCTAACCCATCATGTCTTACTGTCTACATCACAGTACAAAAGCAAGCATTTGTCAATGCCGAATGTTGCAGCGCTGGCATTGACTTTAGTAGTGCAGTGTGGAAACACATTTTGGGCAGGATGTGAAAAATGACAGTTGTACAGTTCATAAGGAGGTGTAAAAAATGCCAGTGTTGAAAATGTGGCATGTAAATATAGCAAATTTGTGAAGTTACAAGGGTGCATGGAAAATATCAAACGCTGCGCAACACTGCCATTTTATGGGCGTTGACACCAAATTTCAACATAGGCATTTTAGCACTTTCTGCTCATGAACAGTGTCACTGTCATTTCCTCAAACTGTACCAAAAGTGATTTTGCACAGCGACCGCGCCCGGACGTCTGAAAACACATTTCGGCAGGATATGTAAAATGACAGCTGTACTGTTCATCAAGAGGTGCGGAAAAATGCCAATGGTGAAAATCCAGAGTGAAAATATTACAAATGCACAACGTTATGAGTGTGAATGCAAGCTGCACAAAGCAGCTTTAACACAGTCATTTTAAGGAGTATCATCACCAAATTTTCAATATAGGCATTTCAGGACCTCTGCTCATGAACAGTTTCACTGTCATTTTCATAAACTGTCCTGAACACTGATTTCCCACAGTGACCGCGATTGTGCGCTGAAGTGCAGCAACACATTTCAGCAAGGATGTGAAAATGACAGCTATACTGTTCACATGGAGGTGAAGAAAATGACAATGTTGAAAATCTGATGTAAAAATATTGTGAATTCACGAGGTTATAAGCGTGCATAGAAACTGCATAGCGACGCCAGAATATAGTAATTTTATGGACCATCGCCACCAAATTTTCAACATAGGCATTTTAGAACCTCTGCTTATGAACAGTGACACTGTCATTTTGTAATCTGCCCAAACACTGATTTCTCACAGCGACTGCATTATTGTGCACCAGAAGTGCGAAACACATTTCAGCCAGGATGTGAAAATGACAGCTGTACTGTTCACAAGGAAGTGTAGAATGACAATGTTGAAAATCCGGTGTGAAAATCTTGTGAATTCACTATATTATGACGCAGAATAGAACCTTCGCAATGCAGCCAGAAACAGCCATTTTTTGGATTTTTCCACCAAATTTGCAACATAGGCTTTTGAGAGCCCACCTCATGAACACTGCCACTGTTCTTGCATTAATCGGTCCTGAAAGGTCATCCCACGCAGTGACTACGAATCACCTTTTGGGACTGATTAACCTCATAACAGTAACAGAATTCATGAGGAGGTGTCCCAAAACCCCATGTTGAAAATTTGGTGCAAAAGTCCAAAAATGCTGAGATATGCATCAAAGTTGAAAACCCTTATTTATGCCATTATACAGCTTACCGCATTTCTTCAGTTTGCGGTCGGCTTTAAAGAGTGCAGACATGTTCCCAGTCCACCAAAAATCATCGCACTGAGCTCGAGGTGAGTATGGGGTGAGGGTGGGGTGGCAGGGTGCACAGTGGGTGGGTGTGGGTGGTGGGTAGGGAGACTATGAGGAACCGTTTCTGTTTACAGGTGTAAAAAAAAAACTATCACGGACGTTTTTTTTTTAAAGGTGTTTTTGGGGATACAGTAGTCGATGGGAGATTGGGCACCCCCATCAGCAAATAGGGAGGGAGACACTAGCTGAGGGGATTGGGCACCCCATCAGCACAGAAGAAGGGGTGACATCATGACGATGGGAGTGGGGTCCCCATCAGCACATAAAATGCAAAGAGGGGAATGGATGCTGATGGGGATTGGGCACCCCTCGGCAAACAACAAAGTGGAGGGCGCATGAGCCAAGGGGATTGGGCACCCCATCAGCAACAAAGGAGGAGACACATTATGCCCGACGGGGTGGGCTCCCCGTCGGTACATAGATGAGGCACAGGGTAAACTGACCGGAGTTGGGCACCCCTGAAGTTGGCTGTTTAAGCGGCCACTGTGCCACCATGTTGTAGCTGGCGAAGCACACAGGAAGGTCCACTGCATGTGACGAGCTTTGCTCGCATTGCAGTGGACCTTTCCCTTAATGTGCTCACCACATATAGGATAGTGTATGGGAGCCCTACACAGTCATGCTATTCTAATACCGAGTTGTTTCCATTGGCGGTAGGGACCTCGGATGCGAGCTCGAGGGCCCCTATCGTCATGGAAATCACAAAGTATTAGAACAGCGTGGTTGTATATGGGGCCCATACACTTTTCTATATAGTGTATGGCCCCAAAAAGAAGTCTTTCAACTTTAGTTTTCCCCGAGATCAGCCTTTGCCACTGGACCATCTTCCTCATTTTGTTGCTCGCTGAACGGTTCTCGTGACGCAGCTCATCAACGCCCCTATCCAATGAACAGCGCTGTTTATGGGTGTTTGTATTGTGACATGCCTACTAATGCAGAACAAAAAGTCATTCTGTGTTAGTATGCATGTCACTAGTGCAACAGAACAACTTTTTTGTGTGTATGGATTTCCATACACAATCGCGTTCTGCCATACACTATATCATGTATGCATGGTGTGGCGCCGGCATGCTGTCTGATTGGGGAATGAGAGCGCACCTACTGGTGCATTCCCTGCATTTGCCCAACAGCGACCACGCCTCAAATCTCCACTGCCGCCAGGTGTTGGCTGCGCAAGCACGCCAACATAATGACAGTACATAAATGTAATGTTGAAGGACTGAATGTAGTTAGGAGGTAGGAATGCAAAAGTAAAGGAGTGCATGAGAGCAGTGAGTGATAATCTCTCCTAGCTTTTATTGGGTAGTTTGCAGGCATGTGTGCTGGGTAGTTGAGAAAATCAGGCTCACTTGAAGATCATACTATTCCTAGATTCTTTAATACTGTGTTGTAGGGAGTTCTACCTGACTGGAGCAACAATGGCAATGGCTCTTTTGCTAACACCTTTGTAAGTATGTTTGTATGTGAAGGACTGGATTGGAAAGTGACCTGAGGTGGTAGTGCTGGCTAGGCTTTCCTAATAAGTTGCCAAGGTATCTAGCATACAGACCATGTATGCATTTTATACGATAGGGAGAGCTAATAACCAGTTGAATAAATCTTATTTTCATCCCAGTGGAAAAATCCTGCTTATATAACCACAGTGGAAATATTGGCATGGGGTCATAATGTCACCAGACATTATGCCACATGCATATATTACACTGCCAAAATAGTGCAATACAAGTCTTTATTTACCAGGATTCAAACCCAGTCTCAAATGTTCTGCTTGTTTCTTTGCATACCAGTGGCTCATCCCTTCAAGCCACAGCAGCTGCTAGGCAGAGGCCGCTCCCAACAGAGATAATATCCTCCACCTCTGACAGTGAGAGGATGTAGTACCATGCTTAGAACCATATGTGGTATTGCACCCTCCGCTGTCCTATACTGCCCTATTGCAGTTTTGAGGTTTTGTCATATGCTATTAAGTTTATGACATTTTGACCAGGTAAGGAAAATATCTGATGTTTATTCACACAGTGTCTATGTCAGCAACTGATATTCTCACTGTGGTAGCACCTGCCTGACCAGACTACTTTTCCAAACAACCGGATTATAACTATACCAAAAACACCAACAAGTATCCAAAATATCACATCACCCACAAACCCACACTGTCTAAACATGAACACTGCAAAAACAGTCCTGACTAAAAACCTCATCTATACCTCCACAGCGTTCTTCATCTTTGGTCACATAAACGGAGCTGCACAGAAACTACAAGTGTGACCCACAGAACCTCATTCACAGTCCACATGCCATTGGAGAAAGCCTCCATTCATAGAAATAACCAATGAAATACCACAACCTTTCCATTCAGAACCTAACAAACACACAGTGCAAACAACCTTGTTAGAATGGAACAACACATGCAGCTGTACCTAGGAGGAAAAGAATACCTAACAGAGCAAGTCATAGAAACACGATTATAAAATACACTGTATGCAAAAACAGGGTCCTACTGTATAAATCGCATGCATGATGTGGACAAGTGAAATATGAACAATATTACCACTGCGTGCAGGGTGAACTGTGATAATATCACCAGTGACTTCGCCACTCGTGATATTATCACAGTTCACCCTGCACTCATGCAAATATTTTCCATATTCCACAGTCGCCCATCATGTATCCCCAATGTATATTACAAAGGCCCATATAAGTTCCTGACTTCTATCGCAGGGAAGAGTGGGATGAGAAGGTTGTTATACAGAGTGCAGTGGTGGGTTGGTCTGTTGCATCCTAGTGCAAATCTGCATACACTGTTGCTGCAACTTCACCTTTATGCAACAATAAAGCATTTGGAACCCTGTATACTTCATTTCCTCTTCTAAGGCAGGCAAGAGGGATTGGTGTAATAACATGTTTCTGGTACAGTACAGTCCCAGTTTTCCCAACCCTGATCATCTGAAAATCCTATCAAATGAAATGGACTCTTGTGCCCGAGTCTTCTCTGTACTGTGGTTGAATATGGGTTGGATAATCAATATTGTACTGTTCTCAGTTGCCACACTGTAAAATTGTTGCTCAGTTTTATTTCTTCCACCAGGTGTCACTTGAGCCATGTACAAAACCCTCCCCGCACTCACTTAGATGTGAACTGCAGATAGGAAACAACGCAGTTAGTAAAGAAACACTGTGTGGATGGGCTGCCATCAGTTGAGTAAGGCTTTAGCAGTTTTAAAAGTTTCAGAATTATATCAGCGCCATAGGAACTGTAGTGTGCTGCTTTTAAACCCTGATGAAGAGGGTTGTTACCCTCAAAGCGTCAGGGAACCGTCCATTTGTTAGTTCATGTTAAAATAAATTAATTTATTAGCCACAATCTGACTGTATCACATTTTATTTGTGTCTAAATTGCTTTTAAAATGTTACCTGCTTCCTCGCTCCTTCTGCGTAAGTTGCTTGATGAGAACTGTAGCTACAGTACTTTAGAAACCACAATGGTGGATGAAAATCAGGAACAGCGTGTACATAGGCTGCCTTCAGCAACTGTAAGGCTACTACATTGTAATAAAGCTTAATGTTCTGAGAGTTTTAGTAGTTTTGTGTGGCATTGTTTAAGGTTACTATTCAGTAACATTCTCTCAAGCTGTACACTTTATTAACCCTAGGGTGCCAGAAGATTTAGGACATATAGGTTTTAGGATGTATATATGTCCGTGGTACCGCCTCATCCCTCTTGCACTCGGCTCTGATATGACTCAAGGAAGACAACCACGTGGTTGGTAGAAAATCTGCATATGGACAGAGTTACTGTTTTCAGAACTGTGACAGTTTTGAAGAGCTTCAAAGTATGTATTGCATTTTCAAACAGACTTGTGTTGTTGTAAAGCAGTTGGAGTAGTGGAAAAGATGCTTTAATAGATATGCAGTGTATATAATGATGCTATGAAGTGTATGTAATAATGCTCAAAACAGCAGTCTCGATTCACCAAACTCCTGATTATCCGAGCCAAACTGATGTTGCCCAGTTGGTTCGGATAATCGTGACTGTAATATATTTAATCTGAACCACTGTGGTTGCAATACAGGAGAACAAGTTTGTGGTGTCTGTTTAATTCTGTCTCAATGATGTGCTCACGGAAGGATAAAATAGGGTCCAGTCATAACCCAAGGTACTCAAGCCTTGTACATTTTCCATGGTGGGCCAGATTGTGGGGAGATATTTAATGTAAGTTGCTCATTGTTGTTTTGCAGGAAAACAACCTAATTTTGAAGTTAGTACTATTTAAGAAAGACCATTTTCATTTGTCTATCTCTGTGTTTTGTCAAAGACTGCTTGCAGCAAACTGTTGAGCATTATGCATTATGGGAGTGGATGAAACAGATGGGGTGATGAAGGTTGACAGGGTAATAGAGGGTCTCAGGGCTCTTTGGGTGGATAAGGCACCTGGCCCAGATGGCATACACCCGAGGGTCCTCAGAGAGAACTGGCAGAGGTACTGGCAGCCCCCTGGCAGATCTGTTTCCACTTCACTAGCAGTGGGTGTGTGCCTTGGGACTGGAGAATGGCTCATGTGGTACCACTTCACAAGAATGGGCCCAAAGATGAAACTGGTAACTACAGACCACTCAACCTAACCTCCATTGTAAGAAAATTAATGGAGACCATTCTAAAAGAAGGCTGGTAAACTTCCTGGAGGTTAATGGTCTCCAGAACAATAGGCAGCATGGGTTTGTCATTGGAGATCCTGCCAGACGAACATCCTAGCATTTTTCAACTGGGTCACAAGGTTGTTGGACAAGGGCGGGCATTGGATGTACTATACCTGGACTTCAGCAAGGCCTTCGATTCCTGTGTCATATGGAAGGTTGCTTAGCAAACTGAGTAACCTGGGAATTGGGGACAAGCTGCTGGGGTGGGTCAGGAGCTGGCTGCAAGAAAGGAACAAGAAAGTGATGGCAAGGGAGCTATCCAGCCTTGACCTTTAACAAGTGGGGTCCCACAGGGATCAGTACTCGTCCAGTGCAATTCAACATCTGTATTGGTGACATAGTGGATGGGGTCAGAAGTAAAGTCTGCCTTTTGCAGATGATACTAAGCTCTGTGGGAGTGGACATAGAAGAGGGGAGACAGGAGCTAAGGGAGGATCTGGCCAGGCTAGAGAAATGGTCTGACATCTGGCAGTTGGGGTTCAATGCCAGAAATGCAAGGTCATGCACCTGGGAGCTAGGAACCTAGGGGCCAGCTACTGGCTGGGGGCATACAGGTGCCCAGCTCAGAGGAGGAAAAGGATCTAGGGCTAATAGTTAGGGGTGACATGAAACACTCTATGCAGTGTTGTAAAGTGGCAGCAAAACAAAAACAAAAAAAAGGCTGGGATGCATCACCAGAGGAATCACTTCTAGAAGGAGGAAATCATTATGACCTTATACAGGTCATTGGTGAGACCACACTAGGAGTATTGTGTGCAGTTCTGGTGCCCTTATTTGAAGAAAGACATAAATCTACCAGAGGGGGTCCAGTGAATGGTGACCAAGAATGAGCCAGGGCATGGAGGACATGGGATGAGAGGTTAAGGCAACTCAATATGTATTCCCTGAAAGACAGAAGGAAAGGGGGATGTGATAGAAACCTTCAAGTACCTAAAGATTATAAACAAGGTTGGAGCACAGGGCATTTTCAATTTAAAAGGAAGGGACAAAAGGAGGTACAGTCTGAAACTTGTGGAGGTAGATTTTAAAAGAAATGAGGAGGCAATTTTTCACAGAGCGGGTGGAGTCAAAGTGGAATGAACTGCCGGAGGAAGTGGTATAATTGAAAACAGTGAGAAGTTTTAAAATGGGGGTGGGACAGGGTAAAAGGAAAGTGGCAACAGGAGGGAGTAAGGGAATGGAGGAAGAGAGGGTGTAGGAGGATAACTCTGTGGCCAAGGGAGAGGACAGCTCCAGTAAAATAAACTGAGCTGTACACTCAAGCAGACTTGATAGACCGCTATGGCCTGTTTCTGCTGGCAATTTTCGTATGTTTGTATACTAGATTTGGCTTTACTGTAGATGACAGTGTCATCAGCACTGAGGTGTAAGCTAGTATCACAGTTGCTGCAGACAAGGAAGAGATCATTAATGAATAAGTTGAATAGCAAAGGTTCCACTCTAGAAGTATGGCATAGGGAGGACTAAGGTAGGACTAAGGGTTTGTGGTGATTATGTTACGCAACTGATTTTCATTGATTGTGCCCTGCCAGAGGTAGTCCTTAAACCAAGATACAGCATCATCAGATCTGAGAGACCCATCTGGAGTAATTTACAGTAGAGGATATCATGGGTTACATTGTGGAAGACCTTGGTGAGGTCCATGAAAATTGTCATGCTTGGTCACTAAAATGTTCCTCCAGTTGAAGTAGTACTCATCTGTTCTAGGTTTCCTATTCAGATGCATCACTGATCAGTTCGCTTACACTCTCCTTTCCTGTCTCTTTGCCTAATTTGCATATCTGCCCAAGTCGCCATGCAAAATTTTGAAATCTTCCTCAATTTTGTTTATCCCCCAGTTTGATATTGTCTGCAATTTTATAAATCCAGTCACACCAGGTTCTTGACCCTGTCCCTAATATACAGATTAAGCAGTGTTAGACCCAACACTGATACCTGAGACACACTGTTTATGACAGTATCCAGTTTTATGTACTTGGATACACTGACCATTTGCCTTCTTTCCATTAACCAACACATTATTCGAGAAAAATATTACCTCCTATAGCCTTCCCTCTAGTTTCTCAATTAATTCCTATGTTGGACTGTTGAATACATTACTGAAGTCAAGGTACACTATGTTTACCCATTTAACATTAAGCTGCTTTCTGTTTATTGGCTCAAAATTATAGTAGATTGGAAATACATGCTGACATTTTGTGAAACATTCTATTTTGTAATACAAGGCTCTGATTCCTTAGTAAAATAGCATCCATGATCTTACCCATAGCTCACATTAGGCTTAGTGACCTTTTATGACTTTTATCTTCTCTGTTCTCATGTTTATGTCTACATAGCAGAGCTATGCAATGTATTGCTGTTATGTAGTAGAGGACACCTCAAGCACATGACCAGATACCTCAACTATGTCCTTTCACAGAGGAGTTGAATCACATGAGGTCCTTTCCATTGACTACAGTGCTATTCCTCCCGCCTTCCACCAGGCACACTATTCTCCTGGTCTGTACTCACTTCCAGTTCACTTCTGTGTTTGGAAATAGCACTTGTTTTCCTCCCTTATATATATAATGATGTTTACCTGGTGTCTAGTGGCACCCCGCCTCCAACTGCTGTCCCCATTATTTAACAATGTTCCCTTGTATCTAGTGGCACCCTCCCCCCAATCACCATACCTATCATTTAGTACCATTTCCTTGATATCTAGTGGCACCTTCCACCCTCCTATCACCACCCCCATTATTTAGTACTATTTCTCTGATGTCTAGTGGCACCTCCACCCTCTGGTCACATCCCCATTACACAGTACTGTTTCCTTGGTGTCTAGTGGCACTCCTCCACCCTCCGTCACGGTATCCATTGTGTACTACTGTTTCTATGGTGTCTAGTGGCACCACCTCACCCTCTGATCACCATCTACGTTATGTAGTACTGCTTTCCTGGTGTCTAGTGGTACCCCCACCTTCTGATCACCATCCCATATTAATTTTACCAATGTCAGCTGAAATAAAGAAAACCATCCTTAATTTTTTATTTTAACCTGCAAAAGAAGATGGTACCTCACTGATCTGACACCCACACTCTGACCTCCAGCTCAGCAGCCATGATCCCACACCCCTATACTGCACACACACCCCTCACTCATCTGAAGGTTGGCTCCATGCTGAAGATTCACACTCTGATCAAAGACATGTTTTGCTGCTAAACTGCTGACTGCAGTATGAGAAACTAAGGTACATGCAGTTTAATGTATTTAAATGGATTTTGAGCTTTTTATGCATAACTTTGTCATTTTGCATATTTGGACCCAAATTTTCAACATGGCCTTTTGGGACCCCACCTCATGACCAATGGTGATGGAATTATGCAATCAGGCCCAAAAGATGATTTGACAGTCATGTTGTAAAATCACCTTTCAAGAAGAATGCAGACATTTTCACTGCACTTGTTTATGAGGTGGGTTCATAAGAAGGCTATGTTGAAAATGTCAACAAATATGTAAAATGACAAAGTTACAAGCGTATATTGAAATGTATCTATGCTTGCTCAAAATGTCTGTAATTTTAAATATTTTGACCCCAAATTTTAACATACACATTTTCACACCACCTCAGTCATGCATGTGACAGCTGATATTTTCAATCTCAGCAAAATGTGTTTTCGCACCTGTGTCGGTGGAATGACATTTTGTGGCACAGAAACACATTTTGGCAAGGATTTGAAAACTTTCTCCTATGGAGCTCATGAGGTGGGGTAATAAGAAGGCTATGATGAAAATTTGGTGTACAAATACAATGAAATGTCCAGGTTATGATGCAATGTTGTAGTACTTCAACGTTCACATATAAGTTTGCTAATTTTCAATATTTTCAATCCAGACTTTCAACATACCTATTTTCCACACCACTTCATAAACGTGACAGGTGTCATTTTTAAATCTTGGACAAGAGGTCTTTTGCAATTGTGGTGCAAAATGATATTTCAGCCAATATACTATAAATACTACATGTGACGTTTATAAGGGCAGTCGAAATGATTAGAAAATTTGGGATCAACATTAAAAAGACTGAATGTGTCAAGAGTAAATGTGTGAACAGTCAATGTGTAAAGAGGAATGTGTGAAGAGTGAATGTGCACTGAATGTGTAAAGAGTGAATGTGCCAGGCCCTGTACTTCTGTAGACAAACAAAGTCTTCCCATAGCTTAAAGCCCAAAGCAACCTCCACTTCGTGGCACAGGGTCATAACCTCGAAGACAGAACCATGCAGCAATGTAGCACACTGTAAATTAGCGGATACATTGCTGGCGCATAGACACAGTGCCAAAAAGCATTTCAGCTGAAGGGAACATGTGGGTGTTTTGTTTTCTTCAGGGCTCCTCCCACCCCCTGTTATGGGGGTCTGTGCCCCCAAAACTCCCCCATTAAAATAATCAACTACAGGGGGTTCAACATGGGAACAGGGAGAAACACCATGACTGGGACAAAAAAAATGCACAATGTGGTTTCCAAAGGTCTGGGACTGGGATTTGAGCCCTGATCCACAGATGCACAGCAACCTCCTGTACTACTGCAGCTCATTCCACTGAGCCACAGTGGCTACTTGGTAGACCACCTCCCAAATGGAGGTGTTCACCTATGCAACACACCTCATCCCCACCCATGCGTGACAGGGTATAAAACCTCATGCACCATATACATGTCTTGCAGGGTTTTGTACTCTATCGCACTGGTGCACTGCACGATGTATTCCATGCATGGTTTTATGTGCAAGATATTGACCTGGTAGGCACATCTGCACCTGTTCATGCACAAATGACCTCTTCAGCTTTCCTTGGGTCTGAAGCAGTGTCTCACATTTTTGACTGCATCAATGGCATTATTTTGCAGCTGTATTGGGTTTGACCAGAGTTTGTCTGCACATGGGACTTATTAATGCATTTTCCCATTCCTGTGGAACACTACCTTCTGCAATGGTGCCATTAAATAATGATTCTATTGACAATGACAGTTCTTTTGCCAGTCCAGAGGAGGGCAACTAAAATGGTGCAGGGTCTGCAAGAGAAGTCATATGAGGACAGACTAAAGTAGCTTAATATGTATACCCTTTAGGAAAGGAGGAGAGGGGCATGATAGAAACTTTTAAGTACCTTAGTGGAATCAAGCATAGTACAAGAGGGTAGCATATTTCAGAAAAAGAGACGCAAGAACAAGGGGACAAAATTTGAAGATGGGGTGGCCTCAGGGCAATGTGGAGGAAGTATTTTTCACAGAGAGGGTGGTGGACGCATGGAACCACCTTTCTGAGGAGGTTGTGGGGTCTAAAACTGTGGGAGAATTCAAGAATGCATGGGACAGACATAAGGCAATTCTTGTAGGGGCAGGAAGAAATAGGCTGTTGGTTAACTAGGATCTGCAGCTTATCCAGTAGGTAGGAAATGTGCAGATTAGTTGGGTCATGAGGTCCTTAGCTACCATCAAAGTCTATGTTTCTATGTTTCTTACTCTGGTGTATCTCCTGCACCACAGAGTTCTGCTCTCTCAGCTATCAGCCCATGACACCAGCATCACAAGATGGAATCAGATATAGACATTTGGCAAGCCACCCCTGTCCTAAAGATAGGCACATTCAAAAGTTACTTTACATTTTCTAGCTCTGCTCAAAGAGATATACATTACTACTGTTTGTTACAGGATCAGACTCTAAATTATGGCAAAACCTCTGGAAATTCAAGGACTGATAGACTCAGCTGTTCCTTTCAAGCTCTTCATTTTACCCAATGGGATCCTAGTGACCTCATCACCTTTTCCCATGTTTCTCACATCCCATTTCTCTCCATGTTATCAGCCAGAATGCATGTAGATTTTCTTTAAAACCATGCACACTGCTTATCTGTACTGTTTACTCTGGGAACCTATTCCATACTCTCTATTATCTAAGTAAAACTTCGTTTTATATTACCCCATATTTTCCTCCCTTAGCCTTAGCTATACACACACTGTTCTTTTGGTATTTTACCAACTGACATAGATGTTATTTATTTGTTTTTGTTACTGAGTAAGTACACTAATTAATAGTACTCACTTATAGGAATGATAGCTGGGGCAGTAATAAACTGCATGCATTGATCAGCTACAGAGGCTGTCCATTTAATATAGCGCTGTTAGAAGAGCACGGTGAAAAACAGCAGGGTCAGAGCAGTGAATGTGATAACAGCTACAGGGTTAACATAGTGAAAGTGATTCACTGCTACCCCTGGAGCTGTTGTCACATCTGAGGGAGGAGAAAGGGGTAAGGTGAGTGTTGCTCTCTGAGCTGCTCCTGTGGTGTAGGGGGCTGAGAGCAAGAATAACTAGGGTGATAGAGCATCCCAAGACCAGAGTTCTATTCCTGGTCTCCCAACTAAGGTGTATTTTTGTGTTCACCCCAACTGTCGTTTTTTTTTCTTGTTTCATCTAGTTTGTTGTTTTCAGCAAGGTAACGCTTTCTGATGCCACTGAGTAGATGCCTTACTTTTCGCTCCATTGCTGAGTGCGGTTTTGACCTCGCTATTTTTGTTTAGCTATTTTGACTGAGAACCACTACAGAGTACCAACACAGGTACAAAAAGCAGTCCATGTAGAGAACTGTGTGGCACCCACATGTCATATAGGCACCTTTTGTAAAACAGCACCAGGCATAGAAAATACGGAGATTTTAATATCTCTGTACATTGGGGCAATAGGAAGAAGCAAAACTGTGTCACCATCTTGCTGGTTTTGCCAGCACGATCTCCCAGGGGCTCCACTTATTTCTCAAAATGCTGGCTGGACCATGTCAAAACTAAAAGTTATGAGTGATCAGATATTTTAATGCTTATTCATACACTGGTACTACTGGGGATAAGGGTGCTTAAGCCACAATCTATGCACCAGTGGCTCAAACACCTTTCCCAGATCTCCTTTAAGCATGTAATGTATGGCTGAGTGGAGATGTTCTCTTATATAAAATCTTCTACTGCTGTAATGACACACCATGCTGGACCCATTTTTATGTGAGAGAGCCATATCATGGTACTATTGCACAGACAAATCTTTCTACAATCATTACATGAGAGATGGCACAGTGTCTCAGTTTTCTTGCACTGACATATCATGCTGGAGAAATTCCTGAGGAAGAGATCAGTGTTTCAGTACTATTATACTGACATATCATGCTGGAGCCATTACCTGAGGGATGGATCAGTGTCTCAGTACTGTTGTACTGGCATGTCATGCTGGAGCAATTCCATGACTTGTCATGCTGGAGCCATTGCCTGAGGGATGGATCAGTGTCTCAATACTATTATACTGACGTATCTTGCTGGAGCCATTCCCTGGGTGATGGATCAGTGTATCAGTACTATTATACTGACGTATCATGCTGGAGCCATTCCCGAGAGGTGGATCAGTGTATCAATACTATTATACTGATGTATCATGCTGGAGCCATTCCCGAGAGATGGATCAGTGTATCAATACTATTATACCGATGTATCATGCTGGAGCCATTACCTGAGGATGAATCAGTGCCTCAGTACTATTACACTTACATATCATGCTGGAGCCATTACCTGAAGGGTGGATTAGTATCTCGGTACTGTTGTATTGGCATATCATGCTGGAGCCATTCCCTGAGGGAGGGAGCAGTGTCTCAGTACTGTTGTACTGACATATCATGCTTGAGCCGTTACTGGAGGGAGGGAGGGAGGGAGTAGTGTCTCAATACTGTTCAGTCAGTCAAATCAGAAGAGAGGAGGTCACCAGTGGAGTGCCACAATGATTGTTGCAGGGTCCAGACCTTTTCAGTATGTTTATCAGTAACATTTGAGAAAGAATTCAGGGCAAGATGTATCTCTTTGAAGATGACATTAAGCCCTGTGACAGGGTGGACAGCAAGGAGGGGTAATGGAGATGCAAAGAGACTTGCAAAAGCTAGGGAGGTGGTCAAGTTTTGGCAGTCAAAATTCAAGGCCAGAAAATGCAAGGTGATGAACACAGGGAGCAAGAACTGCATGGCAACATACTGGATGGGATGCAAAGCTGGGCATGACCTCTGAGGAAAGAGACCTAGAGGTCATCAGTGACTCGAAAAACTAAACTAGCGAACAAGGATTACAGTAAGGCAAACAGAATGATGGGGTGTATAGAAGGGCACTGATAACAGAAGGAAGAAGGTATTACTCCCTCTAATAGAGCACTGATAAGGCCACACCTGGAGTACTGTGCCCATTTCTGAAGTCCTCACCTAAAGAACAAACTCCAGCAGAGCTGATACGGCTGTGGCGAGTTTGATGAAGCTCTGAGGATTGAGCCTGCCAATGGAAATGTGCATGCATGGCACTCGTTCATGTGTAGTTGCATTGAATGGCATACTGCCATTCCCAAGATGGTGGTGCTGGTGGAACTGTGTATGCAGTTCTAGTGCAGAATGCAGAACTAGTGACCAAAATAGTGCCACTGTAGCTCTGCAGTGAGTGACTGAGGTGGACTGTTTCAAGCTCTGTTAGACTGTCATAAGGATACTTCGAAAGTCTAACAGAAGCATGTCACGGTCGCCATTTTCAGAGAGAGACACCAAAATGCCTGCGGGCTCTGCCCCCAGCCACAAAAAGTAAGGACATGCTTCAGACAATGCAACATAGTGTGACCAAAATGTTTTAGGGTCAGCAGGGTAGATCTTATAAGGATCAGCTCAAGACACTAAATATGTACTCATTGGAGGCTAGATGAGGACAGGGAGATATGATAGAGACCTTCTAGTTCCTGAAAGGAAGGAACAATGTAAGCAGCAAGGACTATTTAGAATAAGTAGCAGATCAACAACACAGGGGCATGAATGGAAACTGATGGGGATGTTCAAGGTGAAAGAGAAAGTTTTATTTTACAGAAAAGGTGTTGGAGACTTGAAACCATCCAATAAGTGATGTGTTGTGTGCCAAACTATCAATGGTTTCAGACATGGTTGGGACAGAGCAAAGGGTTTAGTGGCTGCTTAGGGTGGTAGTGGTAGGGTGGGGAGCTTGGGGTGGATAGTGTAGTAAGAACCTTGTATGGACAATAGTTCTCGGGTTTGTTAAGGTTTATGGGCAGACTGAATGGACCAGTGGTCTTTTTCTGCCATCATTGTCGATGTTTCTATATTTCTTTCCTCACTGTTTGTTTTTCTATCTGTTAAACTTTTGTTTCAGATAATGTTCTTGATTTTCTTTGCTCTCAATTTGCCAATCTTACTCCTTTATAATATATTAAAATATATTGTAAATAAAAGCAGCAAGCTTCAGACTGAAACAATATGACTTTGTGGATTCAACTGGAAAGGATACTGTCAACCCCTTGTACACCTACTGTAAAAAGGATGCGTCAAAACAGAATCACGAAAACAAAGGGTGGCTTTCACCAGTAAATGCTCCAGTACTGACATCACAATGAGAGTCAAGTACACAGAAATATTAACACCTAGGAGCCTTCTCTGATGAAGCACAGTAGTAGGCATGTAAAATAGACAGGATGGAGGCTGCCCAGAGGAGGGCAACCAAAATGGTGCAGTCTGCACCAGAAACATATGAAGAAAGACTAAAGGACCTTACGATGTATAACCTTGAGGAAAGGGGGGACATGATAGAAACTGTCAAATATCTCAAGGGAATCAACAACGTCCAAGAGGGTAGCATGTTTCAGAAAAGAGATGTGCAAGAACAAGTGGCCACAATTTAAAGATAGAGGGGACGGCTCAGAGGTAATATGAGGAAGTATTTCTTCACAGACAGGGTTGTAGATGCATGGAACAGCCTTCCTGAGGAGGTCATAGAGTCAAAACAGTGGGAGAATTCAAGAATGCATGGGACAGACAAAAGGTAATTCTAGTGGGGGTAGGAAGAAGTAGGCTGTTGGTTAACTAGGATCTGCAGCTTATCCGTTAGGTAGGAAAATGGCAGACTGGTGTGCCAAGCTGTCCTTATCTGCCTTCAGAATCTATGTTTCTCTGTTTCTATGTTTTCTGTTTCAGCCACCCCCTCTTAGTTCCTTTAAGACCCTGGGGTGCACCCCATCTGGCCCCATTGTTTTATTGATTCTTATTCCTTCCAGTTCCTTTAGGACCCTTTCCTGTGTACAGAGAAATGTGTCCATTTCTGCATCTTTCCCACCCCTTGTACTCTTTTTAGGCCCATTACCCTCCCTTCCTCAGCAAAGACTGAGCAGAAATATCAGTTCAGCATGTCAGCTTTACTGTTGTCATCCTCCACGCGGCCTCCATCCTCCCCTTCAGTTTCACTATCCTCCCTCCTTTGCCCTTCTTTTTCAGTTAGGTACTGTACCTGTAAAATGTTTTGTCCCTCTATCCACTGATTCTGTGATGTGCTCTTCTGTCTGAGCTTTGGCTTCCTTTGCTGACCTCCCTGCCTCCCTTTGCTTCTCCTGGTACTCCTCCTTATTCCCTTCTGCCTGTGTCTTTTGTATTGCCTGAATGCAATCTCTTTGGCTTTCACTTTCTTTTACTCTCCTTGGAAACCATAATGGCCTCCTCTTCCTTTTCCCTTGCTAACCTGCTTAACACATAATTATGTTGCTCTTGTAATCCCTATTTTAAATATTGCCCACTGTTCCTCCACCCCTGATTCCCTCCCAATTCCTATTAGTGCCTCTTTCAAGCATGTCCCCATTTTCCCAAAGTCTGCCTCCTAAAATCCAGGATATTTGTTTTGTGCGGTTTGTTCTGCTTCTCCTGTGATTTCAAACCACAGTGTCCTGTGGGCACTGTTCCCTGGTGCTCCCCACTGTTACTCCTATCATACTGTCCATATTTGTGAGCATGAGGTCCAGTACTGCGTTATGCTGAGATGGTTCCATGACCAGTTGCTTAAGGTAGGCAGCTTGAAGGGAGTCCAGGATAAATCTGCTCCTGGTTGATGCTGCTGCTGGAAGGCTCCAGTCCACATCTGGAATATTGAAGTCTCCAACCAGCACCACCTCCCCTTTGTCCGCAATCCTTGGATGGCTAGCATTAACTCCCCCACTTTCGGCATCCAACCCAAACACCCACCCTCACCCTCAGCTTCCAACCCTAAGGCCCACCTCCACCCTATATGCAGGAACAGGTGTGAGGGTGTGCTTTTGGGTTGCGAACCTAATGCTCACCCCATTGTTTTATTCTGTACCCATGTCAGGTTATTAACTGTTAAAATGGGCTGAGCATTAGGGGTTTGCAACCCCAAGGAACACCTCTCACACCTGTTCCTGAATTCCTGTTCCAGCAGACCAGACCTGGGTTTGCTTCTCACAACCTCCACTTGCATACTGTGTGACTCTGAGCAAGTCACTTAACCCCAGTGCTCCCAGATCACCCCTGAAAACAGGCACTTGTGCCTAGTGGGCTCATACTTGCACCAAGACTAAAAAAAAAATGCAAGGTGAGGTTGGCCTTAGGGTTGGAAGGCGAGGGTTAGGGCTGGGGTGTTCAGGTTGGAAGCTGAGGGTGGGGCAGGGTCTTGTACTTGGGAACCCAAGATCACATTTCCCTACTTTTACACTTCAACCCTCGTGGTGCATTAACTAAGTTTTTGGAATGAATGTCCTTACTTTTTCAGATAGTATACTAGTTTCCTTATTTTATGGTGTGAGCACAGGATCCTTTGGACCTTGCACTCCCATCCCTCCATTGAGACAATATAACAACATCCTTATGTTACAGTGGGAGCACAGGGCCATTCAGATCCTGCACTCCTATTTGTTCAAATTACAAACTTTCACAAGATACTGTTGTATTTTGCACAAATTATGTAATTTGTGGAAAATACAACAGTATCTTGTGAAAGTTACGAACTATGCGATATTACAACTTTTCTGCCTGACAGACAAACTGTTTAATGTCATATTTGTCCTAGTAAGAACAAATCCAGAACAAATAGTTTGATACCTTTATTGGACCAAGTAGGATGTTACAAAAAGAACAAATATCTTAGCTTTCAGACCAACAAGTCCTTCTTCGAAGTTTAATGACAGGCTTTGCTGCCTTGCTATACATTTTCCCATAGGAAGTAATGGAAATTAAAAGCTTAATAACTTTTGAAATAAATAATATTTTTCACCAAGCCTTCAAAAGGCAAATCTGTGTGGCAAAGGCTTTCTACCCTGAAACTTTCAGATCACTACTACCTAAAGCCATTTCTGAGATACAGGTGGACAAAGAAATGTAAAAGAAAATGGTAAATTTAGGATTTTTGATGTTCTTTATTTAAAAACACAAAACTGATTCATACAAAATGTGGCAAGTCAGAAGATCTTCCCCAAAGATTATTCATGCCAAATTTCTTGCAAATCCCGTGAAACTGTTTCAAAGTTATTAAGGTTCACAAATTTGGTTTAACATGTTGTATTTTGCACAAATTTCATAACCTGTGCAAGATACTGTTGTATTTTGGAAAATTAAGTAAATTGCACAAAATACAACAGTATCTTATGCAAGTTATCGTAACTTGCACAAATTACAACATTTGTGCCTGATATATAAATGTTCTATAGGAAATAAAGGAAATAAAGGGAAATTAAATGTTTAATAACTTTTGAACAAATTTATACTTTCGCACCAAACCTTCAAAAGGCACATCTGTGAGGTAAGGCTTTGTACCCTGAAGATTTCATATCACTACCTCAAAGCCATTTCTGAGATACAGGTGGATAAAGAAATGTAAAAATCCCTGGTAAATGTAAGATATTTTGATGCTCTATATCTCAAGAACCACAAATCCAATTCACACGAAATTTGGCACAACAGGAGACCAACCATTAAAGATGATGCATGCCAAATGTCATGCAAATCCATTAAAGAGTTGCAAAGTTATTAAGGTGCAAAATATGCAAAACTGGATGACAGTGTGCAAAAGTACTTTCATTATACATATCAATGTTCCCATAGGAAATAATGGGAAAATGAAAATGTTATAACTTTTGAATGGGTTAATATTTTTCACCAGATCTTAAAACAGCATATCCGTGACCCAAATGCTTTCTACCCTACAAATTTCAGACCACAGCATAAAGGCATTTCTGAGATACAGGTGGACAAAGAAATGTGAAACACTGATACATTTAGGATTATTTGACAGTTTCCATGTCACAAACCATACAATGGAGTTGCACAAAATTCTGCATGTCAAGAAATCTACCCTGGAGATTATACATGCCAAATGTCACACAAATCCATTGAATGGTTCCAAAGTTATTAAGGTTCAATAGTTGGGGTTTAACATTTGCACTCAACCCTAATATACTGGCGCTGTCTACCCAGTATAATATAGATATATAGGGATATTCTATAGGGCATCCATGAATACATGTTTTATTCTATGATGTTGCCAGCATTTCTGCCTAGCAATGAGTGGCAGAGCAAAGTAGAGCCACACGCTAGGCAGCATTGTTGGCAACGTTCCAGACTGAATGCAAAATGTATTCTTGGATGCTCTTGAATATTACCTGTTGATGCCATGGGTTCCACCTTGCCATTGTGAAAAGCTATAGTGGAAATAATATGAGTTGCAGTTGAAATAACATTATTTTGACTGCAGCTGAACAAGAGGACAGAATAATCATTTTTCTATTATAGAGTGATAAATAACAGTGCAGAATATTATTTTTATTTCTGCCAAACATTCAGCTGCAGTGAAATTAACTTGTTGTTTCCACCCCAGTTCATATTATTTTAAGCGTAGTCTCATCACAATGGCATTCAGACATCAATCAATTTGAATTGTAGCCCAATGTATTAATCAGACATTCCATAGGGCATGCAGGAATAACCTTCTTTATTCATTCTTGAATTTTGCCAGAAATGCTGCCATAGAGTACTCTGCGTGGCTTCCTCGTTGCACTATATTTTGGTAGTAGCTTGTGCTAGCAACATTACTGAGTAAATAAAAGCTTTTCCTGTAGAATATCTCCTATTTCTTCAGCATGAGTATTTATCCCTCCCATGGTGTATGTGTGTGTGTGTGTGTGTGTCTGTTTGTGTGCACGCGCCTTGCAGCGTGTGTGTGTGTGTGTGTGTGTGAGTCTCAGAACTCTTGGCAAATCAGTGCTATCATGTTCCATGAGGTGTTTTAACCCTAATGCCCACCCTCTCCTAGGACCTAGCATTGTGACTCAAGCAGAAGCCACAGGTCCAAGCCTGTGCACCATGGGTAGAGCCGTGTGCAATGCAGAATTTTGTTCCATAAATAATAGCAATTGCAGAACAGCAATTGTTATTATGGTGAGTGTATATCACTAAAAAGCAAATCAGTGATATACACTTCCAGGTGATCTGACATCTGGAAAGGAAAAGGTGTTTTTGCAGGAGGGCTGCACCCCATGCCTCCTCATGGGGGTTTGCTTCTGCACTTCCCTGACTATAGATTATCAACTCCAGGGGATGCATGTTGGGAGGGGCAAAACCATATCATAAAAATTATGCCACAGCCACAAGCAGTGTCAAATATTCTATGCACCCAGTCCCAGTCCCGAACTCTGTACCTGCTGCACCAGAGCTGGCCACTCACACCACCACCACAGCACATGGCTAGCTCGATGGCAACAGACACACCTGTCCCTCAAAACTCCTTCTCTGTCCCTCCTCCCCTCCCGTCCCTACCCCTTTCCTGTTGTCCACTACCATTTGCTTCCATATTTACTGGTGTATTTCTGTTTATTGTAAATTTATAATTTATAGTTAGGATTGTTGTGTATGGAAATTGAATGGACAATAGTTCAAGGTCACAAATAGCTGTTGCAACACAGTAGTGACATCACTACTGTGGTACCATGCTGGTTAACCTTGTGCAACTTCAAATTCATTAGAGAATTTCCTGCTGACCCCTGCCCCACCACATAAACAAACTCAAATCACAAATTCTCCTTTTGTAATTTACCAACATTTGTGTTGGTGGCACGCTTGTGGAAATTGTTCTCTTTATTTTTGAACTACATTCTATAAAGAGACATGTCTTTCCATCAGTTCTGATGACATCAGAGACCTCTTGATCTTTATTCTCAAGGTCTACAATACCATTAGAACCCTTTGATGAAAACACAGCCATAATGCACATAGATTCCTGTCCATTATTCTAAGACAAACTTGCACTCTCTCATTCATTGAGATGGAGGCAGACAGAAGTGGTGAAAGGCGTTTGTGCTAGTCGATGTCTGATCAGAAATGTTTTTTTTTAAAACTAGGCTACTATCTCCAAACTATACGACGCTACCTAACAGGACTAAGAATATATGGAGGGAGGATTGTGTGATGGGGTGCTAACAGAGTTTCGGAGAAGGAGGTACTATGTTTACTTATGATTGCAAGCTTGCTGGGAGAGGATGATGGGAGGAGGGTGCTACAGTGGCTAGGGTAAGGATTATACTTAGACTTATGTTTGTGGGCTTGCTGGGGGTGAGTGGTATGGGGTACTACAAGGGCTGTGGGAATGATGTGTACTTAGATATATGTTTGTGGGCTGGCTGGGAGAAGGGAAAGTAGAATAGGAGACTTCAAGCATTGGCAAAGGTGTTGTTTGGACTGCATTAAACACCCCAAAAACTCCAGTTTCTTATGAAGTGTTACTTCATGGAAATTGTCTTGTGATAAACCATTTTGCAGGGAAGGGATAAACTGTGTCAAGTACAGTACCCCCTTCATGGATGAAGTGTCCTTTGCAGTTTTCCTGCAAGAAGTACCCACTTCATTTCTATATCAAGTACAATGTCACAGCATGTGGGAATAAACATCAGACAAAGCAAATTTACAGGTTTAAAACACACCATGGTGTGATATTTATTTTTAAAAGTTTGAAAATAATAAATGAAAGCAAAAGCTTGCAAAGAAAATCATTACTTAACATCAGCAGTTCCTCACATAATATAGTAATAGATCTTAGAGCTCATAAGACCCTTCTCATCCGCATTCAACAGCTTGTCTGCACAAACAGCAGAACCACTCTCCTCCTCCTCCTCCTCCTCAGGGCTAAGCCCCACTGGATTGACTGAACTGAAGTTAACTCAGTGAAGAGGTTTTATTTCTTTTGGTGGTCACCTGACTGAGCCCTTTTCTATTTACATGTCTGGACATCTTTCAAAACCAAGGCAAGGCTATTTTAGGGGACTTCCTGGTTCAGTCAGAGTTACAGTGTATATCTCCACAGATATTGACTCTTTCTATATCTCTGATCCACAGTGGCTAAGCACTTATACAGTAACAGGTTTATAGTGTGAATTTTTGTAAGTACCTTAAGATTTCTTATAACTGTACTAATCGTGAAGTTATTATTGTTTTGTATGGCTTCTGAATCCTTTTTATTTAAAAGGCTATATTAACTGTATTTATTTCTATTTAAAATAGCCTTCATGCTTTTTGTATACAAAATGCACTTATGTACTTTACACAGCACCTCTCCGGAGTTTGGCATCATTCCAGAGACTGGATGGATGGAAATGGAAAAAGAATGAAAGGAGAGAATTAGTAGGAAGTTTAGTAGGGATAGTAAAGAGCTGTGCTAGGTGGCAGACCTAGGGTAGGGAAAAGAAGAAAAGCAAAGAGAACAGCTTGAGTATTGCGCAACAGAAGTTTTGGTAGCTAGGAAATAAAGAGATAGAAAAGTGGTCCATCAATCACAGCTGAGGATGTAGCCTAACTCTGCCACACACAATACCCCTTTATGGATGAAGTGTACTTTGCTTTTTTCCCAATACATACCCACTTAATTTAATGAAAATGATGCAAAGTTCTTTGTGAACTATGGGAACTTTGCAAATTTCTCTGTGAAACAAAGTTGAGTCACTCTGCACATCCCTACCTCACAGTGCCATAGTTTTATTGCACCATAGTGCTCACCATGACAACAGAGTATGATGTCACAAACAGCAACTCTGAGAGCAGTTAGGGTCAGTCAGTTGCTTTTTCAAAAGACTGCAAAATATGTACTGCATTACTGGAAATACAAAGTACAGTACAAGTCACATTAAACTTCTGTGATTCTACTGCAGTGGCAACTTGAATTGTTGAAGCTTTTCTTTTCCAATTATTCTTCACTGCCTATTCATCTCACTTGTACCTGTTTAGTGATATGGCAGTAGCTGTTTTGCAGTGTTTATGCAAAGCATTGTCTTGGCATTGTTTATAAATATCACTGAATTCCTTAATAGCATTGTTTATAAATATCACAGCATTCCTTAAGAGCATTGTTTATAAATATCACAGCATTCCTTAAGAATTGTTTAGTCTGCCTTCTGAAATGAAACTCATAAGCACTCAGCTGAAAAAAAAGCTTATAGTCTGAAAAGCTAGTTGCAAACCAATACTAAACTTTTACTAATTCATTGAATTAAACACTGCACAGATTAGGAAACTCGTTGAACAATGCTACACCAGTGAGTTGAGGAACAGTTTAATGTGACTCGTACTGTAGATCAAGAACAGAATAGAGTAAAACAGAGAATAACCACTAGTTACTCTTTAAGAGTAATATTTGCATTTGTAAAAGTGTGCTGTTTCTTTCTATTTGTACTGCATAGCCCCACTGCTGACTGTACAACTGCTCAAACACTGGTTGGTTGAAGCTGCATAACACAGATATGAACTGTATATGTGCACGTACTAGGAAGCGATCAGGTATATGCCTTTGTATTGATCCAGGCAACTTTGCTGGACAAAATCATAGAAATCTGTGAACTAACATGCTAGTAAAATTCATAATTTTACCAGTACCTATACAACAGGAATTATCAACTGCACCTTTACAGCACTCAGAGTCATCACTGATGGGTCTTGGAGTTGTCCAAGACCCATCAGCGATGACTCTGAGTGCTATAAAATGCTCCAATTATCATCTTTTCCAGGCAAGTAAACTTTCATTTCCTGCCAGGAAACAAAGGACATTCCGTTTTCCTTAGTTTTCTGTAATAGAGTTTTTTTTTTTTGTTAAGACAAATAAAAAAAAAAATAAAACTAATATTTATGGTCATTTACTTGGATACTCCTTTCCAAACATAATATATACAAATCCAGTTACGCTTACTTGCCATTTGTGGATATATACATATGCAAAATCAGAAAATAAAATGAAAGTGAAAAAAAAAACATGAATGATTCTCACTTACCTTGCCTTAGAGTATATATGGTACTGAGAGCTGAGAAGTTGGTTGTTGCAATATAATTTTCTTTGTTGGACGTGTCTATTTCTACTTCTATTGATCTCTCCATGTTACTGTGGAGCTGCTGACTTCACCAGTTGGAAAGGTTGCATTGGTCAGGTGACCTTAAGCTGTCATACCTAAAAGAGAAAAGTGACCCAAACTGACTAATTTATAAATCTACAGAAAAATATTTAGGTAACTGTAGCAAAGAAACCATTTCTGCAGTAGGTGTAGGCTTTCTCACTGTCAGTCAGATGGCACCTGTCTGAGGTAGTGAGCAAAGAAGATACTCTCTCTGTGAGAGGGCAGCTGCCAAGTACTGCCAGGTAGGATGGGGAGTGCCACCAGGGATAAAGGGTGGAGGGTGCTGAGAGAGCAAGACAAAGACAGAGTATGGGAATGCAATTGGAAGGAGAACAACTAGACAGTAAGGGAGTGGCACTGAATAGTAGTGTGAGATCTGACCTGTGATTGTGGGTGGAAACCACTAGACAGATAGGGATGAGGCTTTGTACAGTAGCTAGGAATCGGAGAGTTAGATTGAGTGAGGAAACTAGACAGCCAGGATGGGGATTTTGCAATTATTTGGGGTATCAGACCTGAGACAGGGGTAGGGAGGTCCACTGAACTGCAAGTATAAGGCTTTGTACAGTAGTGGGGGATCAAACTGGAGATTGGTTGGGGATCCACTAGATAGCCAGGGATAGTGTTTCTGCCAATACATGAGGGTTTAGACTTGCAGGTCAGAGAGGGGAGGCAGCATAGCTTTGCACAATGCTTCCTTGCAAACAAGGTTAGATTCAAGCCATTGTACATGTTAAGGTCCCTACCTCTGTATCAGTTAAGCATGCAGGTACTTTGTATTTAATGTATTAGATAATATATACCATAGAACCATAGACTTTTACAGGCAGAAAAGACTCAGTCAGTCATGTCTGCTAGTCCCCATCAGTTGATCACTGATCACACAAATGATTTCTGGATAAGTTATTTATGGTAGTGGTTTTCATGGTAAGCTATGCATTATGTCCAAATATTGCTTTGTCTGAATGACAGAGAAATAAACACGTGGCAAAGAAGGTAATACTGCTGCCAATCTTTTTCAAAAGAAAGTATGTTAAAATAAACAAGAAACGTGCAGTAGCTACAGCTTAAAAGGCCAGAGCCCCTTTCATTTTTTAAGTTATTTCCTTTATTAATCATCTGAGTAAGTACTATACACTGGACCACAAATGCCAACTGGATAAAATGTCAATTTTCAGAAAGCAGTCTTGCTCCTACTGTTCAGCTCTAATCTACTTCTCTTTCATTTCTACCTCACCTCAAAGCACCTATACTCAAATCAGGATTTGCTGTATATATTAGTTTCCTTCAACAGATCTTGCAAAATATGTACAAACATACTGGGCTTGATTTTAGAGCCTGAGAATGCCACAAGCTCTTGGTGTGCAGATCATTTGACACATGGTGCTTGCGGCATTCTCCTGACTAACAATTGGAATTTCAATCCCAGCGCTAACGCATATAAGTTATACCAGGTTTTCCCTGGTCTAACCTTTATAGAGGCTCGTGCAAATCTTTGGCATACACTGCCATAAACGAGGAAATGGTAGCAACTGTGCCTGATGGCACTAAAATTGGGTCCAGTTACAGTCAAAGGATTTTGCAGCTGCTCCAAAATTTAAAACCAACTGCTGCAGCTGATCTGTCTCTCTGGTCTAGTGCTAGGAAAGTTGCACACATCACTTCACACACTTTATGCAAATGAACTTAATCTTCATAATCTTTATAAAAATAGAATGTATGTTAGAAGTGCCACTTTTGGGCTGCAAATTTCTCATTGTTGACACTGAGACATATAAAAGTGCAAATATAGTACACCTCGTAGTTCTGAGGTGCGTCTGTTCTACAGTTCTGAATTTTTAAAATATATCTTGTGGCATTTTAAAGACTTGCATTCAGTTTCTTGGATGTGAGTGTAGGATTCCACCTGAATAATTAGGCCGAAAAGGGTGGGATTTTCAGATGGCCATGTCCGTTTACAGATGTGTCTGCCTGAGATCCACTGGCATGGTTAGACCACATACAAAGTGGTCTAACTCCTGGATGCCATTCCTGACTTGCATCCTCAAAATGACGTATGTACCGATATTAGATGCATGCATCATTTTCTTTGCTGGAAAAATGGCAAGTGTGACAAATGCATCAGGATGTTTACAGATAAACTGTAAGCATCCTGACGATTTGCCTGAATGCAGCATGCATCCAGAATATGGACAGGAGTGATACATGCCCAATGTTTTGAAAATCTGGCCCAAAATGTTGGTCTAACTTTCAAAATGGAGCAAGTGCCAGTTGAGGCAGAAAATTGCCATATACTGCATGAATTGTCGCAATGTATCCAACATCTGTGAATAGGAAGCAGACATCTGAATGCATCTGCATGGACACAGCATGCATCTGAAATATGGACACACATGCTCTGTCCAACCCTTTAAAATCTACTTTGTATACAAAACTGGGCACTTTCAAAACTAGCACCATGATTTTTCAACATTGGAATGCAAGTTTCTGGCCGGTTTTAGTATAGTTTTATTAAACTGGCACTGTTTTGCTTCATCCATCCATGATTTATCTTGACCACCACATACCCACTACTTCAGGCTTGTCAATCATCCCTGCCACCCACCAAAATCACCCTGCAGCTACTAATACATCCCCTAGCATTTCACATTCAACACTGGTCTGCATTTGTATCTTCCAGGTAGAGGGGCTACCAGTGGGAGTGAGCAGGTAATTTACAAGTGTGTTCTACTGGTGTGGAGCAAATTCAGTGCATCAGAGGGCTGAGTATCAAGAGGCACAGTAACAGCCATCTGGTGTGCCTATTTGAGACGTCTCACTTCATGACTGTTCTCCACCACTCACCTTCCATGTGCTCAGAAGTCCATCCACCTTTCATGTGCTCACAAGTCCATCTACATCCCATGTACCCTGAGTCCATGACTACCTGGGGTTGGGCGTGTGAGTCCAGCATGTGTAGTAACCTATGCTTCCAATGGGACACTTAATGCCTCCAGCAGAAGCTTCTCAATGAGTATTTCACTGTTTCTGTCCCATCCCAGAGAAGAGCATCCCTAGGATGCACTGTTATCCTACCTGTTGTCCTTTGCTCCTGTTGTTCAGGCTCAAGGTGTGAACCCAAGTTAGCAGCATGCCAGGGACATTTCTTAATGCTCAGTGTCATAAAACTAGTCTGAACATTGCAGTTTTAATAGGATACAGTATGCAATAAATATGTCTTTCCAGACAATGCACAAATAAACCAACTTGCGCTGCATAATTTTAGCTCAAGGTCTGAAAAATGGAAATATGACATTTTAGTGTAATTTCACTGATATTAAACAACACTGCACCCACCTCTTCATGTGACCCGCATGAAATCTAGGGGATGCACCTTAATGCAGTTATGCAATTGCAAACATTTATAGACAAAGTTGCTATATGTTTAAAATGTGCACAGTCACAATGTCACAGTAAAAACTAAACAAAATTTAGGACACACCTCCTAAGGTTGGTAATGGAAAAGAGTCTGAGTAAAATGTGTAGAAGTTCTTGTATTTTGAACCTTAAAAGGTCTAAACAACTGGCATTGTGTTTTGTGAACTGACCTATAGTTTCACAGCTACAAATCTTTATTTGATTTTCCAGAGTAGGAGTAGCTACAGGCAGGGGTGCCAATAGAAATTTCTGGGCCTGGGACACATCTTTAAGACTGGGCCTCCACCCTCTTTTGCCCTCGTAAAACATATATAAATCAATAAATAAGTAAATTTATATTTAAAATAAATAATATACTGCCACGCCACTTGATGAGACTATAAAAATAACAGAATTAGTATCTAGTATTATATTAATAGTTCTAGATGGTATGGTATGGTAGCTAGATAGGTAGAGCAAGGTACTGGAGGAGGCACAAACTGCAAAGTACACACACGGTGAGCTATTCAAAGTAGTTGCACATTGCACAACTGTGTAATGCACCAGAGAGCGATATTCAGTGGCAACAACTGTGCAGCACAAGTAGCAGTGACCAATGCTAATGGGAATGTGTACAAGCGCAAGTACAGGGGCATAGCTCATGAATATACAGCACAGTGTGATATTCAACACTGGACAAATGGTGCAAGCGAGAGCAAATGGCAGTTGCACGAGAGCAGACTTGAGCCTATAAATACAGGGAGGAAATAGGAGAAAGGCACTTGCGCCAGAGAGAAGCAGGACAGAGGGAGACAGACAGGCTGTCAAACCATACAGTAGGGACAAGGAGAGAGAAACAGACAGAGACAAGGACAGAGAGGGTGACAGTGGGTGTGAGTGTGAGTCAGTGTAAGTGTGACAGACAGGAGGTGGCGGTGGTTGTGTGTGCGCCTGGGCATGACACAGTGGCACCAGACACGAGAGGAGCTACACAGGAACCCACAGGGGTGGGAGTCAGATGCCGCAGGCAACAGGTAGCCAGCCAGGGCAGGGTACCCAGGTGTGGCCCCACAGAGGAGCTCTCGCGACAGCTGCACACAGGCGGGTGGTCCTGTGGAGTCGGACTCGGGGACAGGACAACAGGGGCTATGGCCAGTGCCATATTCCAGATGGAGGCCGTAATGAGTGGTGTAGGAGGCAGGAGGCAAGGGTGACATGGCTGTGGAAGGCCCATCATCATGATGCCTGAACAGGCGGCACCGACCCCACATCAGCTATGAGACCTACACTGACACTGAGATCATGGGCTGGTACTGACTGAACCAGGCATTCTGAGGCAGCTCTGTGAGCTGTGCAGTGAGGAGATGCAGGCACCCACTAGATGGAGCCATGCCCTGACAGTGGAGACAAAGGTAACAGCAGTCATGTGCCTGCTCACCACGGGCACCTTCCAGAAACCAACAGGGACACCACAGGCATAACCCAGTTGGCGCATCATGTCTCCTCACAAAATTCCTTAATGCCCTGCTGCCACACACTGCAGAATACATCCACTTCCCAGCACACAGGCAGAGTGTACAGCAAACACGCAGGAGTTCCACAGGGTAGCACATATGCCTGGCATGCTAGAGGCCATCGACTGCACCCATGTTGGCATCCACATGCCACCTGACCCAGAAGGGGTAGCCTACATTAACAGAAAGGGCTATCCTAATATCAAATGCCAGGTGGTGTGCGTGCCAGGGGCATAATCAATGTCTGTGTCACACACCCTGGAGGAGCACATGATGCTTCGTCTGGCACACTCAGCACTGTGCCACAGGTTTGAGAGTGGGACATCCCACCAGTCACCAAGTGGGTGAATATGCCGATACCACGGGCAGCTGGGTACAACAGGGCATGGGGGCACCAGGGTAGGGGCATCGCGAGAGTGCAGCTGGGAAGGACATGGGGTAAGCAACATAGGACACCAGGCTAACCATAAGACACCAGGCTAACCATATCTCCATTTATATGGGTGACAGTGGCTACCCACTCCAGCCCTGGCTGCTCACCTCCTACCGGCCCCATCATCCCCTGCAGAGAAGCGGTACAATGAGGCACACGCCAACACATGGAACATCATTAAGTGTATCTTTGGTCTACTGAAGGCATAATTCCATTGCCTGCACAGGTCTGGCGATGCCCTACAGTACAGCCCTCAAAGGCCTGCAGCCTATTCCTGGCCTGCTGTATGCTGCACAACATGGCCACTGACCGTGGGATAGCTGTCGAGGTTGAAGAGGTAAACAGCAGTGGGGACGATGCGGCCGACTGGCAATGTGGTGGTGGACAGCCCCCAGATGGAGGGGATCCCGGCTGACCAGGATGGCACACCAGCACAGGGACATGATAAGCGGAGGAGCACTACAGTGCACGTAAGTAGGTGGACAATCATCCATATACGGATGGCCACAGTGGCATGGCACACAGGCATGTGTGGGTGTGCCCTGTGGCCTGAACAGATGGGCAGGGGGCATGGGAGGGAGGGCCAGTCCACACAGTCACACGCATCACCACACAACACAGCACACCCCAGCCACACACACACACACACACACACACACACACACACACTCACACCCCCACTGGCGCCCGCAGGCACACGTCCGGCACTAGCACCTAGTGTGGATCAGACGCAGAGCACCAGCACACAGATGCATCCGTGCTGTGGTGGCATCATCACGCACATGCCACACAGGCTAGCAGTTAGGTCAGCGCACACACAGCCAGTGTGTGGCGCAGTCCATGGATGCCACATCCGTGGCATGCACACACAACACCCATGTGCACAGGGTGGTGACAATGGACTGCGGACTAGGTGGTGGACACATCAGATCTGCCGCAGATCACACGGCCACTGCGGACACGTGGGCGGCCTCACCATGGCTGCCCAGCAGACCCTGGCTGTGCGATGGCCACAGGGGTGTCTGCGACTGTCTCCCAGGGTGGTACTGTGGGAATGTGGCTGTGTCCTGCAGGGGTCTGCAGGCTCCCAAACAGGCCCACACGGGCGTGCCTGGGATGCCAACAGTGGATCCCGGCATTGACACAGAGGGTCGCAGCGATGCTGGGACCATGGGGTGGACAATGCACTCTTGTGGGGTCTGCAGTGGCTGGCCATGCCATGGTGGCCAGTGGGGCTGGGCTGACCATGACCGCAGTGACATGGTGATCCAGGGCTGTGGTTGTGTCCTCCACATTTGATTGATGGCCTCCTGAATCTGCGCAGAGCCCCTTTCACGTTGCTCTGCTGCCTGGCACCCTCGCACAGAATGCATGTGCCCCAGCCATGAGCAGTACCTGTTGGTCCACAGAGGACCCGCAGCAATCGGGTGTGCTCATGCAAGAGGTCGGTGCCCAGGGGCACATGGGCATTGCGCCAACCCACAGGTGGTGTGCGACCATGCTGCCCAGCCCCACTCTGGTGGGTGTTGCACAGTGTGATCCCTATGGGGCTGCTCACTAAATGGTGCACCAGCGGTGGACACTGCACCCGCTCCCCAACAACCCCAGCTGTCTGCCACTGCCACACCTCCACCCACTGTGCACTGGGCAGTGCCTGTGTGGCTTTACCACCACCACCATCCCCGGCGCGTAGCACCACTGTCGCTCACAGCAGCACCAGGTGTGGTGGTGGGCGGCCCACCTACCGCCAACAAGGCACTGGTGGCGCTGCCAGGATGGTGTATGTATGGGTATCTCCCTGACCACTCCCTCTGTCCAGGACAATGGTATTATCATCATCGGTGTCAGACCCCACCCTGATCTGTGTCTCTGCACACCATGGCTGGCATCCTGCTGGAACACAGCCAGGGCCTGCTCTGCCACCACGCCCAGGACATCAGCCAGACGGCAGTGATGGGCTGCAGCTGATCAGGCCCCGGATGCCAATGGAGGTGGATGGCTGGTTCTCCAGGGCTGGTCATGCCCCAATGGCAGACTCCACTGCCCCTGCCACTGCATGCTTGTGTTCTGGTGCTGAAAGGGAAAGCAGCTGCATTAGTGCGCCATTGCACAGGCCCTCCCAGTCACCCCCACTCTGTTGCTGCTGTACCTACCATGCAGTGATGGCCTCTCACTGGTCTGGAAGCCACCACCTGGCACCCCTCAACAGCACTGTGCAGCATGGTGGCTGCCACCAGCTCCTCCTCTGGCGTGAGCAGTGGCATGTTGGCCTGCCCCACCCATGGCTGCCCTTGTGGCTCAGATGGCTGCAACCTTCTCCTTGATCTGATGCCTATCAGTGCCCACCTTCTTCTTGCACTTCTGCACAGATTGCTGTTGGCTGCCATGCTGGTTCACAGCCTCCACCACCTCCTCCCAGGCTGCGGCCCTGGCCTGGGGTGTGCCAGTTGTGCCACTCAGGAGAGGTCCTGTCTCAGGTATGCCTCAAACAGGGCATCTTATAGTTAGCTCGCACTTGCGCAGGCCCATGCTCCTCATGTTTAGACATGCTGCCACCTCTGGGCAATGACATGTGGTCAGTAACTGCAGTGGCCCACACCTGCCACCCATCCCGCTATGCTGTCTGTCTGCTCAGTGGGTGCAACTTACCTCGGATGGTTGCAATACTGGTCCATAGCCTGTGCAGTCCTGTGGCACCTTTGTAGTGCATCGCATGCAAATGGGCTGATGTGAAATAGTAATGAGATGCTAATTCCCCAGTGCACCGTGGATAGGCTGATGAGCTGATCTGCATATGTCGGCTGAATATCGTGTTGTTGCACCTTACGCAATGGACTTACACCAGAACAAGTCAAGGTGCAATGCTGTGACATGCGTCAGCACTACGCATGTGCCACAGCATGTACCAATGCTTATTGCACAGCTTAAGCTAGATGACCTATATGCCATATGGCACTTGGGCACTATAGGGCCTATGGCACTCGGGTGCTATAGGGTCTATGGTGCTCAGGCATCATGGGGCTATGGTGCTCAGGCACTATAGGGCCTATGGTGCTCTGATGCTATAGGTCCAATAGTGCCTGAGTGCCATAGGACCTATAGTGCCCAAGTGGCATAGGCCCCATAGCGGCCGAGCACCACAGGGCCTGTATGGCATGTTACCCTCTGGTCCCTATTGCGGACCATGCATTATGGTACCTATAGTGCACTCACGCACAGTGCACGTGCTGACCCCTGCCCTGCCCTATGCTCCCAGGGACCTCTGCCCCATGTGCCAGTGTGGGGATGCGCGATCAATGAGGGTAGCGCATCTGTGAGCGAGGCGCACATCCTGAGCATGTGGAGCTTATGCGCCAGGGCGCCATTTTGAATTGCTACACGCGGAGTAGGCATGCCGCAGCGTGCAGTACCCTGAGCACAGGACTGGAGCCAAGTTGAATTGGTGAACCTGGTGGCCCAAGTGGAGCCCCATGCTGCCTGCCTGTTTGGGCAGCTGCCCCTTGCCAGGCTTAGGACAGAGATCTGGCAGGAAGTTGCAGATGGCCTTGAGCAGGGTATCAGTGTACAGCGCAGCAGGGAGCAGTGTCGCCACTGATATGGTGACCTACAGAGGTGGGACCTGGAGATGATCAGGACACTGCAGATGCGTGTCCGTGGAGGGGGCCGCGCACAGCCGGTAAGTGTGCTTTGCCTGTGTCTGTGCATGTCCAGTGTTCCATGGGGGCTAGCAAGGCTGCATGCTATGCCGGGGGCAGTGTTGTTGCGATGCCCTGTGGCCTGGGACTGCTTGTCATTGCGCGCTGCACCATCACACTATGGCCGTGCCAGGCTGGGGTGTACTCTGTGCAGGGGTGGTGAGGGTGGTGAGGACATGGTGTTGCGGTGTAGTGATGTGTGCTTATCTATGTTTCCATCCTAGCCCTGAGGAATGGAGGAGAACCAGGGCGGCAGGTGCTCCTGGTGGGCCATGGCAAGCTGCTGTGGGACCTATGGCTGGAGCTGCAGGCCAGAGGGTGGAGCTGCCACACCACCATAAGCAGCACAACAGCAGGCAGGTAGGCACTGTGCTTCAATACATAGTTGTGCAGGGTGGGCAGTGGGGGCGGGGGGAGCCTCAGCCCCCAAGTGCGCTGAACACGTGTGTGTGTTCAGCCTGCGGTGTGCGTGGTGCCATGGGGTGGCTATTGCACATGTGTGGCAGCTGCTGATGTGCTGAGGTGTGAATGGGTATCACCTGTGCTGCTGCAGTCCCGCTGCTGCACCATGCCACCTGCCTGCCACTGTGCAGACAGTTGGCCTATGGGTGGTGGTGTCAGTGCTTTGCATAGCTGTGGCATGCGGATCGGCGGCAGGTGTGGGACCACCCAATCACGGGTGGCCAGGGTGCCATCCCAGAGCATGTTTCACCACTGTCCGCTGCACACGGATGGTGGGCTCGGTGCCCTGGACATGCACTGATCACCTGTTCCCTCCTTTGTCATAGGTGTCTGATGGGGTCTCGTCAGCTGAACTATGGCCACCTCCTGTGGTGGCTCATCACCACCACCACCACACTGGAGGTTGTCCGACTCACCAGACGGCTCCTGCTGCAAGCCCAGCACCAGGTGGCAGCAGGACATGGCTACCCGTAGGGCCTGTTGGACTTGATCCTGCTGTTCCTGTACCTGTCCACCCTTCCCATGCCTTCCCCTGTCCCTTTGTATAGCCCTGTCCCTTGTCCCCATCCCTCTTGTCCCTTTCTGCACTGTAAATAGTTACCCTACCTTGTTCCCTGTTGCAATGTTATGCTTGTTATTTAATACAGATTTTATATGGTCACCCATCTGTGTCCAGATCTGCTTTGTGGCTGGTGAGTGGAGCCATGCTGCAATGGTGTTCTGGGTGGCTGTGGTGCGCCTGTGTTGTTGTGTGGGTTTTGCATGGTGGTGTTCACCCATCGATCAATGGCTGTGCCCTGGGAGGCTATGGGCTGGCTGTCCGGGATGTGTGGCGATGTGTTTGGTGCTGTTAGCAAGGGCGGGCCAGCTGTAGCCTGGGTGGACTGGAGCGTGTCATCCATTGGGAGGTGGCTGGTGGCAGCCCACCCTTGGCTGTTGGTGCTGCCTTTCCTATGTCCACCACTGTGGTGCACATGGTCAGGGGCTGGCTACATGCCCGCTGCTTGGGCATTGTTCCATTGTGGGTCGGCTGTGCTCTCTGCCTGGTTTCACCACCTCCCTGGAGGCCACCCTCCTCCCTGGTGCTCTGCTTCCTTGCTGTGCCTCATGACTAGTCCATTTGTGTCCTGGCACATCATCCTCGGCCCATTGTGCATGCATGGTTGCACTATTGCACATGTTGGTTTGCTCCTTGGCATACCTCTGACTGCGCTCTGGTGCATCCATGTGATATTCAGCCGTGTTGTGCTGGTGCACATTGCCGTGTGCAACCTTTGAATATCGCACTCATTGCACCATTGTGCATTGGATTTGCACTGCATCGGCCTTGCGCTGATGTCTAGTGCATTCCTGAATATCCGACCACAGTTACAGACAGTACAGACTACTACAGATTGTAACAAGACAAGTGTGTAATAGTTAGCCCTCCCGCCTGCCTCAGCCTGGCCTACCTTTGACCCTTAATAATTCCTTATGGTGATATTTTAGCCTTGGTAGGTAGGTAGGTAGAGTAGTTACTGTCTGGTGGAGGAGGTAGATTATTAAGTACACAGTTACAAACTTACAAACACTAGTACAGACTAAGGGTGTAACTTAGTGTAGTTGTAACAGTTAGGCCCCTGCCCGCCGGCCATTTAATGATTCCTTATATAGGTGCTGTGTGACAAGGTAGCTAGGTGGTATGGTAGATTAGGTAAGTAGTAGGCAGAGTGAGAGGTACTGAGGAGATACACTTAATATAGTCTAACAGTTAGTTAGGCCCCCGGCCTGCCTGGCCTACCTTAATAATTCCTTATTTCCTTCCAGTCCCAGCTCAACAGCACTGTTATATTTACTTAACCATTACAGGCTCCAGGGTCCAGCTCCATGTCCCGTCCACCACAGCTTGCCTCTTGCCCAAGTTGCCCAGGCCAGGCACAGGCTATGAATGAGGAATGCTCCACTCTGCAGTGGCCTCCTTGTCCTTTCTTGTCACTCTACTTCCAGCTAAGTTCAACGTCCCTTCCAACTTACAGACGGTTGGTCGGTACAATCAATTTATTCGAAAGTCAGTCTGTGAGTGAAAGTGTGTCTGTCCTGATGACTAGTCTGTCTCCATCTCAATGAACATGACATGAGGACTGAGCAACAGCATCTTGAGTGCAACGTCAGACATGGTGGCTGTGGCCTGATGACCTGACCTCTGACCCACCTGAGTGACCTCCTGAGCCCTGATTCATTCTTGTCCAGGAAGTAGAGTGGAGGAGGAGCAGCCAGAACTCAAGAGACTGCTGTTGTCTGTTGCCAGCTGGTAGCTTCCTTGGCAGCTGGCACAGTCTGTTGGCAATGCCTGTATTGGGTCAGAGACCGGGTCTGGGGAGGGAGCAGGAGCTGGTAAGGAAAACAGAGCAGGCTGCAGCCTGCCCTTCTCAGCCTGTGAGTAATTACGGAGAAGGGAATGGGGCCAGCTGCTGGGAAAAATTGATAATTGGTCGAACTTCCGGGCCCCTAAGTCACCAGGCCGGGACAGTTTCCCTGGCTCTCCCTCCACTGGTGCCCCTGGTTACAGGGAGAATATTAAAAGTTGCATGTTTGTCAAACAGTGTCTATCTTTTTAAAATAATATGCAAAATCACTAATGAGGTGTACTGGGAAGTATTTCTTAAGTTGTCTCTTTGGCTCATGTATACAATGAAATGCAGTTGAAGCAAGCCAGTAGTTGCATGACATTCATAATGATTTGTGCCACTAGAGTGCTGCACATCACAAACAACTCATAATAAAAAGCTTAAACACACTAGATTTAGACCGATTATGTTTCCACTTTATCGTTTTTAGTGTTTTGTTATTCCCCTGCTGTTGTACTACTAAATATTGTACATGAAGCAGTACATATTTCACTGAGTCTTTCAAAATGCATCTCACTCTCCCTGCTAACCACTCAGTTGCTGTTTGTGACATCACAGTCTGTTGTCACAGTGAGCACTATGACGCATAAAACCAGGTTAACAGGGAGAGCACATGTTTTGAAATGTTTTCTATACTGACTTTTTAGATGGACTACCAAGATGTGCTGTAAACTTTAGCAAGATACAGTTAAAATGAAAAATGCAGTCTCTAGTAAGCTGTAACAGTAGAGACACCTTATTTATGTAAACACATGCTGAAGTGTAGAGTTGCCCTTTAAGAATCTCATGCTGGAACCGCAGAATGTAGTACACTACCGAGCTGTATATGTGAATCTTGGTCTAAGTAATGAGAAACTATGGCTTAATGACATACAGAACTGTACACTTGCCAGATCTTAAACCTTGTTGCCTATTGTTAGCCAACATATCTAAGACACGGTTACACAATGAGCTATAGGGCAAACCTCTAACTTTAATGATGCCAGCACTCTAAATATGCAGTGTATGAAGCCAAGATTTCTACTGGAAATATTTCCCATTTAGAGGCTTTATCCTCACAAGTTATCCTTTGCCAGAGGGTGGTTGCCACTCTCCCAATTTGCTCGGCACTTATTTCCAACATGTTATTCAATCTCTGTAAGGGACAGCATGTTTGAGTTGTTGTGAACTGTAATATAAACATGGGGGGGTCCGACTCCTGGAGTACAGCAAAGGGCAGCACAGCATTCCTGCTGGAAACCCTGTTTTAAACCAATGTGAGCCCTGTGTCTGCACTTTAATCTTTAAACAAATTTGTACATGTGAATGGGAAAAAATCAAAATCTCAATATGGCTAACACTGGGGACAATAGTTTTAGTTTAAAAATGTTCTATGCTAATGCAGATGGGTGCATACAGTTAGCACTGCTTTCTAGCAATCACAACATAAGCAGTCACCTGCAAGACCTCAACCTACATAGAAACATAGAATCATAGAAGTTGACGCAGATAAGGACTGCAAGGCCCATCCAGTCTGCCCATTTCTTTTCTACCTTATGAATGTGCCATCGGCATTTGCTCTGTCAGTGGCCCATCTATTCATACTCTGTATTGCTCCCTTATGCCTATCCCATACCTGTTTGAAGACCTGCACTGTATTCATATCCGCCACTTCCTGAGGCAAGCCGTTCCATGCATCCACCACCCTTTCTGTGAAAAAGAATTTCTTACATTCCCCTTAATCGGCCTCCCTCTAATCTCATGCTGTGTCCTCTTGTCCTGTTATTTTTCTTATATTGAAACATGTTAGACTATTTCACCTTGTTAATACCCTTAAGGTGTTTGAATGTTTCAATTATATAACCTCTCTCTCCCTCATTTGCTTCAGGAATACATATTGAGTTCCGTTAATCTGTCCTCATATGTTTTCTGATGCAGTCCCTGCACCATTTTGGCTGCCCTTTTCTGGACTGCCTCAATTTGATTAATGTCCTTGTGAAGGTGTGGCCTTCAGTACTGCATGCAGTACTCCAGATGGGCCTAACCAGTGTCTTGTAAAGAGGAATTATTATCCTTCTTACGACTTGTGATACTCTTCTAATACACCACAACATCCCCTAGCCTTACTTACTGCTTTAGTGGTTCGCTTGGATGATTTCAGGTCATCTATAATGATGATGCCCAAGTCTCTCTTCCCTTGTGACTGCCAGCAACCCCTCCCAACCTATAGGTGGCTTCAGGATTTCTCTTCCCTATGTGCATGATCTTGCACTTCTTTGCATTAAACCCCAGCTGCCTCTCTTCTGACCATTTTGCTTGTTTATCCAGATCTCTTCTCATTCTGCCCACCCCATCTGGGTCATCTACTCTTTTCAGATCTTGGTGTCATCTGCAAACAGACAAACCTTACCCTCCAGTCCATCTGCAATGTCACTGATGAAGATATTGAAGAGGACTGGCCCCAGGGCTGATCCCTGGGTACCCCACTTTGACTTGCATCTCTTCTGACTGTATACTGTTTACCACCACTCTCTGATTTCTGCCCGCCTACCAGTTTGCCACCCAGTTGACCAACTTTTGACCCACCCTGAACCTACCCAGCTTATTAATCAGTTTTCTATGTGGAACAGTATCAAAAGCTTTGTTGAAGTCAAAGTAGGCAACATCAACTGCTCCCCTTGTTCCACCACTCTGGTTACCGAGTCAAAGAAATCTATGAGATTAGTTTGACAGGACCTTCCTGTTGTAAACCCATGCTTGCCTTGGATCCTGTGCTCTATGGATTCCAGGTGTTGCACTATACTTTCCTTAAGGAGTGCCTCCATAATCTTGCCCACTACTGAGGTAAGACTGACTGGTCTGTAGTTTCCTGCCTCCTCCCTGCTATCACTCTTGTGGAGCGGGATCACATGAGCACCTCTCCAGTCTTCTGGGACTCTCCTGTGCTCAGAGACTCACTAAACAGTTCTGATAATGGCTCTGCTAGTTCCAACATTAGCTCCTTAGTACCCTGGAATGTATGCCATCAGGTCCCATTGCCTTATCCACCATCAGCTTATCGATTTGTTGTAGGACACTTTCTTTTGTGAAGGGACTGGTGCACACCTCCCTCCCTGTGTCCATGGTGCTGAGCTGTGGGCCCTCTACCTTCTCCTCAGTAAATACTGAGCAGAAGTATCTATTTAGGATAGAAGCTTTACATGGTCCTCTTCCTCACATGCCCCTTATCCCTTTGATCTTAGTATACCCCCTCTGGACTTTCTCCTTTCACTAATGTATCTATAGAAAGTCTTGTCAACTTCTTTTACTGTTCGTGCTAGTGTTTCCTCAGTTTGGGTCTTTGTCTGCCTTACTGCCTTCCCTGCTTCCTTAGGGAAGTTTGGTATGCTCCCTATCTTCATCCCGCTGCATTCCTTATATTTCCCGAAGGCCAGCCTTTTGCTTGACCTTTCTGCTACTGTTTTGAGAATCAAAGTGGTTTCCTTCTTCTTTGTACTTCTTTTCTCTCTAACACAATGGGATGTTGCTTCAAGTATTGCATCCTTAATACCTGTCCACTTTGCTTGTACCCCTCACCTGTATTTCTTCTTGCCTGGGCTAGCTTAACTCTGTTGGCTATCTTATCAAAGTCAGCTCCTCAGAAGTCTCATATTATTGCCTTGGAATGGGATTATTTAGTTCTAGTGGCCAAATTGAACCATACCATGTGATGGTCACTGGCCCCCAGGTGACCTTCTACCTGGAGATCTGTGATCCTTTCCTGTTAGTCAGTACTAGATCTAGGATAGCCCTGTCTCTTGTGGGTTGTTGTATAAGTTGTTTGAGGCCCTCCCCTGTAGGAATCCACCATGTGTCTAGTTCTGGCAGATGTTCCTGCTGCTATTGACCAATCTTTATCTGGCAGGTTGAAGTCTCCATTATCAGAACCTCCCTTTAGCTGTCATGTTTTATATATCTTCTAACAGTAGTGTGTCGATGTCCTCCCCAGTCTGGAGGCCTGTAGACAACCCTGGTCCGTATAGCTGTCCATTTCCTGTTTCCAGGGTGACCCACAGTTCTTCTGGCTCCGTATGTGTATTCTGAACTTCTGTAGCTTTGATATTTTCATTGACATAAATGGCCACTCTAACCCCCTTTTGCACCTCAGTCTCTTCTGAACAGTACATGGCTGGGTACTGAAGTCTCCCATGTGTGGTTATTGGTGAACCATGTCTCACTAATGGCTACTATGTCCAGTTTAGCCTCTGTCATTGTTGCCTGTGGGTCTGAGATCTTGTTTCTCAGACTGCAAGCATTATGTACATGATTTCCACTGGCCAGATTTTGGTGTGTTGGTTGTTGGGGAGGTCTGGCATTTTCCTGTGCATTGTATGGGAAACCGACCTTTCTCCTTACCTGGTGATGCAAATGAACCATAAACATGCTGAACTCTTGTTTGATCACTAGCTGAGGTGGGAGGGTGTTCTTCCATTCGACATATCAGGTGCTCCACCCTTCTCCCCATTTCCAAGTTTAAATATTCTGCAAAGACATAGAACGACTGCCCCAATGCACTGACTTCCTCCTTAGTCAGATGCAGTCCATTAAATTTAAAGAACTTTCGCTCCCAAAACTGTTGCCAGTTACCTACAGATTTGTGTCCTTTTTCTGGCACCAGCACTTGAGCCCCATGTTTAGCTCCCCATCTTTCCTTCTCTTACCTTCCATCCATCTGCCCCCTCTCCCAGACTGGTAGGATCTCAGGAAGGAGATGCCAGAAGAAATGGATGATAGTTTGTCACCCAGCCTGGTCAGGTGTTCCTTGGTCTCCACAACTGACCCGGCTGGCGAGATCGATTAGTCCTTATGTATACCAGGATGTCAATGTTTTCTCCTGCTTCCTGTACAATTTTAGCAATGTGGTCAGTGTCTGTCCATGCTGATGTACCTGGGAGACATCTAACCATTAGCCCTGGCTGGAGATAGTATTAACTAACCAAATCATGAAGTCTCCTATGATCAGAAGTGTTTTGGATTTCCTTTTGCTTTTTTGTTTTGGTTCCTGTTTTGGGTAAGTTTTGTTGTGCTAGCTCTGTGTTGCAGTGTCCTGCTCTGCAGTGTCTTCTGTCCTTTGTTTGATTTCAGAGATAGAGTAAGATACCTATTTGTAGTTTTATAGGGTTTGTGGAGGTGATATGTTGGAGAGCACCGGTGATGGAGCCCCTGATTTGCCCCTCCTAACCACCTGCCAACCTCCGGACCAACTACCATCTGTGGTGAGGTGCTTCTGTTGGATGTTGGGGAAATGGCAGGTGGTTCTTGTAACATATTTCCTCCTGAATATGCAATTTGAGGCACACAGTCTCTGCCCATGATGCCTGGAGCTGAGCCCTTAGATCTCCAATGGCCCAGCATGTAGGACAGTGTCCTAAATCCTCTATAACTGCCCTTTTGAAAAGTGTTGCACAGTGCGTGCAGTTAATAATATCCATTCCAGATAAGTTGCTGGGTTTATAACCTGGTCAGAGTAATTAGAAAGAGGAAATGAAATCAAAAGTTTGACCCTTTGTGGTCTTTTAAAATTGGCATAGTACAGTGTAATATTACACGTGCTTCATGTTCCTTACTCCTCAGCAGCCTTTGTGTGGTGTGGGAGTTGGAGAACACAAGTATATTTGACATGAGAGAATTCCAAGACATACACAGACCATATTTGTACTGAGGCAACTTGAATAACTCTTCTGTTGTTCTTTATGCAGTGTGTGTAAACTGTTGGAAGGGGCCCTTATGGGGACACTGTAAACCCCTTAGGCCTCAAAGTATCTCTGCTTCAAAAACACTTGTTATGATTGCTCACATTCTGTAGAGATTACTGATGCAGCAGACTGCACCATACTGCTGTTATCACACAAAGATGTTTGTTTACAGTCCTTGTTCAACTCCACTGCATCTTTCCCGAACTTGTGAACACCCCAGTGCATTCTAGTCACTTACGATACAGTAGAGAAGTGACAGCTATTGCACCATGAGTGGCTGCATTGCTTGGAAGTGTTCATAATGTGCAGAACGATGCAAAAAGAGTAGATCAAGGATTTGAAACAAATCAATGTCGGGTATCATAACATCACTAACATGCATTTTCAGTTCTACTAAGAAAGGAAGCAAATCAAAAAGCCAGAATCATCAATGAGTTTTACAGAAGGTAAGCAATTGTAAGATGTGGGTTTATAACTAGAAATAAATATGGTGCAAAAGGATTGATACTGTCCATTTACATGTGTTTTCACCTTTAAGCATCACTCAGGAAAAAATTAATAAGCAATAAGGCACGCACGACTGTGTGCCATGCTGGGATACCATCCTGCCCTTGGTGGGCTCTGAGGCACAAGGGCAGAGGTCAAGTGCCTTCAACCACCCCAGGAGGGGAGGCTCAAGACCAAAAGAAAGGAAGGGGATTACTTAATGATAATAAAAAAGTCATTAATGCTCAAGAACAGTTGACTTATTTAATGAAAAAACAAATTTTATTGGGGGCTTTAGTCTCCTATGTCCCCTGGAGCCACCCTTCCACCCAAGAAGTGACATTATCCCAGTGGCACACAGCCTGAAGTGCCTTATTGTTATTATGCAATGGATCCATTAATGGATCCATTAATGTGTCTATGACTCTAAGCAAGCACTAGTTTTACCTGTGAGTTTGTACGGACAACATCAAGGGTGAAACTTAGTCACCCTAATCATCTTTCATCATTTTGTCTATACATTTTATAATGTATATCAAGCAGCTCTATTTACAAGGTAGGCCAATTGCTGTGTGATTCACGCATTGCTGTTCTACAGTGCTCTGTACCCTGACCGTGGACTTTAGCCTTCCTCTTGAGCAGATGTAGAGCTGCAGAAAAAGGAGGGAGGCAGATGGTCAGTGAGGGAAGAGCCTGGCTGGACTTTTCTACCCAGGGCTAGAGCCCCATCTTTCACTATCAGGGTATTGAGAGATACTGCACTCCATAGCCAAAGTTGTCATATCCCTGTAGAGTAATGGTGTGTACCCACCTGGTAAAGGTGATTGTGTTGGTTGGCATCCATGGCACTCCAGACATTACCTCATGGGTTTTAGCCCACCTGATAGGCTAGTGATACACATGACCCAGATCAAATTTCTAGCATATCCAGGTCCCAGAAACCCCGCTCTCCAGTTCGAATCTTCCATAGCTGAAATTAAGGTTAATTAGTACAAGAGAAAGAAAACATACAACATAGACACAACCAAGTGATGGCAATAAGAGATGACCAGAGACCAAAGGATGCAGACTACAACGTAGTATCAATGGCCCGTGAGCGAGACATTATACTTCTCCTACTATTTACAGTCTAATCTTGGCCCCAACGGTCCGACTGGTAGATTGTCATTAAGAAAACCATGATTGCTGTCTGTCCCTTAGGGGCCTGCCATGGGTGAGATCCTAGTTCAGTCCGGTCACTCTGAGCACTCTGAAGGGAGGGCCTTGGAGTGCCATGGATGCCAACTAACACAATCACCTTTACCAGGTGAGTAACACCCATTGTGATTGGTTGGCATCCATGGCCTCAGACTGACCTCATGGGTAGATGAAGCAGTGTAGTACCCAAGGGGAACAGAGTGGTCTAGGCGAGGGGTTGAGGATGCTGCCACCAGGAACTGAGTGGCAAGCGAACCATATGGCCCGTAACTGTTCCAGTCTGTAGTGCCTGGCGAACTGTGGAGTGAACTCCATGTGGCTGCCCTACATATGTCCTCTGAGGACACGTTAGCTCTTTCCGCCCAAGAAGTGACGATCCCTCTGGTGGAGTGAGCCTTGATCCCCTGGGGATGGGTCATCCAGTTTGCTATGCAGGCATTCTGGGCGACTCTCCTTAGCCATCCGGCAATGGTGGCCTTGAGGCGGCTCTGCCCTGCCTCTGTCCCTTCGAGATGGCGAACAGTCTCTCTGTCTTGTGAATGGGATGGGTTCTGGCTAAGTACACAGAGGGAGGATCCTGTCATAGTGTCGGGACCACGCTGGGGCCCTGCTGTGGCCCTTCCGGAAAAGTGGGTAGTTCGATGGGTTGCTCTCTGTGAAAGCAGGTGGATACCTTTGGCTGGAAGGCTGGGACCGTTCTCAGGCCGGATTTCAGCGGGGTGAACACTGTGTAAGGTTCTCAGCAAAGATAGGGCCCCAAGTTCTCCTATCCTCCTAGCTGAGCAGATTGCCACCAAGAAGCATGTCTTGAGGCCAACCCAGAATAGATCCACCTCGAGGAGGGTTCGTAAGGAGCCGAGTTGAGGGACTCTAGGACTAGTAGGAGGTCCCACGGGAGATGGTCGGTCGAGTCCTCGGTCAGAGGATCTCTACTGCCCTTAGAAAACATATGCGCGGGTGAGCTCCCGAGGTGTATCCCCGATAAGGCCCGTAGTGCCCCTATGGCTGATAATTGCACCCTGAGGGAAGAGTCGCTAGTCCCTTGTCTACTCCCTGTTGGAGAAACAGTAGGATGGTAGCCATGTCGGTCTGCTCAGGGACCTTGTCCTGCTCCAGGCACCACTAGAGAAAATAGACCATTGTCTCCCATACGTGGATGTGGTCAAGACCGTCTGGACTGGAGTAGGGTGCTGATGACGGAATCATGATAACCGCTGCCCTCAGTCCTCCTCTCAGGAGCCAGGCCGTGAGCTTCAGGGTCCATGGGGTCAGATGAATCACTGGCCCCTGTGAGAGCATGTCTGTTCGGTGGGGTATCCCGAGCTGGCTAGTGACATCTCGGACCGCTGCGAACCACGACCTGCGTGGCCAGTAGGAGCCACCGGGATAACTGCGTGGTATGACTCCAGTATCTTGGCTGGGACCTGAGGGATCAGGGGGTGGTGGGAAGACATAGGCGTGCTTCCACCTCCAAGGTTGTGACAGGGCGTCCCTTCCCTGAGAAAGACTGTCCCTGAACCGTGAATAGTAATCTCTGACCTGAGCGTTCTCCCGTGTTGCCAGGAGGTCTATGGTCACGGGTCCCCATGTCGCTTGGATCATCTGGAATAGGTCTGGGTGTAATGCCATTCCCGGGTGCACCTGTTGCCTGCTGAGCCAGTCTGCACGGACGTTCAGCTTTCCTACCAGGTGAACCGCGTCCAGGTGTCTGAGGTTGGCTTGGGCCCAGTTGAGGACTGCCATTGCCTCCCTCAGCATTGCCTGCTCCTGGTCCTGCCTTGCTTTGCTATGTAGGCCACCGTGACTCGATTGTCGGACCGGATCAGGACCGACTGACCCGTACCTGGTGCTTGAATGCCTTTGGGGTGTGAAATACGGCTCATCCCCAGGATGTTGATGGAGAGCTCGACTCCAGCTGGTGACCATAGGCCCTGTGCCGTTATGTCTCCCAGGCAAGCCTCCCAGCCAGAGAGGCTCGCATCCATTTCTATGGCGATTGGTGAGGGGCCTCCAGAGGGACTCACCTGGTCAAGTCGCCTCCACCATCCACCATGCCAAGGATAGTCTCACCGCATGGGAGTGGTACCACAACCTGTAGGTTGTGTTCGCCAGTGCCCCCGAGTCAATACATAGGTTTGGAGGGTGCATGTGCCACCTGGCCCAGGGCACGAGGTCTATGCATGAAGCCATGCAGCCCAGCAATTGGCTATCTTTCCCATCGCTTAGCGCGGCGGCCTTCATCTGATGGGCCAGGTCTATCAAGTTGTGAATTCTCGGGAGGATGGTTTGCCCACCCCTGAGCCGAGTTGATGAGCGCTCCCAGATGCTCGATCTGCTGAGTGGGAGTGAGGTGGCTCTTCTCCGGTTTACCACCCAGCTGTGGTCTTGAAAGCCTGTAGGGTGGATTCATGTGTATCCATGCCTGACTCTCGGACCGGGCCCGGATGAGCCAGTCATCCAGATATGGGATGATGTCCAGTCCCTGTTCCTGAGTCTGGCCACCAGGGTTATGGAAACCTTGGTAAAGACTCTCAGGGCTGAGAAAGGCCGAATGGCAAGGCCTGGTACTGGAAGTAGTGACCTAGGATGTGGAAACAGAGGAATTGTCTGTGTTTCGAATGATGGGAATATGGAGGTAGCGTCCTGAGGTCTATGGACGCCAGGAAATCGCCTACCGAATGCAACGTAGGGTGGATCGGATGGTCTCCATTTTTAAATGGTGCGAGACCACGTGGTGGTTTAGGTGTTTCAGGTCCAGGATAGGCGGAGCTCCCTGATTTCTTGGGCACCAGGAAGAAAATGGAGTACACCCCTTGATTCTGCTCCGCGCAGTTGCAGTGGAATGGCCCTGTTCGAACCAGTTCTGACAGAATATGTTGGACCTGGTGTGCGATGCCCTTCTCCTGGCTATGGGGAGGAGATGAATCTTTGGGGAATGTGGGCATGGATAGCTCTATGGAGTATCCCTTGGTTACCACGTCTTGGACCCACCTGTCCGATGTTGTGAGGAGCCAGCAATGGGTGAATAAGGTTAGTCTTTGTCCCACTGGTGGGTAAGGGTCCTGGCCTTGTGATGTCGGAAGGGGTAGTCACTGTTGCTTTCCCTGTAGCCTCTACCTCGTCCTCCGGATTTTTGTCCCCGAGCTCTGAAGGAGGAGGACTGGTAGCTCTGAGGGTACAGGCTATGGAAGCTGTAGAGGGCCTCTGCCTTGAAAGGAGTGGCCTGGTTGATGTGTGTCCCTGCGGGGTTGGTATGGTTTGTCCCCAGAACCTCCACCTCGAAGAGGGAGGTAGGAGTACCTGGACTTATTCTTGAGGAGGTCTCTGCCCTCCTCCTTTTGTTTCAAATAATCCTGCAGCCTCTCTGAAAACATGTTTTCCCCCAGTGGTAAGTTTTGTAGCTGGTCTTTGACTCATTGTCTGCATCCACAGCTTCAGCCACAGTGCCCTTCGAAGCACGGTTGGTGATGGCGGTAGCCCTGGCATGAAGGCGCAGGGTGTCTACTGCCATGTCGGCTAGGTATTTAGCTGCATCCAAAGTACATTCCAACAGTTCTGCCTCCCTGGATTTAGGGACGGTCTGCTCCTGAAGCTCCTCGAGCCAGCGGATCTGTGCTAGAGCCGTATAGATGGCTGTGGTGGTTGCCTTAGTGGCGGTGCCCTCGATCTCGAAAGCCCTCTTGAGCATATCTTCGACCTTCTTGTCTGTCAGGTCCTTGAGGGCTATAGTACCGCAGTAGCACAGTCTTTTGCTAGGGCCACCACCTGGGGTCAATGGTGGGTGCCTTGCACCAGCCATCTGATTTCTCCCCTTGGACTGGGTACATTCTGTCCAGGTTCTTATGGTTTGACATTCTCCCCGTTCGGGATTTCCATTCTTTACTGAAAATATTCTCGATCGCGGGGCACACTGGGAAGGTCTCTGTGGTTGACGATCTGAGTTGAATCATGGGGTCGAGCTTTGATTCAGGCCTGCTTTCCTCAGTGTCGAAACCCATGGTGGCCTTGATGATCTTCATGAGCCCTGGGACCATGTCAAAGGAGCATAACTTTGATGTCAGGAAGGCGTCGCCTGAAGATTCATATCCTCCTCGTCCGAGTCTGCCTCGTCCTCTTCCCCTCGTCATCCTTCTCCCTGTCCTCATGCGTGTTGTCACGTGGTACGCCTGGAAGAGTGTCCTCAGGGTTCAGAAGCTCCTCCAGTTGCCCCCACCCTGTCTGGTTCCGAGTTCGGTGGTTTTGCCCTGTGTTGGGTAAGGGATTCCAGTTTTCCATGATCTTGAGCATAAAGTTCTGCTGGCTCTCCATCATGGCAACCGCACTGCTGGTTTTGGATTAAAGAGGAGCTCGAGTCCATCCACGCAGCGTTGCTGGTCCCCGGTTGCGGGGCTCATGGGCGGTGTTTGCTTCAGGAGGAATCTTCGACGTCAAGGAGGCAGGCCACGCAGAGGGACCTGGAGTCTGGGGCAGGAGGGTGGCGCTGCATGAGGAGCATTTCTTTGCTTTCACCATCTGGGGAGAGAGAAGGCATACCTTGAATGGGACTAACCTGCGCCCAGGGGCGATTTCTTTCCCCCAGCACAAATGAGGAGGGTTTTCCTGGCTGAGACAGTATGCAGGTTGTGGGGTGCTGTGTGAGGACCCCACAATGAGGACGGGAAATGGGAAGCTGGTGTTCAGTGGTCAGGTGCCATGGCTCGCTATGGGAGGGAGCCGTGGAGAGACCGGCAAGCCCAGTGGGAAGCTACCATTCTGGTCGCTGTGGGAGGGACCCGAGTGGTAGAGGGCAAGAAATGGGCCAAGGAGGAGAAAAGGGTGGTCTCTGTTGTGGGGAAAGGGTGCCACCAGGGGTCACTGTGGGAGGGACACTTCAGGGAGGGACCCCAGGCATAGCCTTTTTTTAATTGTTGCCCCTTCATCCAAGAAGTGCCCCCGGCCCCTGGTTCACGAGTTGAAGAGTGATTGAACCAGGGCCTCCTACTACCCAGCCTGAATCTGGCCACCACACCAGGCTGTTTCCAAGTCCCCATTCCCTTTCTCCTGGGAGTGAGAGGGCAGGCGTTTCAGTGGTCTCCCCACCCCAAGGATAGGCTGGAGGGTGGAGGAGGCGACACCAGTGAAGGCTGACCAGCGGGAAGGAGGTGGCCCACTGGGGTATGTCGAGAGGCGCGACCTTCTCCTTCCTACGTGATGAAAAACACTCTCCCCCGCTCTGGCTGAGCCAGCGAGGACAGAGGAGGAATGCAGGCATCCTCGTGAGGCGGCGGCCTAGCGGGGAGGAGGAGACGCAGTCGCAGGAGGCAGATCCCGAAGCCGCCAGAGGAGGCGACTTGATTCACCGTAGGCCCAACCAGAGGCCTACCAGAGCGTGGCCCGAGCACAAAAGCGAGGAGGCGCCTGGTTGATCCAGGCCGTGTGGCAATGGGAGGGTGGCACAATGAGCCAGAGGCCAGGGGAGATGAGAGGCTTTGTCCCTGAGCTCTCAGAGGGAGAAAAAGGGGGAGGCGACTTGCACCCTCTGAGAGGCCCACGTGTCGCCAGTGGTCCGGGACAGGCAGCGCTAGCCAGCCCATGGCAAAACAGGCCCAGGACTCTCCAGTAAAGCTGGGAGCATTGTGGGAGATCTGAGCCACAGGCCAGAGGGAGCTGGGAGGGAGGGGAACGCGAGGTAGTAGCGGATCAGCTCACGCTGGGTGCTACTGGCGGCGTGCCCAGAGCAAAGGAGGGCGATTAACTTATGCATTTCACCATACCAAAATTACAACAGAATAAGCAACAGCAAACATTTTGGGATATGACCCGAGGGTTGAACCAAACAGAGGCACCTGAGCTAGCTATACAGAGGCAGAGGCTAGCTTAGGTTATTCCTTCTAGCTACATTTCTCGGAATTCTAGTAATTGCAGGCTGTAACTGCATACATTGTGCCTTGAATTAGCCTAAGAAAATCTTTTATATCCTTGATTCAGTCTTACCTTATAGGAGCAGACAGGATTCCTGGTGCTTCTTGCCTGATCAGATGCACGATTCGAAACTGGAAGCAGGGGTTTCTGGGACCTGGATTTGCTAGAAATTTGATCTGGGTCATGTGCATCACTAGCCTATCAGGTGGGCTAAAACCCATGCGGTAATGTCTGGAGTGCCATGGATGCCAACCAGTCACAATGTTATTTAAAAGAAATGGCCTTGGTAGGGCATCCACTACCCCACCCAGTTCTCCATGCTGTGGAGGAGGGATAATGACAGAAATTTTAAGATTGGCTCAAAGACCCCATCTTCCTCAAGGCCACGTGCAGAGGGCGGGGGGGCATAAGAGTTATCCTTTTTCCCACTGGATATATACTTTTACTTTGCACACCCATGCCCAAAATAATTTGTACCTGGCTTGGCATGCCATGCAGTTTGGTTCTGACCTTTGGCACACTGCAGCCCTGACCATTCACTTAACTATACAAGCAGAGGTTGCACAGGTTGGTAGGCAACCTTCCACAGTTTTGGGGTGGTCAGTTGTACCAGTGGGGATGTACCCCTGCAGATGGACTCCCTCAGTAGCATGCCTAGGCCAATGTATAATATGAAAACAATATTAAATATTAAGGTTTCCCATATTATTTCAGCAATTTCAGAATGCCACTCTGTGCAAAGCAGGAAAGCTTTTAGTGGGCATATTTTCATAGGCACTCTTATTTACAAAACTTAAAATTGTAGGCTTCTGCCAGTACTGTATTGCACTGTAATATATCTCCATCTATATATTTTTTTATTTTAGTCTTTGGTAACTGGGTAGGCCCACTAGGCACAAGTGCCTGTTTTCAGAGGTGACCTAGGAGCACTGGGCGTGTTAAGTCACTTGCTCAGAGTCACACAGTATGCAAGTGGAGGTTGTGAGATTCAAACTCAGGTCTGGTTTGCTGGAGGTATCAAGCTAATTCATGCCTCGTTCCTCTAACCTCTAGGCTATACTGCCAGCCCAAAACTGCCTGGGGTAAACAAAGCTGACAACAGGACAATAAATAAGTTACACATTGTGACAAAACAATACCATCGAACAACAAATTTCAGCTATGACTCAAGATACACATACAAAATCACAGTAGATTAATAACAAGTAGAGGCAAATATATCATGTCAGTGCCTAAGTAGGGCCTGTTTAAAGGAACTATATGACCATCTGCCAATCCCTGTTTTTATTCTGAAAAATCATGGATACTTAGCCATGGCTGTGTATATGTAGAGCAATAATAATTGTGAGCCAGAAAAATGCTGTTTGTAGAGTTGACTGAAGTAATAAAAATGTATTAGTGTTCTGCAACAAGGCATTTGTTAGTTTTGCAGCATTGACATTACATAACAGTGCATACTGAATATTTAAAGGCAAGCCATGTACTAAATACCAGTGATTAAACAGCCAAATGTCACTACATATTGAACAACATCTATGAATCTTTATGCAGCAAGTTGGCATTATGTTGAGTCGAAATCATTCTTGGATTCAATTGCAGGTTATGAAAGAGCTGAAAATAAAGTTAGGAAATATTTTGTTTTGTTTTGTATTCTTTTTTCTGCCCTTGCTCTTGAACTGTGCTTGAACGATTAATTGAGAACGCAAGTAGCTGAATCCTAAAAACTCAGATTTCTCAAGTCTATTGTTCCTGGTCTTTACAAGCAGTATTAATTTATACTTGTCCTTGGGCCTTTTGTCTGATCTATTGAACAATTACAGTTTTATTTATTGTATAGAAATATCACACTGCACAGAAATAGCATTGGTCTGGGTAATGAATGATGTGATACTGGCTACCAATAATGCTTGACTAGCAGCACTACTACTGCTGGATCTGAGTATTGCCTTTAATATGGTCAATCTTAATATTTTTATCAGAAGTCTCGCTGGTGAGTTGGGCCCAAGCATTGTTTGAGGCTTCTGATAAAATATTATGATTGCTCGTCCTCACGGGGGACTGAAGCTCCATGGGGACTGGGGGGTAGGTTCCGGTGGGTGGATGGCAGGAGGATGACCCTTGGATGCCATAAAGCAGTCGGAGTTGGCAGGCAGTAGGGAAGAATAAAAGCATAATTTAAAACAAAACAAAACAAAAATTATGATTGATCACAATAAAGACTGTACTCAGATGTTGGAGTATCAAAGAAAGGCTTAGACTAGTTCTAGTCCAACCTGGCAGGCAGGCATTGTTTATCTCTGGGTAATCTGTTGAACTATCTGAATTAATATACTAGGGATCTGTACTAGATTGCATAATGTTTAACATTTACATACTACCCCTGGAGATATTCTACATACTCATGATGTATCATACCGCTATACCCCAATGATACTCAAATCTGTATCACAGTGCCATCTCTGGAAGATGTCATTGCTACCCTTGTTTCAGGTTTATTTTTTTAAACTGGATAAATGCAAATTTCTTGTAATTAAACTCTGCAAAACATATTTTATTATTTTGTTTCACATCTACACTCAGGACTGATATTGAACTAACATTTGACAACACCAGCTCATAACTAAATCTGCTGTAAGAAACCAGGGCATTTTACTAGAGTCAGAGTTCAACAAATGATATCAAAGTTGTCTTCTTTACCAGTGAAACATAAGTATGCAGACTTCACAATATTTTGGCCTTCTTCATCCCAGTAGACTCGATGATTGCAGCTCATTACTGGCTGGACTCCCAAAACAACCTTACATATGCTACAATGCCTGCAGAATGCAGGAACATGTATTCTTACTAGCATAAAGCTACTGATCACATCACACCAGTGCTGTTGTCACTACACTAGCTACCAGTAGATGTAGAAACTTAGAAACATAGAATTTGACTGCGATGAGGACCGCTTGGCAATCCAGTCAGCCCATTTCTCCCTACCTGCACTACTACTGCAGACTGTGCCCATTCTATAGCTTTCTCCCTCTTCCCCTCCCTTCCACTATGATTCCTTTGTGCTTATCCCATGCATTCTTGAACCCCACCAGGTTTGATTTCCAAGTCCTTATATATACTGTAGGTACTCCTGGTCTAAGCCCAGCCTACTTCTCAGAGTTACTGATCCCTGCACTGTCTTTAACAACTATGCATTTGACCAGCAAAATGTGGTACTGGACCCTTGCACTAAACTCAAAAACATAAGATGATTGGCCATTTCCATCTAAGACCAACACTCTGAAACTTAATACTGTACCACAGCAAGTCCACAGCTTACTAACCTTGTCTACTTTTCAAATCGTATCAAAAGCTATATCTATTTAAATAGACATTTTAGCCTGAGAGTAGATACTACAGTATCATACAGGCTTGTTTTCATTGGAATGTAGGGAATAAACGTGAGTATTCTACCGTAGAGCCTACATTTTATTTCATGTTTACTGTACATATCGTCTATTTAATTTGGTAGAAAAGATACTGATTCTGTACAGCGTTTTGAGATTCCTACAGTATTTGTGCTGCAGAAAGCAAACTGATTGATATAAGGGAATGCACTAGAGTCTATTGTCCATCATATTATATGATGCATAGAACATTTAACAATTTTGGTTACCTGGCATTTGTAAATGATTTGGCCTCAGTAAAAGGGGTTTGTGAGGCCTCTCATGTCAGAGCACTGCTTGTCTCATCCTGACTGCAATTCCTCCCATTCTCTTCTGGAACCATTGAAATGCCTTTCTCCTGGTGAGTCACTACACCTGTTTTAGTAAAGAATTATCCTCTGGGGAATATACTACTTGTGTTGGGTAGTCCACTCAAGCAATTGTTTCTTCTGGAGGAGACCACCCTAAAACACAGATCTGTTAGCTGATGGTAATGATCCTTTCTTCCTCCACCTAATGCCTTTTGGTTTTCCTTTTATCCAGACTAGTTGCTATTTCCAAGTCCTCTACCCAGTTTTTCTGTTGTAAGCCACCACCTTGTTTTTCACTTCTGTGTACTCTCTTTCTGATCCCAGGTTTCCAGCCAAGCTAGGATCACCTCTTTGTTTGAGCATATTTTCTTTTTAGCTTTAGTACTCTTGTTTTCATGCCACAGTTTGCTTCTCTTCCTCAATTAATTCATTTACTTCAGATTTGCAGACTCTCCTTGAAACTTCCTATCTTCATGTATCCCAATTGAAGTGAGATTAGAGTAACCTGACAATTTACTCCCAACGTTCATGCTAGCATTCTCCTATCAATACAAGCTCTGGCGGAGCTTTCTTTCTTCTTTCTTTCTTTCTTTCCAAACCTGATGTACCTATTCATGCTAAAAATATCATTAAACACAACTCAATATGTAGGAAATAAAGGAGATTCAGCAGCTGCTGATCATTTGGGGTGAAACCATTGAGCAATGGAGAGATCTAGCACAGACACAGTAAATACTTTGAAACAAAACATATGTGTCAGTATTCAGCAGGAAGTTAGGGCATAGTCAACTAGGGGTGAAAGTTATTGGGAGGCCCATGCCAACCATGAAGCAGTGCTGATAACTCTGTAAATAGTTGGTTACTATCTGGGTGATGTATGCATCTCAGCAAATCCCAGAATCCCAATGGCATCTACAAAGGCAACAGCAGAGTGCAGAGGGCTTCTGGCTGTTTCCCTCACCACTCACTTTCATGAATTCTTACAGTCAGCAATAGTGCCAGATGATAGGAAAACAACCAATGCAATCCCCTGTTTAAGAAGAGGGAAAGGTCAGACCCACACACAGTAACTACAGACTAGTTAGCCTTACCTTGGTGCTTGGCAAAGTGTTTGATACAATTATAAATAATGTGATATTTTAGCACATGGATAAAAATATGCTGTTCTCTAACACACAGCATGGTTCTCAAAGGTCAAGTTCTGCCAAAGCAACTGAATTGCCTTCTTTGAGCAGGTAAATAGGGAGTAGAAGAATGTGGTCTAGTTGGACCTCAAGAAGGCCTTTGACACAGTATTGCATGGCAAACTCATGGAGAAAATAGTACAGTATGGAGACTACAAAAAGCACAGGAGGTGAACAGCAAACTGGCTGTCACTTTAGAAACAGAGAGTGGTCATGGATGATCACCATTCAAAGTGAAGGAGGTACTGGGAGGAGTACCTAAAGGTTTAATGCTGGGTCCATTGCTATTTAACATATTTATGAATGACTGAAATGAGGTGGTCAGTAGCAGGTTGTGGAAGTTTGATGATGACACTAAACTGGTGAGAAGATCTGACATAGCAGCATAAGGACATAGAATCTGATGGCACTCACTCTGCCCATTTTTTCTCTGCCTATACTGACACCACAGATCATACTTGATCTCTGCCCCCCACTTCCCACTAAAATTCCCTTATGCCTATCCATGCATTCTTGAATCTCACCACTGCTTTTACCCCAACCACCTCTGCAGAAAGACTGTTGAAAGCATCCACCACTCTTTCAGTGAAGAAGTACTTCTACATCTCTTTGAATTTCCCCTTCCAGCTTCATTAAATGTCCCTTTGTTCTTGAACATATTTTCATCTGAAAAGTACTCCCTCCTTTACCTCATTTACTCATGTGAGGTATTTATAGGTCTCTATCATGTCTCCCTCTCACCTCTCTTCCAGGGTGTACATACTGAGGTCCTTCAGTCTCTCCTTGTAGGGCTTCTTCTGATGCAGACCCTGCACTATTTTAGTTGCCTTCCTCTGGAAAACTTCCACTCTGTTGATGTCCTTTTGAGATGTAGTCTCTAGAACTGGACAGAGTACTCCAGGTAGGGTGCCACCATCAATCTATACAGTGGCAACATCATGTCTCTCCTTCTGATGATGATACCCATCCCTATGTATCACAACATCCCACTGGCCCTACTAACTGCTTTGTAGCACTGTCTCATCATCTTAAGAGCAGATGAAGGATGCACTACAAGGGACCTGCACACATAAGGGGCATTGGATGAGAAATGGAGGCTTAGATTTATTTTGGGATGTCCATAGATATACTAAGGAAAAAATGAAGTAGGAGAAGACATTTTTAGGCTACACCCGTGGGGAGGGTACTAGAGGAAGCTGAACAAAAAGCAGCAACTCTTGATGATTACTTCTGCTCTGTCTTCACAAGGGATGACATTGGCCCCACCTGAAAGTGGCATCAAGGCTGTTATCAAGGGCAGTCTAGAAATGAGGCAGCCAGTATTTACCACAGAAGGAGTCCAGAAGGGTCTTGATTCTCTAAACGGACATAAGGCCCCAGAATTGATGGGACGCACCCAAGGGTGTTGAAGGAATTAGCTATGGAACTGGCTGAACCCCTAATAGGGATATTCAGTAGCTCAATTTAGATAAGGGTAGTTTAAAAACTGGAGGGTAGTGGACATAGTCCCACTACACAAGGAGGTGGACAAGGAGCAACTAGGGAATTACAGACCTGTCAGTCTTATCTCTGTGTAGTAAACTTGTGAGACCACCCTAGAGAGCAGTGGTCTACAGGATAGTAAATAGAATGGGTTTGTTGCAGGAGGTCTTTGTCAGACCAACCTGATAGTTTCTTTAACTGGGAAACAAAGGTAGTAGATAAGGACCATGTTGTGGATTTACTCTACTTGATTTCAGTAGAGCTTTGACTCAGTGCCACACAGAAGATTTCTGAAAAGATGGATGACCTTGGCATGGCTCGGGACATAGTTAGATGGGAAGGAAACTGGTTGAAAGAGAGAAGTGAGGGAGGTCATGAGTGGGATGTAACAGGGATCTGTCCTGGATTCTGTCCTCTTCAATATGTTTATCAGTGATACTGGAGAGGGCACCAGGGGCAAACTATGTCTCTTCGCAGATGGCACTGAGCTCTGTGGTAGGATAGATAGTGATGCAGGGATCAGAGAAATGTGGAGAGCTCTAAAAGGCTAGAGAGGCAGTCTAAGGCTTGGCAGTTGAAATTCAACTCTAAACAATGCAGGTATGTGCACCTAGGGGGAAAAGGGACAGAGTACTGAATGGGATGGATTAAACGGAGCACTATGGCAGAGGAACAGGACCTGGAAGTCATCATAAGTGACTCCTTCAAACAATCAGGCCAGTGAAACAAGGCCTATAGTAAGGCTAATAGGATGCTGGGGTGTATCAGAAGGAGTACTGACAGCAGGAAAAAGGAGGTGCTACTACCTCTATATATAGGCATGGGTGGGGCCACACCTAGAATACTGTGTTTATTTCTGGAGTCCTCACCTAAGAAAGGACAAGGACAGGAAGGTAATGGTGCAACACAAGGTGATCAAGAGGATTCAGGACCAACAGAGCAGACCTACGAAGATCATGTCATGGCACTGAATGTGTACTCACTGAAGACCAACTGAGAGGGGTGGATATGACAGAGGCTGTCCAGTTCCTTAAGGTAATACACAAGATGAACTGTGGGGCACTATTTATCAAGTGTATGGAGTTAAGAACCGAGGTCAAAGCAGAAGCTGGCTAGGGAAAGTTTAAAGGGATAAGAAATTTGTGCTAATTGGCAACAGTTAGTAATGTTCCTGGTACTGAAATGAAAGACTTACCTTCAAATGAGCCACATTTCATTGTATCTGAAAAAACACTGATGTATTGTAAAACTGTGTTTCTTTCTATAGACAACATTTTGCACAGTTCTGTTCTTGGAACCAGTAGTTTGGAGTTTTACTATGTTACGGTTTGTATGCAGAACGCTAAGTATGAGCGGTTGTCCTATCAGAACTATGCTCATGATTCTTTGCTCAAACCATGACATAGTTTAAACTCCAGATCACTGATTCTATGAAGAGAAATGTAACATAATGTGGCCCATAAAAGGAAAACAATGCAAGTACAGTGTTTCACGTGCCATTTATTGAGGTACAGTTACATTTGCATTATTTAAGCTTATGGACATGATTTCTGTAAATACAAAAATTATAAAGAGCTGCTGATTAGAAATAATTTCCTGCCCTTCTTAAGAGGGATGTCAGGAAGATTTATTTTATGGAAAGGGTGGTGGAGCCAGGAAATAGTCTGCCAGCAGAGGTGGTGGACACCAAGACCATAAATGATTTCAAGCATGGCTGGGATAGAGTGAAGGGTTTGGTGGTTGCTCTGCTCAGTAGCAGAGTGAGGAGAACAGTGGGTGGACTGGGAGGGCTACAAGGGTTGATCAAAAGATTTGCGACTTGATACAGAAAGAAATGCACTATGAACCTAGTATTATTTTCAATGTACAGTTACACTAATATGAATAGAATATGACCTACTGGTATAATGATCAAATGTTTTCTTCTGTAGGTACATGATGGGAAAAGTTTGATAGGTGATGATCATTTGAGAATGGAGAAAACTGAAATCAGAATAATCATCAAGTATGTCCATATCAAAGGAATGACTCAATGCAAATTCATGAGGATATGATGCACACTTGGGACAGAAGCCCCATCATATTTGATGTCAAGAAATGGGCTGCTGAATTTAAGTGTGGCAGAAGAAGTGTTGAAGGATGATCCCAGGTCTGGGCACCCAAGGAGGGACCACTGAGGAGAACATTGACGCAATCCATCAAATGGTGATGAAAGACAGATGAGTATATAGCATGTAGCCAGCACCTTGGGCATCAGTTTTGGGGCAGTACAATCAATCTTGACTAAAAACCTGGGCATGAGCAAAGTGTCAGCAAGATGGTTACAAAGAATGTTGACACCGATCAGAAACAAGCCAAAAGCGACATTTCAGCCAACTTCTTCAATACAAGAGGATTCAACAAACTTTATCAGTCATATTGTAACAATGGATGAAGCCTGGGTTCACCATTTTGATTCAGCATCTAAACAGCAAAGCAAGTAATGAAAACATCATGTATCTCCAATGCCAAAGATGTTCAAAGCAGGCGCCTCAAGTGACAAAATCATGGCCTCTGTCTTCTGGGACTCTGAAGGTGTGCTCATGATTGATTAGTTTGAAAAGGAAAGCCAATAACTGATGAGTACTATGCGAATAACTGCACAAGCTGAGAGAAGTCATCAGAGCCAAATGCCATGGAAAATTGAGGCAAGGTGTTTTGCTCCTGCAAAACAATGCTTCAATCCACACAGCACAGGTTGCAGTGGCTGCTGCAACAGATTGTGTGGTATGACTACTCTCTCCCACCCACGCACCAGATCTTCATCAGACTTCTACAGTACTGTTCCCAAACTGAAGGCTTAACTCTGTGGAAAGAGATTTCCTGATGACCAAGAGGTGCTAGGTGCTGTGGAGGGTTTCTGGGGCCAAGACATAGAATTCCACCATGAGGGTATAACAGTGCTAGAACAATGATGACTAAGTGTACTGAACCGAAAGGAGACTATGTTGAAAAATAAAGTAATACTAGGTTCATAGTATATTTCTTTCTGTGTCAGACTGCAAGCTTTTGACTGATCCTCATAAAACCCCATATGGACAATAGATCCTGGGGCAGATAAGGAACTCGGGCAGACTAGATGGACCTTTGGTCTTTTCTGCCATCATTGTCTATGTTTTTTATGTTTGTAGGGTACTACACCTAGGGTTAAGGAATCTGGTTGCACATACACACTGTTTGCGCAACAGTGGACAATACAACCAAAGAAAATGAATATAGGGACAAATGTGGGGCAAAGCTGAAGCCAGGCAGGCAGTGTGCTGCAGCAATCATGAAAGCAAATGTAATCCTGGGATGGATTAGAGGGATAAGGAACAGGCCTAGGCTCTGCCGTCAAATTCTAGGTTTCTATGTTTCTGTCATTATAGTACTAGAAACATAGAAATATAAAGTTGATGGCAAATAAGGACTGTGTGGCCCACCTAGTCTGCCCATTTTCCCTATCTAATGCAATACCACAGACCCTAGTTGATCTGTGGCTTACCCTCTCCTCCATATTGCAAGGTATGTCTATGTCTATCCCATGCATTCTTGAGTTCCACTACCATCCCCCTTCCACTTCCACAGGGAAGCTGTTCCAGGCATCCACTACTCTTTCTGTGAAAAGTACTTCCTCACATTACCTCTGAGCCTATCCCTCTAAGCTCACACCATGCCCCTTGTTCTTGTACACCTTCATTTTTGTAATATGCTCCCCTCCTGTACCTTGTTTATACCCTGAGGTACTTGAATGTCTGTCTATCATATCCTCCCTCCTCTCCTGTCCTCTTCTTTCCTCCAGGGAGTACATATTGAGGTCCTCTAGTTTTTCTTCATATGACTTTTGGTGCAGTACTTGAACAATTTTTGTTGCCCTTCTCTGGACAGCCTCTATTTTGTCTGTGCCTTTCCAGAGATATAGCCTCCAGAATTGGACACAGTACTCCAGATGAGGTTTCACTAGTGATCTGTACAGTGGCATAATCACCTCCTTTTTTTGCTGGTGATACCTCTCCCTATGTACCCTAGCATCCTACTTACTTTCCCTCAGCCTTCTCTCATTGTTTGGTTACCTTTAGGTCATCAGATATGATTACCCTCAGGTCCCTTTCTTGATTGGTGGCTGTCAGTACCTTCCCCATCTTGTACTCCTCCTTAGATTTCTATTGCTTCCAAATGCATGATTTGCAGTTGTTTGCATTGAGCTGCCACACTCCACTCCTCCTCAAGCATGTTTAGGTTCACACTAATTTTTTCCACCTCCCACAGTGTTGACCCTGTTGCAGATCTTTGTGTCATCTGCAAAGAGGTATACCTTTCCTTCCAGGTCCTCTGCAATGTTGCTTGTGAAGACATGCTAAGTTAGTATATAACACTCATCCTTCATCAGAATCATGGGCTTCCAGTTATACTTGTCGGCCAGGATTACAAACTGTAGTGTTTGCTTGCACCTGAACTCCCTTTGAATATCATATTAACCACATCAGCAATACTGCATACTTTGAGTTCCATCAGATCTCTTGTATCCACTCTTACCTTGACTTCTGTGCCCAAATCCAGATCCATGCCTTTGTCACCTTATGTCTTTTTTACTTCTCTGCCTCCTGTCTGACCATGTCCCTCAGCTTGCCAAACTTCAAAGACTTCTTCTCTCAGCTCCTTGACAGGAAATACTGCATGGCCATACAACAGGCATTCTAAATAATCTGCACTGACTTTCAATGGAACAATGCATCTAGTTTCAGGTCGCTTTCCTCACCTACAGATCCCTGTGTAACCATGCATGCCATTATTTGCCCGACATCATTTCACCCTATTCTCTTTCTCTCAATCCCTATGCTGTCTCCATTACCTTCTCTCACTATTCTTCAGCAGCTTTCTTCTCTGCCTGTGACAGCACCTCTTTTCAGATGCATCTCTATTCTGGAACTTACTTTCTTGACAGCTAACCTAGACAAACTCAACTTTTAAAACTCACTGAAGACTTTCCTGTTTCCAACAATTGCTGTTGGCATTTATTTCCTCTCTTATGTGTTTTTGCTGTCATGATAGTCTTCCTTCTGTGAGTAATAAATATATATTCTTTGTAACATATTTTGTATAAAAGATGCTGTACAAATAACAATTGCTTTGCAACACATGGAAAACTGATCTGACAGTATTTTATAGCATGCTTTGGATATTAATGTTATACATCATTATACACAAATTGTTTTAAAATGGCAAGGAAAAATCCTGACACCTCAGTGGCTGTGAGATATCACTTGAATGACCATGCATTTCAAAGCTAGTGAAGCACAGTCAGGTACCAGATCTCTTTATCAAGGCAACAAAGTCTCATTACCTGCAAATCAGGACTATTTCTTATACATAATTTTGCCATTTCAATATTATATATACTGTATATATTATTTGTTACTCTTTCTGCCCTGTTCTAATTGTCCCCTTGCTAGTCACCCCAGATCTGTCACCCCAGTGTCCTCCAGGACTTATCTGCGTCTTCACCAATGCCTTACCCCCAGTGGGGTTGGTGGGGTCCCCAGCTCCACAATCAAAAAAGGATCTGGGGAGCTGGGCAGAGCTTGTTATGGGGTCTGTGGCTGACCAGTGTCATCCTGACACCCAGGACCCTTCTCATTTTCTCCCAGGAGGTACAGATGTGCAATGCCATCATGACGTATGTTGCATGTGTCTGCAGAGCGTATGTCGATGGCCCACCCATACCTTCATGCACTTCTTGCAGCCCAGGACTAATTCCTCCCAAACCTCCACTAGGGGTCAGGCACATGCTGTGCCCCATTTCCTACTAACTGCAGAGGAGGAGAGCAGTCCCATGGTCACCTGACCTCCTCCCCAGGCTGACCCTCAATGCCTTGAGTTTGCCTCCAAACCTGAGTCATTGGTGATGCAAACGATAGCACCACCGTTATGCTGGTGGGCCAGCCCATTACAAATATATTTAAACAAATGATTTTTTCTAAGCAAATTATATTAAAAGTCTTTTAATTGCCATACAATACATAAGAAGAGTGAGCTCTTTCTTTTATAAGCACAATAAATCACTCCAGGGTATGTACTAGAGGATATGAAAGCACTTACCAGGGAATAAGGACACTTGGCCTTCAGCTTCAGGCCTCACTCCACTGGTTTGTGCATTAAAATCCTTTAACACACACCGATGCATAGCTTATTGCTTGCATATAAAATGACTCTGCATCCTGTGTGAACATGGAAATGACTAAGATTGAGATTTCTCATACTTGTTCCATAGGCATAATGTCTTGCAAATATCTTGAAATTCAGTTACAGTAATTTATAAGCAATATCAGCCCATTTATTTTAATTAATACAATCAGACACAGAAAATAAGCCAGGTACTGTATCCTTGGCAGTAAGCACAATCACAGAATAAAAAAAATCAAAGGAAAAAATCCATATTAGGGAGGGCTGTAGGAATTGAGGATTGCAGAATTAAGCAATGTAATAACAGAAGCAATAGAAGCAATTTAGGAAGGAACTTTGCAGAAGCATGAGAATTTAAATTGCCAATGTTAGACAACTAAGTGGGAAGGTGGAAGATTGATTTGATTACCACAAGCCATAACATGCATTTTCAGTGCCAAATGTTTGGCACTAGTATTGCTAGTGTACGGGTTTTGCTTGTACACATTTTACTACACTGTATATTTACCCAGGATAGAGCTGATAAGATGCATTGTCTCATTTTCAGTGGTGTCCTGCTTATACACATTGTTAGACTGTAATTACCCAGGACAGGGCAACTGAGAGAAAATATCTAATTTTCAGTGGACTCCACATTTTGACCCCAAATTTCCAACACTCTTTTATGACCTGATGTTATGATCAAGACAGGTGGAATTTTTAAAATCCCATCGAAAGGTGATTTTGCTGTGCAACTGTGGAAACACATTTTGGAGGGGATTTGAAAAAACACCTGCCATATTCAGGAGGTTAGGGAACATGAGAGATATGTTAAACATTAGGGGCCAAAATCTGGAACCATAAAGTTACAGTATGAGTAAATGTTGGAACAATTAAATGTTTACTAAAAGTTAGTTGTTATCATTATCTCATTTTACCCCAAATGTTCAACATAATCTTTTCATGACCACTCCTTCTGAACATGACAGGTCTCATTTATAAAACAATGGCTGAAATATCATTTTGTGCAAAAGTATGGAAAGACATTTTGGGTAGGGTTTGAGAAATGACAACTCTCATATTCATAAAGTGGTGTGAAAAAATGAGTATGTAGACATCTGGTGTCAATATACAAAATTACTACAGTTACGAGTGTGCATTGAACATTTTCAATGCACTCACTCTTTCATTAATTTTAATATCTTTACTGCAAATTTCAACATAGCCTTCTTATGACCCAACATAGACTTCTTATGACACCACCTCATGCATATAGATAGCAAAGTTGGACAAATTAATGTGTGAATGTTGTACAATCTACAAAGCACACCTGTGTAATTTGCTCCAATTCATAGATCAAAAATACAAATTTTTACCATAAAGTGTAGAATTGTGTCATGAAGTGCAGAATTTTGCCTGTGAAATTCGTGATCGCATGGTAAAATTCCACGCTTCACGGCAAAACTTCACAATTCAGGAGAAGTCAAAGTTTCCCAAATAGAGAGCTTTGCAAAGCTCCTAAGTGGCAAATTTCATCAATTTGCCTGAACATAACTGGCAAAGTTTTAATTAAGCTACATCTCTACTCAGGAACAAGGGTGCAGAAAATGTTCAAATCATGCCGAGAGGTGATTTCACATCATAGGTGTGAAAACACATTTTGGCCAGGATTTGAACAAGCATTGTCAATGCTGAATGTTGGCTTGCTGGCATTGGCATTGGTAATGCAGGAGTTAGAGAGGTGCATAATAGGAATGGCAGTGAAGTATTGAACTAACAGCTGAGTCCACCCCACCCTGCAGAGACTGACAGGCATTGTGGATGTGCCTCTGTGTCATTGGCCATAACGCTCACGTCATTTCACCTCACCCTACCTGCAGACACTGACAGGTGTTGCAGTGTGCCTTAGGGTCTTTGGGTTTTATACTCACCCCATTCCATAAGAAAAGACACCAAGATGGGTGTGGTATAGGAGAATTGGGTGAACGTTGGAGCTGAAGACCCCAAGGTGCACCTCAATGCCTGTAAATGGCTGCAGGATGAGAAATAGAATAGTGTAAGCTTTATGGCTGATGATCCCAAGTCACACCGCTGATGTCTGTCAGTCTCTACAGAATGCAGCATTATTGTTGGAAATCCTAACGCTCTGGCCGTTTGTTGGTATTTTCACTCCAAATTTTAAAAATGGGATTTTGTGACCCCACCTCATGAACAGTGACACTATCATTTGCTACTCAATCCCAAAAGGTTGTTTTGACAGTGACTGCACCATTTGGTGCCACAGGTGTGAAAACACATTTCTGAGAGGATATAAAAATGACAACTATACTGTTCTCGAGGTGGTGTGAAATGGCAATTTTGAAAATCTGGAGGAAATATGAAAAATTAGTGAAGTTATGAATGTGCATAGAAACTGCACAATGCACACCTGTAATGCAATAATGTTTTGAATTTGTTCACCAGATTTTCAACATGGGCATTTTGAACCTCTCCTCGTGAACAGTGGCACTGTGATTTTGTTAATCTGTCTGAAAGTTGATTTTCCACAGCAACCACACCATTTTGTGCCACAGGTGTGAAAACATGTTTCAGGAAGGATGTGAAAAATGACAGCTATACTGTTCATACAGAGGTGTGAAAAATGGCAATGTTGAACATCTGGAAAGAAAACATTAAAAGTGGCTAAGTTACAAGCATGCATAGAACTGCACAGTGCACACTCATAATGCAGTCATTTTTGGAATATGTTTACCAAATTTGCAAAATGGGCTTTTGGGACCTCCCTCATGAACAGTTGCACTGTTGTTTAGTTAATCAGTCCTGAAAGGTGATTCTTGCCCGAGCGACCATGAAATCACCTTTCAGGAAGGAGAATAAATGACATTGACATGTTCATGAAGTGAGTCCTAAGACCCATGTTGAAAATTTGGGGCAAAATCCAAAAATGGCTGAGATATCAACCTAAGTGGAAACCCCCATTGTCTCCATTATAAAGCTTACTGTCATTTCCTCAGTTCACAGTTCAGCTTTGAAGAGTGCAGACGTGTCCCAGTTCAGAGAAGATCATGGCTCCCAAACTCCAAAGGGTAAGTACGGGTGAGGGGATGCTGTGAGGTGGGTGTGCACAGGGAGGGTGGGGACGGGAAGGGGACGAAGGAGAAAATGGTGGACCGTTTTCTTGTTTGCAGGGGAAAAGAAGACTGCGAGGAAGATTTTCTTCATTTACAGATTGCATAAAAAAAATAGGCAAACTGGGGTGGGCTTCCAGTGTGCCACATTTCGAGGGATGCCAACATGGGATTGGACACCCTGATGTTGGAAGGCGATAGGTGGGTGGGCGTGGCCACGACACTTGGAGTGGGCATCCCAGTGTTGGAAAGGAAAGGGAAAACTGTTTAACCAGGAAAGACACTCTAAGAGGAAATACACACTAAGGGGAGGATGCTGACATGGGGATTGTTTTGATGTCAGCTTTGGGAGTGTGGCAGGCAGCAGGAGCTGCCATGTTATGTGTGCTAAATAATGTGTGGGGGGATTGTGTGGTGGACAGCAGGAGCTGTCATATTTATTGAAATGTTTCATCAGGAAAGGCCGATAATGTTACCTGCTGAAATGCTACAATGTATTACCCCATGTTATGTTTCTATGTGACTTATGTAATGTATTTTGCTGTATACACTCCTATGTAAAATTCTATGTAACTCTCGGTCACCCCTGAAAAAGGACTTTCAGGCCCAGTGGGCTCACCCAATTATCAAAATTTAATAAATAAATAAATAAGTCATCTGCCACTGCAATGACAAGCCTGTCTCTGATTTCAGCGGCAGATTCGCTTCAGCTCCATGGCTCTCTCTGAAACTGCTGTCATTGGCAGCAAGCTCACTGGTTGGTGGCTGAGGTGCACCCACTAAAACATCCTCTGCATTTGCCACAACACTGACACACCTCTGAAATGTGGTACTATCACAAGATGTTACTTGCATATGTGCAAGCCAACATAAAATGGACAGCTGTCATATTCATGAGGCGTGTGAAAAATTACTATGGTAAAAATCTGGGAACAAAATGTTGAAAATTATCACAGTTATGAGAGTGCATTGAAAATGTCAATGTACACGCATAGCTTTATTGTTTTAATATTTTACCTCAAATGTTCAACATAGCCTTCTTATAACCCCATATAGTCTTCTAATGACTCCATCTCATGAACAAGGTGTAGAAAATTTTCAAATCATGCCCAAAATGGGATTTTATGCCACAAATGTGAAAACACATTTTGGGCAGGATTTGAAAACGACAGTTGTCACATTCATTAGATGGTATGAAAAAAGGATATGTTGAAAAATTGGGTTCAGAATATTGGAAATGTCCATGGTTACAAAGCGTGCATTAGAAAAATATCAATGTAGGCTCACAGCTTTGTTGTTTCTCATATTATTACCCACATTTTCAACATAGCCTTCTTATGACCCCACATAGCCTTCTTTTGACCCATCTCATGAACAAGGGTGGAAAAATGTTCAAATCCTGCCCAAAGGTGATTTTGTGCCACCAATGTAAAAACACATTTTGATCAGGATTTGAAAAGCGATAGCTGTTGCATCCATGAGGTGCCGTGAAGCAATAGCTATGTTGAAAATTTTAGGTCAAAATATTGAAAATGACCAAAGTTACAAGCCTGCTTTCATACATTTCAATGTAGGCTTATAAGTTTGATGTTTTTTAATATTTTACCCTAATTTTCAAGATAGTCTTATGACCCCTGTCTGTGGTATGGGAGAAACTGTTAGATGCCCTTGCTGATGTTAGTGATAGTGTATCAGCAAACTTTAATGTATATTGCTGATAGCTGAAAAGTTCCAGCTGAAACTTTCAGGTTTGAATGCAGCTTGAGAAACATTACTTTAAATTGAAAGACCTGTATATTACTATAGCCACTGCAGCTGTTGGTGGTGGTGGTGGTGGTGTGAGGAGTCACTCAATGTTCTGATGACCCTGCCACAGCATGCATTTCCTGTCAATGAGATTTAGTACAGCGGTAAAGTTAGACTATCAAGCAGTAGTGAGTAGGGGGCATGTGTTTTATTCGGTGTAGGATATTTTGTTGTCTTTATTACTCAGCTTCTGTAGTATGAGAGAAATTATTTTATGTCATTGCTGATGTTAGTGATAGCGTTTGGCAAGATGTGAAGTTCTATACTGATAATAATTTGAAACTCCCAGCTGAGACTTGGAGGTTTAATTTAACTTAGGAACATTACTTCAAACTGAATGATAGGTTTATTACTAAATCCACTGCAGCTGTGTGTGTGTGTGTTGGGGGATCTTCATTCAGTGCTGAATGTCCTTTGCCATACATGTATTTCCTGTTACAGAGCCTGGTATGGTGGTACAGCTGCAAGCTACCAAGCAGTAGTAGGTAGGAGGCTTGGGACTGATCCCAGTGTGGGACACTTTTCATTCTCACTACAATTTCTGTAGTATGATAGAAATGGTAAGATGCCCATGCTAATGTTAGTGACAGAGCTTCAGCAAATTTTGAAGTTCTATATTGCTAATAACTTGAAAAGTTCCTGCTATGACATTCAGGTTTGAATCGACTTGGGAAACGTTGCATCAAATGGCAAGACTAGTGCATTACTAAATTCACTGCAGCTGCTGCAGAAGTGCTGCACAGTTCTGGATGTCCTTTTCCACAGCATGCATCTCCTGTCCGTGTGCTTTAGTGCAGCAGTAGAGTTATAGGCTATAAAGCAGTAGTGGGTAAGATACCTGTGTTTGATCTGACACATTTTATCTTACTCAGTTTCTGTAGTATGAGAGACATTTTGACATCACTGCTGATGTTAGTGACAGAGTTTCTGCAAGATGTGAAGTTCTGTACTGCTGATAACTTGAAAATTTCCAGCTGAGATTTGGGGTCTGAATGCAGCTTGGGAACAGTACTTCAGACTGACTGGCTGGTTCATTACTAAATCCACTGCAGCTGTGTGTGTGTGTGTGTGTTGGGGGCTGTCAGCACTTAGTGTTGAATATTCTTTGCCACAGCATGCATTTCCTGTCAAGGAGTCTTTGTACAACATTAGAGATACATGCTGCCAAGCAATAGTGGGTAGCAGGCTTGGGTTTGATCCTCAGTGTGGGACATTTCTTTCATTCTCACTACAATTTCTGCAGTATGAGAGAAATTGCTAGATGCCATTGCAGATGTTAGTGATAGAGTTTCAGCAACGTTTGAAGTTCTTGATAAGTTTCAGCTGAGTCTTTGAGGTCTGAATGCAACTTGGAAGCATTACTTCAAAATGAGAAAAGATTATTCCAACTCCAGATGCCCTACTGCAGGAACTGATCTGATTAAAGGTTCTGAGTTTGTGTATTGTGTGGGCTATTCCTGTAATGACAAGTAACAGAGTGTTCTAATGTAAAACCTCTAGGTGGAACCAAAGTACTGGTTTGTGCTGTAATAGAGTCCTTTTATAGAGAGACACTGGAGAAAGCTTATGAAATGGAGTGTGCATAGAAGATGTGCTTGTTGTCAGAACCTTGCTGTGGTGTGTTGTAATAAAACCAAAAGATAATCTCTCTCTATGCCTCCGGGCATTGCATGACAATGTTTGTTAATTGTTTGAGGAGCATGTGTGTACTTCGTTCATGTATTGTCTGTATTGTTCAGCATCTGCGTGTACATTGCTTAGCATGTACAGTATATGAGCCTTTGCTACACAAAAATGAGAGTTCAATACCTTGGTGCCACTCAGTACCATTGGTACTTTGATTTTAATATTTCACCTGTCTTTCCTGATTTTTGTAGTACAATTTGTCTACTTTTCAGTGCTGTCTTAATAGCTATCAACAGCATTTTCTTTATTTTACATAAAACATGTTATGACATCACAGTGTTTGTAAAAACACACTTTTATGTCACAAACACATCAGTTATCAGGTTAGTTGCAGACAGTCCACTGTTTTTAAACAGACCATAGACTAAGTATGTGTTAATTAAGCTATAAGGCATGACAGGGGTGTGTTATGGTGGGATAATGGCCCACCTCAGGTGGTTTGAAGCCACGAGGCACAGCCGAGTACTTCCACCAACTGAGAAGGGCCGTTAGCTACTACAACACACCACCTGGAGTGCCTTATTATGATTATGAAATGGGTCAGTTTTAGTACATTTTATGCCTTTTTAAATATATTACTTTTAGCTCGGCCATTGTGCTGGGATAACGCCCAGCTGAAAGTTGCTCTTGGCCAATCAGGAGCCAGCATTCTTTCTACCCATTTCATAATGTGAATTATAAAATGGGTAAACACATTTTACATCCTGATAAGTGAGAACCCATGTCCTTATAAGATAACAACTATGTAGGTGGCACATATTTGGTCAAGGTGAATGCAGCACAGCCTATATATCCATGCGTGCCAGAAACTTTTGAAAACAAATTCTGGTAGCCATGTTAGTAATGGAAAAACAACATGAGCCACTGTGTGTCCTAACTCATAAAAATGTTTTACCAGTCATAATTCACTCCCCAATTGGCATCAATAATTTAAAATCATCTGACCTTCATTTTATTGTATTTGTTCCATAAAACATATTGTGGGCCTCTGATCTTCTGCTTCATGCCAATTACCTTTTTCTGCAGGTCATGTCACAGACCTCCTCCGTGCAGGCCTACCGCTACCTCTCCTCTCATGTAACTGCCACCCACCCTATCAGAAAGCACTCACTACACAGCGTACTTACTGGTTATATAAATGAAAGTTCCAGTAATCACATGTTTTAGGTATCGTTGTGGTCTCTAAATGTCTTTCATCATCCTTCTCAAAGCCATGGCTGCTCTGAGATGCACACTATGTGAAAGTGCTGTTTGACAGCCAGAAGCCACAGCCACTGTGAGACACTCACTAGCTGAAAGCCACAATAACCAGCCCTGACCAAGTTAAAGAAAGTACTGGGGGTATGTAAACTGGTCCTTCTTCAATAAGAGAGTATGGGAGGTGTATGAAGATGCCTTCTGTGTGACTGCCACTGGCTGAAAGCCAAAAGCCACAGCTGCTTTGAAAAACTCGCTGGCTGAAAGCCAAAGTAACCAGCTGTTAGTAAGTTAGGAGCGAGTACTTGTGGGTATGTAAACTGGTCCTGCTATGAATGAGGGAGTATTGGGGTGTTTGTAAAGGGACAGTAACCTTGGTGTTTTCACAGTACAAGTGCCGTCTGCTGCAGTAGACTACAGTTCAACGCTGATTTAAATGTAAAAGCTGAACTATTTTATTATAAAAGACAAAATTAAAAAAATATTAATTGTAGCCATATGTTTTGATCCTTTTTGTTAGAAACATATTTACTTCTGGGACCCATTTTATAAGTGGAGTAAGACACTGTGAGGTGTGGTTTATTGATTGATAGAGCATTTCTCAGGTGCTCTGCTAAAGGCACTGGCACAAGCTCCTCATGCTTCATTACACACCTGGGGCATGCTTTTATCAGTCCATAACCCACACCTCATCATGTTTTAGTCCTTACATATCTGCAGTATTGATTACTGGAAAAAGCCAAAACCTACAAACAATGACAGTTAAATGTGTTTATTGTAAGCATAATTATTTTACAAATCTATGTCAGATACCTGGGCCCAGATATTCCAAAGCTTTGCTCCAGGTACAAAGTGTTTGCACTCCATTGCACATACTGTAGGCTTGTGCTGAAATCCCATATGCAAAAGGTACCACTGTACATGATAATAGCACTAGTGCCCCAGCTCAGAGAATAATATATGCAGCACACAAAGGCTGGGGCAGTACTATGCATATCTATGTAGTGAAATATTCAGCATGTTAGTGTCGTTCAAATGGGTTTGCACAGATTACTTAGTGCTGCACACTTACCACCTATAAAATGCTGTCTTAAACCAGGGCAAACTCTTGATGCAGACAGAGATGCTGCAGGCCACAGTCCAAGATGGCATTCGTTGGACCACATCATCTACCTCATGCAGCAGGTCCTGGGGATGAGGAGAGGGCAATGCTGGGCCCAGACACAGGCCACAGAGGCACTATGCTGCATAGAGACAATACCGTCCACGAGTCACATTTGAACTTCTTAGTAATGTCCAGCTCATGGGCAGTACAGGCCCAGCTGACACATGCTCAGGCACCTATGTGAGCTTCTGCATAACCAGCTCTGGACAGACACCAGCACAGCCATGCATTATCTGTAGAACTCAAGGTGATGACTGCACTATGTTTCCTGGCCACCAGCACATTTCAGACACTGGTGGGGTACACAACTGGTATCTTGCAGTCAGCCACCTCACACTTGTTGGTTCAGTTCCTAGAAACCCTACAGGACCATGCTGAGGAATTCATCATATTTCCCAGCACACTAACCAAGTGAACAGCAACCATGCAGCAGTTCCATTGGGTTGCACACCTACCTTCTGTACTTGGTGCCATTGACTGCAACCATGTTGCAATACAGGCACCCACCCAGTGATGGAGTGGAGGTCTATCTCAATAGGAGGGTACCACTCCATCAATTGCCAGTTGGTGTGCGATGCAACAGGGTGCATCATCAAGGTTCTGCATGGTACCCGCAGCACCTACAACATCTTCATAGTTGACCCTTGACTCCTTAACTCTAGATCTAGAGGTTAATATGGATACAGGTACAAACAACTACGTTAAACCTAAAGAAATGTTAGTACTAGGCAACTCCATCATCAAACATCTGGACCGTGCTGTTAGTAATACAAATGAATCCAGTAGGACATTATCTAGTTTTAGTGGGACCAGAGTGTCTGATATTACATGAATGCTAAACACCATCCTGCATAATGCAGGCGACAGGCCATTGGTGATTGTTCATGCTGGAGCAAACAAAATCTTTCACGACTTGGTTCCTAAAATCAAGCAGGAGTATGTAGTACTAACAAACAAACTTATAGAACTGGGGTGTGATGTTGCCTTATCTGAGATCTTACCAATTCCTAAAGCAACAGAGAATCAGTATAACAAAATAAAGGTAAGCAATGAATGGATCAGAAAATGGTGCCTAAAACAGGAAATCAAATGCATCACACACTGGGAAGAATTTAATGAACATGAGGAACTCTTTGCTGGGATGTCATACAGTTCATCTAAGCAGAAAAGGTGATGCTCTTCTTGGAAAACATATTATATCCTTCATAACAGATAATTTAAACTGGATTTTCTGGGGAGAGGCAATATTTCTTAACCTTTCTTGACTCGGTATCAATCCTACCTCAGCTACCATAAGGGCAAATCCATTAGAAAACAATAACACAGAATCCAGACTTAAGCATGGTAAAAGAAGTATAGTGATAGTAATAATTTAGACATACTACTTGTAAATGCCCACAGCCTAAATATAAGATTGACAAACTGAAATATATTCTGTCGTCACAAGAAATAGCTATCTGTGGAGTAACAGAAATCTGGTTTCGCTATAGGGATTGGAACACTGAAATACAGGGATATACTAAGATATCAAAAATCAGAACTATAAGAGAGGAGGAGGCATAGCTTTATACTTAGCTGATAAATACAAGGCCCATGAACTTCATCCCACTACAGATACTAGCAATGAAGTAGAACCTGTATGGGCCTAAATACTTCTACCAGCAAGAAAACTGGTGGTGGGTCTTGGATATCACTCACCTAACCTAGATTCAGAGGAAAATGACAATTTTCTGTCAGCTATTGAAAACATGGATGTTACAAGTGACTAAATTCTCATGGAAGACTTCAATTTCCTTCAGTAAATTGACAAACAAAATGCTTAATGTCAGATTGGTCCTAGTAAGAACAAATCCAGAACAAATGGTTTGATACCTTTTATTTGACCAACAAGGATGTTACAAAAAAGAACAAAGAGTTTTAGCTTTCAGACCAACAAGTCCTTCATCAGAAGTGTAAAGAGAGTTATTTAGAAAATCCCATATTATTAACACTTAGACCATGCACAAAAAACAGAAATCTTTTCATTGGTTTAAAACAGGCCTTCAGAAATAATTAAAGTGACACTGGAGAGCTTGACTATCTAGAGTGATTTCAGCTGAACCAAACTTAAAGGTCAGAGTCCTTCAATAAATTGATCAACCTTAGAAGGAGTTGATAGCACTGAGAAAATATTTCTTGATATATTAATACAACTAAATTTGGAGCAATTAGTCAAGCATGGTACGAGGGAAGAGAATATATTAGACCTCCTACTTACATGCATAGCAGAAGGTATAACAGAGCCACGAATTACACTACCCCTAGGGCAGCAACCACACTAATGTGTTCATTTACAGAGCACAACAGATGTGAGAGATCATGGGATATCATCACTTCCTGGGTGGTTGGGCATGAGACCGCAGGCCAAGTGCATCCAACCACCCGAGAAGTGACGATATCCCATGATATACCACACCCTGGAGTGACTTATTGCTATTATGAACTGAGTTTCAAGTTTTATGAATAAAAAAATAAAAGAAACAGGTTTTAAAATGTTTTATTAATGAGTTTTGGGTGGTGTAGGAGTACATTTTGAAAAAATAGTTCTCAGACAGTAGAGAGCAAGGAAGCTGGTGGCGCTGGAACTGTTTTGAAGCCATGATGATGCAGCCCGATATCACCATGGCTTCAAGAGCTCTGGGCCAATCAGATTCCTCTATTTATGATCCTCAGTTCATAATTAGGCTTAAATTTAAAATGCAAATATATCCAGGGTAAAACTAAGATAAAAGACTTCTTTAAAGCAGAATACTGCAAAATCAGGCACCTCACAACCTGGGACTGGGATACAGAACTAAGAAACCAAGGGTTATTTAGCATCTGGGAAAATGTAGTCATAAATTAAATTACTGTATTGAAAATGGGCACCCACATGAACCAAATACAAAAATAACCACAGAGTTCCATATGGTAGAGGAAAACATCCAAAAATGTATTTGAAAAACAAGGACATGATATGCAAAATACAAACAACAGTGAACAGAAAGTAATTGGTAGTTATATAAAAAATCAGCAAATAACACTAAGACCGAATAAGGAAAACTAAACAAAATCTTGAAAAATAATCGGCAAATGATACAAAGGATAATAAAAAAGTTTTACAATTACTGCTCTATGAAGGGTACCCATGGAACAATACGACCAATAGAAACTGATTTAGGATTGTGAGTGATGAGACTAAGATGGCAGATGAATTTAACAAATATTTCCTGAGTGTATTTAAACCCAAGGAATGCAATACAAATACTAATCTAATGAGCTCAGAACATTTCTCACCTTTCACAATCCATGAAGTAATGAATGTACTCCAAACCCTCAAACAAAATAGTTCAGCGGGACCTGACAGAATTCACCCCACATTCCTAAAAGAAGTATCAAGTCAGTTGTCAGGACTGCTTATGTTGCTATTTAATGCACCCTGAGTGAAGGGAAAACTCTCTGAATGAAAAGAAGCAATCAGAATGCCATTCATAAATCTGGTAGTAGGAAGGATGTAAGGTATTTTAGACCTATAAGCTTGACTTCAGTTATAGGTACAGTAAATTACTTGAAAGATTGATACAGCAATGCATAACTTTGCACATAACACAAAGTGAACATCTAGACATAACCCAGTATGTCTTCTTCCTGGAAGATCCTGCTTAACCAATCTTCTCAACTTTTTGAACTCATTAGCACGGTTTTGATAAAGGTTTCTCTGTAGACATAGTCTTCCTGGATTTTTCAAAAGCATTTGACACTGTGTCTCATAACATCTTGATTGAACAATTGATTAAACTCAGACTACATATAAATATAATTAACTGGGTTAACTCATGGATAGACAACAGAAGGCAGAGAGTGGTGATCAGGGCACATATGTCTCCATGTGGTCAAGTCACAGTGGGTTCCTCAGGCTCTGTCCTGGGGCCTTCTTTAATATTCTAGTCTCCTCCATGCACACTTCCAGCAATGCTTGGGTGTCTAAATATGCAGATGATTGTAAAATCGACAGCATAGTGAACGATCTGCAAGCTGCACAAGAATTTCAGGCAAACCTAAAAAACTGGAGAAGTGGGCTGATATGACAATAAAATGATCTTTAATGAGACCAAGTGTAAAGTTATACAACTGGGTATAATAACCTTAGAACATTATACAAATTAAACAACATATATCTGCAAGAAACTGAAAACAAAGAGATCAAGGTGTAATAGTTAACAACAAGCTAACCTTTGATACTCACACAAAAACAATGGTCAAGAAATGCCAAAGAATTATTGGTTATATTTTTAAAACATTAAGAGCAGTGAGCCAGAGGTGATTGTACCCTGTATACTAGCCTGGTTAGGCCACACCTCAACTATTGTTCCTTTCTGTGCTTCAACTACAATGGGTGGAAAAAATGATAGAAGGAGTTCAGAGAAGAGTCACTAAAAGAACAAGAAACATGCAGCATTTAAATTACAAGGCTAGGTTAAATCATCTAGGTATGTACTCAATGGAGTACAGGAGACTTAGGGTGACCTCTGCCTCACATACAATGCCATGCAGAATGCATCCTTGTTGGAGACAATAGGATTAATAAGGCATAATGTTACTAAAACACAAGAACCCATAACCAAAAGTTAAAGGGTGAGGTAACTAAAACAAAAAGAGAAAAATTGGTACACTCAAAAATCATTTCATCATGGAATGCACTGCCCAAACACATAGTTGAAAGTGATACCATGAGTACATTTAAAAAAGCTAGATGAACATATGGGAATGTAAAACAGTACTTCCACCAATAGATCTAAAGGTGGCAAGTTTCCTAAAAGGCCACGGCCTCCTAAACTCATACTAACCTATGAACCTATATAACACAACTTCATCCTGTGCCAGAGGTTTGAACATGGGGATATCCCTACTGGCCACCTCCTCAGTGAGTATACCCCAAAGCCCCTCCTGCCCCTCACTGTACATGATGACACTAATCAATGCCCTTTACTTCCATAGGGGACAGTGTCTATCCCCTGCATCCCTGGCTCCTCATACCTGTCCTATGCTCTGCATCCATTGCAGAGAACAGGTACAATGTGGTACACAGTGCCATGCACAGTATCATTGAGTATGTCTTTGGAATGCTCAAATGTGGTTTTGTGCCTTGATCATTTCAATGTGCCCTACAGTACACCATTCCAAAGCCTGGGCCATATTACTTGCCTGTTATATGCTACACAACATGGCACTGAACCATGTGATATACATGCTGGCCCCAGAGGAACAACCTGCAGGATTTGGAGCCAAAGAACGAGGAGATACTGGAGCAGCTCAACAGGTGTGACTCCAGAATGACCATGAGGGCCGGGGTAGAAAGCCAGAATTATAAAACATATTCAGACATGGTGGGTGAGTAGATACCACACAGGAGACTTTCATATGTTTAGTCAATGTATTATCAAACACCAATAATGGAACATACAGAGGCCATGCCAGGCAAAGGGTAACAAAAGGGGAAACAGATATGCATTGCAACCAGGTTGGGGTCCATGTTAGCAGGGGTCCTTAAAGGGTGTCAGCAGAGATATATGCCATCCAGGTGGGGTGGGAGGGGTACATAGAATTACAGGTCCATCAGGCAGGGGTAGCAAATGGAGTTCACACAAAGACAGGCCATTTTGGGGGCCAAGGGCTGTACACATAGATACCTGCCACCCAGGCAGGGGTGTTGTAGTACAGGTCATCCATGCTGGGGTTTGGATGGCCTGGGTTGGATCACAGGGCAGAAGGCAGTGCTCATGTGTACTGCGGGAGGAGCAATATGTTGGTGAGGGTGGACATTTACAACATATGCATGTTCACTACCACCTCAATCAGTATGGACAGTGTGTCAGCACTGTACCTGGTATGGCTGGGGGTCTCATCCAGAGTGTGAGGGATGCATCTGTGGATGGTGTTACCCACCCCCAGCTGCAGTCCCATGGGGTACACCCAGGAGGAGCAGGTTGTGAGCTGGTGTGCAATGTCCTTGATGACCTAGGAGTCCTGGATGTGATAGGCATTCTCATCCAGGCACTGTATGGCATGGACAGCCTAGGCTATGGCGCCCTTCGCAGTACCTGCCATCATTGCTGCAGCCTCCAACACAGTGGCACACAGGTGGATCCATGCAGCTGGTCATGTTCTGGTGCTGTAGCTCCATGCCAGTGGACAGGTTACATAGGACTGCCATGAGCTACACATAACATGCCTTCACACTCCTAAGTACACTGCATGTCCTTGTGCAGCATGTAGTGGAGGCATGTCACTTCCTGCTGCATGATACTTTGTGCTAACACAGCCGACCACAGCAGCTGCCAGTTGTCAGTCACATCCCACTGTCTCCAGTGACTGTCCACTGGGACACTGGCTGCACTCTTGGCTCTTGTACAGCTGGTGCTGTACCACAGTTTGTACTGTGATCCATTGTGGGTGCTGTGGGCTGGCTGTGGCTGGCCCAGTGTGATGGGCATGGGGCAACAGCGCTGTGGCTATGCTGGAGGATGGATAATGGTGAGGCCCAGGGATGGCTGGTCCTGCGGTATTGGCCAGGGACAGGAGGTTGATGGCTGTGCCATGGCAGGGGTCATGGGTGACTCAGCAGTGGCTGTGCCAGGGGCTGTGGGGCCTGCACCACTGTGACTGGTGGGCCATGTGAGGACAGCATCTGGGCCTAATTTGTATGGGGCTGATGGGGAAACCCTCCTAGTCTGGGGCGGGCCCTCCTGTCTCCAGCTCCTGATGCGGGTCTCACCATCCTCTTCTTCCATGTACCTCTCACTGCTGTATGCCAGCTGATACAGATGAGTGGGTGGCAGGGCTGCTGCCACCAAGATGGTCCTGGGGCATTCTCTGCCATGTCCAGCATGATGTAGTGTGCTGCTGTTAGAGGAGAGTGGAGTTATATAGCACTGTAATGTACAGAGCAGTGTGCCAGCCAAGGTAGCATGCATGCCTGGCATACAGTGACACTTCACCCATGTTGTGTGTGTGGTGCACTGCCTATACACTGGTGTCCCTACCCACCCCGCACTTACACTGGTGAGCACACACCCCATCACCTTGAGGCACATAACCTAACACTGGTTAGTACATATCCCAGCACCAGTAAGCACACCCTTGAACACCTGTGAGCCACACCTAGCACCAGTGAGTACACACCCCACCACCAGTAAATACATATCAAGCCACCCCATTGGGCACACATCCCAGAACTGGTGAGCACACAGGCAGCAACACATGGGGCACAATCGTGGATCTGTACACAGATGGTTACACACATTGCGTGACAGGGAAACAGTAGTGTGGCCTACACCCAATGTGTCACCCAGCACTGGTGTATGCATGCACTCATACATATTTACACCCACATACACATACATGGCCAATGGAATATTGCACTGGCTGTCACTCACATGACTGGGCAGGTCTCACTTGGTTCTTGTAGCTACCACCCAGCACTCCCATCACTTCCACTGGCCAATAGGATGTATGCTATGGCCTCCTCTGCAGGATACAGGGTATGTGCAGCTGTCGATGCCCATTGCCCCCATCTGTGATATGCAGCTCCCCATGGTGTGTTGCCATGATTGCCTTTGTTTGCCTTCTTATATCCCTGAAGCATTTCTGTACTGCCTCCATAGGCCTGTTGCAGCCACTGACAGCATTGGTAATCTCCTCCAAGGCTCACCATTTGTGGGCATTCATGCTGTTGCTCCAGGACAAGACTTTCTACCTGGCCTTGTAGGCCTGTGCCAATGCTTGTAACTCCTCCACGGAAAAGTGATGGGCCTGAATTCTGTCTGTGTCCTCCATGGTACCTGCTGGACAGGAGAGTGGAACACAGGTGACTGGGGAGTACACACATTGGCACACAGCTGAATGAGACTGTGGTGTACTCTCCCACCCCCCAGCCAGTTGAGGGGTGAGCAATGCATGTCTTACCCTAACCCTCGGCCATCTGGCACAGGCCTGCCTGTGTGCAGACACAGCCATCATGAAGGTCACAGACAGACAGGGTTGACATGGGCATGGGTCCACAGGAACCCAGGGTCACCACCACCACTTATAAATGTATGTGAGGGAGTAACTCCACTGATAGTGTGCACATGGTCTATAGTGGTGGTGGTGGTGGGGTGCTTCCACCCAGACATGGCAACATCACCACTAGATGTGGACATCATTTACCACCACAGCCACATGTCCAGGGTAACACTATGCCATCAGCCACCACTGCTATGTCCTGAACACAATCGGCTGAAGGATCTGATCACGGATAAGTTAGTAGGGTGGACAACATAGATGGGGTGGAAGGGGAATTAAGGTCTATTCTCGAGACAGCTAAGGTACATATGAGAATGGTAACCAAAATGAACAGGTTCAAGAGACCACTATGGTTCTCGCAAGAGTCAGGGAAGTGGTGAGGGCCATGAAAAATGCCTTCTATAAATTTAAAGAAAGCTGGATGAGGAAGAATGAGAAGAATATTTGCTGAAAAAGGAGGCAAAGAGGGTAGTTAGGGAGGCAAAAGTAGACACAGAGCTACATATTGCAGAGGGGGTCAAGAGTAGAGAAAGCAGTTGTTCAGGTATATTAGTGAAAAAGAAAGAAAGGAGGGGAATTGTGAGGCTAACAGAGGAGATAGGGTGACTGTGGCAGAGGGCAAAGGCTGCCATCCTTAATGATTACATTTCCTTAGTTTTCACTAGGAAGGACAGTTGCATTTGCCAGGAGTGGCATCAAAGTGGGCTATTAAGGTGGTCCTGAGATTAAGCAGCCAGCATTTACTAGTGAAAGGGTTCTGGAAAGTGCTGGCAGCCGACAGATTGATAAGGCTCCAGGACATGATAGGTTGCATCCAAGGATACTCAGGGAATTGCAGTGGAACTAGCTGATTCCTTGGTAGGTCTATTTGACAGCTGTTTAAGGATAGGGTGGTTCTGAATGATGGAGAGTGGTGGATGTGGTTCCACTCCATAAGGGGAAGGCGAGGGAACAAACAGGGAACTACGGCCTGTCAGTCTTACTCTCTATTGTACGAAGACTGATATAGTCAGTGGTCAAAGAGGATCTTCTGACTACTTAGACAGCAATGGTCACCAGGATAGAAGCAGCATGGATTTGTGGCAGGAGATCTTGTCAGACTAACCTGATAGTTTTCCTTGACTGGGTGATGAAGGAACTGGCTAGGGGCCATGCTGTAGATTTGCTCTACTTTGGCTTCAGCAAGGCTTTCGACTCAGTACCCTACAGACGCCACCAAGAAGATGGAGGATGGTGTGGCTAAAGTCAGAGTATTCTGAGTAGGTAACTAGCTAGGGAGACAGCAGAAGGTAGTGGTCAATGGGGTTAAGAGTTAAATCATAAGAGATGGAGGTCATGAGCGGGGTTTCACAGGGATGTGTCCTGAGACCAGCCCTCTTCAACAAGTTCATCAGTGGCATTGGTGAGGGGATATGGGACAGGCTATGTCTCTTTGCAGATGACACTATACCCTGTGGGAGGGTGGATAGTGATGAGAGAATATAGGAAATGCAGAGACACTTGCAAAAGCTGGAGGGGTGGTCAAGTGTTGGTAGTTGAAATTCAACACCAAAAGTGCAAGGTGATGAACCTAGGGAACAAGAACCTGGGAAGGAGTACTGGATTGGAGGGATGAGACTCAGTACCATGGCTGTCGATTGAGACCTTGAGTTATCATCACTGACTCACTAAAACAACTGAGCCAGTGCAACAAGACATATACCAAGGCAAATAGTATGCTTGGCTGTATCGGAGGAGTACTGATAGCAGAAAAAGGAGGTAATATGTCCCCTGTATAGATCCTTGTTGAGGTCACACCTGGAGTACTGCACCCAGTTCTTGGGTTCTCACCTCACCATGGAACCTCAGGCCACCCCTGTACCCGGCCCCTTTTACCTGAGGCAAGTCTCTGCCTTGGAAACTAAAAATCTTCTTGCCGGCTCCCCTTCACTCAGGGGCCGCTATGATCACCTTGAGCCTAAGCTCCTGAGCCTTGGGGCGCACTACCTTGCTCGGACGATTACCACATATTTAACCTTCCTCACCTCTGGAATCATACCTGATGTTTGAAGGTGGCCAAGGTTGTCCCAGTGTTCAAGCACGGTGACCCCAAGGAGTTAAATAACTACCGTCCCATTGCCATTCTCCCTGCTCCAGCAAGCTACTCGAAAAGCTGTGGCCGGACAAACTCCCATTACCTGCAAGAGCATGTTGTGCTCTCCCCACCCAGCACGGGTTCCGGAAGGGCATAGTACATCCACCGCCTCGCTGTGGTCACCTCCCAGGTCAGAGCCGCCACAGACACTGGAAAACTGACTGGGGCCATCTTTGTCGACCCCTCTCAAGGCCTTCGACCGAGTTGATCATAATCTCCTAATCTCCACCCTCCTTGGGCAAGGTTTCTCCCCACGTGCTCTTGATTGGTTCACAGTATCTCGGGAGACACCACACACCTGCTTTAACCGCTCGGCCTCTCCCAGTAAGCTGTGGTGTACCCCAGGGTCCGCCCTGGTCCCATTCTGTTCTCCTCTATGTCAATGAACTCCTTCAGTCACAACCCTTGGGGCTGCCATGCTATATGCGGATGATCTGGTACTCCTATCTAGTGCTTGAACCCTGTTACCATCAACTCCCAGCTCAACCCGACTTTGGGCGTATCCTAAACTGGCTCGTGGGACACAAGCTACCGTTAATCTAGCCAAACTCACGCCATGTTATTCGGTCGGCAGCCAAAATTGCTTCTTGCCTCTCCTCACCATAAATGGAGGAGACGGCCTCTCTGCCTGCCCTGAGCTCTGCAAGGTACCTAGGAGGACCCTTGACCCCAGCTTGACTTCGCTGAGCATCTCCGAACATATGCAAAACGACTAACAGTAAGCTTGGCCTTGCCTACAGGGCCAAGGACTGCCTCACCCGGTGGCTCGCCGCCATAGCCAGGGGATCCTCCTACCTACGCCTTCACGGGCTCGCTGGGCTTGCGTCTGTCCTGAATGCCTCCTTACAAAATGGGACACGGCTTATAACAATGTCTGTCAATTTGCCCTCTCCGGCCATCGCCTTACGATCGGTGTGCCTCTATGCCAGGCTGAGTGGCTCCCCTGATAAACACCAAGCCTTTGTCTTCAGGAGCTTTGTTGACAACATAGTCTGTTCGGCTTGCCCCCGGCATTTGCCCTTCCTCCAACACTTCACACCGGCTTATCTGCTTAGGCCCAGCTCGACTCGCCTGAAAAGTCCCCAGGACCCGCCTCCCGCACCGGGATCGGGCCTCCGCCTATGCCCCTAGTTTTTGAACTTCCTCCTGCCTAGTTCGAGCCGCCTCCCACTCCTGCTTCAAAACGCCCTTTGAACTTCTCAAAGGGCTCCACCTGTCCTTGTGGAATCGGGTAGCTGCCTCCCGGTTGCCTGTCCCTCTCCCACCCTTGGGTTCTCGGCCTCAACCACTCTCCACCTCCGCACTTAATTGCTCTCATGGCTACCCTATTCCCCACCTCAGCAGTTCTTGATCCTTACCGCCCCTCCGGGTCTGCACGCCCTCCCTCCCCTCGTGCTGCCTGGGATCCCCATCTTGCTCCTTTCTTGGGCTCCTGTAGGTCCCTTCGCTATCCCCTGACCTCTCTACCCGGCCTCACATTGGACGGGCAGCACCCTGCTGCTTGTGCTGGCTTAGGTGGTCTTCCAGGGTGGTTCCTCCTTCTGCTACGCTGCCTCTGCAAAATCTTGCCCCCTGTCGTTCTTCCCTACTGCCTCGGGGGAGTCAGCTGATTTCTGCCCTCCCTCCCTCTTACCCTTCCTCTTACTCCCTCCCTCCTACCCCTGTTCTTGCTGCTCTCACACCCTGCCACAATTCAGAACATATGTATTAATGAGCCTGTAGTTGTATTCTCGCTTGTTGCTCTGACCATTGTACTTTTGTCTTCACTTGTTGTTTACCCTGGCCCCACCTGTGTGTGGCGTGAATGTTCTATTGTCCATTCAATGTCCTGGGTACTGTTTTCCACCTCGTCCACTTGTGGTGGGCCTGTATGCTGCCCTGTATTTGTATCTTGTTTTCTGTACTGTAACCTCCCGGTCGCTCCTGAAAATAGGCACTCGTTGTTCAGTGTGCTTACCTGGTTAACAAAACAAATAAATAAATAAATAGGCTCAAGACGGTGTAGTGCAGGAAACAAAATAATTCCAGGCCAGTATGGCATGTTAGATGAGAAGTGCCTCAAGGCACTGGGCATGTACTCACTGGAGACCAGAAGGGAGAAGGGAGATGTGAAGAGACCTTCAAATTCCTAGAAGGAATTAACAAGGTGAACTGCAGGAAACTATTTAACTTGAATACCAGCTCGTGGTCACATGGTCATGAGTGGAAGCTAACTGGACAGTGGTTCAGTAGGGACTTGAGGAAATACTATCTGACAGACAGGGTGGTGGAACCATGGAAGAGGTTGCCTGCCGAGGTAGTGGGAGCAAAAGCTTAAGGTTTTAAGCATGGCTGGGACAGAATGAAGGGTGTAGTGGCTGCACGGGGCATCAGAATCAGGTAGGAGAAAGGAGAGGGAGGGCTAGGACCCTAGAGGAACAGTAGGCCCCAGGACTAAATAGGGAACTCAGGCAGACTGGAGGGACCTTTGGTCTTTCTGCTGTCATTGTCTATGTTTCTATGTTCTATGTCTCTAACACTGTTCACAGCATACACACAGGAATTACATTGGGCAGGAGTCACAGGAACTCAGTTCAATCACCTCAGCAACACATGTATGACAGGCCCACTACCTCTGTCATCCTGCCCCAATAACTACTATAGGTGAGTTCCACCACCTACAACTGACACATCCACCACCTAGAAATCTGGATGTGAGACCACCCCACCTAAGCATTTCCAGTGTAGCAGACCACCAGATGTACGGAGCTTCCTGCATTGTTCGGGGCAACTGAGAAACATACAGGGAAATTGTTCACATGTACTTATATTGCCTACACAGGACAACTGACTACTTTGTCTTCCATATTACATATTGGATTCTACAGGAACATGGAGGAACTCACCACAGAGGTATATTGAAAATGCCAAATCAATCTGGGAGCAATGTTGAGCCACTGCACACACACAGTGGAATGCTCAGCCATCCCTTTCTGAGTCATTCCACAGGACACCTACTTCCATTCCCATGCAGTTCAGCTGTGGAATCTAAGGTCTTGCACTGCACTCTTTATATATTCCAGGTGCAATCAGGCATGTTAATGTATGCATACCTGTCAGTAATAACATGCAAATGTGCTTGTTTGCCCATGGGCTGCGAAATTACCACAGTTGCATACTCTGGCTGAATATTTCAGTTTGCCCACAGCACAAACCCTGTTTGCGCTTTGAGCACTACTTTGCTCTGCGCCTGTGTTTTGTGCGATGTCGGGCCACAGGGCAGTCATGACGCCACTTGCCACTTTTAACGCCATCAGTCTGCCTAGCCCTGTGTGCCAGATCATTATGTATAGTGGTGCACAGCACTGTGTTGGGATGTGCATGTGCAACACTATGTGTCCCATGCATGTGCCACCCCATGCTAGGGCACATACCCAGTTCAGCTCCCACTCCAGGATATGTGTGTTGTGCAGCACAACACAATGTAGTGCAGCACTACCACAGCAACATGCTGTGCAACACTACAGAGCACACTCACACAGCCCAGAACCAGGCAGCAGCATGGTACAAGGGTAGTCCTAGTAGTAGAAAGAAAATGCCCAGCAGACAATGCAGGTCCATTCAGCAGCAGGACCATAGGTGGACTATCACCTGTTGGCCAATCTGGTTGACCTGAGGTGACCAGAGAGGACCAACTGCTAGAAAGTCGGCAGGCAGACAAGCCCCGGACTGAGGTGCAGGCATCTGTGGAGAGCATCCCACATGCAGAATTGGTCACCTGACTGGTGACCAGTGCAGGCACATATATAGGAGGTGCACCATCTGCAGCAGCTGTGGGGGATGGTGGATGGTAGCACCATGTCCAGGTCAGGTGAGTACAGATGATTGTGCGCATTGTGTGTAATCACCTGTGGGTAGGCACTGTGCACATTACCTGTGTGCCCTTGTTGTTTCCCTGTGTGCTATGGGACGTGCCCCACTGCATAGCCTGCCAGTACATATGCAGGTGTCTGGGCTGTCTGTCCATGGGACATCGCCTGCTCTGTATATGTCAGGACATGCCATGGATGCCTGAGGTGTACATCTGCCTGTTCACACAGTTGTGGGCCACCACAGTGACATGGGGCAGTGGCAGGGTGCATGGTAGGCCTGTGTGTGGTGTCGTGGCATGTTATGCAGGGTCTGTTTACCAGATATGGTAACCACGACTTGTCACTGAACCTTTCAGGTATGACCTGGGAGGCAGACACATGTGTACTACATGTAGCTTTGCTGGTAGGCATATCCATCAGGATGTGAATGTGCCCGCTGTTTGTGTCATTTGCACTGTCCATACTATGCTGTATGGGCACTGATATGCATAGAAACATAAAAGTTGATAGCAGATAAGGGTCAGCAAGGCCCATCCAGTCTGCCCATTTTTTCTACCTTATAATGTGCCATAGGCCCTTACTCTGTCAGTGGCCTATCTATTCATACTCATCTGTATTGCTCCTTATGCCTATCCCATGCCTGTTTGAAGCCCTGCACTGTATTCATATCCACCACTTCTGAGGTAGGCTGTTCCATGCATCCACCACCCTTTCTGTGAAAAGAACTTCTCACATTCCCCTTAATTGGCCTCCCTCTAATCTCATGCTGTGTCCTCTTGTCCTGCTATTTTTCTTATATTGAAACATGTTAGACTCTTTTCACCTTGTTAATGCCCCTAAGTTGTTTGAATGCTTCATCATATCACCTCTCTCCCTCCTTTGCTCTAGGGTATACATATTGAGCTCTGCTAATCTGTCTCATACGCTTTCTGATGCAGTCCCTGCACCATTTTGGTTGCCTTCTCTGACCGCTCCATTTGGTTAACGGCCCTAGGTAGGTGCGTGCCTCAGTACTGCACATGTAGTACTCCAGATGGGGCCTAACCAGTGTATTGTAAAGAGGGATTATTACCTTCCTCTTATGACTTGCGATACTCTACTAATTCACACCAACATCCTCTAGTCCTTACCTACTACTTTAGTGGTCTGCTTGGATGATTTCAGTTCATCTGTGATGATGATGCCCAAGTCTCTTTCTTCCTTGTGATTGCCAGCAACTTCCCTCCCAACCTATAGCTGGCTTCAGGGTTTCTCTTCCCTATGTGCACAGTCTTGCACTTCTTTGCTAAACCCCAGTTGCCACTCTTCTGATCATTTTGCCAGTTTATCCAGGTCTCTTCTGATTCTGTCCACCCTATCTGGATCATCTACTCTGTTGCAGATCTTGGTGTCATCTGCAAGCAGACAAACCTTACCCTCCAGTTGATCTGCAATGTCACTGATGAAGATATTAAAGAGGACTGGCCCCAGGACTGATCCCTGAGGTACCCCACTTGTGAGTTGCATCTCTTCTGACTGTCTCTGTTTTCTTCCCACCAACCTGTTTGCCACCCAGTTGACCAACTTCTGACCCACCCCAAGCCACCCAGCTTATTAATCAATCTTTCTCCAATTAATGACTTCTTTGGGCTTTACACAGGTGGTTTCCACTGCTACCCATAAATCTCGACATTCCTGGACTTAGTCTTTCTCCTAGGGATTGATATTACTGATTTGGGGTGGAACCAGTTGTATGGTCAGACCACTGCACCATGGGGTTCAATTTTAATACCCTCCCTGAGAAGGTCTACCCTGTGGAGATGGTGAGATACCGCCCTTAAAGGATATTTCTCCCCAAGGCCTTGCGGCGGTTCTTGACCTCTCATCCCCCGCATTGGTGAGCAGTAGTCCAGAGACCTTGGTGATGGCCTATAATAGGGCAGTTACTTCGCTCTGGATACTATTGCTCCTGAGTGTACACTTTCTCCTTCGTCCCAAGGCACCCTGGTTTGATGGGACGTTGAGGGAGATGCGGAGACAGGGGCTAAGATTAGAACGCTGTTGGCACAGATCCGCCAGTGTTACCGACCGCCTTTAAATTGATGGACCATTACTCTGTCTATCAATCTGCAATCTCCCATAAGAAGGCAGAATTCCTGTTCAGGAGATTGCTGCTGCTAGGAACCGACCTGCTCAGCTGTTTCAAACTGTGGACAGGCTGTGCAACCCAGCCTGTCTACAAGTTCGGAGAGCTTTTCTGCAATTAGAGTGCGAGGAGCTCACTCACTTCTTCGCTTAATAAGGTGGCTGACATCAGGCGAATCTATGCCCTGTGGCTTCTAAGGGGATGCGTTGAACAGCGTGAGTTCACAGTGCCTCATTTTTCATGGTGTTCCTTCAGCAGACCTGATTTCGTGGATGTCATGAGGATTATCCATGGTGTGCGCCCTATGATCTGTAGTTTGATCCTGGACCGACTTCCTAATATTGGGTTGTTGTGACATCTTCGTCCAATCCTTGTGCAAATAGTCTGGTGCCCTGGACTCGTGAGTTTCTAGCTCCCTGAAAGAGGTGGTGGTGACACCGCCTTGAAGAAAGCTACCTTGGACCCAGACTGTTTTGCAACTACAGACCTATCTCAAACCTACCCTTAATTGGGAAGGTGATTAAGAAAGTAGTGGGTCCAATTGGAGAACCATTTAACCATCCATGACATATATGAACCCTTCCAATCTGTTTTCATAAAAGACATAGCACCGAGACTGTGCTGGTTCCAGTGCTTAATGATCTCCTGAGGGCTTATAGACCAGAACAGATGTTCTATTCTAGTTCTTCTTGATCTCTTCAGCTTTTGACACCGCCGATCATGTGGTGTTGTTAGCACGCCTGAGGCAGATCTGTGGAATATCGGAACTGTCTCAGATGGTTCACCCTATTCTCGCTGGGAGATCACAAAGAGCTGTGTCGGGATATTTCTTCTGGCCCAATTCCTTTGTTGTGTGGGTGCCTCAGGGTTCTGTGCTATCTCCGTGTTATTTATGTATATGCTGCCTCGGAGATATTATAAGATTTGTATAAGCTGAGGTTTCATTGCTATGCAGATGATACCCAGCTATACCTGTCTTTTGCTCCTGACCAGGATGGAGCTCTCTCGGTGTTTAACAACTGCTTGAAAGAAATCCAGGATTGGATGGATTCTAGTTGGCTGAAGATGAACTCAGAAAAGACAGAGGTTTTGGTTGTGATCCGGTTAATGGATAAAGAGGTGTCGCTTCTGTTGGCTTAATTCCTCATGAATTTTTCTTGGGGTGTGTACTACTTCCAACCTCTGAAAGGGTGTGTAACCTAGGGGTTATCTTGGATGACAGGCTGACACTACAGTCACAAGTGTCAGCGGTTGTCAAGACTTCCTTTTACCATCTTAGGAATATCGCTAGAGTGAAACGCCTTGTTCCGCTCTGACTGCCAACGTTGGTCCACACCTTGTGTCCTCACGCTTGGACTACTGCGACGCCCCTGGATTTTGGGTTTCTGGGTTGAAATCCACCACCTCCAGCTAGTGCAGAATGCAGCAGCATGGGTTTTGACTGGGACAAGCAGGTCTTGCCACATCTCCTCGGTGCTGCATGATCTGCACTGGCTTCCTGTTAGGTGGCGGATCACCTTTAAAGTCTGTTTATTGACTTTTAAAGCCCTACATGATCAGGGTCCAGCTTATCTGAAAGATCTCCTGGTTTCTCATTGCCCGGCCGACATTCGGCCGCCAACTAGGGGTTGCTAGAGATTCCAAGAGTGAGCCTAAATTCATCTGGTTGCAGAGCTTTTTCTTATGCTGCTCCCACTTTGAATTCTCTACCCGCCGGTTGTGGCAGTGCACCTCCATGGAGGAGTTTAAGAGGGATTTAAAACTTTTATTTATTTAGCTTTTGTTGACCGGTAAGTGCACTAGACAAATCCTGCCTATTTTCAGGCACGACCCAGGGAGGGGATACAGATGAATGCCAACTGACCTTAAACCAGATTAAGCTGTTGGTGGTATTTTACTGAATGAGGAAATTTGGCCAGAACACTGGGGAAATCCTACTCTTTTCGATAAGTGCCATGGGATCTTTAACATCCACCTGAATTACCACCAATCCAGGCAGATGGGACCTCGGTTTAACGCCTCATCCGAAAGACGGCACCTCAGAAGTGCAGCACCCTCTCATGCTGCACTACAGTGTCAGTACTGGATATTAACCCAAGTGCCAGATGTGAGAACTGAACCCACAGCCCTATGATCTCCCCAGCCTCAGAGGCGAGTGTGCTACCTACTGAGCCACTGACACTATTTACACAACTTATTTGTTTCAGTCTGCCTTTTAGATTATTGATTGTGATGTAGTATTCTGAGATTGAAGTTTTATCTGTGTTTTATCTGTGTTTTATTATGCTTGTACAGCGCCTTGGAAATCTGAAAGCGCTTTAGAAATAAAATTTATTATTATTATTATTATTTTCTATATGCAACAGTATTGAAAGCTTTGTTGAAGTCAAGGTAGGCTACACCAACTGCACCCCTTGGTCCACTACTCTGGTTACCCAGTCAAAGAAATCTATGAAATTAGTTTGATAGGACCTTCCTGTTGTAAACCCATGCTGTCTTGGATCCCAGCCCCTATGGATTCCAGGTGTTGAATTATCCTTTTCTTAAGGAGTTCCTCCATAATCTTGCCCACTACTGAGGAAAGACCCACTGGTCTGTAGTTCTCTGCCTCTTCCCTGCTACCACTCTTGTGGAATGGGATCACATGAGCCCTTCTCCAGTCTTCTGGGACCTCTCCTGTGCTCAGAAACTCACTAAACAGTTCTGCTATTGGCTCTGCTAGTTCCACCCTTAGATCCTTTAGTACCCTGGGATGTATGCGATCAGGTCCCATTGCCTTGTCCACACTGGAGCTTAGTGTGCTCTTGTAGGACCCTTTCTTTGTGAAGGGACTAGTGCACACCTCCCCCATGTCCATGATGTTGAGCTGTGGGCCCGTTCTACTTTCTCCTCAGTAAAACTGAGCAGAAGTATCTATTTAGGATATATGTTTTCCTTGGTCCTCCTCCACACACCTCTCTTATCCCCTTGATCTTAGCACATCCTCTGGACTTTCTCCTTTCACTAATGTATCTATAGAAAGTCTTGTCCTTCTTTTACTATTCGTGCTAGTGTTTCTACGGTTTGGGCCTTTGCCTACCTTACTTCCTTCCCTGCTTCCCTTAGGGAAGTTTGATATCGTCCCTATCTTCGTCACGCTGCATTCTCTTATATTTCCTGAAGGCCAGCCTTTGGCTCTGACCTTTTCTGCTACTGTTTTGAGAACCAAGGTGGTTCTCCTTCTTTGCTCTTGCTTTCTCTATAACACAATGGGATGTTGCTTCAAGTATTGCAACCTTAATGCTTGTCCACTTTGCCTGTACCCGTCACCTGTATTTTTTTCTTGCCAGGGTTGCTTAACTCTGTTGGCCATCTTATCAAAGTCAGCTCCTCCAAATCTCATATTTTTGCCTTGGAATGGGATGATTTAGTTCTAGTGGCCAAATTGAATAATACCATGTCGTGGTCACTGGCCCCAGGTGACCTTCTATCTGGAGATCTGTGATTCTTTCCTCATTAGTCAGTACTAGATCTAGGATAGCCCTGTCTCTTGTGGGTTGCTGTACCAGTTTGTTTGAGGCCCTCCCCTGCAGGAATCCACCATGTGTCTAGTTCTGGCAGATGTTTCTGCTGGTATTGACCAATCTGTATGTGGCACTAAGTCTCCCATTATCAAAACCTCCCTTTAGCTGTCATGTTTTGTATATCTTCTAACAGTAATGTGTCTATGTCCTCCCCTGGTCTGGAGGCCTGTAGACCAGGAGGGTCAAGTACACCATGGAGTGCTACTTCTCACACGGGTTACAGACATGTAATGACCACTGTGTTGACCACACCACTATTTCTCACCCCATGACCATTGCACACGTATGCCTTGCCAGCCTTTGTCATCTGTGACCTGGTGCACCATGTATACTATGCTGTGATCGGTTCTGGAGCTGACATGTATGTGTCTGCTGTACAGGGACTGAGGGGCTGGCAGGATGTTGGCACCACATGGGCTTTCACATTGCATGAGGCCCTTCCACCATAGGGGAGGTATCATACCTCTTGTGCCTGGGCCATGGCTCCTGTGTGTGGTGCCAAGGTGGTCCTACAGGCACATTGCAGACCTGCTCAGATCTGTCTATCTACATCATGCACATGTGACGGCTGGTGCACAGTACAGGAGTATAGGCGTATATACAAATATAGTGTGTACTGAACAGTGCACTGTGTTCCACTGCAGGATGCTGATCACACCTCCCACTCCCTCCTCACAGATCTCAATGGACAGCCAGCCCAAGCCAAGTGCACTCATCTGCAGGACCAGCTGTGCTATGAGGAGGACCAGTCCAAACTGTCAGGTTGTGATGGAGCCAGGAAGCCATTCATTTGAGGGATGACATGTAATTACTCTGCATTGTGTGTTGCACTCGAGGATGCATGTTTACACTTAGAGGTGCAGAGCAGGTTGGGTGACTATGGCCATGTCCCTACCACTTGTATAGGTGTTACGGCCTGGCTATATCTGTTGTTGCATTCAGGTCTATGTATAACACTGATGGAGTGTGCTCTGACACTGCAGCATGTGTTGCTGCCTGTGTTACATACATGGCACCCTGTGAGGGACATGTAGGTGTCAGCAGAACTGTGGACAGTGACGGCCTAGGTATTTTTGATGGGTGGGCAGAGGTCATGGCCTGCTGGGTTATGGCACAGTGTGCAGACCATACCAATGTAAATGATGAGGGTGGCCTGGGAGAACATGGTTTGGGAGACATTTATTAACCTTACATTTTTCCACGGATGCTGTAAATTGGTTTGTTAATTATTTAAGTAGTAGATTTCATACTACCTTTATTGACATTTTTTTCACAATCAAAATCTTTACTTGTGGGGTGCCCCAGTGATCTGTACTGGGGCCATTAATATTCTTCCTGTTTATGAATTTGGTCTTGAGTATTTGCACACAGACAACAATGACTATGTATGCTGATGATGCTGTTCTGTTTGGTATTGGCACAAGTCCAAATGATGCGATAAAAAGTTAATTGGATTTTGACCTACAAGATTGGCTGCTTCAAAACCATATGGTTCTGAATGTAAAACAACTAAAACTGTGATTTTCTTTAACAGGAAAAGTGAAGAAACTGTTCCATCTATAATTGATCAAAAAGGGAATACTATAGAATTGGTTAATCAATTTAAGTATTTAGGGCAAACTCTTGATTCCACATTATCCTTTGAGTCGCATATTAATTGCATTAGGAAAATAATACACCAAAGAATAGACGGTCTTCACCAAATAAAGTTTTGCTTGCCAAAGAATCTAGGTTTTGCTAGCTAACAGTTTTTGTTTAGTAGACTGGACTATGGTCTGATTATATAGGCCTCGCCTGTAATTATCTGCTGGATCGCTCCAGGTTACATACAATACAATACAATACTTAGATTTATTTTATTAGCTCCATTTTGTACTCACCATTGTCAACTCTTACCATATTCAAATTGTTTATCCTTTGATCATAGGATCCAGTTAAAATATTCCCTATTTATGTTTAAAATTGTCCTAGGCTTATTACGCTCCGTTGTATCTAACCTTTTTCTAGGGTTGTTAATAATTTTGGTACAAGATCCCAAGATAAATTTACCATCAAGCTTCCTTTATTTTGGAAAGCAGTAGGTCAAAGATCAATGTTGTTTAAGGCTCCAGAATTCTTTAATACTGCCACCGGTATTATTGAGATGCCCTCGATTAATAGTTTTACGAGGAGACTTGCTCAGTACTTGAAAGACCTACAGCACTGTACTTGTTAAATATGTACATTTTGTTTATATTCATTCCATTGTATGTTGTTGTTCTCATGTAACCTAATGTTTTTGCAATGTATGTATTTAGTGTATTTATGTATTTTGTTTATTTATACTTGTTCCCTATGAAAACGGGCATTTTGATTATCAGGCCTACAAGAATAAAAATAAATGAAAAAAATTACCCTGATGGCAGGGTCAGAGTGGGTACTGGGACCCACCTGGACTATCAATAGGGAGTGCCTAGGGTGACACACGTATGTCATTATTACACTTCATTGTAATACACTAGCTCTGTTTGCCTCTTTCATTTACTTGCAGTGTCAAAACTACTCTATTTAATTAGACAATAGATGATACATGCAAAGACTTTCTCAGTCAAGTCAAATTTTATTTCTTAAGTGTCCAATCCCAGAGGCTGTAGGCACTTTACATAATGGTGAAACAATTTCAAAGAGTACAAGCAATTTCAAACCAGGGTCAACAATTATAAAACATATAATTAATAATAATCATACATATTAATTCTAAAACTCACTTCAGCTATAATTAAAATCACTGGACAGTAAATGCTTGATTAAAAAGATGTGTTTTAGACCCTGCTTAAAAGATTCTTGAGAGGGAGTTCCATTAAACTGGTCCTACTATTTCAAAGACTCGGTCTCTGATGTTTTAACTGCAGCCTTGGGCCCCAGGGCACCTCCTGGACCTGACCACCCTAATATAAATCACCCAGCCCCATCACCAGCGTCCTGCCACCTGCCCTTCTGCCCTTCACTATTCTGCCCTCTTTACAGTGTCTTGCTACTGTTACTGTCATGGGAGGTTGATAAAGGGCAGAGATCATGCAACTGAGACACAGAATATGTGATATGACCACAGCTCCTGCCTCGACACATGCTATTGAATCTTTGTCACACTGCTCTTTAAAACTTACTTAGTTTCCACTAATAAGTTATTACCCCAAACACCAGCCAATCCCCTTTCTCACCCCTAACTCACTAATTATTCACACACACTCTTTCACCCCTATCTAGCTACCTATCTTCCATCCGCCTTCATACACACTCATAACTATCTATCCCCCAACTCCCAAATTATCTAATTAAAACCAGCCCAAACACAAATAAAATACTGAGGATACCAAAGAAAATAACAGAGGATAAAATTATAAATGGTCTCAGAATTATAAATGGCACTCTTTAGACAAGGGTCAATGCCCAGAGCAATGTTAATACTATGGTGCACACACCACTTGTAGATGTTAGTTTCAGCAATCAGTATAATGAGGTGAACTTTGATGGTAAACATCTCTGTCACCAAAGTTCTCAATTTTCAGAATCACATACAGAAACCATTCTTCCAACTGAATAGTACTAAAACGAGTGGTTCAATCAAAGTAAATTAGATATTTCACTGCAGGAGCTCCACCTCCTGCTTTACACTTTAATAAAACTTATAGTCTTGTTTGAACCTTCATTAACCATATTCAGTTCCACAGGAGCTCTTCTGCCAGTCACAGTTGTATCCCATTCAGTCTATTTGCCAGATGATCTTTCCTCCAATACAAAAGATCTCACCTCCTGCAGTGTGATCAGTGTCACACCACCTTTCTCCCATTTGTACAGGCTTTGTTTTCCCACAGTGTCTTTGAATCACAGCCTCCTGGCAGCATCCTGACCTGACTGCTTCTACAGACACTAGCTTCTCTGCATCTGGTTTGAATCCCATCTACTGCCACCAGCCTCTGGTCATCCGCTACAGTTATCTCCATTAGATTGTATGGATGTCCTCACTAGCTTTTCAATCTCCTTCAACCCTTTCTTCCAATACCAGTACTTCTTCTATGGCTTCTGCAGACATCCAAAGGGTCCTGGGATCTTGTCCCGTAAGTCTATCACCATCTACCCACTGCCAAGTAGCTTCACACTCCACAGATACTGCCTTCAGTGGCAACAAATATGTATATAGGAGGCTGATAAACCAGCTGGGCAGCCTGGGATTGGGACACAAGGAAGTGAACTGGGTTGCAGTTGGTTGAGGATAGAAAACAGACAGTGGTAGTACTGTAAATGGAGCTAGAGCAGAAGAGGGATGGTGGCCAGTGGGTGCTGCAAGGATTGGTGCTAGGGCTAGTCCTGTTTAATGTCTTCATCAGAGACATTGCAGAGGGATTGAGGTGAAGTTGCCTCTTTGCAGACAACATAGATCTGCAGTAGAGTAGATACACCAGAAGGGGTGGAAAAATAAGAAATGACCTGGATAAACTGGAAAAATGGTCCAGGGTGTGGCAGCTAAGATTCAATGTGAAGAAGTGCAAAATCATGCACTTGGGGGCAGGAATCTGGGGAGGATTTTATGATCGGTGGAGAATTGTTATTGGCCACCAAACAGGAAAGAGACCTGTAGGTTATCATATTCAATGACCATAAGGTGGGCAAACGATGTACCAAGGCAGGGAAAAGCCAGAAGGATGTTGTGGGCATAGGAGAGGTACCACAAGCAGAAGAAAGGAGGTGGTGATGCCACTGTACAGGTCCTTGTGAGACCACACTTGGAGTACTGGGTCCAGTTCTGTAGACCGCATCTCTGGATGGACATAGACAAAGTAAAGGCAGTTCAAAGAAGGGCACAAAGATGGTGCAGGGCCTGCACCAAAGGTCATATAAGGAGAGGCTGAGGCACTCAATATGTACACCCTGGAGGAGCAGAGAGAGAGAGGAAGACATTATTGAGACCTTCAGGTTCCTAAAGAGAATAAACAAGGTTCCGAGGGTAGCATCTTTCAAAAAGGAGTTGCCCAGAACAAGAGGGCATGACATGAGATTGGTAGAGGTAGACTAAGGGGCAATAGTGAGATAGTACTTCTTCACAGAAAGGGTGGTGGAGGCATGGAACAGCCTCCTAGAAGAGGTGGTGGGGCAAAGACAATAGGGAGTTCAAAACTGCATGAGTTAGTCAAAGGAAAACCCTAGCAGTACAAAAGAGCAGATAAGGCTTTAGGAGACAGGGGAAAATAAAAGCAGACTAGATGGGCCTATCGATTCTTATCTGCTGTCAAATTCTATGTTTCTATGTAAGTAATGCAAATCACTCCTCTGCAGTACACTTAAAAACCTATCTAAAAACAAAAAGCTGACTCCTCGCCTACTTCATTGTAAGAACCTAACTACCACTTGTTTCCTGTGCCTCACCTCTAACTTAACTAACTTAACTTATTAAAAATAAACAATTAAAATTACTATTATACTCTTACTGGATGAAGTACACCTCCAGAAAGCTTATCTACAGGATCCTCTACTTTATGCTTTATACAAGCAGGAAAACTTCCATAAAGGAGCAGAAACACTAGTGCCTATGCTCATTCATCTCACATGCAGATGCTAGCCCAGCCTGGCAGCTATCTAGCCATAAACCCTGCAGAGAAGGAGCCCACCTGGATATTTTCAGATATCCCGGGGCCAGTCTGACCCTGGCTCTGGTCAGTGGTGGGAGGTTACACCAGCATTTTACACATAACAAGGCAGCAATATGGGTGTTAGAACCAAATTGCTGGGGATCACCCTACATCTGTGACCCTGCCACCATTAATCGACTCATCTGCTACCCATGTTACACTATGCTGCATGCCACTGTGGACAGGGACACATGTCCCTGTGTGGCCTGCCATGCAGGATGCATGCCTGTGGGAGCATCACTCAAGGGTTGTGGTGAGGGATACTCACCTTGCACTTGGGTCATCAACCCACCACTGGCACTGTGGAGTGGCATGGTTTGTGCAATCTGCTGCTGTGCACATACATGCTGCTGGCATGGTGCCCTGTGCCTGTCTCTCATGCTATGGCATGCCTTGCACCGCACAGTTGTGTGTCCTTTGTGTCAACTACCAGGTGCCACAGGGGCCAGAGTAGTAGTATACCCAGGTTGTGGCCCATCAATGTCAGTTAGGTCTGTACTACCATATGCTCGGAACTCTGTATACGTGGCTGACATCAGGTGGTTAACATTAGCCACAGTAGTACCTGCACATCACTGTGGCCTGCCTTGTGCATCATACAGCCTCTATGGTAGTCCATCTGCAGTGATGCCCTCTCCAGTGCTATCGCACTGTGTGTCCACCTTGGCTCACTGGGCCCAGCATATGTGCCATGTGGTCAGTGGATGGGTGGGCCATTGGTGGTTGGTGCATGTAGTAAATCGTATTTGCTTGACATCATTTTCAGATGCAGTGGTGTCTAACCCAAACAATTATGATTATGATATAATTATTTCATGTGTGAGGGGAGGGGCAAGAATATATTTGGTTTCGATTAGGTCTTTGCAGGGGTATGACTGCACTGCCACTGTGTGAGTAGCAGCCCTGTGCCTAGGGTGATGACACCATCTTCAGAGTGGGGAGGCTGTCCCAGATTGATCTATATCCCATACCAGTGCTGTGCCAACAAGGGGCTGCATGAAGTCCACTACTTGTGTACAACACCAGGGAACACGCATGGTACTGACCACTGCACCCAGTGCAACATACTGATGCTATCCATAGATAGCTGAGCTGGGTGTCACATGTGTATGACTAGCCTGGACCCTACAACCAACAAGGGTGACTCCTATCTGTCTGTCATCCTGCACACCTGTCTTGGGATACATGCTTACCTGGTATGTGTGCAGAGTGTGTGTGTGTGTGCCAGTCCACAGCCTCTGGTGACCTGGCTTAGTGCTGCTGTTGCTTGTGGTGCAGTTCCACTTCTGGCCGGCCTGCCTCTGTTGCTTGTGCGTAGCACAGCTGTGTCCTTCTGTGTAGCAGCATGGCACATCCATTACATGCACAGTCCTCTATTGTTGGGTTCACCATGCTGTCTCTGGTATGCCACACCCATTCTACTGTGGCTACTTGACTTCTCTACATATGTGTGGTATGGAAGGCTGGGTGTCAGCAGGGTGTCAGCCAGATGTAGTACCCCGATTCTGCACATAATGCCAGTCTTGTGCTCCTTGTCCTATGTTACACTAAGTTCTTTGTCCTGTTCTCCACAGGTACCCCAAGCTGGAGGCTATCATCCAGATGGACTGCACAGGGAGGGCAGGAATGACTCCTCCAGCTTCAGTGCTGCCTACTTAGGCTGCTGGTGAGGCAGGTTGAGGAAGCAACAGCAGCCATCACAGATCTCCTTGTGGAGATGCCACAACAACATCTGTCACTGCCACCAGTACTACCAACAGCAGTGGACTCTGTAAATGGGACAGACATTGGCAGGGCAATGGATGTCCCTAATAGACTTCCAATATATGGGTGGTTGGCCTGATTTTATTCCCTCCTTTTTATATGGTGTTGATTCTTTCTTTTGTTTTGTATTGCCTGTTGCCGCTTTGTTCTGTCACTGTTTATTTTTGATACATATGCTGCTGTGTTGTGTGTCTTGTCACTGGTGACCTCCTCTCCCACTCACAGTCATCACCAGTGTGCAACTCTGTACCCAGTGCTCTGGTCATGACTATGCCACTGATTGCCCCCTTGTGGTAAGCTGCTCTCAATGCTGTATTCAGAGCTGTGTAGCTGCATGCATTGTGCAAGCATCTGTCATTTACATAGTGTTCAATCAATTCCTTATTCATAGGGTTTAGTGCCAGTGCAATGCCTCTGGATATAGCATGCTAAGGGGCCAGTGGAGCGCAGGCACAGTGAAATCACAGTACTTGCACACATGTCTCAATATCTGGGCCTGGTCTTTAAGAACTCAAAATTGTATTAGAGGAACCCTAGAAGACTGAGAAAGGAAGCTTCAACTTCTTCTGACTTTAGTGTCAATGTATCTTAAAACGAATGGGTGACAGTGATCCATTTTATCATTGTCTGTAAGTTGATAGAAAATATAATAACAAGTCACTCTTTCTGCAATAGAAAGAATGAGAAAAATTTGAACATATGTTTAACTGATGTTTGCAGTAGCTGTATTTCCCCTAATGGTTCCCTTTGTTCCAGAGACACTGTGCTGTGCTGGAACACTAGACTGAAGTGATTCTGAAACATAGTTCTACTGGTGCAACCTCGAGGTACCCTAAGACACTGACCCAAGCATGAATATGAACATTAAAAATAAATAAATAAATCTTTGCATCTGGAGAGTGATGCTTTGGACTGACATCACATTTGGATTTCTCCACATTCTATGCTTAGAACAAACAATGTCACTCTTACACATAATCCAATTAATTACCAATTAAGTGCTACATACCCACTACCCAATTAGGTCCCATATACCCACCCAATTAACTGCTACCACTTAATTAATAATCTACCAACACTGTTATTCACATTAACACAGTACAACGACCTTATTAAACCTTATTATCAAATGTAACAGCCCCTTATTAACACATGTAACAACTACAGCACCTTATGAACACATGCAACAGCCACCATAAACATCTCACAAACCTTACAAATAAAGCTGCAAAAAGCAGCACAAATACAAAGCTTACCTATAAAAACTGTCCTAGCCTAAAAGCCCCATCATTACTCAACACTCCATCTAACCTTACTCACCAAACAGCCATGTTCCTTAATGCTCCAGGTCTCTCAAAGGCAAGCTCGTGGTACTGTTACCTTCTCCACACTGCTGCCACCTTAATGCTGACGTTGCTGACACCACAGTGCTGCTGACCACCACTGCACACAGCATACAGCATGCCACTCCTACACAATCCTTAGGGTAACTGTAATGGCCAAAGCACTACCAGACTGCAGACACAATGCCACTATCTGGCACCATCCTGAATATAGTCCCAAAAACACCTACTGTACCATTGCAGATACACTTCAGTTTATAGGAACACCCTACACTATGGAAAACACCAGGGACACGGTCCTCCCACAAAAACTATCACTACACTATAGATAAATGTAGAAGAAAACACAGTAAGGTCAAACCAGGAAATGATCACAAAAGCAGTCTTATGTTAAAAACAAAACATCCACATACATAGAGTAACTGATGTTAGCTGCCATAGGGACATCTGCCATCTCAGGGGTTAATTAGCTCAATAAACCACTCCCCTTGGGCTCATGGGTTATTAGCTAATTTGCCCCTCAGTAGTATATTTCCTATACATCACACTTACCCATCATTTATTCTTTTACTATATATGTATTTGTAGTAGCTATAAAGTCGAACAGGACTATTAATACTTGTGAACTATGGCTCAGTGGGCAGCTATGAGTATGTATGAATGCCTGTGTAACAGCAGATTTGATCATTCTCACTGCCTCATGACTGAGACTACCATGCTCATAAGGGTACCAAATAGCTCAGTTGCCTGATCCAATGAACCCCATCCTGGTGAGGGTTCCACCCCTGGAGGTGCCATAGGGAACCTGGCCCCTGGAGTAACGAACCCTATGGGAATGCACATGATTTCCATTTAGGAAAGGGACAGAGAGAGAGAATGAGAGAGAGAGATACAACAGCAGCATCAGCATTCTAAGACAGACCACCATACAATCCAACTCACAGTAGAATTTTATGACTGCATAGTGGAGAGGAAAGATCTCCTGTGGAGTAAACCTCTGGGTATCCAACACCCTAGGTTGTCATCCCTGTAGGCTTAGTATTATTACTATTAATATAAAATCCTCACTATTAGTGCCAAAGGCACATAACAATTCAGACAGAAAATTAATGATACATTGCTTCAAATATTTAGTTGAATTGAAGTAGCTGTCTTCTCCTCTGTCTAATGACCAAAATTATTACCCGCACAAAGGTTCTACAACACTTAGATATGCAATTAAAGGAACCCCCAACTTGGTAAGGGTTCCACCCCTGGAGGTGTCAAGGGACTTGGCACAGCTAGCTAATGGAATCTGGGGACACACTGCACACAGAAACAGCTGCAGGAGAAACATGATTGCCCAGTAGCTCTCTTCTTCATGCAGGGTATAGCCACTGATGCTGATGTGGTGCAGTGAGATCTAAATGTTGTTGGGCATCGAGCCCTTGATGAGACTGGGAAATTGGCCCTTCATGATAGATAGATAGCTAGATAGACAGACAGACAGACAGACAGACAGACAGACAGACAGACAGACAGACAGACAGACAGATAGATAGATAGACACACAGACAGACAGACAGACAGATAGATAGATAGATAGATAGATAGATAGATAGATAGATAGATAGATAGATATACAGAGACAGACAGGGGTGCAAAGCCCTAAGCTAATGAATGTACTGTAGCAGAATAGAAACACTGATTGACCCAAGAGCAGGTTAGTAAGGCTTGAGAACAAATCAGTGAATGGAACTAAGGAAGACGTGAAGGAAGGTAATATGAAGCCCCCAAATGTAGTGAATTGTGGCAAGGAAGAAAATATAAAGTTCTCCTCCAAAACACTATAAATATGGGCATGAACGTCAGTGCAGCTGACTTACTGGGCACAAAGTCTGGAGGTTGCAATGTTGAAGAGTCTTGAAAGGCAATGGAAAAGCAGTAGAAGGTAATAGAGGGATGCTGAAATGAAGCATCACTCTGGAAAGCAGTAAGGAAAACAACTAGAGCAAAAACCCTGATACAGTGCAGAATGCAACTAGGAGTTGAGGAGAAGCAGTAACGACTCAACATAATGTAGGTGAAACAAAGCAGAGAGAAGCCTACATAAAGGTGGAAAACAAATAGCAAGGCAGACAGGATGAAAGTAGTAAGAACAGCAACCAGGCCATGAGATCAATTTGAGCCAGGAACAAGAGTCATAGGAGAGTGGCCCACAGGGAAATGATCAGATCCTTTGCTGGTGAAAGGGCATTGTCTAACCTAGAAACAGGAGGACATCAACATGGGCCAGAAGTGAAGACTGGGGCCATTAGCTGCTGGAAGGACAGAGCATGAATGGAGCTGGCACTGAACCAGGAAGACAAAGAGCAATGCAAAGCATAGCCAAGTGGTTGTAGCCATTAACTATTATAGCACTGGGCATGGCAACCAGCAGCAATCAGAAGTAGCGGAGGGGAGGAAAATGGAGGAGGGAAGAATACACAGTAGACAAAGAGACAGTACAAAATTGAGGTAGGAGAGTGAAGTAGCTGCAAGGCTTTTTTATTTGCTTCTAAATTGGTGACAAGGGTTGGCACATTGAGTGGAAGCTCATTTCAGGTTTGACCAGAGGTGGAGGGGTGTTATTTACAGAGGAACAGGGTTTAACAAGAAGAGGACATGCAGGAGTCCGAGGTGGAATCTGGTCTGTCTTAATGCCAGGAGCATAGATAATAAAATCAGTGAGCTCCATGCATTCATGGCAGATGCAGAGTTACACCTGATGGCCATTACTGAGACATGGGCCACTGGGAATAATGACTGGGAACTAGCAGTTCTGGATTGTACCTAGTGTGTGAGGGATGGGGAAAGGGTAAGGGTGGTGTAGTAGATCTCTATATTATGGATGGCATAGAGGCCACAGAGGATGTGTCCATCAAGAGAATGTAAGAATAGATGGCATTGCTCTGGGCACAGTTAAGAACAGCCTTGGGAATAATTGCAAATGCAGGTGATCTATAGACTACTAGGGTAGGGGTTTAGGAGCACAATGAACTAGACAAAAAATTAGGAAGAGGTTAGAAAAAGGTAGGTAGGTAACAGATGTGGGATATCAGTCACTGGACATAAACTGAGATACCCCTGCAGCAAGGAGCACCAGAAGTCAGGCCCTGCCTCCAACACACTTCACGACTGCTTACTTGTATAACTGATCAGGGAACCCACCAGGCAAACTACTATTCTTGATGTAGTGCTTACCAATGTGAAAATGTTGGGAGTTGTGGAGGCTGGGGAACCACAGTAGTCCAGTGACCATAATACCATATGATTTAAACTTGCCATGGGTAAAGGTAAAACTTTCTCAGAAACTGTGATTCAGGATCTCAGACAGCAGATTTCGACAAGACAGTATGAGGTAAATGGTCAGGGGGAAAATCGGCATGGATAAAACAGGGGTGGAGGACCAGGGAATTAAAGAGGCCATTCTTGAAGCAACTAAATCATGCTTGAGAATGACCACCAGTGGTAACAAAACCAATCTTGTTCTTTAAGGAAATAAGGGAGGCAGTGAGGGCAAGAAAGCGCCTTCACAAATTACAAGAAGTACCAAGGAGAGGATGAGGAAGTGATTATCAAAGAAAGCTGAAGGAGGCCAAGAAGGTGGTCATAGGTACAAAGGGAGACACTGAGATGACAATTACAGAGACAGTTAAGGAGGGAAGAAAACGCTTTTGGGGTATTTCAGAGAAAATAAGAAGATGAGGGAATTGTTAGTTTGGTGGGGTAATAGAGATGATGAGCAGAAGATGGCCATTTTAAATGACTATTTCTGCTCAGTATTAACACTGGAGGACAGCAGACCTGTACTAGAAAGTGGAATTACTGTATTTTTATTAATTTAGGAAATCGAATTACAACCCTTTGAGTCATAGACTCAAGCTTCCAAAGGCTCCACGCCAGACAATTAAGGCAAGCAAGGGGATTCAGGAAATGGGGTGGTAGAGATTATAGTAGATAGAGCGAGAAAACACTTGTTTCCTAAAACGGGAGTGGGCAGGACAGTAGTGTGGGGGTAGGTAACTGGCTGGGTGGCAGGACACAGAGGGTGGTGGTAAATGGCTGTCACTCCACAGAGGGAAGAGTGACCAGTGTGGTACCACAGGGATCAGTGCTGGGACCGGTCCTATTCAACATCTTCATCAGTGACATTGGCGAGGACCTAGAAGGCAGAATTTCACTGTTCGCTGATGACACAAAGCTCTGTAACAGAGTAGACACACCAGAGGGTGTAGACAGAATGAGAAGGGACCTGCAGAAACTTGAAGAATGGTCAGGGGTTTGGCAGTTGAAATTCAATGCAAGGAAGTGCAAGATAATGCATATGGGGCACAAAACCCAGGCACAATATATCAGTTGGGGGTGAGGATATAGCATGCACCAAGCAGGAAAGGGTTCTGGGGTATCATCTCTGATGACCCCAAGGTAGGGAAACAGTGTGACAAGGCAGCAGGTAAAGCAAATAGGATGCTGTGATGTATAGGCAGGGGCATCACCAGCAGGAAAAGGGAGGTCATAATTCCACCATACAAGACACTAGTGAGGCTCCCACCTGGAGTACAGTGTACAGTTCTGGAGACCATACCTACGTAAGGACATAGACAGGGTAGAGAAGGTTCAGAGGAGGGCAACAAAGATGGTGCATGGATTGCATCACAAGTCCTATGAAGACAGGTTGAAGGAACTGAACATGTACTTCCTGGAGGAGAGGAGGGAGAGGGGATATGATAGAGAATACAAGTATCTTACAGGGAGGAACAGGGTAGGAATACACTATTTTTAAGTGAAAAGATGTTCCAGGACTAGAGGACATGGGATGAAGTTGAGGGAGGACGATTCAGAGGAAACATGAGGAAGAATTTCTTCACAGAACGGGTGGTGGACAAGTGGAACACCCTGCCAGAAGAAGTGGTGGGGCTGAACAATCATGGATTTAAGAATGCATGGATAGACATAAAGGAATCTGGAGGTCAGGGTAAGGGCAACAGACTTCTAGGAAAACATAAACTGAACTGTAAATTAAATGGCAGACTGGGTGGGCCAAAGGCCCTCTATCTGCCGACACTGTCTATGTATCTATGTATCTATGTAAAATAGATAAAGCACTGAGACCAGATGGGATGCACCAGAAGTGCTCATTGAACTGGTGTCAGAACTGGCTGACTCTTTGGTAGTTTTATTTACTGGCCTCTATGATCTCAGTTCATTCTGAGGGATTGGAGGACAGAGGACATGGCCACACTCCACAAGGGAGGGACAGGAAGGATCTGAATAATTACAGACCCATCAGTCTTACCTCCATTGTAGGTAAACCAATGGACACACTAGTTAAGGAATGCCTGGTGATCTACCTGGAAAACAATGTGCTCTAGGATAGTAAATGGCATTGGTCTGTGGCAGGCAGGTCATATCAGACAAACCTTGCAGTATTCTTTGACTGGCTTACAAGGTTGGTAGATAAGGGAAATGCAGCAGATTTTCTAAGACATCAGCAGAACATTCGACTTGGTGTCACACAGGATGTTACTGAAGAAGACAGAGGACTTGGGAGTAGGGAAGGAACAATTACAGTGGGTGAGAAACTAGCTGTGGAGAAGGAGCATAGGGTGATGGTTACCAGGGTCAAATCAGGAAATAGAGGATCAGGATTTGGTAAGCCGGGGTCAGTCCTAGATCACGCCCTTTCAATATCTTTATTAGCAACATAAGGAGCACATATAGGGCAAGATGTGTTTCTTTGCAGATGACACAATGCTCTGTGGCAGGGTGGACAGTGAAGAGGGAAGAGGGAAGAGGGAGTTGCAATGGGACTTGAGGTGGTCAAGAGAATGGCAGCTGAGATTCAATGCCAAGATGTGTAAGATATTGTACATTGTCAGGAGGAACCCTAGAATGAAATATTATATTTGGGAGGTCAAATTGGTCACTACTACCACAGAAAGGTACCTGGAGTCATCGTAGTAACTCCATCAAGCAAACTGGTCAGTGCTAAAGAGGACCACAATAAGGCAACCGGAGTGTTGGGGTGCATTGAGATGGCCCTGAAAGTATGAGAATGGAGGTGATATTGCCCTGCATAGCTTCTGGTGAGACCCCATTTGGAATACTGTGCTTAGTTCCAGGCCCTGAAAATGTACTCACTGGAGGCCAGAAGAGAAAGGGATGACATGATTGAGACTTCCAAGTTCCTAAGAGGAATAAACAAGGTGAATTGTGAGGGCTGACTTAATAAGAATAAAGAGTCAGAAGCTTGGCCTGATGGCACTGAGGGTTGAGTCGCTGGACGCCACACTCGTGCCGTGCCAGTGACCCTTGTTTGGGAATGAGCACAGGCCACTGGGCGTCAGCAGGGAGGAGAAGGATCGAGCATCCCAGGGACTGCTCTCCTTCTCTGGGGAGAGGGGGTGATAGTGGTCAGCATATGACTGGCTCAGCGGAGGCTGGGAGCAGCATGCCAATGCTGTTGAGGTGGAGGAGATGGGGCAGATGCCTGGAGAAATGCATATGGGAGCATGCATGCTGCCACCAACATCATTGCATGCTCCATCTCTGAAGGGGAGAAAAGGAGGAGGAAAACAGGTTGCTGGGGTGCATGATGGAGGACGCCTTGCAGGCCCCACTCCGGCTAGCCACAGTGCTGGCTACATTGGATCCCATCTTCTGTGGGGTTGGGAGCCCTGCAAATGTGAATGGGAAAGCCAAGTGGGGTAAGGGTCAGCCGCTGGTGGACACCGGAGGATGGGGCTGGAGGCTCCTCCAGAGGTAGGGGCCGCATAATAGGAGCACAAAATAATAGCAAAAAATAAAATAAAATAAAGAGTCAGTAATGAGGAGGCATCAGTGAAGGTTTGTGGGAGGAAGGTGCAGGAGGGATGTGAGGAAGTTTTACTTTATTGAGAGGATGGTGGGGCTGTGGAAAAGGCTACCAGCAGAGATGATAGAGTCAAGAACTATTAATGGGTTCAAGCGTGGCTGGGTCAGAGTAAGGAGTTTGACTGGCACACCCAGAAGAACTAGTACAATGGCAGATTCAAGAGGGATGGGCTAGAAACCCATCAGGACAGTAGGTCACAGTGAGGTAGAGATATTGTAATTAGTACACAGACTGCATGGGCTATTGGTCTTTTTTCTGCCTGCAATGTCTATGCTTCTATGTCAAATACAAAAATACAAACAAAATCAGATTCAAATCAGTACCAATTAATACTTGAGATCAGCAGTATAGCCTAGAGGTTAGAGTAACAAGCTGTGAATGAGCTTGGTACATCCAGCAGACTTGTTTGATTCCCACTACCTCCACTTCTATTCAGTGTGACTCTCAGCAACTCACCTAACCTCCCCAGTGCTCCCAGACACCCTGAAAATGGGCACTTCTGCCTAGTGACTTTGCCTTGTTACCAAAGAAGGAAAACAATACAAGGAGAAACACTACATTGCCCAGAGAATGTACAAGACCTGTTAATCAAGTGCAATGGTGCAGAAGAAGAGAAAGGAATGGTTGCACAAATTTAATAGTGTGACACAAGAACGGAAGTAAGATTCATTAGGTTATAAAACCAGTGGCAAATGTCACTGAAAGAGGTAGGAGAAAAATAGTTGTGTCATATAGCGGTAAACAAAGGACAGCCAAAGGAGGTTTGTAACAGGGAGACTAAAGAGCAGGAAGCGAGGAAAGAAGGGGCGGGGGAAGGGAAGCTAATAAAAAGAAAGTGGGTGAGAAGATTCGCTGCAGGAGCAGGTGTGTGAGCTGGTGAAAAAGGGCTACAATAGAAAGGAAAGAGGTAGGTTGGGCTGAGGGCTGTGCCAAGGATGGGGAAGCAAGTGGAGAAGGCAGACTGCCAAGCAGAATTTTTTAGTGGGGATGGCAAAGTAACTGCTGTCAGAGGAATGGAGGGAGGATGAGGATAGAAGGGCTCTGAGAGGAGATGTAGAAACTGAGGAGTCAAACCAGAATTTGGAGAAGAGAGAGGCCCAGTGAGAAAGGCACCTTGACTCAAGGGATGTGAAGGAGAAGTCACTGTAGAAGGAATAGGGTCATCTCTGAGAAAACAGTTAAAGGTGAATCTACAGAAGAAATGGAAAGGGATATCCAGCCTGGTCAAAGTAGTTTTCAAGGAGCACTGAATACTATGCCCAGCTAGCAAACGTGGCAGGACCACATTAAGTGTGCTTTTGCAGTGGATGGTGAGTAGAAGGCAGGATTTACTGCAGTACATTTTACCAAAGTTGAGGAGAAGCTTTTATGGACTGCAACAATGTAGCAGGAGAAAAAGACTTTGATCCAGCCACACTCTAAGTATTTCAAGAGGGAACTTCTCATGTGGAGAGCCATCACTGGTCCTGAAGACCTGTCCCGACGTGGTGAGGAGCCTGATGAAAAGCATTTTGTGTCAAAATGTCACAGAAACCATTTTAGCATTAAGTGCTGGCTGATTTTTTTTTCAATTATTTTAACCAGGAGTGGTACACTAAGCTGAAAGCTTGTTTACAGGTGCGACCTGGGAGCACAGGGAAGTTAAGGACTTGCTCAGGGTCACACAGTATGCAAGTAGGGACTGTGGATTCAAACCCAGGTCTCTAAATTTGGTAGCTCAGAGCCTTAAACCACTGCGCCTATACTTCCTTCCTTTGAGTGGAACCAGTGTTAAATATTATCAGAATCTCATTGAAATGTAAATTCCAGTTCAGAAACACTGTCTCCAGAGGCATAAAGTACCATTGTATCCAGACATACACTTGAATCTGCAATAGACATACAGTAAATAGGAGAGATCATTAAGGAAAATGGAGAGCTACCTGGAGCCCAGGATTGAGCAATGATGGACACCTGAGCATATGGGCAGGGGTAGAGAGAACATCACCTATAGTACCTGTACCCACTGGTATCTGTCAAATATGTTAGAGTGCAACCAGGTGACTGGGAGAGCAGATAGACCCAGTTCTGTTTTTTTTTTTTTTTTAAGTAGGAAGGGATGGAAACCTTGTTGAAAACCTTGGCAAGTTTGACAAAGTTGGTAGTAGTGAACAGCCCTCATTATTATTATTTGAAAAGGTTTCACCAGGAAAGACAACATGAGCTGTAAACAACTTGCTTCCAGAAGGTCCTGGGGAGGGGTTACATAATTGGGGATACAGTGCATTCAAATACATAAAGAGGGGTACCAATACAAAGCATTTTGATTCTAGATAACAGACAGTATTGTATAAAAGAAAGTTACAGATAAAGTAAGAGTCAGAGACAAAGGATGAGACATAACAGGGTGAACAGAACAATAAGCAGATATGACATATACAGCAGCAATCCAGGAATAGGTGACCCCATAAAGGTACAGGCCAAATGGAGAGCAAAAGTAGCAGGCTAAGCACCGGGATTAAAATTGCTAATTATATTTAGAAGGTTACTAAGTGCTATGTGGATTTAGAAGAAAGGGAATTATAACACAGTGGTGAATGGGGTGGGGAAGGACAGAGGAAGGGTAGAAGGGAGAGGAAGGGCATCCAAGAACTATTCACCTTCAGGATGCTGAGAACCTGCAAGGGACAGGACCTGGCAGAGAAGGAAAGAGAGAGGGGAAGGAAGAGGGGTTAATTTCCTTCAGGATGAAACTGTTGCATTGCAGGAGGGGTGAGTTTGTGAATGGGTTTTAATGATGCCAGACTGGAAAGAGCTGTTGAAATAGGAGGAGGAGTCTACAATGGAGGAGAGCAGGGAAAGGATGAGTTTTTCTTGTATGTTAGTAAGAGCAGGAGGAGAGAGATAGGTCAGTAGTTCCCTGGAGAGGCAGTGTGAAGGTGGAGAACCTAGCATGCCTCTGTGCCCAGGAACATTGTCAAGATGGAAGGAGAGATTGATAAGATAGAAGATGGGGAAGCAACAGCAGGGGCAAAGAGGTGGCGTGAGCAAAGGGTGAGCATGCCTGGACTGTTGTTCTTGGTTGGTTTCAGCGAGATTAAAGCAGAGACTGTGTAAGCAGGAGTAATGGAAAGAAAGCAGAAAAGAATGGATTGGGAGTTGAGGGAGAAAGAGGAAGGAAGCTGGAGGGAGGAGGAGAGGCAGAGGAGGATTAGGGAGAGGAAGGATACAGGGCCAGAAGGTAAAGGAGGAAGGAGGAAGGAGAGACACACGAAGTTAAATATTTGTTAAACGTGGAGGTGGCAGAAAAGATGTCAGATATAGATAAGCTGTTGGCATAGGGACCTGGAATGTAAACTGGGGAATTCTAAGAGAGAATGAATACCTCTTCTAGAATTTTGACTGAGACTTATGGTTGGGGCAACGTAGTTGGAGTTGACTTACCTAAGGGCCTTGGTAAAAGCATTACAGAGTTGCTTGCACCAAATTATGAAGTTACTTGTACTGTGTTATGTGCTCTAGAAGCCAGAAGTTTTAAGCTGGCACCATGCAGGCACAGGCTTTGAAAAATGCAAGTGTAGGGTAGCAATAAAATTACAGTCAAACACTGATGCATGATTATGTGCTTTATAATGTTCAGGAGTTGGTACAGCATGAACTGTCCACTACCTCACCCAATAACAGGCAATCTAGTCCATAACATATGATCATTCCTGCTAATTTCTAACTTTTGGAGAGAAACATTTTAATGTTGTCTCAAATTTGGAATATATATTTTCAGAACCCAGAATTGTGGTACTTAGGGACTTTTCCAAAAGTGAATATTCCAAGGAAGATACAGTAAGTTAGTATAATTGTTGGCAATGATCATTAAAAATTGATCCTAAACACAGGCTAGATGAGGTGGCCCCAAGCTGAAGACAGTAGCTAGTGGAAGCTGTTGAAGGTCTGTGATTAGAAAGTTTACTACACAATTTAGGGTGTAAAATGTAATCAAACATGTTTTTGGGGATAACAAGACCATTGGCCCAGCAAGCTCCTCCCTCCCAGCAGTTCTGTGGGAATAACCTATTTTCTTCAAAGTACTCATCAAGTCTGTGCTTGAAGGCCTTTAGAGTATCAGCTGATACTACATACTCAGTTATCTATAACAAGGGTTCACTGCTCATTCTGTTAAGTCATTCTTCCTGATATTTCCTTGACTCTTTCTCCCTTAAGTGACATTGAATGTTCTCTTGTCCTTTTAACCTTGTGCTTCTTGAAGAGAACTGCACTTTGTTTCTGATAGTGTTATCCTTTTAGATACTTGAATACTATAATTATGTCTTCCTGAGTCTTCTCTTCTCCTTTTCATGGATGGCAGTCCCAGTTCCACCAGCCAGACCTTATAGTCCATATTTTCCAGTCATTGGCCATCTTGGATGCTCTGCTCGATACTTTCTTCAGTGTGTGTCAGTACAGTTTCCTTAGATATAGAAAAGAATTGCAAGTCTATATCTGAGGTGGGGGCCTGACCAAGGATCTATACAAGGGCACTGTAATGCCATTTACCCACTTACAAAGTTTCCTTAATTCATGCCATGATTTTGTTTGCCTCACTAGCTGCTGCCTTGCACCGCTGTTCCATTTAAGATTCCTGCTGATCAGCACTCCTAGGTCTTGGTCCTGCTTGATCTCAGTCTTCTATGCCATTCAGGTAGTATTTTGCATGATCTGTTTGTTCTTCTTCCTAGATGCATCACCTTGCATTTTTGTTACCAACTTCTCAAACCTTTCCAGAGCCTTCTGCTTTTCATTTATCTTTGTAGTGTTGTAACTGCTAATATGGTCTTGGTGCAACTTGGTAAATCCTAAGTAAAACCCCGACAGAGTGCAGAATGTAATGATATACACCTCTTCGTCTCTTATAAATACATTGAACAATGCAAAGCAGACCCTGTTCAACCCCGGGGTCATTTGTTTTATGCCAAATCATTATAATTAGAAAAGAAAATGTTAAACAGCAGTGGGCACAGCCCTGTTCCTGTGGGATGACACTGGGTGTCCCTGCCCATTCAATTGGTGCCCATCCACCACCGCCTTTTCATTCTAGCTTCAAGCCAGGCAGAATCCATTTTGTGTAGTTCTCATTCATACTGCACTTACGCATTTTGACCTAAAACTTGTCATTTGCTACAGTTTCAAATATCTTACTGAAGTCCAGATATACCTTTATAAAGTTTATAGCTCTTGGCCCACCTTCCTGGTCACCCCTTGAAGAAGGAGATCAGGATGGTTTGGGCTGCTCTGTACCTCATAATGTCATGCTGAAAGAGATAAGTACAATGGCCACAGAATTCTCTATTGTTCTGTCTTTGATAATGGATTCTAGAACCATGCCCAGGCTGTCTTAACTGTAGTCACCCAGGTCAGAAACGGCCCCTTCTTAAAGATGTGAACCACAATGGCTGTGCTTCAGTCCTCTGGCACCACACCTGTACAGACAGATTCAAGAAGAATTACTGCCAAGTGACTGCACCAGTTGTTCTTAGCTTTGTTATGATCCTGATGTGTATCTTGTCCAGCCTTCAATCTACAAACTGCATCGTGACCACCCCTGATGCCATGGGCCTTCCCATGAAGCACTATTCTTCCCTTCCCAGAGGAAGTGTTCATTTAACATCTTTGTTCTTGGTCCTGGTTCTTTTATAGGTTACTCAACCAACTCCCTTGTTTTAGGGACCAAAACCCTCTTTACTTCCTTTCTCCATTTATGTACTATCAAGTGGCTTTAGGGTTTTCACAGCTCCTACTCTATCCTTGCTTCCAGAACCTCCTTGGCTTTCTTAAATTTAGTCTTGTAGTTCATCAGTGCTGTTCTACACTCCTCTGTGACCACAACACAGCCTGTCTGCTTCCGATGGTCATAGACCTTCTTTATTCAGTATCAGGTGCCTTAGGTCCTTGTTGAGTAAAGTGTTTGTGTGTGTGTGTGTGGGGGCACTTCTGGCCTTTTTACTTTATAGCTTACAGCGATGCAGGTCTCAGTGGTTGTTTCAATTAACACCCACTTCCAGCAGCTGCTCCAGACCCTTGGACACCAGGGGCTGGATTCTCAAAAGAGAACAGCATAGGGCTTACATCAAGCCCTGCGTCAAACATAATTGGATGGTGCAGCTCGCAAAACTTGCTGCACACTGCATCTGATTCAAAAAGATCAGGCACATTTATGATAATTTTCCTGATTTATGGCAAGCCCCATAAAGGGGCTTGCGATTGCCGCAACCAGACCTGAAAAAGCTGGTCCAACTTGCAGCAACTGGTGCACAGGATCGAGACCCTGCTCATCGGCTAGGGAATGCTGCAAGCCATCTGTGCCATGTTTGGCACACCTGGGCCTTGTGGCATTCTCAGATCTTTAGAGAATCTGTCCCCAGGTATTTAATCTTGGCAAAAGTTTGCCAGTCGAATGTTCTGGCTCCTGGTGGTCTAGGCTCAGCTATTCTTCCTGTCACCAGGGAGAAAAGATTGGTGGGCACTACCTCCCATAGATTCCCTGACATTCACAATGGGGAGGTCTTCATCCCCACTTATGGGAATAAGGTCAATGCTGGCTTTAGACCTATTTCTCCTTATGTGGAAGCCTTGCACTGAAACTTACACTGGAGCCTCTGCCCAAATCAGATGCCACTGGATTCCAGAACTGATCTGTTATTACAAAAATAAATATCTGGCAATATCAACAAAGGACACGTAAAAGGAAAAAACAAGATTATTTAAAAGCAAACAAAAGTAAAGCACAGTAGGGAAATTAAGGAGGCTACATATCCAGATTCAAAGTTTATGGTTCCTTTAACATTATGTATTTATAAATTGCATTTACAAAGTATGGGATCCATTAGGTTTTGCTGGAGTTTTGGTCTTTTCAGGATATTAGGAATATTTTAAAATCTATGCCTAGTTTACCTTAAATGTGCATTGTTTTATTCCATTTCATATTTAAGCAATATACCATGAGAGAGGGTATATTGGTGGATTTACCACGCCTGGTGTGGTTTTCATACTAGGGGCAGCTGAGTGACTAACCATACTAGAAGTGGTAAATCCAATTCCATATACCCACTATCTGTCATGGTATATTGCTATTATACAATGTTCAACTTGTTTTTGGTTTTATAGTTATATAAACTTTTACAGTGGGTATACTGGAGGATTTATCATGGTCATGTGACGTGTTTTGACCAATGAGGTTACAGGATTTTCATACACCATTGTATAATACTTAAGTTATGACTCCAGTGAGAACAATCTATAGACTTCACTTAAATTGGTTAGAGAGTAATAGTTTGGCATTTTATTTCAGTGCATATTCATACCACTATTACTTTAATAGAATGAAATTAATCTGAATTAAGTCTGCCAGCTGGGCCACAAGACAAAGATATCAACATGCTCCTCTCTAGCCCTCATTTATTATAATAATATTTCTATGTTGTGCCTTCTGTTGAACCTCCTGTAGGCTGGGACTTGGAGACATATGTCCTAGCTGTCCCTAGTCTTGCCAAGGCAGATTTACAATACTGCTTAATTTAAATGCCAGAACTAATAAAAGTAGTTGGCAAACATGATACCCTTGAATATTTTAAGCAAGGAGAAGAGGTAATGTGGCAAATTTTAATATCCTAATAGCTGCAGGGAATCAAAATGACTGATAGTTCAGGAGTTTGATGCTTACCAAAGTGAAATGGGTTTACTGACTAATCAATGCTTGGTGCCCAAATAGCACCAATATTTTAAAACTGTTTTTCCCACTTGCAAAGCAGATATCATGAGGGATAAATATCAAATTCATAACTAAATGCTGGAGTTAGTCCAGTTGTGAATGTGCCTCCTGAAGATACAAAACACTGGCTTAGAGGTATATGTGGCTGTCTGCACCTGACGAACTCCACATGTTTATGATTTTGCTGGTTATAATTTTGTTGCACAGCAGTTATTCCTTGTACTCCCTCTGGAGTCCACTTATTGCAGCATTGCTTCATCTGCATTTTGCAACAAAATAACTTTATAAACCATGTTCTACTTTCTTAGTCCAACAGCTGTGGTTTATGAAGAACCTTCTGCACTGAACATGCTTTATTCAATATATTGGAGTTCAGTATTTATTTTAATAACACAGATATCACTGAAAGATAGTTTTTGTTCATTAATGGTTTTAGTCTGTGAGCAGGAGAGAAATTCATGTAAATAGAAAGGTTACAGGGTCAAAGTTAGAGGCAGTCTGGCGGGAGTCCAAAGCTCCTAAAGCGCATGGATGCATTTAAAATTAATTGCTAGGAGCCTGAGAGGCTTTCAATGATTAGAACTGTATTTGGACTATCACAGGTGAAACCCAGCTGTGGCTCTGCTTACTGTAGCATGTGGCTGAATTTGACAGGAATATTAGATTGTCAATTTAAATTGGGCATTGCATGAAGAAGAGATCTAGGCCTGGTTTGCAACTGGTGGCCTTCAGCATGACTAACGGTGCTGCCTGCTTAATTTGTTTCCCTTCATGTAAAGCTACATTACTGACTTGCTTATTTTCATACGTCACTGGTTCCTAATTGAACCATCCTTCTCTGCTGGTCCATTGGTTGCCGTGTTAGGATTTGTGTTGTGTGTTTTGTGGGTAGAAACATCTGTGTGAATGAATATCCTAAACAGCTGCACAATGTTGGTAGTCCCATGACTAAACCAAACATGACAAGCACAAGCAAGAAGGTCATGGGCACGCCTCCTTTAATTTCTGCTGGGGAGGCTAGCACCCCATTTTCATTGTGGGTTGTTCGTGAAGGGTCAGTTTGCATAAGCAAAATAAACCAACCTGGCACCTCTTGTGAGTGAGAGAAATGAATGGAGTTTTAAGGATCAAAGTGAGGGAACGTGAAGACAGAGAGAGGTGTATGGTTGTCAGATTGGAATAACCTGAGAAACAGAAGAACTATTCCCACTTTATGTATAAGCATGTACAATATCTCTTTTCATACAGAAAATGAAGAGAAACTGAACACATAATCATATGCACAGTGCATGCAGATAGGGCACTGTGGGGGTAAGACTGAGGGTCTGAGAAAAAATCAGGCCTTCTGCAGCTTTGAAACAGTCATTTTGCTGCTGCAGAGGTTGCATGCATTATTCCCTTTTAGAAACTTGCATTGTGCCTGCTCCATGAAAAAATGGAATTTACTCACCTGGTAAAGGTGATTATTTGAGTACCCTTTATAGTACTTTGTGCATCAACCTATAGGATGGACAGGGACTATCCCTTTGGTTTTGACTCAGGAGTACTATAAAGGGTATGAGATATAATGGTGTTTACGCTGCTTTCCTCAATCCTCTGGATCAGGGTCAGCCTCATTTTCAAGTGGAGGCAGGCTAGTTTTGTGTCTGTAAAGTATATTTTAAAGGACTGCATATGTGGGGAGTAACATGATCTAAAGGCACATCTACACCACTGCTTGCTACTGGGTCACCAGGGTAAGTTAAAATTCTCCAATCCAATTATCAGCATACCAACATGGCAAAGACAATAGCACATTATAGAGAAGATGTGGGTTTGGGTCATCCTGCATCTCTCTGTGATAGCACATTCATTTTCTCAAACTTCTAAATATCCTGATTAGGGATAATAAAATTAGTGATACTTTAAAAATAGATTAGGGCTGTAAAACTGTTTTCATTTTAAATAACATGAAACTGTTTATTTTACATGTATAACAGTTGGTGGACAATGCATGTTTTTGTATTTTAGAATCTTGTATTCTACTTTTAGAAACCGAGGTTGCACCTCTAAAAGGGTCTTGTTGCCCAGAGTACTTACCTGGTGATGAAATACTAATAAATTATTATATGAATAAACCTAATCTCAATGAATTAGAAGAAACGTGCTAAATCTGGTTTCTGGTCTGCACAAATACATGAGCTAATGTATAAGTTATTAAAAATGACTAATACAGATGCAGAACCAAGGCTTTTGCATGTGCACTGTCGAATCAGCCTTATTTGTACTGTATATGCATACTATGAATGGTAGATTCCTTCTCATCAAAGGCACATGCTGGCTAAAATAAAACTTTGTTATCCATCATACTAACAGAGAGTTCCTAGTGCCTTTGGATGCATGGCAAGCCAATGCTTGTGACTGAATATGCAACAAATGTATACTGGGTGTGCATCTGAATGCATGTGCAAGTTTCAGTGCTAGCTCCATAAGAATTAAAGGAATAGGAATATAGCCTGACAAGTGGAATTGGAAAGTAGCAATCCAATCTGTGTATAGCTGACGTGGTGGGAATTTGAAATAGACTGCCAACACGTTTTCAACCGTCAGACCAAACAAAGTTTTACTACAAACTTGAATAGGTTAATGATGTGGAGTAATCTAGCCTAATATCATAGACAAGTAGGGGAGCAGTTCAAATGGGTACTCCTCCTACTTGCTTACAAACCTTAGTATGAACCTTCATATTTAACTTCCAAAATTGTTTATTGCCAGGATCATATGCCTGCTCTTTCATTCACTGAGTAAGAAAGAGTCTCTAAGGCTCGAAACTTTTATTTAAGGAAGTATTTGTTTAAGGAAGTATTCTCAGGAGATTTAGCTACATCTCATTCAGTCATTCAGGCCTCATCTTAAAGGTTTAGGTATCTCTCCCATGGCAGATTGGCAAGCCACCAATCTGTAATTGGGAGACAGCACCATAGATCAAGTGGATCTGCAAAGCAGTATAGCTTAGAGGTTAGAGTAATGAGCCGTGAATGAGCTTGATACATCCAGCAGACATGGGTTTGATTCCCATAACCTCCACTTGTATACTGTGTGACTCTAAGCAAGTCACTTAACCACTCCACTGATCCCAGGTTGCCCTGAAACAGGCCTAGTGGGCCTTATCTGTTACCAAAGAATAAAATAAATAAAAATGAAGGTAGGGAAAAAATAAATAAATAAATTAAGCAGACTGAGTGATCAAACGGCCATTATCTACTAGATTCTATGTTTCTAGAGAGCAACTAATGAAGACCACTGTCTGCCTTTAACATTACTCTACTCTTTGGTTTCCTTCCAATGGACAAAGTGGCTGAAATGTGAAACACTGAGCTTAAAGCACAATGATTACTAAAAAACTATTATGATAGTTTAAAATATTACTGAGCTTAAAGCATAATGATTACTAATAAAACTATTATGATAGTTTAAAAATATTAGGCTAGAGAAACTATTAATCCTCATATTATTCTGGGTACTTTTGGAAGCTGCAAACAAAATTTGTAAAAATGTTTTTCCCTTTCACAAGCTTACATTTGACAGTTATTAAGACAAAACAAGTTGCGTGTTTTAGCCAGGGGAATATAGTGGTTACAAAACTTGATGTCGATGTCCTATGATTTACTAGTTCTGTTAAAATTCATGCAAAACCCAAAAATTAAAAGAGGATATATTGCTTAAAATCGAAGACGTGAATCTGGTAATCAGTGTATTTTGTCATATATGTACTGTATATCTATAACAAAATTATTTGCAAAAACTGTGTTAATACACCAATTTGGGTTCAACTTAGGCAACAAAAGTACTGTATGGAAATGTGGCATTAGTGTTTCCAACCCTAACTCCCTACTCCCACCCCAAGCAGCAAATGAAAAATTATTAGGGTTTTGAGGCTCTGAAACCTTGACAAATCTGTGGTGGGGTCCTACTTGATGTTGTCAACCTAATGTTCACTCCTCCCCACCCAGCTCATGGCTTCCTATCCAAAGCACAAGGTACAGCTCCAAGCCAGTGCCTCTATAGTGATACAATCTTGAAAATAGAGAAGTATATCTCAGCACATGTTGTCAACACAATCTGTTGTATATTTCTTCAACAGGCCCTGTGGGCCCTGTGTGAAGAAAGGAGATCATGTCTGACATTGTTTGCTCAGGGAATTGGATGGGCATTACTGTTGAAAACTCCAGGGAAGACCCCACCATTGATTCACCAAGACTCTGGACACCCAAAACCCTAATGTTTTTTCCTTTTGCTGCTTGAGGAGTGGGGAGGGAGTTGGGATGAAAACCCTACTTTTCTGGTGGTAAATTGAACTCTAACTGGTGCATTAACAATGTTTTTGCAAATAATCTTTCTTTTGAGGCAGTGGAATCATATCCTCATTCATGCAGGTCCTTTTGGGCCCTGTGCCGAGGGAAGACTCCATCTGCCTAGATAAGCACGGGTTCTTATGGCCCTGCACTCTGTTCAGTAATGGATTTCAAGAATTCATGGGGCTGTCTGGTGGGCTGCAGAAGCTCAGGCCCTCTGGTCCCTGCACTTCCATCTTGGCCACAGATACAGATACACAGGGCAAAGAGTCCATCTGTCAGCCAATGCCACAGGGCTTTCTGCTATCCATGGGGGCGATGTTAAGGGCCCTATGCCAAGAGTACAGCTGCTTTCACTATATTAGACCTGGACCCTTGCAGACAACCCTACAGCTTTCATTTCAGGGCTGGGGTATCACATAAGCACCATCCCTGCATCCTCACTCCACCCATCTGGGTCCCTGAGCTCACTCCTGAACTCACGGTCACCAGCATGGGATCACAAAGCATACCCACTGGGGTGAAGACTGGCACTACACACAAAGTTTCTTAACAATTATATATGTATATATTTTTTTAATTTTGACCCCAAATTTTCAAGATAGTCTTTTATGACCCCTTATAAATATGACATGTATAATTTATAGTATATTGGCCAAAATGTAATTTTACACCAGAAGTCTGGAAACACGTCTCATCCAGGATTTTAAAATGACACCTGTCATGTTTATGAAGTGGTGTGGAAAATGACTATGTTAAAAGTTTGGAGTCAAATATTGAAAAGTAACTAGAGTAAGTTATGAGTGAACATTGAATATGCAAATGTTCATACAATCTTTCAAATATTACCATACCTGTACATCAAATTCTCAGCATAGCCTTCTTACCCACCTCATGAACCCGGTGGGTGAACATTTTCAAATCCCTGCCAAAATGTAATTCCATGCCACAGGTGCAAAAACACATTTTGGCCAGGATTTAAAAATGACAGCTGTCATGTTCTTGAGATGGTGTGAAAATTGCTATATTGCAAATTTGAGGTCAAAATATTTAAAATTACCAAAGTTATGAGCAAGCATAGAAAATGCCAAGGTACATTCATAACTGTGTCCTTTTATACATTTTAACCCCTCCCAAATTGCCAATATATTACTTATGCCTCACCTCATGAACATGGGTGGTGAAAATTTTCAAATCTCACCTGAAAGGTGATTTTGTTAAAGCATCTTTCTGCTAGATGTGCATGATTCCGCCTCAATTTGTCATGATGTGGGATCCCAAAAGGCCATGTTGAAAACTTTGGGTCAAAATATGTAAAATGATGAAATTATGAATCAGAGTTCAACCCCATTGAAGTATTTTATTTATCGGAATGTTCGAATACACCTTGAGCAGAGCTCGCTTACAAAGGTTCCCATCAGAAAGTACAGAAGACAAAATAAACAGGTAGTATACAGAATACATTTGCATATTAATAGGTTGAACCATACATAGATCCTAGGTTTATGCACAAAAAATATAGAGTTACAACAATTACTTATATTTTCAATATACTGTACATGTATGATACAGGGGTAGAGGAGCAGCAGGCACTACCTTGTCCATTGTTAGAGCTTCAAGTAGGGCAGAAAGCAGCTTAGTCAGTAATTATTCCTAGTTTCAGGGCATGGCAGAGATATACTAAACTGCACTTACCTGATTTTCTCATATTGCAGTCGCTGGTTCCAGGAGCAATTGTTTTGATCACAGAGTGGATCTACCTGGGACATGTTCAGGTGAGTGAAGGTGTGGGGGTTTGGGGCTGTGGGGTGATGGGTACTGATGGGAGGTTGGGGTAGAGTAGGTGGAGAGTGTGTGTGTGTGTGTGGGGGGGTCAAATCAGCAAGGAGCCATTTTCCTTTCTATAGGGTTAAAAAGCACTATGGGACAGTTTTCTTTATTTCAAGTGATATTCCAGCACTGGAGATTGGCAGCCCAGTGTCGGGCTACTGTTCAGCAGCACCTGGGGTGGATGTATAATAAGAATCAAGCATTCTGATTGGCTGAAACTTGTTCTGGCTCAGTGGATTGGGGCAGCACCAGTGGGTACTAACAAGTCCTGGTGACAGCCTACCTTATCATCCAAAAGTTATCAATGTACTCAGTCAGATTAATTGGATGTTTCCAATTGCAGCCATTTTCTTTCTTTCACAACAAAAATACTAATACAAAGTGAGCAGAGAACCAAGAAATGTTACTTAGGCGGCATGGTGGCCCCAAAGATGTAAGGTAGCAATCAGCACAGAACACTGCTCCAGTTATTACTGTTTCCCTTCTCAACTGCAGTTTTCCATGGTGCTAGCACAGTGTCAGCTCACTGTCAACTCACTGTGCCCCTGGATGTGTGCAAGGTGGTGCTCACCACGCTCACATAAACTGTATGCTACCTGCTACTCCTTGGACTGAATTACATTTTGTGGGGCGGGGTTGACCAGTGAAATCAGTGCTATATCCGCTGCATAAAGTTGGGGCACTTACCAGTACTGAACAAACAAACCTGCTCTTACCGCGTGTATACGTGTGTGTGTGTCGGGGGTGTGCAACAACCAACATGCATACAGACCTCTTTTTGGTGGAAGGAGGTAGAAGACAACATCTGCCAGTGCCCCTGCTGACATCAGGTGCATCATTTAGGAGTAGCCAGGGGTTCGGTTGAGATCCTATGATTTCTTTGCAGTGTCTACGATATCACTGCAACCCCAAGGAACCCCTAAAACAAGTTTCCTAGCATGTATTTAGATAAATGTGTAAGTGGGGAGCTTTGCAACCCCTATCATTTTGCCGAGTTGATCTTTGCAACCCGTATGATTCTTTTGAAATGATGCAACTTGCTGGCATCTATTAGGTGAGGTACTATTTTACATTATATTTAAATTATTTTTAACATTTTTCTATTTTTTACTAAATTTGCTTTAAAAAATCATTTTTTTATAAGTGCAATAAAACATTGCAGGGTTTGGCTGTGGTGTCTAACCACACTTCCTGAGGGCTCACGACCTTGTGCCCTTACTATGCCGTTGGGTGTGTGGTTGGCGACACCATGACCAGCACCTTGTTGTGTCTTATTGCTTACATAGGCATCATCAGCCTTGTGAAAGCTGCTTTGTGATTGGTTCAACATTCCATTAGTGGTGATACTGTACTAACCATCAAGATATTCTGTAAAAGCAACAGATTTTTGTTAGTCGCTATCAGTGTTACCATCAGCTGAGATACAGTATTACTTTTATGACATCAGTTTTATCTCATTTGGGGTGATGGATGCCTGCTTGCATGCATGCATGCTTTGCGGTAAAAGTGGTCTGAATTGCTACTCCTGACTGACGGTACCACAAGATGCATCTGACTTTCCTTCTTTCCTGGACAGCTTGTGTTTGACAGAAAACTTTCTTTTCGCCAGGTCAGGATGATCCTGTGCTGTCCTGTCATTCAAATGAGGGACTTAAATCCTTGCTAAACATTGTACAAACAGGCAGGACCTGTGCTAAGCTGATGAGCCTCATTTCAGGGTGCAGACTCACTTGTTACTTGGGCTGCACTCTATAGGTATACAGTGGCACGTATGAATTAAAGACTGCCAGCATATAATGTCTGCTTAGTTGCCTGAGCATGCCAGCATGCAAATATCCTGTTATACATGCATTCAAGTGTCAGTTGAACTTTATGTTCCAATGAGGAGAAGCTAGTTAAGAGGACAGATTTTTAAGTCACATAATTATCTTGACCCAAAATTACTGATCTCACTTGCAAGGCTGTTTCCTCATAGAGGGATATTCTGAACAACAGATCTGTTAGAGTAAATAAAAATAGTAGTGATGTGAATATTCATTCTGGATTTACCATTCTGTAACAGGTCTCACAGGAGGTAGATTAAACACTTGTTATGCATGGAGATTCTTTTTGTACCAGTGAACATGTCACTGCTGCATACATATCAGTTGTTCAAAATATTTTTAACTGGTGGATTTTTATACTAAAACTAATGCTTATTAACCTCTGATATAGGTATGGCATCTCCTGTAGCCCTAGTTGTAGCATAGTCCTAGAAGAAGTGTCCAGCATCAGGGTACAGGTGCATATACAATTTGCATGACAAATACCCAATATTCCAAAGGAGGGTCCTATATTGCCTGGCTCAGAAGTCCTCTGTCCCACATTGAGTGGGTGCTGCCCCACACTCCACACAAACATTTCCAAAATAAATCTTCCAAGTGATCTGTTATTCAGCAAACTTTCTGACCATGAATGGACACATTTGTAGGCTGTCAGAGTTAAGAGATGTGATGATGTGCTCTACATTGTTGTGCCTTTTTCCTTCTCACCTTGACACCTTCCTATCCTTGGATGTCTTGTAGGAGCAACTGCTGTGCACTTAGGATTGCATTGTGGCTGCAGGGCTGCACATACTGTACATGTGCTCTGCAGTCAGCTATGCTCTGGGTGCTACTACTGTATGCTGATATGGGCTGGGACCTACCCTAAATTTATAGGCAAGACTTCTTGCTCTTAGCCACCCAGCTGCAAGCCCTATGCAGGACAACATCATGTGTCTTGTTTCTATGCCATTCTGAAGGGTAAAACAACAGAGGGCCATTTATAGTGCAGACAGGGCATCATTGTTAGTGAATGGATGTACCAAGCAGGGACTAGCAAGTAGAATGAATAGAGAACTGGTGCCTCCCTGTTTAATTGCAGTTATACAATCTTTTGGGAAGAGACTCTCTGTCAGTAGTTTGGAAATGTAGCTATGCTAACAATCAGACATGAAGTATGCATTCGAACAATAAAAAAAAAAATAAAAAATTCATCTAAATTGTTCCAACCTTAATATAAAAAATCAGCTGCAAAAGAAACAAAGGTAATGGTCGGTGTGCCTCATTGTCTGCTGGATTGACTGTCACCTGCTGTGAAAGGAGAACTCTGGTGTTTAATAAATGGGTGAACATCTAAGTTGTTGGTCAATGAAGACAAAATGGTCCCTTCTCACAGTTGCTGGTTCCAGCAGCAAGACATGCCATTTATCAGAGAGTGGCCTACATCATGGGCAATGTTCAGGTAAGTGAGGGTGTGGGGTGGGGTGCAGTGGTGGAGGGGTTAGATCTGTGAGGGACCATTTGTTTTCTACAGGAAATAAAAATCAAAGGACAGTTTTCTTTTTCAGGTAACTTAGCTGACACTGGGGTTAGGCATGCCAGTATTGGGCTACAGCTCAATAGCACTGGGGTAGGCACCCAGTGCTGTCCCTATAAAATGGGAATGGGATAGGTGACCTGGAGAGAGGAGAAAAGAAATGGTAGTGGGATGAGCACCCTGGTCTACTTATGAAATAAGTAAGTAGTTGGATAGATAGATAGATAGATAGACAGACAGACATACAGACAGACAGACAGACAGATAGATAGATAGATAGATAGACAGACAGACAGATAGATAGATAGATAGTGCAATCCAAAGTTCTGCAATCACCACCACAATAAAAACACTGCTCACTGGTGCTCCACAAATGGTGCGAAAAAGTTCATTAAAGTGCCAGTGCATAATACTGGCATGTTAGTAAACTTTTTGCACCATTTAGGAGGACCAGCGACAGCTGCTATTGGTGGTGAGTGCTGACTTCTGGATTGCATTACAGAGGATTTGCCCAAGCACCCCACCCTGGTGCATTGTTCTGTTCTGTTAGATAGATAGATAGATAGATAGATAGACAGATAGACAGACAGACAGACAGACAGACAGACAGACAGATAGATAGACAGATAGATAAACAGACAGACAGACAGACAGACAGAAAATTAGATAAGATGGGCAGACAAAGAGAGAGAGAGAGAGAGATAGAGACAGAGAACAGGGGATCAGTGGTTTTACTGCTCTCACTGCAGCCTGCAGCAGGAATCCAGCTGTGGCAGAAACTCATACAAAGAACATGGGTGAACAGCTACTGTCACTAAGCTGGGCACCCTGGATCTTAGGGTGCCCACAAAAGGTCTTTCTGGCAAGTTTTTTAAAACAAACGCAGAATCTAGCTGAAAGGGCCCTGTTTAGTTAGGTGCAAGTGTTTGTTTTTCAACAATACATAATTTTGTTGTATTTTCAATGTTTGTGAGTTGAAGAAGAAAAAATGGTCGCCATCATGATCTGTAATTTTTTCTTCACAAGAGGTAAATCATGAAAATAAGCACTCTCATTACAGCCTTTTTACTGTTTACATTTCTTAGTTAACAGATAAATCATTATAATCTTTGATAGGACATCCTTGGCAAAGGCCCCTTCAACCCTGAACATTTCATGAAACGATTCCACACGATCTAGGCTGCAGATGAGAGCAAAAATACCCAACACTTTATTACTGTAAGTATAGGTAAACCAAACATATTTTTTTTCCAATTTTGGTGCTTTGTATCTTGAAAACTGAATAAGATGCCATCATGAAACTTGTCATACTTTGAGACTCTGACAGCCTGACTGCACATGCTAAATGTTGTGCTGTTTCATCCAATGATGCCAAAGTTATTAAGGTGACCAAATTGGGTTTAACATTAAGCAGCCTACTCAATCATAACTATCAGGAGCTACTGCACTCTATAATAGACAAAGAAAGTGTAAATAAAAGTCAACTATATGAAGGACATTTTTGCTTACCTAGCACCTGCATTGAAAATATCATTATATTCTTGCTCTAGGTTGACAACAAAGCAAATAGTTTCACTTTAGATCCCTCAGAATAGAAGATACAACATTCCATTCTGGTATTTAATTGTACTCAGAAGATTCTCTTTATAGAATTTTAACTATAACTTCACTGAAACAGGAGCACATCCAACTGTTCTACCACACAAACACATGCCATTGTATAAATCAAATATAATCAAATATAATCTAATAAAAATATACCTCCATTTTACTTTAGATATTTGACCCTGTGACATCACTCACAGCTGCACCACTCATGATGCCAAGGGGTCACACACTAACACACACACACACACACACACACACACACACACACACACACACACCACACTATAAACACAACAAATGAATACAAGACAGAATATGTGTATATAGTTCAGTGGTGTTGTAGCACCACTATAGTTAGGTTTGAGTAGGCTGTTTAATGTTAAGTCCTTAACTTTGCACTTTAATGGCTTCACCACCATTCAATAGATATGCATGAAATTTTGCATGCATGGTCTCAGGGGCAAGATCTCCTGGCATGCCAAGTTTCATTCTAGTTGAGGTGCAAAATCCAAGATCCAGATAGTGAAAAAGCAAAAACATCTGAGGTTTTGTGCTTTTGTGTCATCACCTAGGCCAGACAGTTTGGAATATTGGTCTGACATTTTCAGGGTAGAAAGGGCTTGGCCCAGAATGGTGCCTTTCATTGGTTTGGTGAAAACATATTAATCCACTCCAGAGTTATAAGGATTTGAAATTTCAGTGCTGAGCATGCTCAGTACACTCTTTGGATAGCTGTTTTATCTGAAAAATATTGGGCCATACAAAAGAATTCTGTTTTGTAAGGGGTTCATCTTGTTTCATGAGAAAATATTGTTTTTGTATGGCTGCCATCTTGTTTGTGTTTCTTTTCAAAAACAATTTTGAAAACCCATAAAAATCATATCATGGAAACACACCAACACATGTATCTTGCTAATCATTAGGTGGATTATGTGGTTACTTTTGGAAAAATTACCCATAAATGTGTTTTTGGCACAGTTTAAAATTTTCTTTTTGTGAGACAATTTTCTTTTTCCATATGGCCATATGGAAACAAGAATAGGGCCATACAAAACAAAATTGCTTTTATATGAAAAAGAATTTGGACTTAGTTCTTTTCACATTCTTTTTCATATGAAGGAATCTTTTTCATAAGAATGACTTAATATCATGAACAAAATATTCCTTCATACGAAAAAAGAATTTGGAATTAGTTTTTTCACATTCTTTTTGTATTAAGGAATTTTTTTCATGAAAATGACAATCACATGAAAAAGATTTCTTCATAGGAAAAAGAATTTGGATATACTTGTTTTCCACATTTCAACTTTAACAAGCCATACCATCATCAATATTTGCAGTTAAGGGACAATCTATAGATCAAAAGAAAGGTCTTAATGCATATAAATCACCAATACATAACCCTTCCCTCCAAAAAATAGGGGCCATATAAAAAACACAAAAATAAAAATGTTCATAGGATAACATTGCAGCTTTAACAAGCCAGAAGTCTGTCAATAATTGCAGTTAAGGGACAATGTATATATCACAAAAAGGTGTCAATGAGTAGTACAACATTAACACATAATCCCTCTAAACTTTCATGGAGCACGCACTGCACCCCAAAATTACCTCTAGCCTTCACCATTGTGCCAGCTCCACAATGAAAGGTAGCTAGCCTTCTAGTACAACCATAGAAACTTCAGAGCAAACCAACAAAATTTATTGAGATATAGGCAAAAAACATTTTTGCCCATATACAATCACGCACTGGCAGTTAAGAAGGACACTTGACAGATGTTTCCCTTGAAAAGAGCTCCACAAAAAACAATTACAACCAACCACATAAATTACTCTTCTGGAGGCATGGAAGCATCGGGGTCCAGAAAGTCCCTGCCCTTTCACAGCTATATGGATCTGTGCATCTATGGAGGGATGAAAGGACAGGCACAGTAGGGCTTGTACTTCCCTGGGCAGATGGATGAGTTCATGCAGGTCCTGAAGGACCTGTGAATGAGAATACGATTATGCTATCTCAAAAGTAAGGAAATTTTTGCAAACAAACTGCGTTAATGCACCAGTTAGGTTCAGATTAAAGTGACAAAACAGGAAATGTGATGTTAGGGTTTCCAACCTCAACAACCAACACCCACCCCTAAGCAGCAAAAGAAAACAGATTACAGTTTTGACTGTCCTGAGTCTTGATGAATCAGGGCTGGGTCTTCCTTGGGGTTATCAACCCTAACATTAACCCATTTCATACAGTCTGCACATCTGATCTTATTTGCTGATAGAATGGGGAGCGTTAGGGTTGATAACCCCAAGGAAGACCCCATCCCTGATTTGCCAAGACTTAGCATGGCCAAAACCATAATGTTTTTCCATTTGCTGCTTGAGTAGGAAGGGGTGTTAGGTTTGGAAAGCCTAACACCCTATATTTCACTACTTATAATGGTGAATACCTGAGGAATGCATTAGCAAATGGCCAGAAAGGAGGGTGGAAGAACAATGGGAAAAATCAAAACTGCCATCATGGAGGCAACAAGCCTTTGTGTAAAACAAATAAAGAAAACAAAGCTGAATAAAAACCACTATGGCTCTCAAAAGAAGTGTCAGGGAAGGTTAAGGAGAAAAGGCTGCATTCAAAAGTATAAGGAATCACAGACTGAGCACGACAGGGAACTGTATCAATTAAAGCAGAAAGAAGTGGGAAGGTAGTGAGAAAAGCAAAGGCCCAAACCGAGGAAAGGATAGCCAACTCAGTTAAGAGGGGATAAAACCTTTTATAGGTACATTAGGGAACATAGAAAGGTTAAGGGATGGATAGGGAAGATTAATAAAGGAGAGGGAGGTGGGCAGAGGAGACAGTGAAAGGCAGAGATAATGAATGAATACTTCTGCTCAGTATTCACAAAAGAAGAAGAGGGAGTTACCTAAACCAAACAGTAGAAGCACTCTGGATAGTGGGGTTGATACCAGTCCATTTAAAGAAGAAAGAGTACTGAAATAACTTCTAAAACTCAAGGTGGACAAAGCAATGGGGCTCATGGATTCACCCTAGAATCCTAAAAGAGCTAAGGAGGACCTAGTGACACCACTAACCACACTTTTAACAAATCATGGGAAGATAGGGTGATACCTGAGGACTGGAGTAGGGCAGATGTGATTCCCTTCACAAAAGTGGGAGCAAGGCAGAAGCAGAAAACTACAGACCTGTTAGTTTGACCTCAGTGGGGGAAAATGATGGAATCACTTCTGAAAGAAAGAATTGTTGAGTACCTAGAGGCCAGCGGGGCACTGGACCCAAAAGCAGCATGGATTCACAGCAGGAAGGTCATGTCAGACAAATCTAATCGATTTCTTTGACTGGGTGACCAAAGTAATAGACCAGGGAGGGGCTGTGGATATGGCCTACCTAGACTTTAGCAAGGCATTTGACACAGTCTCACAAAGATTAATAATCAAGTTAGCCAGCCTGGGAGTGGGTCCAGGGTGGTAGCCTGGAGTAGAAAACTGGCTACACAACAGGACACAGAAGGTAATGATGAATGGAACACATTCTGAAGAAAGGGGTTACTGTGGAGTACCTCAGGGCTCAGTATTGGGTCCAGTCCTCTTAACGCCTCTTTATAGGTGACATTGCAGAGGGTCTGGAAGGAAAGGTATGCCTCTTTATGGATGACACAAAGATCTGTAACAGAGTTGATACACAAGGGGTAGAAAGGATGAGAAGGACTTGGCAAGGTTGGAGGAATGGTCAGACATATGGCAACTTAGATTCAATGCAAAGAAGTGCAAAGAATGCACCTGGGAAATAAAAATCCAGGAGAAGAGTACACAATAGCAGGGAGGTACTAACGACAACAATAATGGAAAGGGATCTGGGTGTATCATATCAGATGACCTAAAGGTGGGTATGCAATGTGAGAAGTCAGTAGGGAAAGCCAGGGGATACTGGGATGCATAGGGAGGGCATCACAAGTAGAAAACGGAGTGGTTATCCTCTCTACAGACAATTGGTGAGACCCCATCTGAGTACTGCGTGCAGTTTTGGAGACCTCATCTATGCAAGGACATGGACAGGATGGAAGCAGTCCAGAGGAGGACAACTAAAATGGTGCAGGGTCTACGTCAGAAACCATATGAAGAGAGACTGAGAGAGCTTAATATGTATACCCTTGATGAAAGGGAGGACAGGGGGACATGATAGAAACTTTTAAGTACCTCAAGGGAATCAACAAAGTCCAGGAGGGTAGCATCTTTCAGAAAAAGAGATGTGTAAGAACAAGGGGCACAATTCAAAGTTAGAGGGGCGGCTCAGGGTAATGTGAGGAAATTCTTTTCACGGAGAGAGTGGTGGACGCATGGAACCGCCTTCCTGGAGAGGTTGTGGGGTCTAAAACAGTGGAGGAATTCAAACATGCATGGGACAGACATAAGGCAATTATAGTGGGGGTTGCAGGAAATAGGCTGTTGGTTAACTAGAATCTGCAGCTTATCCAGTAGGTAGGGAAATGGGCAGACTGGGTGGGCCAAGTGGTCCTATCTGCCGTCAAAGTCTATGTTTCTATGTTTCTATGTTACTTTTTCATTTTAATCTGAATACTAACTGATCCATTAATGCAATGTTTTGCAAAGAATATATCTATCTATCTATCTATCTATCTATCTATCTATCTATCTATCTATCTATCTATCTATCTTAGTGAAGCCCACTAGGGTGAAGCGCTGCACTGAAGAATTCTGCAGTAGAGTTACTGCAGCAAACAATCCAATTTCAATGGGAATTGATCCCTTTTGTCATGCAGTAAGCCTGTGACACTGTGCTTCATCCTGGCAGCCTTCACTTTATATACACACACACACACACACACACACACACACACACACACACACACACACACAGTAGAGCCCTCTTATGTGCATACCCTCAGGATAAAAGTTTTTGTGCATTTAAGCGGGTCATGCATTTTAATCAGAAAATCACTTCAGGCACCTTTCACTGTTTCTGTAATGCATTTTATTAAATACTGGATGCTCAATTTAAAATTACATTATTGCACAGTCCTAAGGCACAGTGCTCCTTGAAAAAATCAGTAATCTTCTGCTTTGTGTGTTTCAGTGTAGGATTCAAAATTAAACAGAAGGCTAAAGTTAGTCTTTTCTTGTGACAAACAAATTTTCTTACTGTGGCCATGCTAGACAGCACCGTGTCTACAGTTACTGTACCGGCTCCTGCTGGATCCTCTCATCCTCGCCCTCCTGTTCCATCTCTTCTGAGTCCCTACAGATTTCCCAACATATTTCCTGTAGCAAAGTGGCATCCATCTCTTTGTAATTAATAAACTCCTACATGGGCATGCCAGCTGGCAGATTGGGAATCGGCAGCATATGACTAGTCTCCACTTCCAGGTCCACAGTTCTCTCACTTAACATCAGTGATTATACAAACCAGCTTTATTATATAAGTACAGTACTGTGGCCAATTAAGATGTTAAGGTGATCTCTTTAAGTTGGTACATGTACTGTACAAAATGTGAACTTAAAAGCTGGGTTGGACTGAAAATCAATTTGAAAAGTAAAAAAAAATGTGCATTTAACTGAAATGTGCACTTACATGTAACACATAAGAGGTAAATTTAACATTGGATGAATAGGAAAAAAAATCAGTATATGGAAAAATGTGCATTTAAGTGGGATGTGCACTTATGTGATGTGCATTTAAGTGGGCTCCACTGTGTGTGTGTGTGTGTGTGTGTATAAATATATATATATATATATATATGACATAATGGGTCAGTGGTTGTACTAGATTTACCACACGGCCAGGGCATAGTAAGGCATAAGGACACAGGCCAAGTGCTTTTAGCACTTGCCGTGTGGTAAACCTATTATAACCAAACCCCTGGAGTGTCTTATTGCTAATATAAAATGGGTCTTTGCTAAAATAATAATAATAAAAACAAGAAAACAATTTGGAGATATATGAAATTGTATTTAAAAACTGAATAGTGTCAGTTGAGATTTGCTGTTAGTAGACTATCAAAAGGTCATATAAAAACAGTTTTGTGCCCTTTTAATTGTGTTTGCTTACGCATGTGCAAGCAACACATTAACGTCCTTTCTTTACAAAGGGGTTGTGGAGGCACGGCAGTGCTGTTGTCCTAATGGCAGCAGCCCATTCAGGGCTGGTCTCTGCCTAGCCAATACAGGACCATGCCCTGGATCACCACAGCTAAACAAGCAGGCCACTAGATCAGAGAATTGAACTGCTGCAATCAGGAGTGCCCAATCAGTATGCAATCAGCTGTTTGATGCGCTCCCCTGACTGCAGTAGCAATTACAGAGTAGCATGACGCTGCTCCCCTTTTGTGTGCCTTCCTGGTAAAACACATAAAAAAATACAAAAACCGACGGGTAGCCCACTCCCCCATCGTAATAATATCTCAAAAACATTCATTGTTCGCTGAGGGGGCGTCTCCAATCCCCTTGACTTCTTGCTCCTCCCTCAATGAAACATTGTTTTGCTGATGTTAGGGCCCAATCCTATCGGTGTCATTCCCCTCTGTCATTTGCTGACAGGGAAGCCCACTCCCTGTCGGCATAATATCCCCAAAACATTTGGTTTGTGCTGAGGGGTGTCCAATCCCCTCAGCTCTTGCCCCTACCCCATGTGCCGACAGGGTGCCCCATCCCCCATCGGCTACAGCCCCCAAAAAAATCGATCAGGTGGCACACTGGGAGCCCACCCCAGTGTGCCAAATAACCCTGTAAATGGAAAACAGTCCCACAATGTTTTTTTGTTTGTTTTAACCAGCAAAGCAGAAAATGGTCCCGAGTTGAGTCTGGTGGCCTCCCGAACCCATCCTCTGCACACCTCACCTCCCACACTCCCCTCACCCCACTCGTACCTCCGGAGTCCAGCACGGTGATTCGGTGGACCAGGAACACATCTGCACTCTTCAAAGCCGACTAACTGAGGAAATGCCGTAAGCTGTATAATGGCATAAATAGGGTTTTTTCAACTTTGATGCATATCTCAGGCATTTTTGGAATTTTGGCACCAAATTTTCAACATGGGCTTTTGGACCCTCCTCATGATTTCTGGCACCGTCATGGCATTATTCTGCCCTGAAAGGTGATTTCACGGTCACTGTGTGGAATCCTTTTGGGACCAATTAATGAAACGACAGTGCCAGTGTTTATGAGGTGGGCTCTCAAAAGCCCATGTTGCAAATCTGGTGGAAAAATCAAAAATGTCTGGTTTACGAGCATGCCAGCAGTTGCTACATGCTCATAGCTTCACAATTTGCAATATTTTCATGCCACATTTTCAATATTGGCATTTTTCCACACCTCCGTGAACAATACAGCTGTCATTTTCACATCCTGCCTGAAATGTAAGTTCGACTTTTGGCGCAGAATAGCGCGTGTCGCTGTGGGAAATCAATGTTTGGGATAGATTACAAAATGACAGTGACACTGTTCAGTAGCAGAGATCCTAAAATGCCTATGTTGAAAATTTGGAGACAATACTCCATAAAATGACTGTGTTACCAGCGTGCATTGTGCAGCTTGCATGCATCACGTAAGTTCATGCATTTTCAATATTGGCATTTTCCACACCTCCTTGTGAACAGTACAGCTGTCATTTTTACATCCTGCCTGAAATGTGTTTTTGCACTTCCAGGGCAGAATATTGTGATTGCTGTGGGAAATCTGTGTTCGGACACATTAGAAAATGATACAGACTCTGTTCATTAGCAAAGGTGCTAAAATTCCTGTGTTGAACATTTGGTAGCAAAAGTCCATAAAATGACTGTGTTATGAGCGTGCATTGTGCAGTTTCCATGCACGCCGTAATATCACACATTTGCAATTTTTTCACGCTTTGATTTTCAACATTGCCATTTTTTCACACCTTCTTAAGTGGGCACTTTCCAAGCAGGCCCCAGTTGGTTCAGCCAAAGGCGCTGCATATCTGTGCTCTGGGCTCAGTCTTTGCTGGGCTTTTCTTCCCACCCCCCCCTCCCAGGCCTCTATTAAATATTCAACAGCTCCCCAAAGAGCTGTCTCACCCTATTCTTTCACAATAAGGGCACAGACTGTGTTACAAACCACCCTCTCTCTAGGCACCCGCCCTCTTTCCTCTGCACTAGCCTGCTCCCCTTGAACCATGGCCCACCTCCCTATTGTCAATTCATTGTTGCTCACTATCATCCTAACTGTATTCTACCACAATGAAGCCCTAGGGTTTGAAACCTGCCCGGACATCTCACTGCTATATACGCTGCCCTTTCATTGTACTGACACTCACCTAATGCCCCTCCCTTATTTACAATCTACCTCCTCTCACCTGCTTTTAATACTCCTTCTCACATGTCTCTTAGAGCATTATCCTTCCTATCTATTAACTGCCACATTAGACTGTCCCACAATAGCACTAAAATGGCATCCCCTGCTCCTTCTCTGCTCAGGTAATGTAGAACTAAACCCAGGCCCTTTGTCAACGTTCACCTCGCCTACCAAATTTGCATCTGCTCCCAGCCTCAAATTCATGTTGGTCAACATCTTAAGTTTATCCAAAATGGCTCACACACAAATTGATAGCCTGAAATCCCTTTGTGATGAACTGGGTCTTGTCCAGATAGTTAGTGAACCCACTAGGATTAACACCACTAATATTGTCAATAGTTCTCTCATCGATGTCATACTTACCACCCATCCCCACAAAATACTACAATCAGCTGTTTTTCCCAATGATAAGAGTGATCATAGAGTTGTGGTCTGTACAAGATATCAAACCAGAGCTTGCCACCAGCCCAAGTTTATAACCAAGCGATCCTTTATAAATTCAATACCCTGAGTTATTTGACCGACCTTAGCAAGGTCAAATGGCAAGCTCTGTACCTCTCTAAAACAGTCGATGAGCTGTCTCTACGTAAATGAAAACCTCATTATCCTGGTTAACAAGCATGCCCCATGTATTAAGGTCGCGTCTGGCGTAAGGTCTTCCACCCTGGTTTGCATCAGAGCTCAAGACCACTTATAAACCGAGACAAACTCTGGGCTCTAGCAAAGAAGAACTAAGAATCTGGCAGATTGGCAGACATTTAGAGCAGCTAGGAACGCCAAAAACACATTTGTTCTACCAAAGCAAACTATTACATTTCCACTTTGGAACAAGCCAAAGGAAATTCACAGAAAATCTGGAGGACCATTAAGACTATCGAAGGTCGGCCGCTGCTCCATCCATCCAGCTAAGATTAACATGAATGGCAAAGTTATTGAAAGCAGTCATCAAATCCTTGAAGAACTAAATTCTCACTTTGTCACAGCTGGTCTAGCCTTGATGCCTCACTGTACTGATCTCGCACTAGAATCCATGATAGCCCTATCACTGTCCTGAAAGTTACAGCCCATCCTTTCCAACTGCCCCTCAGCTTCAAAGAAGTCAAGGATTCACTCATCAAGTTAGATACTTGAAAATTGCCGGAGATGATGGCCTTGAACCATTTTTCTTAAAAGTCGCTACCGCTATCTTACTGTCCCCATTCTCCATATATTCAACCTCTCTATGTCATCTGCCATAGTTCTATCATGCTGGAAATCTGCTCATATCATACCCCTATTTAAATCAGGTGACCTATGCAGCTTAAATAATTACAGACCAATCTCAATCCTGCCTATCCTTTCAAAGTCTTCGAAAAGTTGATTTATATACAATTGAAGAACCTCCTTGAAACCTATTCTCTCCTCAATCAGCCCAATCAGGCTTTCGCTCTAATTATAGCACCGTTACTGCATTAGCCAAAGTCACCAACGACTGGATCTCAGCTAAGGATGATAAGAAAATTACAGGTGCAGTATTCTTAGATCTAAGCAAAGCATTTGACACCATTTCCCATAATCTAATTGTGAACAGCCTTACCAATATAGGCACTATCCCAGCTACTTCCCAATGGCTTTCGAGTTACCTAACAGGAAGGATGCAGAAAGTCAAAGCAGGTGGGCTGTTCTGCCTCCTTACCAATTACCAGGGAGTCCTGCAAGGCTCCATCTTAGGTCCTATACTGTTCTCCCTATGTATCGATAACCATTATTCACAAAAAACAGGTCAGCCTTGCATTTCTTTGCAGATGATACAGTCTTGTATACATCTGGCCCTACAATACTGGAAGTCAGGGGCATTCTCAAGTCGATTTCGCACAGCTAGAAACAAATCTTATCAATACCAAACTTCTCTAAATGCCAAAAAACTAAGGCCATGATCTTTCTCCCCTAATACTTCCTCCATCACCCTTACTGTCCCACTTAAAGACTACGTTACCTCCCTGGGTGAACCGGCTGGAAGTTATCTCTAAATTTAAATATCTCGCTTCTGGTTAGACAACAAGCTCCTTCAACGAACACATTGACGACCTGTCCAGAAGACTAAAGCTAGACTAGGCTTCTTTCCGAAAGAGAGCCCTCTTCTCCCTGGAAATCAGACTCAGGCTTGTTCAGACCACCTTCCTCCCTCCCTCTACTTGATTACAGGGACATAATTTACACTTCCGCAGCAATTACCAACCTAAACAAACTGAACATTCTCTATCACCACACCCTGAGCTTCATTACAGACTTCCCACACTGAACCCACCACTGTGAGCAGTACGCAGCTGTTTGCTGTACATCGCTCAACATTAGACGAAGCTTCATGCTGGCATTTGCACCCTAAAACTTCTCCTGAATAAACTACCAAACTATTTAGTACATACCTCTCAACCTCCTGCCTCATAAATCAGGGACAAAGGACCAAAATCAGGGACACATCTTCAAAATTGTAGATATCAACTCAGGAAGCTGGTAGAATAAGGGGCTTAGTGTAAAATGCATTTTCTAAGGAGAAACGAGTCTGCAACTTTAATGCTTGACATTATTTTGTGCTTACAAATTCCACTGTTTGGTCATGGAAACACAATTTTAGAGGGACAGAGTAAAATTTTGAGGCAAAATCAGGGACGACCCTGAAAATCAGGGACAGTTAGGGTATGATTTAGTAGCTCTCATCCGTACTGCCCACAGCTCTTATTCCCTCAGGAAATCAGATTTTATCCTACTCAACGTACCTAGGATTTGCACCTCCTTTGGTAGATGAGCCATCTCAAATGCCCTACCAACTATTTGGAACCAGCTGCAATCCACTCTGAAACTATCCAGTGTAGTCTCAGTAAATTTCTTCAAAAGACTAGTGGCTTCAAAATAAGGATACCTGTAACTGTTGCTAAACTCCTTCTCCAGCCTTCTCCTCACTTCCTTCATTTGCTCTTACTACACTGCCTTTTTAAAACTTGTACTAAGTACTTTTATCTCCAGATTGTTAACCTATGTATCTTGTAGGACCTAGTCCACCATTAATGTATTGTTATGTTATTGCCTGTATGTATTGTGTATTTGCTGTAACTGTGCACCCAGGACCTCCTTGTGAATGAGCTTGCTCAATGGAGTTTCCTGTAATAAACTTGAACTTGAACTTATGAACAGAACAGCTGTTATTTTTCACATCCTGGCGAAATGTGTTTTCGTACTTCTGGCGCAGAATAGCGCAGTCATTGTGGGAACTCCGTGTTCGACATGTTATGAAAATCACAGTGACACTGTTCATCAGCAGAGGTCCTAAAATGCCTATGTTGAAAATTTGATGAGAAAAGTCCATGAAATGACTGTGTTATGAGCATGCATTGCGCAATTTCCATGCACGTCAGAACTCTGCACATTTGCAATATTTTTTTACTCCACATTGTCAACATTGCCATTTTTCCACACCTCCTTATGAACAGTACAGCTGTAATTTTTCACATTTCACCAGATATGTGTTTTCAAACATGTAGCATACAATGGCGTGGTCGGTTGTAAAATCAATGCTCGGACAGATTAAGAAAATCTCAGTGACACAGTTCATGAGCAGAGGTCTTAAACTGGCTATGTGGAAAAAATTTGATGACAAAAGTCCATAAATGACTGTGTTACATAGTGTATATTGTGCAATTTCCATGCACCCTTGTGCATTCACAAATTGTAATCTTTTCAGTCCAGATTTTCAACATCGGCATTTTTCCACACCTACTTCGAACAGTACAGCTGTCATTTTTCACAACCTGGCTGGAAATGTGTTTTTGCACTTTCAGTGCAGAATAGCATGGTTGCTATGGAAAACCAGTGTTCAGGATAGAATAAGAAAGTCACAGTAACACTGTTCATGAACGGAGGTCCCAGAATGCCTGTGTTGAAACTCTGCTGTAAAAATCTCCAAACTAATTACATTACGGGTGTGCTTTACGCAGTTTCTATGCACACTCATGACTTCACTAGTTTTTTATATTTTCATTCCAGATTTTCAACACTGCCATTTTTACACCTCCTCATGAACAGTACAGCTGTCATTTTCACATCCTGTTTGAAATGTGTTTTCACACCTGTGGCGCCAAATGCTGCAGTCGCTATGCAAAATCACCTTTCAGCTAACAAACTGATAGTGTCTCTGTTCATGCGGTGGGATCACAAAAGCCCATGTTGAAAACTTGGAGTAAAATACCAAGAAATGGCTGGGGTGTTAGGGTTTTCAACCATAATGCCCTATAGCCATCAGGGATATGATTTGTGATTGTCAACAGTAATGCTCATGCCATTCCACCCCCCACCGTACCCTGCAACCAGTGACAGGCTTCAGTGTGCCTTGGACTCTTGACACCAGACTCCATCCCATTCTCCTATACTGCACACATTTCAAAATACTTCCTTATGGATTGAGATGAGTAAAGCCCAGACACCCAAGGCACACCTCAGCACTTGTCAGTGTCTGCAGGGTAGGGTGAGGGGAAATGTCGTGACTGTTATGGGCAACTACCCAAAGGCACACCCAGTGACTGCCCATCTCTGCAGGGTGGGGGTGGGGTTGGCATAAGTTCAGTACTTCACTGCCATTCCTATACTGCATGGGCCCGATTCTCATAGGGGCCTGCATCTGGCACAAGCTTGGCAGCAGCATCTTGCACCAATGCCTGGTGCACAAGGGACCCTACACCTCATTCAGGTACAGGAGGGGTCCCAGTGGCTAAGTCCCCGCTAGCACTGACCACAACCCTGTGGCAAACCCCTGGTGCACTGCACAGGTCCACCGCAGGCCACCAGAAATGAACACAGGACCCCCTGTCCCACTAGGTAATGGGCATGTGGACCCAACCTGATGGGTCGATGTCCCCCACCATGTTTGGTGCAATTGGCACCTGGCCCCAGAGGTGAGTGGTGAGATGTACTGGGCACTGGGAGCAGTCTGCACTGGTGTATGGGGTTTGGGCACCACCTGCTGGGGCATGGGTGAGCAGTGTCCACCATACATTGGTGCTGCAATAGCACCAATAGGGGCAGGCGTTGGGGATCAGGAGAGCTGCATCAGGTCAGGGGTACCAACATGGTACATAGGTGGCATTGGGGAGCTGTGAGGGATGCCATTGGACCACTAGAATGGGGACCACACATGAGACCACACTCTGCAGTGTATGATGGTGGACCATCACCCCACACAGCATATCACCCAGAGGAGAATGTCTAAGTCCCTTACGGCTGCCTGGCTGGTCTAAGGACACCAATTTCTCCTGCCAGGTGATGCCTATGAATTACAGAATGCAGCTTGCATCAGCTGCAGTCCCCTACCACTATACCACAGTGCATTGCAGGTGCAAGCCCTGTCTGGGGCAGGTGGACTGTGGTCGGGTGTGAAATCAATGTTTGGGACACATTATGAATATCACAGTGACACTGTTCATGAGCAGAGGTGTTAAATGGCTATGTTTAAAATCTGATGACAAATGTCCATAAAATGACTCTGTTACAAGCATCCATTGTGCAATTTCCACACACCCTCATAAGTTCACAAACTTATGAACAGTACAGCAGTCATTTTTCACACCTGGCGAAATGTGTTTCGCACTTCTGGCAGAATAGCACCTTTGCTGTAGGAAATTAGTGTCCGGACAGAATAAGAAAATCACAGTGACAATGTTTATGAGTGGAGGTCCCAAAGTGCCTATGTTGAAAATCTGCTGTAAAAATCCCCAAACTAATTACATTATGGGTGTACATTGCTCAGCTTCTCGCATGCTCATGGCTTCACCAGTTTTGTATATTTTCACTCTAGATTTTCAACAGTGCCATTTTTGCACCTCCTCATGAACAGTACACCTATCACTTTTCACATCCTGTTCAAAATGTGTCTTTGCACCTGTGGTGCTAAATGGCACAGTCACTATGCAAAATCACCTTTCACCTAAAGAACTGAGTGTCACTATTTATGCAATGAGGTCACAAAAGCTCATGTGGAAAACTTGGAGTAAAAATACCAAGAAACACCATGGGCATTAGAGTTCTTGACCATAACACCCTACCCTGTAGGGACTGACAGGCGTCAGGGCGTGACTTAGGACTGTCGACAGTAATGCTCATGCCATTCCACCCCATCCTCACCGTGCAGCCAGTGATAGGCATCGAGGTCGCCTGGGACTCTTTGCTCTAGAGTTTACCCCATTCTCCATACTGCACCCACTTCAGCGTATTTCCTTATGGAATGAGGTGAATGTAAAGCCCAAACACCCTGAGGCATACTTCGACACTTGTCAGTGTCTGAAGGGTAGGAGTGAGTGAAATGTCATGACCATTATGGGCAACACCCCAGAGGCACACCCCAATGCCTGTCCATCTCTGCAGGGTGAGGGTGGAGTTGGCATCAGTTCAATACTTCAATGCCATTTATATACTGCATCTGTCTAACTCCTGCACTTCAACTGCTAATGCCAGCAAGCAAACATTTGGCATTGACAAATGCTTGTTTTTATTTTGTGAGCATGTTTATTACCCAGCAGTTTGCAACTCCTTTGGTTCAGTATAGAACAAGCAAGGGAGCAGTACCTGGGGTGATGGCTGAGATCTGCATCAGTATAGAACACTGGTACTTTGTTGACTTTCAGCCCCTCAGATGGAAGCATGCTGGTGGTGATCACAGTTGCTGTTAGCAGTCTGAGCTGGTGTGGTCTGGCATGACATGAGGGCAGTGAGTAACTAATTGTATTGCTGACTTGTGAGATCATACTGGGTGGGTTGGTGGCACGTCTCTGAGTGAATGAACTGCATCCCACCAAGCATATGGGTGGGGGAATGGTAGTTGAAGAGGTTGGAGCAGGTGTTTTACTGCCGGTTTCAGGAAGTGCATGATCAATGGTTGTACAGCTGCATCTACTGTAACAACAGTGTGACATGGGATACAACTCTGACTTTTTGTTTTATTGACTAAGTGGCCAGCAGGAGAAATTATGGTGTGTGAGCAGTTGGGTCAGATGGCTGGTGAGGGTGGGACAGTGAATGAAACAAGCACAGCTAACCTGAATAATATAGGCTATGGAACTACTAATAAAAAACTGAAAGAACAGGAGTTATTTCTGGGTTCACATCATACTGGTATGTTGTCCTTCACCTCAGTGATCTGCACTTACTGTGCGCTGGAAAATATAAACATGTAAATAGCGTAAATTCTATGAATGCACCTAGATATGGAACATGATCCATCCAGGTTGGCAGGGACTTGTTTTCAGCCAATGGTAGTACTCTTTAAGGCAATGGCTACAACCAAGTCTCAGCCAACCAGGACTCAGGGTTTCTTACCTATTTTCTATCTATCTGCTAATTTTTAAAGAATATTTCCAAATTTTACTTTGAAAACAGGCAGATAGACTATCGTGTAATGTAGCCTTATACATTGTTCCAAATCCTCATGCAAAAGTTGTCACCTTTTTAGTACTGATTTTGGTTATTGATTTTCAAAATTGCAAGGAGTTGATTATGTAATATTTCTTGTTGCAGAAGTAGAAAAGACAAATATTACAGTATTGTTCAAATAATTAGAGGCCATTTTCTTTAAACATATATAAAACACTAAAAACATTGAATTTATATCATTGGTCTTGAAGTAGCCAACTTAATCCAGAAAACAAACAGTATCAAAGAGTAAGTTTGGTGCATTGAATGAAAAATTAGCTGACTTGTGATATAAACCACCTACCATCTTAAATTAATGTACAAAATTGATAACTGTACACTAGGAATTAAATGAGCTTTGAGGGATTATGGAGTATAGTTACAATCTCTCCAAAGAATTCTCCAACAAAAGATGATGTTATTAACTAAAAGTCAATATAAAATGTAATGGACAATCTGGAGCCAAAACTTCATCCCACAATTTTACAGGATGAAACACCTCCACACGCAAAGTGGAACCAGAGAACTATAACTGGACCTTCTTGCAAATATCCCATTCAAGTTGTTAGTAATAAGTTACATATTTTACTAGACTGATTCAAATTCCTTTCAATACCGGTTGTAAAAGAATAGGAGACGTATGATCAAACAGTACATAACTTACTCATAAACTGTGGTCCATCCATGTTCATTATTCTTGGTTGCTAGAAGCCCAGTGTTGCCATGGTATGTCATTAAAGCGAGGGTCATGTCCTTGGGCTGAAACTCTCTTCAGGGCACCATTATTGCTAATAGTTAACCAATAAATTTGCCCACCAGGTACAACAAGCCAGAGTGGCATTCCGGCTGGCATCTCAGGATATGTACAGTATTCCACTGTTGCTGGTGATTGTGCTGATATCCCCATCCCCACTGTAAGTGAAATTGTAAATGTAATCCCTGTAATCAGGTTCAGTGTATGGAGGTGGGTCCCATTGCTGCTGAACTGATACAGTTCCTGGTCAGCAGGAGAAGCAATTTCAAACAATTTTTCGTGGTTTAGAAAAGGTCTGTTTCGCTGACTGCACGGATGCGTAAGTTGCCAAGGTCTGCTATATATACACGCCATCTGGAGAAACTGTTAATGAGGAAGGTGCTTTTAGCTTAGCATCTTTGGCATATCCACCATCACCTAGAAAAAATACACTGTTGTTTTACTAATGTGGAGAAATATGAAAGTATTTTACTTGTCACAGTTAACCAAAAATAACTTGGTAATTCACAATCCCATGACACTTTCCATGGTTTCTTGAACTAAACTGATACAGTTTTACTAATCAGCATAACTAAAGATTAATAGTAAAATATAATTATTTTGGTGACATCTTGCTCAGTACATCCTAAATTTGACTACTTCAAAAGATATACAGTAAAGCTTAGTGCAACTAAAAATTAAGTATTCATTTGAATTACCTTCATACTGGTTCAAGCCTTTACTGAATACTCTTTTGTGGTATGTAATATTTTATGCTCACTGCTTTATATAATATATGCACAGGACATGTTTTTATTTAATATGTGTACTGGTGCTTTGAATAAAGTACCTTGCATACTAACAAATGATGTAGATAGAAAGAAATTATAGTTTGAGAACTAGCAGGAAATGTGGACCATTCTATACTGACTAGGAGAGCCTTCTTCTTTATGAGTTTATACTTGTACAGACATGGTTTAGTACCACCCTACATCGACCCTAGTCAGATTAGATCCCTCTTCCACTCTCCTTCTTGTATCACTGCTCTCTTTATACTGACCTCTTCTTTTGACCATAGAAGGTAGGCTCATCTCACACTGTGTATCCCATATCATGAAATTCTGGTTTGTTTCTCTCTCTACTACCTCTCTGCCCTTCTCTCTGTATCCCTCCCTACTCCTATTCCTTCCATTCTGTTGATTCCTGATCCTTCTGTATCTCACATACTAGGACCTTGACAGGTCAAGCAGGTCTCTTCTCTCATCTGCTGTCCCTCTGGAATTTCCTTATCCTTCCACCTTCTACTTCTTCATGTCTTCCCTTTCTTCAAATCATAGTGACTTCTCACTATATACCTTCTTCTGCATGTAACCACTCTCATCTTCTTCCTTTTACCTCTATTTTGTTCTTCATCTCTCCTAATAGTGCTTCATCTTTGTCCTAATTTTCTCCTTACTCTTCCCTGCCTCCTGCTGTTTTCTGCTCCCCTTAGGTTATTAACTATTGCAATTTCCACACCTGAACCCTGTTTTGTTCTGGTGGATTTGCTTCTGACTATACTTACTGTAATATTTGACATTATTTTTTAAAAACATTCTTGACCTTGCTCTTTGACCATGTTTGTTCTGCTGTATTTTTATTCACTCTTTCAATGTCTGATTTAACTTATCTTTACCACACACACCCACATCACACATGGAAACAAGCCTTGACTCAGTGTACTTTTTGAGCACCATGTCACTTGGGCGACTGTTTTGAGCGACTGCAATTTAAGCGAAACAATTAGAGTGACTGTCATTTGGGCAACTGTACACTTCAGCATGGCACTATAAAGCTACTAAATTAAACCTGTAGCTGAGGAACTCTATGGACATTGCTGCATCACAGGTAAGACCTCAACCTACTACACCTGGCTACCTCATCATGCACATTCACTTATATATCACCACTTGCACCTGTTGCACATATTAACGGCAAAGGTGCATTCAAGCAATGGAGCACGTCTCTATTTAGCAGGTGGGCTGTGCCCCTGCACCCCCCTGTCTAACATGGTCTAACAACATGCCACACTTTGCCATTGGGGTTTACTGAATCTGTGTAGTTGCCCTAACTTTGCAGTCGTTGTGGTGTGGTGGGTGCCCATTTTGCAGCTGCCCAATTTAGCTCTCTACCTAATTTACCTTACTCAATTGATGTGCTACCTTTTACTGTACACCAAATATCAGTCCTTTGTGGTGTGTATCATCAGCTACCTATGAAATTATGAATAGCCTCACTTCTGTTTGTGTTGCCACCATACATAATAGTTCAACAGTTTTCAGATGAATACTATGAAGTTTAAAAAACAAAGCAAAACAAAAAACAGCTATGTGTATCCACTGTCTCAAATCATTAAGTCAGGGGTCTGGATTTTATGAAATATGCAGTTTTCCTGTGTGGTGAGAAAAATGTGGCACAATTATAGTAGTGGGTGGTATACTTATTAAGTACCACATTGCTGGCAACTCTCCCCAATGAAAGAGGCACCAGAGGTATGGAGGTATCCTCTCCTCCTCCTCCTCCTTGTTCTCTATTGTTCCCAATGTGTCCTTCTCTCTCCTCCATAGAGCAACTAAGAACAGCCCTAGCTAGTTAGGAGGGCCTTGCTTGCCAGGTGCTGCGGGGGGAGGGGGGGTAGCAGCAGTCTTGGCCTCCAATTGAAGCCAGGTTTTCATACTGGGAGGTGTAGGGCTGGAAGGAGTAGCAATGAGGCTAAGTCCTCTGCTTCTTCCCAGATGCATTTTGGGATAGCTCTAGCATAACAGGTACCCCAATGGTCAGAAAGCTGGGGCAGAGCTTAACTTACCTCAGCACTGTCACTTACTATTGGTTGGCCAGTGATGATGCCAGGGGCATAGCCTTCAAGGAAAGCTGACTCCAAGTTTGGGAGCAGTCTTCCTCCTATACAGACAGCTGCAACACTGAGAGGCCCTATTTTCATTGCAGCAGCCTTACAGCAGAAAGTTTTTCCCACCCACGCATCTGACATTGATGGATGAGGTAAGGATCTGGTTAGTGGCCTGTTTAGCTGAGGAGAATGTGGGGCCCATAGGGTATAGAGGTAGCCTTAAGGATGACTGCGAGATGGCATTCTGGTCAAGGCCTGGGCAGCTTTGGCCTTGGTCTACATTGAGGCACTGGAGGACCATTGAAAGACATTTGGGTTATTCCCAGGATATATTAGCCTTAGTTTGCATTGAGACATGGTAAAGGATGCCTTGTTCACATCAGGGTCTTGCCATTTCTTGGGTTCTCTGGTCACATCGTGCAATGGTGCTGGTGACAGCTCTATGTCCCCACTCACAGGCAGGGAATTTGGCATATAATGTGGGTACCTTATGTTATGCCAAGTCTCAGTATCCCAAAACTGACCTGTTTGGTCAGTATTGCCTGACAGGTTCAGTATTCAGATAATGAGAATCCAGGCAGTGGGAAAGCCAGTGGATGTTTACAGGGTAAGGTAGCAGATGTGACGGCTTGCTACCTTACCCCCGCTGATGGTCTATAAATGCTGGATGAATCTGGAGGCTGACCAAGCTGCTCGGTGGTGTTGAGGGGTAAACCATAAGCAGCTTGGCCAGTGTGCCCTGAGAGGCCTGGGTTCTGGTCTGTGCTGCATCTGTTTCTGTTTTACCCCGTAACTAATATTTTTTAACTCCAAGGTCTGCCCCCTCAGAATTAGTTATTTTAGTTACAGAGGGTGTGTGTGGGGGGTGAAGCCCTGAATTGCATTTGAGATTTTAATCAGGTGCCTGACATTGTATTGTCAGGCATCTGATTGATTCTGGAGCATGTATTTTGGGCCAGTGGGGTTGGTATCTTGAGACTCAGGATAGTGAGTTTAGGATACCATAGTATATCCATAATGTGATTAGGGTTTTTATCATCTAGGATGCATATATAATTGTCTTTACATAATGTATCGTGTGCACTTTTAACTGTGTACTGTACACACTGATGCCTGAAAATGGATTTTACTAGGTGGTGATGCAAATATGTGAAATTGTCTTGTACACAATGGTGCAGATATTCAGCAGTTGCCGGCACAACGGAGTTGTGCCAGTGCAACCCCACATTGCACCTTGGTGGGATATTGAGAAGGCCACCCAGCACAGCGCAACTCCCGATGCACCGGGCGCAATGTAATGGTATGCAGCGCAGATGCAGGGGAGCATGCCCATGCATATGGCACATCCCGACAGCACTTGGGATGTGCGGACATATGCCGGCACAATCCTGCATTGCACTGACATAGAGGGCTCAAAGCTGAGCCCTTGAAGAGTAGGAGCAACTCCCGGCTGCCCAAGGTGGGCTGCAGTACTGCAGGGTCCAACACAACAGCCCAGCCTGGGTGGCCACCGCCCACCTAGAACACAAATCCTACAGCACACACTGAACTGGCCCCCCCGCCCATTGCTGTGATCATGGTAAATGTACAGTACAACATTCCCTGGTAGTCTAGTGGACCCCCTCCCACGAGTCCCGTTCATGGTAAATAGCCCACACCTGTGTCCTGGTGATCAGTGGCACCCCACCCCTCCACCCACAGGAACCCTTGCCCACCCCCTCCCCGCTATCATCGGTGGGCAGCAGCATCCTGCCGCATATGGCCCGCCACCTGCTGAATAACGGTACAGTATGGGCATAAGCTCATTGGTCCCCTGTGTGGACCAATGGGCATGCAAGCATATCAGACTAGATAGTCCCAAATATGTAATGATTCATTCACATATTTGGGACTGTTCATCACATTATGTTTGCAAGCCCATTGGTCCACATAGGGACCAATGGGCTTACAGTCCATACTGTACCTGTCATTCGCGGGCGGCTGGGTGTATGCAGGTGGGATACTGCCGCCCACTGATGACAGGGGAGCGGGGTGAGCAAGGTGTCCTGTGGGTGGGAGGGGTGGGGTGCCACTGGATCACCAGGGACATGGTGTGGGCTATTTACCATGAACGGAACTCAGACAGGTGGGGGGTCCAAAAAGACTACCAGGGAATATTGTATGTACATTTATCATGATCGCGCAACATGTTGGGGGGTTCCATTAGACCACCAGGGACAGACATAGTACCATGTATTGGGGAATCGGGTGGGAGGGGGACCACTAGACCACCACTGATGGTCATGTATACTATAATGTGGGGACTGGGAGGCCACTAGACTACCAGGAATTTCTTCACACATATACCGTGGCGATTGCGGCTACAGGTGGGGGATGCCCTGGGATCACCACAGCACATGATCATGCAGTGCAGGGCACCAGGCACAAGTTGCCAGGCTGCCTTAAGGCATGCTACAAATGGGACATAATGACATGCAAATGGCCCCATTTGTGCCTTGCATATATTATGGCCTCATTTGCATGCCCCTGCTGAAAATCACTGGTGATGCACCTAGCACAACTGCACTTGCGCTGGTGCATCCCCATGCTCCCTAGCTGTGTCTTGCACTGGTGCAGTGCCACTGTGCCATGCGCGTGTGTCGGCTGACCATGCCATATTCAGCAGTGCCGCCATGGCACATCCCCATTGAATATCACCTGGACCTGGCCCCAGCGCATCACGGTTGCACTGCACTCCAGGCTTGTGCCACTGCCTGGCACAGTCTCGAATATCCCGCAAAATGTATCTTTATGCACTGTTTAATGGTGTGCTGTATACATTAATGCTTCAAAATAGATTTTACTAGGTGGTGATCTGAATAAAGCTGTGGGTAACTTCCATCTTGAACATATGTGTCTCTAATGGTCATTGGGGAAGGTGCCTCAAAGGAGGGCAGACAATAAGCTGTGTGCTGGAGATATTTTATAAAGTTCTGAACAGTTTGTAGTATACTTTTCCTCATTTTGACTACTTGTGGGAAAATATTCCCAGCAGGCACTCATAATGGTAGAAGGACACCTTACATATACATGTTTATTCATACTAGGATTAGGTGTGCATCTGGGGAGTGGAGCCTGAAAACTGTCAGTAATTTCCAACAGAAAGAAGAGTTAAAAGGTCAGGTTAGTTGATATCTTGGAGGTAAAAGACTTGGTTTGATGGCCAAGGCACCTAGCTTCACCTGAGCTCTTTTCTTCTAAGACTGCTTGAAAGGACAGAGCAGAGAACCTTACCAGAGCAAGGAAACAGATTAAGACTTCTTTGGCTAAGCAGATTTACTGTGTGTTGTTATTTTTATTTTGTACTCACAGGGTTTGCTACTGTTTGTTACTAACATTTCATTGCTTTATTTTCTCTGATTCAAATTGTTGTTGCTGGTATACCTTCTTCTGCATTATTACAAGTGTGCCTACAGTGTGTGCTAACAGATTACTGCTGCAATCTTCTGATTCAAATTGTGTTTTGCAAGGTATATCTTCTGTTACTGTTCTATTTTTCTCTGTAGCAAAGTGTTTCTTACAGGGTATATCTTCTCTGAAATTATTACGGTGGTGATTTACAGGTTTTACAGTTTTATCTAACATTAGGATAAGCTTTCAGGGTTACTGCATTTGTTGTTGACTGATTGTTTTGCTCCATCCTCCTTGTTCTTTCATCCGTGGTTCTTCTTTTCAGCAGGGAAGGGCCCAGCCACCCACCCCCATCCCCAACCACCCCACACTACACTCCTTTTATAGGGTACCACAGTTGTGACATATCCTGTGGCAAAGCAGGAAGGGGCAGATCAGTGGGGCATCCTCAAGGTGAGCTCATTTACAGGGCACTAGCAATTTAACTTGTTATAGCAAGTTATACGAAAACAAAACACAAAATCAAACTATTACTTGCATTTTCTTCCTTCTAATTACTCAGGCCAAGTTATAAACCCAGCAGCTTATCTGGAATGGATATCATTAACTGCAGGTACTGCAGAACACTTTTCAGAAGGACAGTCTTACAGGATTTAGGACATTGTCCCACATGCTGGGCCATTGGAGATCTTAGGGCTCAGCTCCAGGCAGCATGGGCAGAGATTGCACACCTCAAATTTCATATTCAAGAGGAAATACAATATAAGAACCACCGCCATTTCCCCAACATCCAACAGAAGAACCTCGACCGCAGAGGGTAGTTGGTCCAGGAGGTTGGTAGGTGGTTAGAGGGCAAATCGGGTGCCCCATCACTCTGTGCTCTCCAACATATTACAGCCAAAACCATATAAACACTACAAACAGGTATCTGCCTCTATCTCTGAAATCAAACAAGGGGCAGAGGACACTGCAGAGCAGGACACTGCAGCACAGGAGCTAATACAACAAAACTCGCCCAAATCAGGAAACAAAACAAAAAAATAAAGGAAATCCAAAGAACTTCTGATCATAGGAGACTCCATGATTCGGGAGTTGATACCCAACTCCAGCCAGGAGTAATGGTCAGATGTCTCCCAGGTACATCAGCGTGAGAGACACTGACCGCATTGCTAAAATTGTTCACAAAGCAGGAGAAAACATTGATGTCCTGGCACACATAGGGACTAATGATCTCACCAGCCAGTCAGTTGTGGAGACCAAGGAACACCTGACCAGGCTGGGTGACAAACTATCATCCATTTCGTCTGACGCCTCCTTCTCTGAGATCCTGCCAGTCTGGAAGAGGGGGCAGATGGATGGAAGTCAGAGATGGGGAGATAAGGGGCTAAACATGTAGCTCAAGGGCTGGTGCCAGGAAAAGGACACAGATTTGTAGGAACTGGCAACAGTTCTGGGAGTGAAAGTTCTTTAAATTTGATGGACTGCATCTGACTAAGGAGGGATCAGTGCATGGGGCAGAAGTTTGACTTCTTTGCAGAATATTTAAACTAGCAAATGAGAAGAGGGTGCAGCACCCATATGTTGAATGGGAAGAACACCCTCCCCTCAGCTACTGGTCAAACAGGGATTCAGCATGCTTGCAGTTCATTTGCATCACCACGTAAGAAAAAGTTCTGCTCCCCATACACGCACAGGAAATGCCAAACCTCACCCAACAACTAACACACCAAAATCTGGCCAATGGAAAATCATGTACACAATGCTCACAGCCTGGGAAATAAGATCCCAGACCTGCAGGCAATAATGTCAGAGGCTAAACTGGACATAGTAGCAATTAGTGAGACATGGTTTACCAGTAACCATACTTGGGAGACTTCAGTACCTGGCTATGCACTGTTCAGAAGAGACGAGATGCAAAAGGGGGTGGAGTGGCCCTGTATGTCAAAGAAAATATCAAAGCTACAGAAATTCAGAATACACATAAGGAGCCAGAAGAACTGTGGGTCACCCTGGAAACAGGAAATAGAACAGCCATAAGAACTGGGGTTGTCTACAGGCCCCAGACCAGGAGGAGGACATAGACACATTACTGTTAGAAGGTATACAAAACATGACAGCTAAAGGGAGGTTCTGATAAAGGAGACTTCAACATGCCGGATACAGATTGATCAATACCAGCAGGAACATCTGCCAGAACTAGACACATGGTGGATTCCTGCAGGGGAGGGCCTCAAACTACTGGTACAACAACCCACAAGAGACAGGGCTATCCTAGATCTAGTACTGACTAACAGGGAAGGGATCACAGATCTCCAGGTAGAAGGTCACCTGGGGCCAGTGACCATCACATGGTATCGCTCAATTTGGCCACTACATCTAAATCATACCATTCCAAGGCAAAAATATGGGACTTCAGAGGAGCTGACTTTGATAAAATGGCCAACAGAGTTAAGCTAGCCCTGGCAAAAATAAATACAGGTGAGGGGTACAGGCAAAGTGGGCAAGCATTAAGGATGCAATACTTGAAGCAACATCCCACTGTGTTAGACAGAAAAGGAAGTGCAAAAGAAGAAGGAAACCACTTTGGTTCTCAAACACAGTAGCAGAAAAGGTCAGAGCCAAAAGCTGGCCTTCAGGAAATATAAGGAACACAGCGGATGAAGATAGGGAGGCATACCAAACTGCCCTAAGGGAAGCAGGGAAGGCAGTAAAGCAGGCAAAGTACCAAACTGAGGAAACACTAGCACGAACAGTAAAGAAGGTGCAAGACTTTCTATAGATACATTAGTGAAAGGAGAAAGTCCAGAGGGGTATTGCTAAGCTCAAAGGAGAAAAGGGGCATGTAGGAGGAGGACTCTGTAAAAGCATCTATCCTAAATAGATACTTTGCTCAGTATTTACTGAAGAGAAGTTAGGCAGGGCTCACAGCTCAGCACCATTGACACAGGGGGAGGAGGTGAGCACTACTCCCTTCACAAAAGAAAGGGTCCTACAAGAGCTCGCTAAGCTCAGGATGGACAAGGCAATGGGACCTGATGGCATACATCCCAGGGTACTTAAGGAGCTAAGGGTGGAACTAGCAGAGCCATTAGCAGAACTGTTTAGTGAGTCTCTGAGCACAGGAGAGGTCCCAGAAGACTGGAGAAGGACTCATGTGATCCCGCCCACAACAGTGGTAGCAGGGAAGAGGCAGGGAACTACAGACCGGGTCAGTCTTACCTCAGTAGTGGGCAAGATTATGGAGGCACTCCTAAGGAAAGAATAGTGCAACACCTGGAATCCATAGGGGCACAGTATCCAAGACAGCATGGATTTACAAAGGAAGGTCCTGTCAAACTAATCTCATAGATTTCTTTGACTGGGTAACCAGAGTGGTGGACCAAGAGGGAGCAGTTGATGTCACCTACCTTGACTTCAGCAAAGCTTTCGACACTGTTCCACATAGAAGATTTATAAATAAGCTGGGTAGGCTCGGGTGGGTCAGAAGTTGGTCAGCTGGGTGGCAAACTGGTTGGACGGGCAGAAAACAGAGAGTGGTGGTAAATTGTACACAGTCAGAAGAGATGCAAGTCACAAGTGGGGTACCTCAGGAATCAGTCCTAGGTCCAGTCCTCTTCAATATCTTCATTAGTTACATTGCAGATGGACTAGAGGGTAAGGCTTGTCTGTTTGCAGATGACACCAAGATCTACAACAGAGTAGATGATCCAGATGGGGTTGGCAGAATGAGAAGAGATCTGGACAAAGTAGCACAATGGTCAGAAGAGTGGCAACTGGGATTTAATGCAAAATGCAAGATCATGCACATAGGGAAGAGAAACCCTGAAGCCACCTATAGGCTGGGAGGGGAGTTGCTGGCAGTCACAAAGGAAGAAAGAGACTGGGCATCATCATCACCGATGACCTGAAATCATCCAAGCAGACCTCTAAAGCAGTAGGTAAGTTCGGGATGTTAGGTGTATTGCTAGGGTATCATAAGTGGTAAGAGGAAGCACAACCTCTTACAAGACACTGGTTAGGCCCCATCTGGAGTACTGCATGCAGTACTGGGGCCACACCTTCACAAGGACATTAACCAAATTGAGGCAGTCCAGAGAAGGACAACCAAATGGTACAGGATTGCATCAGAAGACATATGAGGACAGATTAACGGAGCTCACTATGTATACCTCTTGAGCAAAGGAGGGAGAGAGGTGATATGATCGAAATATTCAAACACCTTAAGGGGATTAACAAGGTGAAAGAGTCTAACAACTTTAAATTTAAGAAAATAACAGACAAGAGGACACAGCATTTGATTAGAGGAGGCTGATTATGGGGAATGTGAGGAAATTATTTTCACAGAAAGAGTGGTGGATGCATGGAACGGCCTACCTCAGGAAGTGCAGGCTATGAATACAGTGCTGGGCTTCAAACAGGCATGGGATAGGCATAAGGGAGCAATAGAGATGAGTATGAATAGATAGGCCACTGACAGAGCAAAGGCCGATGGCACATTTATAAGGTAGAAAAATGGGCAGACTGGATAGGCCTTACGGTCCTACGCACGTCAACCTCTATGTGTGCGTAGAAAAGACAACGGCATCATATGCATACAGGATGATTTGTTCCGGCAGGATCGTGGTAGAGAGTTTAAAAGAGGCTGAAAGGAAAGGGCCCAGTATGGACCTTGAGATACTCTGGAGCAGACAGGCAAGGTGTCCGAGATAGCACTGGCAATTTTTACTCTTTAAGAGCGGTAGTCAAGGTAACTTCTGAACCAGTGGGCTGAGTCTGGTGCGAGGCCAGCAAGGAGTAGTTGGTCATACAACAGCTGATGATGGACCATGTCAATGCCTTTGAGAGGTCAATGAAGACAGCCCCAGTAAGAAGTCTTTTTTCAAGGGAACTATGCACTGCACCAGTAAATTCAAGCAGGGCAGTGGTGGTACTATTCCCTTTTCTAAAACTGTGCTGTTGTGTGCACAGAATATTATATTTGTCCAAATAATCAGTGAGCTTGTCTGCAACAATATGCTCTAGGGCCTTGGATAGTGGTGGCAATATGGAGATAGGGCAGTAGTTAGAGTGGCAGGTCTTATCTCCAGTTTTGTGGACCGAAGTCACAGTGGCAGTTTTCCATATTTCAGGGAATGTACTGGTGTGGAGAGAGAGATTAAGAATTTTAGTTAGGGGACTGAGGACCTCATCAAGTATAAGTGATAGCAGCTTAAGGTCCAGGGTGTCACTGCTGATTCTGGAAGTGGAGATAGCTGAGGTGATTTGGTGGTGAGCTTCATTCATGTTAGTCTCCCTGAAGTAAAAATGAGGGTGGTTTGACAGTGTGCAGGGTGTTATAGAAGGGGTGTGACTGACTGTGAAGACATCAACTGGTAGAACAGTAATGAGGTCAGTAAAGGCCGTGTTAAAGGTATTTGCAATGACCATGGGATCAAGGGTAGTGGACCCTTCAATAATTAACATGGCCGGAGGGGACTTTGATTGTTTCCCAGTAATGTTCTTGATGTTGTCCCAGAAAGCATGACCATTTACCCAGGTGTTGGTGAGGACGTCCCTATAATATGAGCTTTTCATGAGATGAATGGATTTTGTGCAGGCATTACTGGCATGTTTGTATTTTTGGATGTCAGATTGTTTGCCTGTGACTTTAGCCACTGCCCACTGGTGGTCCCTAGATTTCAGCTGGGAAAGGAGCTCCACAGTTATCCAAGGGTTACAGAGAGTTTTGGTTTTCCTTTTTTCTGAAGGAGCGAAGAGGTCACAGGTCTTATTGAAGGCGGTGATGAAGTAGCCAAGGACTAGGTTAACATCCATCGCCTTGTAGATGGGCAGCCAGTCTTGCAAGGATAGGTACTGTTCGAGATGGGTAAGTTGACCACAGGGAAGGACTTTGCTGGTAATGATTATAGGGGGTGGCTTTAGAAATTTATTACACTCCATGTGTAGACACCAGATGCGAGCCAGTTTATATTGAAATCACCAAGCACAATGTGGTCAGAGCCAGAAGGTTGGGAGCTGACGAAGTTAAGAACTTCTCTGATGCCAAGATCTTGATCTCATGGTGGAATATACACAGAGACAATGGTGAGGGCTTTTTGATTGGGACCTAGAAGAATTTTAATGGGTAGAAGCTGGGCTGAGGAGGCAGGGGCCATTGTTAGTGACTGACTGCAAATTATTTGGGGAAGGGAGCCAAAGACAATGGTTGTCCACTGTCATAGTGCAGGATGGCTCCTAATCCTGCGCCAGTATACACACTGTAGCTCATTAGGCTCTGTGTCTTGCCCAGAAACTGTAATATGAAATAGTCCTTAGCTGGTATTATGATGCTTATCAAATGGCTCCCACCCTTGCTACTGGCTTTTTTTGAACCAAACCTTTACCACATATTTACCATTCATGAACATAAAGGATTTAATTAAGAAGGTAAATCAATCCTAGGTGATCTTTTATCCACCATACTTTCATTGATTTAAGGTAATGGGATCCTAGCTATTTGGTTAAGGCACCTATCAGGACCTGGTAGCAAAATATAAACAGTGGGCCTGTACTTCCTCATAGGCTATATAATTGTACATTCTAACAAATTATTGCCAGTCCATTAATAGATAAATTCCAAACACCACCATGAGACAAAAGTGTTCACATCATAAATTCAGCACCATTTATTGCTCGCAGACACAAGGCTGCATTCTGAAGCCACCTACACTTCAAATGTTCTCAGTAAAATCACTTCTTTTTCAAAGGAGGTGGTCATAAAATGTGAGAAAATTAAGTCAGTTTTATACAAAGCAGTAAGCTGTTTCATTAGCATTTCACAAGGAAATGGCTTTAACATGACACAACACATTGAGCAGTAAACTGATGTATGCATTGCCCACTTCACATAGCTTATATTAAAGAAGTATGAGGTCCCATGCAGCTAGTTAATTGCATTATTCAAGACTCATTAATGTAAAATGAAGTCTAGTTAAATTTATTTTAGTGCCATAGGTTTGTATAAATCCCAAATAAAAAGAGTAGAACAGTAAAGGACAAACACATTATGACACTTGTAAGGAAGCCTCAAAATGATAAGAATGCCACAAAAGTCTTTTTGAAGAAGGACTGATGTGAGCACAATTCCAGATACTCATCAGCACTTAATTTTTACTTACAAATACGTAACAATGGTATCATAGAATGCAGGCTTAAACACTGATGTGCCTGCCAAATTTATCACTTATGAACCTTTTAACATACGTGGAGTTTTATGTTCTCTGCACCTCCAGCCCTTAACAAAAACAGGGCAACTCCCAAACCCCATGCAGTTTCAATGGGCAGTAAGGCAAAATTGTCTGTGTTGGGGACTTACAAGGCTGATTAAACATTCCAGCACCACCTCCAGATCCATGAAGAGGCTATAAATCACCCTCTTGGAAGGTACTAATAGGCTTCTGGACCTATCTATATGCAAGAAAAAACAATTAGTACCTTTACGCAATAAGGTTTCTTTGAACCACTCTCATCTGGACACAACATAAGTGGCAAACAAGTAAGCAGGCAAACATTCATAACAGTTCATGGCTGTTCTCCTGAGCTCATTCTCTTACCAAATGGTAATCAAGAGTTTCTCAAACTTTCAGCAATTCTTCTTCAGGACCTCTGGTTCACATGCCTAAGTGTGCTTTCCTCATTATTAGGCTTCTATGTCATCAATTTCAGTCTGGGGAAGCAAACAGAAAAAGTCACTCCACTGCGCTTAGTGTTTCCTTCCTACAGTGTATATGAATCGAAGCACAGACCTCCAGCTCCGAGATTGTCATACCTTTTATGCTGACAAACAGCACATTTCAGCTTATGTTGTGCAATGCAAGCCCGCTTCAGTTCCTTTTCACCAAGATCATCAGGCCCAGTTCTCCTCAGGCTCACTGCCCATCTCACTCTTGGTCTCGCCAGACAACTGTCAGCATAACGTGAAACATGGTATATGCCCGGACAGTAGGTAGAGAGATACATTGACAGTACTAGGCTTCCGACTTTCATTGCCAGCTTGCACAAAATAACACACTATAAGTAGCAAAGAGCCAAATATGATAGCAGAACTCATTAATAAGAGTTAAAATATGAATCTGAAAAGATTAAAATGCTAAAAGCATATAAACTGAGTGAACAGCCCAAAGCAGCTGAGCAGAGCAGCACAACAGCCTTGTGTCTTCTCACCCTATGTGGTATTATGTGAATCAGTGGCCTGTGTCTTGTTTTTAATAACTATACATCTGGGTGTTAGTTTTATCTCTAGTTGCAAAGTTTGTGTTCTAAATTACAAGCCATTAGAATTCATGGATCCCTTACCAAGTAGTTGAACTGCTAGCTACAGTATGGTGTTGAAAATTATCTTTATTCCAGTATCTCTAAGCCATGTCAGAAAGCATGTTATCATTAATCAGTGTTTTAAACAATTATAGTCCTAAATCCTTCAGCTGTTTTTCCCAACGGCAGATTATCCACAAGATGGTTATTCTTTGTTTCAAGAGCTTATGAATCGCAGTTAGTTCACAGATTTTTCTGCCCCTCCCCCAAAAAAAAACCAAATATAGTAAACTTATTCCTCTTCAGGAACTAGGGGACCTCACCTAATGGACTGAACAAAAACTACTGTGGTATGATGTACTTGTTTAATTGGACCCTAGTGTGAGTGACGTTGATTAATCATAATAATAAAGTCATAAATGCTTCATGCTGTACACTTGCTTTAGAAAAGTTGTTGTCCAAGAAAAGCCCAGCTTTAATTAGAGATGCAGTGAAATTTAATTTCTCCAGTGAAATTCCAGTGAAACTGCTAAATTTGCCACTCAAAATATTTTGTAAAATGCACACATTCCATGAAATATTGCACAGGTGCTAAATGAGGAATTTCACCAGCAAAATGTGGAATTTTGCTGGCAAAATGTGGAAGTTTGCCCATGAATGGTGGAATTTTGACCGTGAGTGGCAAAAATCCACTATTCGCAGGCAAAATTCTGCATTTCACTGGCAGAATTTTGCATTTTACACCCGCTAAATATTTCTCAAAATGCACGAACTTTGCAAAATATTTCACTGAATGAAATTTTCAGATTTTGACCATCTCTAGCTTTAATGCACTATCTCATATTCATTGTGGTCCTGCTTTCAGCTCATTTTTACAACTGTGTGAAGTGAAGCAATGAGAGGTTAAATGACTTGCTGAGGTTCAAGTAAGTGGTTCTGGTGGGAATTGAACCTTAGTCTCCTGGTTCCCAACCCTGTGATCTAACCACTGGACCCAATCTACCTCCAAATGTGTTATTAGAAATGTGAATTTTAGGAAAAGGGCCAAGAAGTTTCCTGTGTTCCCGTTTATAGTACAGCATACCAATTTGAGCTAATCATGCATATATTTCCTGGTTTTCTTATGATGCCATACATTGAATTCAGTGAAAAGCATTGTTTTTTTCAGTATGGCAGTCCTTTCAAAAAAAGGGGTGCTTTATTGAATTTCATGTTTACACAAGACATAAGACAAGATAGCAATACATGATAATAACAATGCAGTCCTCCCCCACCCCATTCAGTTTATATTGCATTAGTCCCAGATATGCTTCTAATTTATACAGTAGAGTATCCTTGAATGTTACAGTTCACTGTAGCATTGTACTGTATTTGTTAGTAACACAGCTACTGTTCTGGTGGAGATCAGTGATTTCCAAAGGGGCATAGAGGGTATGCTAACTTCGGATTACTCCACGAGCACTCTAGAGCATCTTTAGTAACTGGCAAAAATTGTTTGCCTAGGCTCAATGAGCCACTGTTACCACTTGTGGTTTTCTGAAACAGCCTGAACAAGATTATGTGACACAGCTATTTAAAAAAGATCTAAATACTAGAATGAATATGGTTAAGATAAAAAAGTGCTCTCCTGAAAAAGCCCACAAGAAATGGGTGAAACGTAGGGTGGAACCCACATGGTTGAAATAAAAGATAACAGAAGCATACCTGTTGGCTTGTTCAAATGATTTTGCGCCCCTCCCCCTAGCTTGTCTCCTGATTTCTACTATTTCTACTTGTATCTGGGAGTTGGCAGCACCAATACAGGACATAAGTAAAACTCTCCATTTCCTGGGACTTCATAGAATTCTAGTTCCCATTGCTTGTAGAGATTCTTCCATCTCCTCACAAAGCTTTTGTAGTTGTGTCTCATATGCCTGCATTGTCTCCTGGTACTACTCCAAAAAAGTGGTAGTCTCCCAATCTAACCAGTAATGCTGAGTAACTTTTTTAATTACCATGATTATGAGGGTAAAATGATGCCTTCTTTGCCCAATGAGGTCTTCCACAGCAAGGCCTAGGATGCATCTTTCAGATGTAAAAATGTCTTCATGCCCAAGAATGGGATCCATATTCCATAATGGCTGGGTCTTATTACAGTTCCATTATATATGCTTTAGAGTACCTGGGGCCTTCTATCATTTCATGCAGAATGAGGAATCTAAAACTTGCTAGACATGCAACTTAACAGGGATGTACAAACTGTGTTGCAATATTTTTGTCTGAATTAGCCTGCAATAATCTATTCTGAAATACATAATGGTGCTGCGCCCAATGGTTTCCAAAACCTTGTTGCAAGGTTCCCATGTGAGAGCCTCAGTCCTGTACTGAGATGGTTTGCCATATCTATGGGTCTTTAGATCTCTGATGGCATTGTACAGGTTTGAGATGGGGGGATACTGGTGCCAGCTTCTGTAAGTGTGGTAAGCGAGGGGACCCTTGGCTTGGGAGAGACAGCTTACCCGTAGTCGTGGCCACTACATGACAAAGCTGCAAGAAGAAAAAAACCTTCTTGTTACCCCCATTAGTAATTAAGTGGCCTAAGGTGGAGATACTCCTATCATGCCATTCCTTCTTAAAGAAAGTTTCACCCAATACAAAAGTTATTATTGTGCTACAGGGGTTGGAGCTCCAGATCCTCTAGACTGGATTCGGTAAGTCATTGGTTGTGTATATGCAGGGATTGAGGTTGTTATAAGGAACAATTTTAACTGTTTGGGAGGCTGGCTGCTCTCAAGTAGAGCAGGGTGGCTGGGGCAATAACCTGCTGTTTACAGATGGCCTCTTCAATTTCTAATTATTGTGGCTTCTATGCAGAGTCCAAGGCTTCCTGGGGGGAGCTCCACCTGAGGTACTTGGCACCTTGGGCAGCATGGTAGTACACAAGGAAATCAGGGAGGTTCTGGTCATCCACTTACTTGGCTGCTGCTTGCTTGCTATCGGCTCTCCCTAGGATCTTGCCCTGCAGGAGGAAAACTGATACAGTATGTTGCTATGGAGAGAGTGAATCCACTGGAGGGGGTGCCTGATTGTCAGCATGCTGAGAGGGCATGAAATCCTAGGCAGAATATTACTTTTTATGACATTCACTCTTCCCCAGAGTTATATTGGGAGGGTGGACCATCAGAGGGGGTCTTGATTGATTGTAGTTACCAGCAGTGTTAGAGTATCCTGTATTATCTTTTTGCAAGAGGTAGATGTACAATGGCGTCCCCCAGAATGAAACACACTTTTAATGCATACTGCAGTATGCTGCAGCAGGCCTACTGAATAAAGCAATATAATTTCAATGGCAATTAGGCCCCTTTGTCATGCAGAAAACTGTGGCATTCACTTCATCCTGGCAGTGTCTCATTTTCCTGAATGACAAAGGGGACTAATTACCAATGAAATTACATTACTTTATTCAGTAGGTCTTCTGCAGTATTCTGCAGAATTGTGTTTCATCCTGGGAGATGCCACTATAGGTATAACAAGATACAAAAGAGAATCTGTAGACCACATAAGCCCTAGGCTCACAAGGTCCTGCCGTCTGACCTTATGATTCAGTGGGAGCACCACTGTTTTGGAAACATTCAGTTCATAGAGGTATATCTTGCCAAAGTCTTCAACTTCCCTGAGAACATCTTGCAGAGTGATTTCAGGTTTCTGAACATGGAGCAGGATGTCATCTGTATATGGAAACATTTTGTATTGTTTCTCATCAAAAGAGATCCCCTCTTTTTGTTCTGATTCAATTTGTGACCACCAGAGCCTAACTATTTTGGGCCCTCCATTGTCCACTACCCAGTTCGCCACTCTACAGGCCTCTGGATTATTTCTCTGTTACTACCACTTCTTGTCTTCATTCTGACTGTATTTTCTTATAGCTAGGTTGTGCAATACAACTACAAATGTAACTCCTATTCAGGGGGTCAGAACTATAGGTTCATTAGGTTGAAGCACTTACTACAGTTCAAGTGCTGCCCTGCATAGAACAGTTCAGTTTACACTTGTTTAGCGAAACTACATTATAGGAAGATAATGAGGGAAGGGATATTAGAACCTGTGATGACCACACATTTGCTACCCTGGTCCATGTATTTGACTGGGTGGTGGTTTAAGATGGGGCTGTTTATGGCCCTCAACATAGTTAGAGGGCTCAGACAGACTAGCACATACGAGGATGATGGAATGATTACATATTTTATTTTCAAGGTTTTTATGTGTTTTAGGGTAGACAGATGGGGAAGCACTGTATTGTCAATACTACCATGACTTTGGAAGCAGAGTCTGCCACCCTCTGTACTCACTGTAGGGTTTAGAAAATGTTTAAGCACCCCCCCACCCCGACTGGGTAAGAAGGCATCATTAAGGTAGTTTTTGTTTTCGAGGAAGTTTTACTTAGTGGGAAGGGGTGCCAGATGTTTGCATTAAATGGATGAGATAGTCATACTCCAATCCAGACCAACTGAATTGATTAGAAGGGTGTTGAACATAAACATATTCAGTTCTATCTGCTCTGTTAGCTACTGCTACTTTGGGAACTATTACAAACTACATGGATATCATTGGTACTGCACAAGTCTAGTCATGCTCTGTCTCAGGTCCCTTTTCACTTTTTAGCAGACAGTGACTTGACTCCTCAGATTCAAAGTTAGTCATTTTATGCTGGGTTAAATTGCATGCACATTTTAGAGGGAAAAAAACATCTCTGCCCCCACTCAGACCATTGGGTGCATTTTCCATTTTAATGGGACACTGTCATTCCGCTTGACATTTACATAACCAGTTTTAATTTTTATATGTTTAATTATCTGCAAATATCAGTCATTTTCTGACTTTTTAAAGAATTATAACATAGTTAATGAGATACTGTCAACTACTACTCCAGGATATAAACCTGACCATATTTCAAAACTATCCATAACATTACAGAAATACACACAAAAAAATAGGGTTTATATTTGTTTTTCCTCTGTGTTACTCTTTTCAAGTACAGTTAATTAAACTGCAGCCCACTGTCATTTCTGTTTTTGTGAAAGTACAGTTCAATACAAGTGTCTATAGGGAATTGTCAGTCTTTTCTGCAACAAGTTATAATTGACATCAACCGGATTCAAATCTCCTAACATTCCAAAAGGAACTGAATGTCAAAGCATTACATTCTTTATTGCAAAATATGTTTGCATGAAAACATGCTCTTCATCTCTTAGACTTCATGTGTTGCTGCACTTATACATGCCCTGAAGTCATAATCCTGTGCGTGTGACAGAATCATTTCTGCGGTAACAGTATGTGATGTTATAAGAATAGGATTATGCTTTCACTGCAGGTATAAGCAATGTAAGCTGATGAAACTGGGGATCCTGTTTTATTAAAATTGTCTGGAGTATTGAAACATGGAAAGCCCAGAAATTCACATTTTCAGAGTAATTGTGTGCAGCTAAGTTCTGTTAATGCCAACTATGATTTTTTTCTGAAACCTTGAATCACATTAAAGGAAAAAAAATTCCTGTTTGAAGCTGCCTTTTCCTTTACTTTACTTTTACTTTACATTTATATAATTACTGATCAGTTATGGAACCCAGTGGCATGGGATAGAAACATGGACAGTGCTGGCAAAAAAAAAATCAATGGTCCTTGCCGTCTGCCTCAAAAAATAATACTTCATCCCCTGACCTACTGTTCTGATGAGGCTTGTACCCCACACTCCCTTTGAACATTCCACATACCTAGTTACTTGTAGAGTGACAGTAAGTCCCCTTCCCCTATCCCAGTTGAGCTTGAAATCATTTATTGTCCCTGCCCCCAGCACTTCTGCCAGTAGGCTGTTCCATGACTTGACCACCCACTTTCTGAAATAAAACTTCATCACATTGCTCCTGAACTTTCCTCCTACAAACCTCATATCATTGCCACCTTGTTACTGTCCCACTCTTTCTGCTAAACGTGTTCTTGCTGTTCACTATATTTATTCCTCTTAAGAACTTGTAGGTCTCTATTATTTTGCCTGTCTTTCTTCTGGACTCCAGTGAGTGCAAGTTCAGGGTCTCTAGCCCCTGCTCATAAGATCTGCCTCATCTTGGTGACCCTTCACTTCACTAACTCCTGTCTGTCTCTGTCCATCCACAGATGCAGACTCCAGAAATGGGCACAGTATTCCAAATCATGCCTCATCAGTGACCTTTAATGAGGCAATATCAAATCCTTTTTCCTACTGTCAAAACTTCCAACAGTGCACCCCATCATTCCAGTTGCTTTACTACAGGCCTTATTACACTGATTGATTTGTGTTTGGGAATTGCTTATAATGCCTCCTAGATCTGTTTAATTGGTAATAGTGGCCGGTCTCAGACCTCCCATCCAGTACTCCACCCCAAAGTTCTTCCCTATCTGCATTACCGTACATTTTTTTGGCACTGAATCACACTTGACTGCCATTCTTTTGGCCATCTTTACAGTCTTTCCAGGTCCCTCTGCAACTCCCTGACCTTCTCTTCACAGTCTTCCCTGTTGCAGAGCTTTGTATCATCTGCAAAGAAACATAACATGGCCTGAATACCTTCCATTATGTCTAATAAACTTTGAGGATTACTGGTCCCAGGACTTGCCCCTGCATCACCTCATAGGTAACCCCTGTCTCCCATGATTTGACCATCCATATTAACCACCACCCTCTCTTGCCTCCCCAACCAATTCCACACCCACCTGACTAACTCCTTCTGCACTCCCAAGTCTTATAACTGTTTTAGCAGCCTCCTATGCCAAACAGAGTGAAAGGCTTTGCTAAAATTAAAATACAGCAAATCTACTGCTTGACCTTTATCCACTGCTCTGATTACCCAGTCAGAAAACAGAGTCAGGTTGGTCTGACATGACCTCCCTGCCACAGATCTATGCTATTTACTGTCCTGTAGCCTGTCTTCTTCCAGGTAAGCCACCAGCCATTCCTTGAGGATGCCCATCAGTTTAAATAAAAGCAGTCTTTCACACACACAACTAGACTAATTGCCACAGAGTCAGGCATAAAATAGTAGAACAAATGTATTTGTGACTTACATACATCTTGCATCAGTGCTAGGCACATCACCTCATCTGTTCCCCATGTCGTCTGCACAAAACCTCTCAACACCGTTTCATGCCCTCAAGGTACTTTATCAAGGTTAACCGCTTTGTACTTCTGGTACGCCTTACACATGAAGTCGAGTGCTGATGTCACAACATGTGGTAAGAGCTAAGGTGCATAAGTGAGTTAAAGTTACAAGTGCAATATATAATATAGTGTCCAAGTTTAGAAAAATTATATTAAAACAGTAAATACTACAAAACACAGGCTATCACATATTAGATCTATACTCCCCACAAAGTTGAGAATTTTTTCCATCTCAATTACAACAGTGTCTCTTAAGAGAGTGACCTTGTGGGTTTAGCCTATTGGCTTTTTTGAAAATGTGAACATATAGTTAGTGTCCATGCAAGATGTGTTATTTTATTTAACAAAAGCATCTCATTCATTGTGATTATAGAAAATTAACATCCAGCAATCCTTGCTCTAAACAGTTTTGGTCTGTGTGTATGCACCACAAGTCCATAATAGTCTGTAGTGCTTCAAACTGTCAGATAAAACATGGGCTGTTTCCGTAATGTCCCCTAGCACATCAGCATTAGTGAGGGGACATAAAAGTATAGATACAGACAGAAACCAATTACTAATCCATTCACAACAGCAAATAACATTATAGAAAGGCTGCAGTTTCAAATTGGCCATTAAGGTCAGGTACCTTTAGGCCACCAAGAGGGTACAGTGTGTTACATATGACTCTCATCTCAGGAGGAGCATTCAAATCCCTCCTCTTGGATCTAATTTGACCAACCAAATACACATAAATGTGTACTGATAGATACCTCTTCCTCTTTGTAAATTTTATGCAGGTTGCAAGAATGTTCTTTGTATCTTCTTCTGCTATATGGCTGGTTCAAATCTACAGCCTTTCTTTAATGTTATTTGCTGTTGTGAATGGAGTAGTAACTGATTTCTTTCGTATCTATATACAGATGTCATTGTTTCATTTCCCCTGATGGTTGCTGATACGTTAGCAGACATCACAGAAACAGCCTATGGCTTTTCTAACCATTTGAGGCATTACAGACTGTTGTACGCCTGTGATGTATACACACAGACCTAAATGACTTAGAACAAAGATTTCTGGATAGACATTCTCTATAACCTGGATGAGAGAGATGCTTTTGTTGACTCAACTAATGCATCTTGCAAGGACACTAGCTACAGTGTATGGTCACTTTCTAAAAAAGCCAAAAGGCTATATCACCTAGGATGATCTTTTAAGAGACACTTTTATTTGATTTATTTTAATTTTTATTTATTTATTCAATCTAGAATTACAAATACCTTTGAGCGCCAGGCAGCTCATTTAGAAGAGTTCCACGTCAATGGGGGAGGTACAGATCCATAATGGAAAACTGACAGGTTTCACAAACAATTAAGCAATTTGTATTACCAAATACAGAATAAGAAAACAGCAAATAAATACACATTAGTTTAGCATATGATTCAAGGCAGGGAGTGAGAAGAGGAGGGAATTAGGAGGAACCAGATCAAGGAGCGAGAGCAACCGGCGGCATTATCAAGTAGCAGCTAGGATAGTAAGGGACAAAAGCAAGGAAGACAGTGGGGGAAGAGGGGAGATGGGAGGCAGGAAGGTAGAGGAGAGTGAGAGGGAAAGACAAGTAGAGAGCACAGTGGAAGAACAGTGTGGGGGGGGGTGAGGTCCCGGGAAGAGGGACAAGGATATTAAGTAGTGCAATCACAGGAGTTGTTGTAATTGAGATGCAAACATTTTCAAGTTTGTGGAGAGTACAGATTTTATTTGTGATAGTTTGTTGTTTTGTAGTATTTAACGATCTAATGTTTCTTTTTAAAATGTGCACATGTATCATATAGAGTACTTGACACTAATTCACTTATGCACCTTACTTCTCATCTCATGAAGTCCATGAGAGGATGATTCAAGTGGTAGGGATTAAAAGTCACCCTGGTATGAGAAGGCAGCTGGAATGGCATCCCCTGTGTCTTGTCTATCTGACGAGGGAGCCCTCTGGACCAAGATGCAGGTAGTTGAGGGACCGGCCTCAGCCATTCGTCCTCTTCAGGCAGTGTTGTGCAATGCCAGGTCGATGGCAAACAAGACCGCTATAATGGCCAAGCTCGTTGCATCAGTCAGCATGGTGTGCATTACAGAGACCTAGCTGAGGGATGCTTCAGGCCCTGTGCTGGAGGTGTCTGTCCTGGCTGGGTTCTCTGTAGTTCACTGCCCGAGGAAGGAATGCAGGAGAGGGGTGGTTGTCATTTATTTCAGGTCAGACCTGGGTCTGGCAGTGCACCCAGTGGGGGACATTGGCTCTTTTGAGTGCAAGCTGGTGTGTGGTGGTCCCAGAGTGGAGTTCATGATTCCTCTGGTTTACCATCCACCTGAGTGGGACCAGAGTTTCCTGCAAGATGTGATGGCCTTTGTCACCAAGAGGGAGTTGGAGTCACTGAGATGGCTTATTCTCATGAACTTCAACACCTGGGTAGATGACAAGGCTTTTTCTGGGGTCAGGGACTTCTTGTCCAGTATGAAGGCTCTTGGCCTTACTCTTGAGACCATGGCTGGGACCCACTGCTCCGGGCACATGTTCAATCTGGTGTTCTCCCTGGGACTCGAAATTAACAACTCATGATTGATCTGGTCATATGGCCAGATCATTGCACCATGAGGTGCAGCTTCAGATCCCCCCTAAATGCCCCTTCTCCTGTGGAAATGGTTCAGATCTGCCCTTTGAAAGGTTTGCGACCAGAGGGACTGATGGTGGAACTGAACCATTCATCTGTGCTGGAGGCTTGTGTGGAGAGTCCAAGGGACACTGTGATGGCCTACAATAGGGCCGTGGTGGAGACCCTGGATCATCTGGTGCCAATCCGTGTATGCCCACTGGTTTCATGCCTTGGCTGTCCTTGGTTTGATGGCGAGCTGAGGATGCTGAAAACCAGGGGTGGAGGTTAGAGAGGCATTGGAGGAAGACCAGATCCCAGGAGTACAAGTTGGTTCTGATTGCTCATTGTGATGAGTATCAGAATGGAATCACACAAAAAAAGGCAGCTTTAATGTCTCAGATGATTACAGCTGGAAAGAATTGACCGGCTCAGCTCTTTCAGATTATAGACAAGCTATTAGATCCGGCTTGTCTGGAAACCATTAGGCCTTTTTTAGCTCAAAAGTGTGAGGTGTTCACTTGGTTCGTCTCAGACAGTGTCTTCTGTTTGGGCTGGGATTTCTCCAGATGGAATACTGTCATCCAGTAGTGGTGGGCCTCAGCTGGGTGGGCATGCTTAGTCTCCCTGGGAAGAGTTCCAGCCAATGACAACGGCATAGGTCTGTGGGGTAATCTCGAGGCTTAAACCAGCATTCTGCAACCTAGACCCAGGCCCAACACGATTACTTGTTGGTTGGGTTGGGGTCCTGGGACCAGTTTTTGCTGAGATTGTCGGGTGTTCCCTTGCAACAGGGTCTTCCTTGAGTCCCTTAAACAGGCTCTAGTTAAGCCCCTATTGAAAAAAACATTTTTGGACCCTGATGTCTTGGTAATTTGCCAGTCTACCTCAATCATCCACTTTTTATGAAAGGTTCTTGGGAAGGCTGTCGCAGAACGGCTCGAGAGTCACCTCACGGACTTCCAGATTAACGAACCATTCCAGTTCAGATCCAGGGCTAAGCACAGCATGTAGACCACACTGGTTAAGGTGCTGAATTACCTACTCAGCATGAGGGATAGAGGAGAGTGATTGATTCTCATTCTTCTTGATCTCTTGTCAGCATTTGACACTGTGGATCATGGGGTGTTGTTGGACAGGCTGAGGGAATACATTGGACTCATCGGCAAGGTCATCAGCTGGTTCAAGTCCTTTCTTCGGGGCAGGTCCCAGAGGGTGGTACTGGGAAATTATTCCTCAGGCCCGATGGCCCTGCCTTGTGGAGTACCTCAAGACTCTGTCCTCTCCCCCATGTTTTTCACAGTGTACATGCTGCCCCTGGATGAGGTCATAAGGTGGTATGAGCTGAGTTGCTGTGCTGATGATACTCAGCTCTACAGTACCTGTCCTTCACACCTGGTAGATCTGACACAGTTGACATGCTGAATACATGATTGGCAGAGATCGGGACCTGGACGTCATCGAACTGACTGGGGCTCAACCCAGGGAAGACTGAAGTACTGGTGACTGAGCCCGGTTGAAGGGAGGAGTGGGGGCCTCTGGGGATAGGTTAGGGCTTTTCATAGGTCTGATCGAACTATAGGCCTCCTCTAAGGTGAAGAATGTGGGCGTTCTTCTGGACAATGAGCTGACACTTGAAGCTCAGGTGTCAGCTGTTGTCTGGACAATTTTCTACCATCTCTGAAACATCGCCCAAATTAAATCCCTTATTCCCCTGATGACCTGCCCACACTGGTACATATGTTTGTCACCTTGAGGCTTGACTACTGCAATGCACTCTACCTTGAGGTCAGATGTGGTGCAATATAGCACTTTCAGCTTCTGCAGAATGCAGCAGCATGGCTGTTGATGGGACAGTCAAGGTTTGGTCATATTACACCAGTGCTGCATGAACTGCCCTGGCTGCTAGTGCACTGGCGCATCACCTTTAAAATAGGTCTGTTTACCTATAAGGCCTTACACAGTTTAGGTCCTGGCTACCTGAAGGAGCTTCTGCATCCATACATCCAGAGTTGCACTCTCAGATCAATAAGGAAGGCCCTCCTGGAGGTTCCTAGAGCTAGGTTGAAATCTTCTGGGGACCAGCCATTCAAGGTGGCTGCCCTGGTCCTTTGGAACTCATTGCCGGTACCTCCGGATGCACCTTTGTTTAAGGTATTTAAAAACATCTGAAAACATTCCTCTTCCAACAGGCCTTTGAGACCTGAGGAACATATTTATTCTGCTCAGCAGTTTAGGAATTGATAAGTATGAACTGTAAAGGCTGTATTTAATGATTTTATATTTATTGTATTACTAGTTTTATGTATGTTCCTAATGCTGTTTGTAGTCTGTATTTTAAGGCGCTCTGAGCTTACAGGAAGGGTGCCCAAAATGAATAAACTCTACTACTACATGTTGTGACATCAGCAATTGACTATGTATATATGGTGCACCAGAACTGCAGAGTCTTTAGACTTAAAAAGTGCTTTGAGGCATGAAATGGCATCAGGAGATTCTATGCAGACTGCATGGGAGCACGCAGGACAATGTGCTTACCTCTGATACAGTGTATATAAGTCACAAATAAATGTGTAGTACTATTTTATATCTGATTCTGTGGCAGTTATTCTAGTAATGTGCATGCGAGACTCTTTGCATTTTGTTGTGTTAGATTATTCTGTCCTTTATATCACAGTCCATTGGGTGAGACCCTCTTTGTTCACATCTTTGTCTCTTTAACAACAATGGAGGTGAGACAAATAGGCCTGTAATTGCTCAGATACTATCTGTCACCCATTTTTGAAGTGGAATCATGTCTGCACTTCTCCACTCTCACGTAACCACCCCAAGCAGTAGCCATGCATTAAAAAGAGAGCGATTTCATAGATATATTGAATACAGACTTGGATCCTGGCCTAGTAGTGAAAATTCTTCTGTGAGCTTCTGCTCAGCTGCTCAACTGATGAAAAGAAATAAAATTTTGGGAGAGTTGGACCTGCTGCATGGACAGTTTTAGGTGGGGGGGTTTGACTGGGTGGCCCACTTGTCAAACAATAATGCAGGTATCCTCAGGTAAGCTCAGCAAAATGGTGTTAGGTGAGAATCATCTTTGGCTTGTGTAATCTTTTTTATTGTTTGAGCATATGCACTGCATGGCATCAAGAGGAATTTATACTGAACTGTGCATCATTTGAATGGCCACTCGAGCTGTGAGCTGCTTGTTTGGATTTTCCAGCCTGCTTCTGTGTGCTCGGTGTCAGTGAACCAGTCAGGCTCTAGATTTTTATTGCAAACTCTCTGTTGGACTGTGGTCTGTTGAGACATTTTCCTTCTGCTACCCACTTGCTCTTGCAATTGTGAAGAGTACTTGATAGTGGGTGCGGCTTTTCCCCTCTATTTTAGGCCTCTTTACAAGTGGTCCTCCACTACAGTCCAGAGCACAAGGGTGTCTTACTCTGGGTGTCACCATGTGACTGCAGTTGGCAAGAGACTCTGCTCTGACATAAGGACACTAGGGGCTTGATTTTCAAAGCCATGAGAATTATGCAAGGTGCCAGCACAAACATAAATGAAGTAAGTGGCATCTGGCAGTAAATGATGTGACATTCCCAATTTCGAACAAAGTCTGTGTGGAAAGGGAGCCACTACACCAAAGTGGCACTGCACCAGCCTTGCACCATAAATCATCATACACCAGGTCGCAAGTGGGCACCACAGTGGGGCTGCAACTTCCTCTTTTGAGATTTTACAAGTCTCACCATGGATGTAGCAAGGGACTCAACTTAGACCAGCAAGGAGGTGGTCTAAGCACCTCGATCCAGTGCTACACACTGTGGTGAATAAGATGGGGATCTATATGTGGGGTCAGGGGGGCAGAAGGGGCATGGGAGCTAACATAGGGGGAGTTGGAGGGACAGCTGGGCATATATGTGAGTGATGTGGCACCTGGCAGGGTGCATTTGCATTTGTATTTATTGTGGTAGGCCCACATATTCAAAGGAGATGCGCTGCCCAAAATGGAGATACGCAGATGTTACACGAGGTCCCTGCACCCTTATTGGTACCCTCAGAGGAACACTGTAGACAGCTAGTGCTTAGGTATATGTTGTACTAACATATAGGGCTAAGGGCATCTACCATATAAGAACAGATGTCAGGATATGAACATATGTTATTGTAATACACTTTGCTTGCTAATACATATATATTCTTCTATGTATTTTCTGTGTATTTCTTACTTATAAGATGTTAGGACTCCTGTGTCCTTGGAATAATTATGATATATAAGTCAGCATTGCCACCTTTCGGTGATTTGTACTACTACACTGAGTTATGTAAGACTCTGTATAAGAAATCTTTTGTTTCACAAACTGATGACTACTACAAAATTGTATAATGTTATCTTGGACCATGTAGCCTCCTCTAATTTAGTAATGAGGTCATCTCTGTAACTAGAAATGTTTCTATCTTACAGTAACCATAGTAATTATCATAGGTATATAATGTGAGACACTAAGTCTTGTACCTCGGAGATCCCAAGAGACACAATTGAAACCAGGTATAGGGAACGCTTAGCACTGGCTCCCAGTTCAGATTGGTAAGAACTGCTTAGGCAACTGTGATTTTATCCTTTTTGGTAGTAATAAACAAGTTTATTACTCTAATGCAATGTGTCTGTGATTACTTGCATTCCCAATATTGCCAAGAACCTGAGTGTCAGGTTTAGACCTTCTGACACAGTGCATCTCAGAAAATGCATGGAAGTGCAATATTCTACAGGGAGAGATGTGTCTCAGATTTCCGAATGCTTGATTGCTCAGACATAATGTATGTGGCACAAAAAAAGGGGTGGGTACATGAACATGCTGTGCATCCGTATGTTTAGCCAAAATGTGTGACACATCTGCTGCACATCCCAGAAGTGTGCTGTACAAAGTTAGGCAGACAAAAGGATGGCCTAAATCGGTCAGCCACCCACAGGAAGACCGTAGAGACTGCATACAGGACATCCTGGGGCAGCCCTAGGAGGTGCACTAGGACATGCTCCAGGCCCCCATACATGGCAGTCATGCCAGGACAGAAGTACTCAAAGCCACAGGTGCCAGCATACCACGGGCACCAACCAGAGAGCCATCCCTCACACCGAACCCAAGACGTACACACCCAGCTGCCACATGCCAGTGCTGTCAGGTGCCCCCTAGCCCACCAGTGGAGCAGATGGCCACACTGGAGCCCACATACCAGAGGCCATGGCCTGCACCTATGTGGCCTGCAAGGTGCCTATCGGTAGTTGCATGCACCCAGGGTGACGTCTGGGAAATGGTGCTCAGGTAGCCTGGTGGTATGAGTGGCAGTCTGGCATGAGCCTGGGACTGACCTGTAGCACACACCCATGGTGGCACACTATAGGTGCACACAGGTGGGACCCACTCACTCGGGTACCTGGTCACCCTCTGCACACTGCCGCTCCTTGCAGTTATCACCATGTTTCTCTCATATGGGAGATGTGGGATATAGCAGGTGACTGTACGCTGCATACAGAGCTGGTGTTCTACATGCATGTGGTATACCAATCAGATTGTGCCACCCTGTGCCTTCCCCTGTTGCTTGTCCAGGTGGGACCCTGTGGCCACTCTCCAGGTGGGCCCCGTGTACCCCAGTTGGACCCTGTACATGACTATGGGTAATAGTGCTGTACCCAAGCCAATGCAGTCCATCCACCCACACACAAAAATTCCATCACACCTGCCTGCTAGGCTACAGTATCTCTTGTTCACCTTTGTGGGGTGGTGGGGCAGCCATGTAAAGCTGGAACTGTGCATGCCTGGGATATGCAAATGGCCTGAATACATTCCATTAATGAGCTGCGCATGTGGGGAATGGGCTCGGAATGTGTAACGAGGCCATTTCCATATCCCAGCCGAATACTGCAGTTTTGTACACCACACATGTGGCTGCCTATCGTGTATTTCCCTGTGTTCTGCTTAGAGCTTAGGTCATCTGCCGTGCCGCGCATCCTCCACTGCGCGATCGCACATGCTTAGGATATTCAGCCAGACATGTGTGATTGCATATCATGGTGCATCTTCTGAATATACCATTATTTTGTGCCAGCACATCTCTGTTGTGTGGTGCAGGCTCCTGCGTGATGCTGCCTGGGACTTTTGAATAGGGGGCCCATAATGTCTATCAACTGGTAGTAGTTTACTACACAGTACTGTAATCATTCATTATACTGCACATACATGAACAGATCAAATCCAAAGTGGGCAAATGATATTTCTGAATGACATGGTAGCATATTGAAATGTAACACAGCAGACCTCACAACTGGAGCCACACAACTTGCATCACTCTAAGGGCTCTTTGAAAATCGAGCCCTTGTTGTCCACATCTGCATTCTGTCTTGAGTTTGGTTCACTATTTCTTTGTTCATTGTATTATCCCTGCAATTGTCTAATGTTTGATATGCTGCTTAATAATTCCTATGTGCACGCACTACTCAGTGTAGGTTAGCTAAATTCAGGCTACATGTTACACACTATTGTGTTTCATTGTGCCAAACTGCTCAAATTAACTTGCGTCTGTTCATTTGCATTTAATGAGTGTTTCTATTCATAATGGTTGTGGTTTATGATTGAACTACTTAATTTAATGTGGTGATATTTTATCTGAGAAATTTGTTTGTATTAATGAGTGCATTGTGCACAGTTTTCTCTGCTCTACCTGCCTTGCTGCATCCCTGTTGCCTTCCTATCTGGCCCCAATAACGTCATACGACACTTCTGATCCTGTTACTGACCTAATTTCTCTAATCTTCTAATTATCTGCCTCCATTTGATTGTCACTATGCCCCTTACTTCTCTTCTTTTTCCCTTTCCCTATCTCCATTTCTTGACCCATACACTACCTGTTTTTTTTCATCAATCTGCTCTCTCACTTTTCCCCTCTCCTCTTCACCTACAATCTCATACTTCTCAATTCCTTGTCTCCCATGCACCCTGATGACCTCGGTGTCAATTTTTTCCTGATCCTTGGCTTCACCTTGAAAATCTTTGGTACCTTCTGTCCCTTTTCTATTCCAATTTTTCCTCATTTTCTTCCCCTTCCCCCCTTCCAAGCAGCGTAATTGTGCTTTTAAACTCATTGTGATCACACAACTTTTGTTAGCAGGTGCCCCATTACACCTTCACCTGTACAACTTCCTAAAGGCTTGAGGGTGGTTCATTTAAACATCTGTAACCTCCTCCCAAAATTTGATCAGTTACCACCTACAGTATCATGCTTAAATTTTAACTGAATGTTCCAGTTACAGTATATCTGAAACCTGGCTCTCCTCTAAGGTCCAGAATTCTGCTGTAACTATACCTGTCTACACCCTAGTCAAGCAAGATCATTCTAAAAGTGGCCGTGGTATTGCAGTTTACATATCCACTAGGATACAATGTACAGTTGTTCTTGCTGTCTCTTCCCCCTCTTCCCATGAGATGATCCTCCTTAAACTCTTCCTTCCCTTTTCTATTTCCATCTATATTTCTGGTGTTTACTGCTGCCCTGGTACACCCTCTGCTTTAGTTACTGAGCTTCTTTCCTCTATCTGTTCTAACTCCCTAAGTGGCAAGCTATTTATACTTTGTGACTTTAATGAAAATTGGCTCTCCCCTAATGCAAATACATTTTGGAAAAATATGACGTCACAGCAGTTGTTCCAACTGATTTCTGAAACCACTCATTTAAATTTAATATCCTTAAACCATTCTCTGCTAACTGAATCATCCCTTTTCATCCACACTATGTAGTGAATGCAGGTATCCTTCCAGATGCACTCAATGATCATCATATGGTTTACTGTGTACACAGGTTATACAGTTCTAAACCCCCCTACCTCAAATTCATATATCTCATGTATTTTAAGTCACTTGACTTGACCTCTCTATTAGCTCACCTTTTGTCAATTGATTGGTCCCCTATCTCTGCATCCAATAATATAAATTCTGCCCTACATTACTTTCAGTCTATATTCTTGGCTGTATGGGATTGTTATGCACACCTAAGAAATACCAGAGTTTTGGGTTCACATCTGCCCTGGATACTGGATGAGGTACTTACTTACTTGTCTCCACACCAGAGACCTTGCCTGACATGCTTTTAAGATCACTGGCTTTCAATTTTCTTTGGCCAACTATAGACGCTTGATCAGTGCATGTACCAGTGCTGTCAGACTTGCTAATTCTGAGGATTTTGCTTCCAGGCTCCAAAATAACATTAATAACCCCTCCAAGTTCTGGAAGATTATTCAGTCCCTTTTCTCCCCTCAGACCCAGTCTCCCTCTTCTACTCTTAAAGTTGGTGACTCCCTTATTTATGACTCATCAGCAGTTGTTATGTCTTTTAACTCCTACTTTACCACCTGTGCTCTTTCTCTTATCCCTTCCTCCCCAACCCCCTTCCTTCCCTATCTATGCCTTCTTCTCTTCTTGTTTTTCTTCTCTGTCATTCCCCCCATTTCCCAAAAGGCTCTGCCTGCCCTTAATCTATTGAAGAGAGACAGTGCTGATGGCATTGACCCTAAATATTTCCTTGTTTCAGCACCTGCCATTGCTGTGCCCATTACTCTACTTCTAAAGTTTTCCTTTTCTTCTGTTACTGTTCCTGATGTTTGGAAACAGGCTATTATCCTATCCATTCACAAAAGTGGTAACACTTCTGCTGTTAATGTCCATCCAATATCTCTCTTTCCTACCTTGGCTAAGTTACAGGAACAAATTGTTTTAGCTCACTTCACTTCCTTTCTTTTTTAGCTCCTCCTTTTTTGCTCCTTTCCAGTCTGGTTTCAGGAAATCCCACTCCACTTCTACCTCCTTCCTTCAGCTCACTGACTCCATGCTCACAGGTATAGGTCAAGGACTGATTACTTCTGCTTATTGTTGATCTTGCTAAAGCTTTTGACACTGTGGCACATCAGCGCCTTCTGGACAAATTTAAAGCTGCAGACCTCTCTGTCTCCTTTTTCCATTGGTTTTGTTCTTACATTCAATGTATATCTCAAGCTGTCCAGATAAGAAAATTCATTTCATCTCTACTTCTCATTAGCTCAGTTGTCCCTCAAGGGTTTGTCCTGAGGTACTGCTCTCTTTCCATATTCCTAAATGACCTTCCCAACATCTGTTCCTCTGCATCTGTTCACATGTATGCTGACACCTTTATTTTGCATCTGGCTCCTCTCCCCATGCCCTTACCTCATGGCTTCAGTTGGATTTTGCCAACATTCAGCATTAGTTCAAGTCTAACCAATTGTCCATCAATGCCAAAAAGCAGTCTTCATGACTTTTAGCACCATCAGGAATGCCAGACTTACTCCTCTTCCACTATTTAATACTCTTGATGATGATTAGATTGATGTTGTTTCCTCATTTAAGTACCTCAGGGTCTGCCTCAACTGGCATCTTAATTTCTCAGTACATATTGATGCAACACATTATGATTCATCCCAAGATTGGTGCATTGTACAGGAATAATGCCAGCATTCTGCTTCCTGCCCGCCAAGAAACTGTGTGAAAAATGATTCTATCTTTGACTATAGTGACCTAGTCTACAGTGGTGCTCTAAGATCTTCCCTTGAACAGACTTGACCCCCTTGGTCACTCCTTTTGTCATTTTACTTTAGACTGCCTCCCTCGTACTCACCACTGCTCACTTTACTCAGCCCTTTTCTCCCATCTCTTGACACTAGGTGCCTTTTCCATTGTGTCTCATTCTTATCCAGATTCTGGTTCAGCACCCTTCCCTCTTAATTCATGTCCCTTCTATCCTTTCTTTCTTCTTCCTCCTACCCTCTTTGCAACATTACTTCCCATTTTCTCCCTCTTTTCCTTCTGGAAAATCTACTGTTGGTCAATCTACTTTTTCTTACCACCTTCCTAAACTTTGGTCCTCCCTTCCCCTTTCTATTCAATCTGTCTCTTTTCTCCCTTAAGTCTCTTCTCTATGACTTTTCTTATACTACCTGCAACTGTCTATGACACTGTCTTCTTATTCCCTTTCTCTAGCCTTGCTTTGTGCATATTGTTTCATTATTTTTCCCTTCTATTCTTATAAGAATGTGTTACATCTTCTAAATGCATTTATTTAATAATTTCTCTCTAATATTTATGATGCTGCTTGTATTACTTTACCATTGCATTTGACTTCTTGTATTTTGGTAGTAATTTTGTTTAGCTAGCTCCTCTCCATCTCCACAAGATACATCTGAAAATGAGTTGCAATCAGCTCAGGAAAGAAAGAAAGAAAGAAAGAAAGAAAGAAAGAAAGAAAGAAAGAAAGAAAGAAAGAAAGAAAGAGGAGGGAGGGAGGGAAGGAAGGATGGAAGGAAGGAAGGAAGATATGGAAAGGCCTGTGTGTGCTGGCTTTCTCTTATTTACCCAACTGATGTCACTTGGTTACATAACTGATCAGTAATGAAAGCATGAATATCAGGCAGAAAAATAGCACTAGCACACAGGAGCTATATCCAAAGGGAAAAAAATGAGATTGATATATTTCTTTGTTTATGGTAACCTGGTAAACCAACTGGGAAACAATCTTATTTACAGGGATGACCCAGACAAGTACAACAGCACATACAGTAACATAAGAATACATCAAATAAGTTAGCGTGACATGTTGATGCACAATAAAATTATTTCAAAGTGAGCAAATGAAAAAGCTCAGTAGGGAGAAGAAGGAGGTTTCAGAAGCACCCAAATGTGAATTTACAGTAAATCAAATGAAGACAGAATTATATAAATGATCTTATATCACAGTATGTTAACTGCTTATTTATCTTATATGTTGCCTTGCCCAATGCTATCTGAAGGCACGTCATTCTACAGTGACACAAAAGGGAAATTATCTTGCAATCACCACCCTGTTGCACAATTCTTTTTGGAAGTAACCTCTACCCCCAACACCAGCAGCAATCCACTGTGTCTGAAAAAAAAAACAGATTCTCTGCAGTGTTGGACTGTTTTACAGACAACACCAAAAAAATCATGAAACCACATTTTCTCAGCATATAAAGCCAAATTTAAAAATAATAATAATAATTATTATATTAAAAAACAATGGCTCTGGCTTCAGAAAAGGACACATCCTCTTCATCACTGTACTCTGCCCTAATTCATTAATCACATTTTCCTCAACATGTGTCACTGCTGTATGTGGGTGGCACCACCTTCTTCTCTGCCTGCACAAAGAGCGGCAATCATACAATATGATTTTCCAGTGTTACCACAGACATCTGTGTACCATGGAAACAGACAACTGCCTATCTCCCTTGGCACTATAGGTAGTGCTTTTATAATCACTGTCATGACTTATCACATGTTCATTCAGAAATCATGTTTTATTATCATCATTTTCCTAGTCTTTCCATCATGAACCACATTTTCCTTACAATGCATCACTGTGAGTGATGATGACACTACCTTCATCCCTGCCAGCATGCTGCACAGCAAATGTTACAATGTGATTGGCCAGTGTCCCCACAACCACCTGTGTGCTTTGTCATGGGTGTGAACCACTCCCTTCTGTATTGAGGCACTATACACAGTACTATTTAGTACCACTTTCATGACTCAAAACATAGTGTATTCATTCAGAAATCATGAGTTGTTGTCTTACAAATACACAATATTATATAAAAATTCATGAAAACCTAGTTTTATATTATATTATATTGCTATAATTGTAATACTATTTATTACCTAATATACAAAAACATAATGAAAATAATAGAAGAGATCATATAAAATAATGCCTATAACATAAAAATATAATTGCAAAATCTATGGCATTACAAGGAGAATAAAGTAAATGGCACAAAGAAAAATGAAGAGTACATTGGGTATATGCCTTGAGGATATCAGCAGACAGTAACTATTACTGTAGCTCAAACCAGGCTGTGGCAGTCTTAGTGGATTTCACAGACTCTGTCACAACACCACTAATAGTAATTTGCAGCAGATGCATGCCCACAGGACCTGAAAAAAGTAAGCTACTATAATTCACATTCATTGCTGACCTTAAGGCCCCCCCACCCATTTGTAGTCTGCTTCACTCTATAGAAATGACTGTACTGGGAGCTGAATTGTCAGACAAATTGGCAAAGTGATATTACATTTTTCAGGTCACATGTAAAAGCCAAACATAAGACTGCAGTGGACCAATTCCCTCACCCTTACTGTGATTCTTGTATGACCTGCTTTCATGTAAGAATTGATGTCCTTCTATGCTTTCTCTCTCTGAAAGTTGGGTCCACTGTTCTTTTGCTATCCATCTCAGGTATGGTTCCCTTGGTGAATTAATGCATCTAACTCCTGCCACTGGTTACCCCTTGCACTAAATGACTCTTCAAACCCTATCCTTCAGTTTAAAATCCCTCTGACTGCCCTGTCCCTTGACATGACTGGTACCCCCCCACCACCATTTTGGCACAGTAGCTGCCTATTTTGATCATGCATTAATTCCTTGGACCAGAACTACCTCTAGCTTCCCAGAAGAAGTTGGCAATTAATCTTTCAACAGAATCTTAGAAAATGTTAGCTTGTCAAATTTGTATTACTGTCCTTCCTTGCAGATTCCATGAACAGGAGTTTGTTGGAGAAGATGCCTCTGAATATCTTCCTTTAGAAACATCACCCAGTACAGTAAATAACCTCCTCATGTACATAGAATCTGTACTTCCTATCATAGTGTGAAGAACAGCCAGTTCCTCTCTTTAACTGCAGTGCATGGCTAAGATCAGACTCATGCGGCCTATACAACAGGCAAGCATGTCAGCTTATCTACACCAGTGTCATGGTTCTGCAATGTCCTTCTGCATCTTCTGCTACTTTAACAGTGGAGTCCCCTATGAATCCAACCTTATCACCAATTTACTCAGCCATTTTCTTTCACCTCCATGGTGGGCCAGGTGTATTGATGGCAAAATTAATGAACAGTATTTGACTTCCAAATTATAATCACAAGGTTTCACACCTGTCACAGAAATTCATGAAATCTGACTTTTAAATACTGATGTTCATTCATTTTTGGCTGCTTGTAATATGGGCATCATTTAAGCAAGAGATAAAGTTATTTTTTTTTGTATATGAACTTTTTATTGAAATTTTCACCAGATACAATGTAATGAAGAACAAAGATGAGCAATCCAGATATATAACACATATAGTCCAGAACCCAGAAGCAAATATGACATGCATCCAGTTCACCTGCCCTGAATGCAGAAATCCTAGTCATTTTCACAATAAACTGTTACCCCGTATTAATAGTATGAATTAACTAGCAATTAACTAGTTAAAATTTAGCAAACATTCAGGAAATGGTGTGACAATGGATACTGTTACTAGACTATGTCTAAGAACTACAAGAAATGTTGGAAATTAGAACATGAATCACTTCAGCCTAGTGACTTTATCGATCTAAAAACATTACTGGCTGAAAAAAAAATCTGTAGCTTGTGTCATCACCCTAGACAAGTTAGCCAGGAGGGTCATGTTGCATGGAACTTAGAAGATCCTCTTTTCACCATAAACAGACATGGTGAAAGGAGGCCATTTTGGATCTAGCCTACATCCAATGTATCTTTGAGGAAATATGAGGGGTCTTCCACCTAAGCAAAATTAAACTCTTAGCTTTTTACTCTACTGTATATGAGTGTTTTGTAATGCAAATTTTCTTCTGATAACACAGTGGAGTATCCTAAAATCCAAAAATGGGGGGGTGCTGATTAAAGGGATAGTTAAGTTCCATTCCCGAATGTTTATGATGGAAGACCACCAATCTCTGACCAAGGTACAGCCCCAAAGGATGTGGAAAAGGGACCCTGGATCCCTATCACATCTCCAACAGGCATCAGAAGTACATAAACCCAGTCAAACCAATTTAATGGTGTCCTGTACCAACTACTCAAGAAAGCAAGAGATAAAGTTACCACATACAACTTCAAATTTAGGATCTGTGAAGCTACAAATGGTGACATTGTGTTCTCTAGTTTTAAAGTGTTATGTGCTTATAATATTGCTGCTTACATACTGGTGAAATTTAATTAATATATGTTCAAATATTTAGCTGCCTAAAACTCAATCCCATTTAATGTTAGAGATCCAAAACATGCCATAAATAAATATAGTCGAGCAAGTGTGCTGCATTGGTGAAATTTGGTTAAGTGGTGTTAAACCTACAAGGCAATATCTGACATTAAGCAAAATCTTCATAGAAATACCACAACATTTTACAGAAGATGAATCATAATTTTTAAGGCATTCCACATGCAAAAGTTTAAATTTCACATGTTCCTAATGACACATTCTGGACCTTCATCCCAATCAATAGCATATCTTGGAAGCCCTGCACTAGATACAGTATCATTGGTATCAACCAAAGGGGAATTCATAACAGTCACACTAGGTACTATAAATGGATATTTAAGCAAGAAGCCATCAGGGTGTGTGGGATATTGGTGGGATTTACCATGGCTGGCGTGCTTTGCCTATGAGGTACAGCCAAGTGGGTAAATCCTCACCAGCTGTGGTAAATCCCCTGATAACTCACATCCTCTGAGTAGCTTATTGCGATTATACCATGGCTTTATTGTTTTTTTTTTTTAAATAAAGAAAAACATTTTTCCCCCATTTTAAATAGTTTGTCTTTATTTTATTGCTGTGTGGTACAAAATAGATCTCGGTTGCATTTCCGGGTTTTGCATCAGGGTGAGAGGTACTTCCGGGTATGAGTTTGTGGGTATAATGTAGTCATGGTGGTGTTTGGGACAATTTCTTTTGAACTGCTGTTTTTTTTTATATATGTAACTTATGAACTATGGCGAGAGAGAGTGAGTGGGGTAGCAGCAAGAAGAATTCGACTGGGACAGAGCAGAGCGGAGTGGCGAGCCATCTGATGAGAGAGGGAGGCGAGCAACAAATAAGAGGTGGGTGCAGCGGTACACAATAGTTTTGCGGGAAGAATTTTAAAATGAATACTAGCACTTTATGTTGGGATATGGTTTTCAACACTTTCTTTTAGTTACATTGAGAACTTCAGACAGTGGTGTTTAATGGCAATCCAACATGGTGGATTTCAGTTTTATGTTGAGGGTTCGAACATTTTTGGTGTGGATATGGCTAGCTGGCACCTTTGCCATGGGTATATCGTAGGATTTACAATGGTGGTAAGGTGCCAGCCTGCTGATCTGATTGGTTGTTGCTGGAGGTCCATGATATAATACAATATATAATGCTGTTTTCACAATTAGTACCCTTTCTCCACCTTGTGCCAAGTACTCTGTTACTTGGCACTGGGAAAAGGGCAAGTGTTACTGGCAGAGAAACCAGTAGGATGTGCTGCAGTGTCCCAATCCCTAGGAAGGCTTGCTGCCATTGAAATCAGTCTCTTATTTATTTAGTTATTTTTTTTAATCAGCTCCCTATGATTTTGGGTGGGGACTTCAATTTAACTTTGAACCCTTTGATGGATAGGTCTGCCAGATCGCAAATATACCACACCCCTGCTTCCCGAGCCTTTGGGGAACTGTTAGACTGGTTAGGACTGGCAGATGTCTGGAGAATCCTCCACCCAAAGTCTAGGGAGTACACTTTTATTTCCTCTGCCCACGGGACTGCGTCTCGGATTGACTATATATTCCTTTCCCGAACCCTTCTCAAAGGAGTTCTTGATTCAGATATTGTAGCAGGCCCTATTTCGGATCACGCTGCGGTGGTAGTCTCAATCTCCTTTTCGTCTCTCATGAAAAGGGGGAATAGGTGGAAGATGAACAATCAGATCTCGAGAATACCAAAGGTGGCCCAATTTTTATCGGAGCAAATAGATGAGTTTACCCTAAATAACCTGAATGATGCTCTCCATCTGGATATTTTCTGGGGGGCATTTAAGGCTTATATGAGAGGAATACTAATTAGTCTGGCTGTTAAAAGGAAGAGGGAGAAGGAGTGTACCATGTTGGATTTACTGACACAAATCAGGTCTTTAGAATCGAACATTTCTACTCACCCGCGGGAGGAAGATAAAGAAGAATTAGTCAAAGTAAGAGATGCTTATCTTAGAATTTTAGGGGAGCAGGCAGAGTTAGCTTTAATTAAGATAAAAGCCATCTATTTAGACCAGGGAGAAATCTGGGAAACTTCTGGCTAGACGTGTTGCACAACTTGAATCTTCCGGCTGATTGAGGATTTTATCTGAAGAGGGTGGTTGTGTTAAAACCTCTCTGGAAGAAATTTTCCAGGTTTTCCGGCAGTATTTGAATCTCTATATAGCGATATGGGGTGCCCGCCGACTAAGTCAGAGATCTCGCCTTTTTGGAAGGTTTAGACCTTCCTACATTGACGAATCCGATCGACTTTCTCTGGAAATGAGATATAACCCAAGAGGAGATAGAGTTAGCTATTAAGAATCTTCCTACAGATAAAACACCGGGTCTAGATGGGTTTTCGTCTAATTTTTATAAAAAATTTTCTGGGAAGTTGGCTCCTTTGTTACTTAGGTTATTTCAGTATATTCTTTCTGGGCAGGAGGTGGATAAGACTTTCTCGGAGGCACTAATAGTCTTAATTCTCAAGCCGAGTAGGCCTCCTGAAAAACCAACCAGTTACAGGCCCATCTCCCTGTTGAATTATGATATTAAGATCTTGGTTAAATTGTTGGCTGATCGAATTAACAGAATATTACCTAAATTAATAGGTACAGAACAGGTGGGATTTATGAAGGGCAGGTCCTCAGCTGACCACTTCAGGACATTGGCGCATGTCTTCTCGGTTTTCAAGGGGACCAACCTCCCGATGGCGTTGGTCTCCTTGGACGCCGAGAAGGCCTTTGATAGGGTATACTGGGGGGTTTTATTTGCTGCTATGAAGAGGTTTGGCTTCCCTGTAAGGTTCTTGGAGTGGGTCGGAGCATTGTATTCAAGCCCCTCAGCTAGAGTCACTTGTAATGGGGCCATCTCAAATCCCTTTAAGTTATATGTTGGTACTAGACAAGGATGCCCTTTATCCCCCTTCTATTTAATTTATATTTAGAGCCTCTCATAAGAAGTATAGTGAGTAGCAGAGAGATTGAAGGCATTAGAATATTGGATCAGATTATTAAAGTCACAGCATATGCAGATGATCTCATGGTCTATATTTCTAGGCCTAGTAGGTCCATTCCAAATTTGTTAAAATTAATACATAATTTTAGTCTTTTGGCCAACTATAAATTGAATCAGGATAAAACTGTGGTTTATCTCCTCAATAATAAACTATTTAAACAGGAAATTACGGAGCTAGGCTTAGGGTGGAATTCTGACTCTTTTAAATATTTGGGTCTTACTTTGTCGAGGAGTTCAGTGCGGATGCGTCAGTTAAATTTAGATTCCTTGGTTCATATTATTGATTTAGATCTCAAAAGGTGGGCGCAACTTCCATTTCTGCTTTGGGGAGGATAAACATAGTTAAGATGAATATATTCCCTAGACTTTTCTACCCCTTGAGTATGCTAAATATTTGGCTTCCTATGTCTTGGTTTAAAAAATTCCACGGGATGATAGCTGACTTTGTTTGGGGTTATAAAAAGGCCAGAATGGCCTATCAAAAGTTGGCGGCCCCTAAGCTACTTGGGGGTTTGAGGTTGCCCCATTTTGGTCTCTATTTTTGGGCAGCTCAGTTGAATAAGTATGGTAGGTGGGCCTTATATAAAGACTTGTCGCCATCATGTTATGTCCCTCTGTGGGTAAATTTAGAAATTAATCTTATTAAAAGCTTTGGTATTTCCCAGGAGGCTTTATTTTATTTAACTCCCAAGGTACTTCCGTTGAAGAAGTCCCCGATAGGTGTGTAGTTAAAATCCATAATCAGCTTTGCAGCTTTTGAAATATGATCAGGTCAAAGATTGGGCTCAACCTATTAGGGGTAATCCACGATTTCTGATAGAGATAGGACCATTAGATCCGAATGGTAGACATTACCTGATGAATGTTGTTTGAAAGATTTTCTCAGGGAAGAGGAGGTTTAATCTCCGCTTTGGAAGTGTTAGATAAATTCAATTTATCTACCAAAGATATCTTCAAAATATATCAACTTTGTCATTTATTACTTCAAAAGGTGGGAAAAGGTTGTCCAGCCCCACGGATTGCATTTCTGGCAGATGTAGGCTGCTGGTAGGAATCCATTGAGCAATCTAAGATCTATACAGTGCTGTTTTATTGGGCCTACTCAGCGAATCTTGCCCCATGTTCTTATTGGGCTGTTGTGCTCCCTGATATAACTTTGGATTGGTCTGAGATCTGGCAAGGTTGTCACAGGTTTATTAGGCAGGATCAATTGAGGCTTATACAGTTTAAAATTTTGCATAATATTTATTATTCCCCTCAAAAACTGGCGGATCTGAAGTTGTTAAAGGATCCTAAGTGTTATAGGTGTGGTTCAGATAAGGGGGATCTCCTACATATTTTTTGGGAGTGTCCGAAAATTATCCCATTGTGGTCAGAAATTAAAAGTAAGGTTGATCCCTTGTTGGGCCTGGAGGATATGTTCAGACCTGAGGTATGTCTACTGGGGATATGTCTGGTTCTCGGTTAGGAATAGGAAGTTCTACAAGGCTTTGATTTCAATCACAGTTAAAAGTTAGTTCTCTGACATTGGAAGAGACAATGTTGGGCTTTCTTACTCTGAATGGCTGGCTGAGCTTCTTGCGTGTCTCAGGATTGAGAGGATGATAGCTACCCTACATAATCAAATACCTCGATTTGAGAAGATTTGGGCCCGTTTTATTCATTTTATTCGTTATGAGGTCAGAATATACCCTATTTGGCAGTAATGTGGTAGTAGTGCCTTGTGTGGGGATAGGGGATAGGAGTGGGGGGTGGGGGAGGGAGGTTAGGGTATTTTATGGTTTTAGTTGGGGGATTGGCAGAGAAAGTGTAATACTCGGATTGTAATGAGCCATTGTTACATCTTGTTTATATTCTGATATGTCTGTGTCTCAGATATGTTGTCTCTGCTTAAAAGTGAATAAAATGTTAATGGAAAAAAAAAATTAGTTATTTTATTAAAAAGTTTTACCAGGAAGGCACGCTGAGCAGAGTACTGCTGAATTCCAGGTGCGCCCTGGGGAATGGGGACGGTGGATAATAAACATGTCATATATACAGAAAACAAATTAGTGCTGAGAATGAATATAACAGAGGTCAGTGGTAAAAAATAGCAGAACAAATTAAGTAAGTACATTACAAACACATAGTACGGAGGCAAGATAAAGTGAGGATAAGTGAAACATCTAGCAACCAGATCAAAACTCAGTTCAAAATAGTGAACTAGGCTATAGTGAATAAACAGATTCCTCTCATCCACAGGTACAGGTGGAGGAGAAATGTGCATTCATGAGGGAGTTGAGGTGCAGTGTTGGAGACATATGCCATATGCCTGTGGGGAAGATATTCCACAAATTGGGCATGCAATGTCTGAAGGTTGCTTGCCCAGCCAAGGAGGACATGTGTGGCACAGCCAGAAGACGGGTGTCGAAATTTCTGAGAGAGTAGACTTGAGGGGCATGAGCTGTTAGGGCGGAGGTGAGATATGTTGGCAGCCAAAACTTTATTAGAACATTTAAATACCTGGCACCTTTGTAGATTGGAACATACCAACCTTAAGAATTTACACTGGGGAATGTGTATTTCAACTAAATAAGATTTGTAACCTTTACTTACTAATATACATGCAAAATGCCATCAAGCTGCAATTACTTTTTTTGTTTTTATTCTTTGGTAACCAGATAATGCCCACTAGGCACACATGTCTGTTTTCAGGAGAGACCTGGGAGCAATTGAGTGGTTAAGTGATTTTCTTAGACTCCTGCAGTGTGCAAGTGGAGACTGTAAAAGTCAAACCCAGGTTTGCTGGCTATTCCAAGCTCATTCACAGCTCCTTCTTACTGTAATCTCTGACCTACAATATACTGCATTCATACTAACAGGGGCCATCAGAAACCTTGGTTGTCATTGCAGGTGCAAGCAAGTGAAGGAATGTCACTTTAAAGCAGTCATTCCTCTGGAAACCATTTAGATTGACCACTCACTTGATAGAAAATATTCAGTTGCCACTCAGAATAGAAAATGTCATCTTCCCTAGCCTTTTCAAGGGGGATAGAACTATCACACTTTTATTATAGAGGTCTGTTGATTAAATTTACTTATTTTTTCTGATTTCTTAAGTGGTATGGCAACGTTCATACAAACTCAGATTTTAGGACCCACTGGAATCAAATTGGTCACACAGGTGAGGTACTTAAAGCACACTAAAATGGTTCAGCAGCTACCTTGCCAACAGGTCACAGAGAGTGAAGATTTCAAATTCCATCTCAGAACTGCACTCTTATCAGATCAAGCATACCTCAAGGGTTCATCCTGGGACCCCCTTCTGTTTAGTATCTTCCTAAACAACCTACCAAAGGCCTGTCATTTAAGGACGCTCTTTTACACAGATGACGCTGTCATCTTTGCAAGTCACCCGGATCCCACTGCATTTGAAGACAACCTACAACATGGATTCCTTGAAGCTGAAAATGGCTCCAATCCCACAAGCTAGTTCTAAACTACAAAAAAACAAAACTTATGCTGTTCTCATCCTCCCGCCATAAACACAAGTCACATGCCCTCACTGTTAAAAATAACCAAGGAGCCCCCATTGAACAAATCCAGCACTTCAAATACCTTGGAGTAACCCTGGACTGCCACCTTACCTACGAGCATCACATTGATATTGTTGCTAAGAATGTAAATGCTAAACTAGGACTGCTTTACAGACACAGACGAAGTCTGAACCCAGAAGCACTTAAGCTTGCAATCCACAGCTCGGTACTATCTGTTATTGACGATGGCTTGGTTATATATGGAGCTGCCACAGCTTACATCTCTCAAAAAGACTAAATACTGCCAGAAACAAAGCCAGTAGACTTATCACTGGTGCCAGCTACCTCACCCATACTTGTGATCTATTCGCCCTAACCGGGTGGCTCAAACTACAAGATCACACCATTCATGTATACTTGCCAAGAAAATGTTGCTTGCAGCCCTGCCAATGGGCATCACCAGTCTTGTATCAAAGCCTTAAAAGTCGCATCACACCCGGTCCTCTGTCTCTGAAATCTTTCATGTTCCTAGGGTTTGGACCACCCAATGCCGGAGATCCTTCTCTTACAGAGTTCCTAACTGGATGAATGTCCTGAGCTGTGAACTAACTAGCATACCTCAACTTATCCAGTTCAAGCATCTCCTGCATTTGCACATCTCGAAGGAAAATGAGTATACCTGCTTTAATTAGTCATGCGATTTGCACTTCATCTGGCAACCTGCATTCCCCAGCCTCCTCGACAAGGCCCCTGGCTGCATCCTTCCTCCCCTGCTCAATCATCTCTCTCACTCTCCCCCCTACCTGTCATGTCCTGACCTACTCTGTCCCACTAACTTGCCCACTATGACCCCTGACTGACTCTTTTCCATACCTTTCTTCCTTCCCATCCCCTCTTCCCTCCACCCACAACTCACCATCCCCTCCCTCCTGTCTCCTTCTCCTTCTGTGCTTGCCCCTGTTCCCACCTGTTCTACCCCATCCTGCCTCAATCAATATGCTTGACAATGCCACCCGGCTGCATCCCCCCCTTTTCTCTGTCCTGCTGCTACTCTTCATCCCCTGACTCACCCTTCGGATTTCCAAATGGGATTACCTGCCCACATTTTTGCCTATAAAGTCCTAGAATGCCAGCTATGTATCTAATTGCAATCACCAATGTTTACTATGTTTTGTGCTGTTCTACTGTTGCTGTATTTGATATTATCTGTACATGTTATTGTGCTTTATACTCTGTCTGTTTTGTAACCCCTCCCAATTATTGATGTAGAACCTTTATAAATGAGCTCCACTGTGCTCAAAGGTATTTCTAATCCTATATTGAAATAAATAAATAAATAAATAAACTTGGTTCTTATGGAAGACTCGGACCCTCACATATGCTACAACCCCTGCTTGATAGTTATCTAACCTCCTGGCCAGGGAATGTATACAGTGGCAACTTTAATCAAAGGAGAGAGGAACAGAAAACACTTTACCCTACTGGCTGTGTACCATTTATTTGTACTTTTTATTTTACAATTTTTGGCCAGAAAAGAAACACTAAGCTAAGGCTTGTTTCCAGGTGCATTCTGGGAGGACAGGAAGTTGAATGACTTGCTCATGATCACACAGTATGCAAGTGGTGGCTGTGGATTCAAATTGTCTTCCAGATCTGCAGTTCAGTGCTCTTAGCCACAGTGATATACTGCCTCCTATAACTATAACTATAACTATATGCATCTGCTCCTGATTATTTTAATAAGAACAGTTGTATAAAGGGCTCCTTAAATATTTCTGATTAGGTCTCTTACTAAAGTGGAATTATGAACCTCCTTACTTGTACTAGATTCCTCTCCTATTGAATTATTTATGTGGTCTGACTAAACATTTTATCTTGATGGCATATTTAAAGATGCAGTATCCTCTTTCTTCAGCTTGCAATAGGCCCCAAAGGAAAACCGCATTTATCAGTCCTCTTCAAGAAAAGATCACTCCTACTCAAAAGGTCTCAGTATCAGGTATTCTGCAAAGACTAGATATTCATAGTGGGGGATGGTGATGATATCACTCATAGTTGCACCCATTTCTCTATTCTATATGTGAATCTTGAAAGATCTGATAAACAGGGGACATCTCTGTGTTGAAGAAATATTAAATGCGAAAAGAGAACAGCAGGTGCTTTAGTTATGGAAGCTTAACTATTCTCCATCTTCATCACAGGGCTAGCCTTAGCAGTCCAAAATTCTGACTATTCTAACAGGGTGAGTATTATGATAAAGGCATCCTAATACTGTTACTGGAAATCAAAGTGATGCAGTTTGCATCAGAGACATTGTAGTAGTAGCAAACCTAGAATTAAACAAATTATATTTTCAGGGTTTTTTGTTGTTTTTCCAAATGGTATTCTCTTTATTTGTTCACTTGTGATTTACATTGTTTAGTGCCTGCTCACTCTATATTCAGTATCAGTCTCCCTCACACCTAAACACAAGCTCTGGCTCAGTATTTTCTTCCCGGTAACCAATATGAATACATAAATAAATATTGCTATATACAGCTGTGCAGGTAACTCCCAATTTAAAAGCAAGTATCCACTAAATTCAAAGGTTTAAAACTATTTTGTTTATATTTTATATATATTTTTTTTTTACTTTCTGCAGTGATCTGTATATAAATCACTTTTTTATGTAATGTAATACTTATTACAGTGTGCATTTCAAACACATCTGACTGTCCCCAACTGACCTCATGATTGTTGCTTGTGATATCACTGTCTGCTATCATCATTTACATTGTGATATCATAAACAAAAACACTATGGCCCAGATATTCAAAAGTCCAATATCCCTGGTGGTCCAGTGGACCTCGAGTAGCCTGATCGCGGGCGGCATTCCTCTATCCCCAACCCCAATTCATTCACATATCTGGACTGACTAGTACGGTATGGGCTGCACGCCCATTGGCTCATGCTCTGAACCAATGGGCATGCAGCCATACTGAGCTGTCAGTCAGCTGGCGGCGGGACAGCAGGCGGATGGGGTGCTGCCGCCCACTGGCTGATGGGGGAGAGTGGGGTGGTGGGGCTCAGTGAGCGGGTGGGGTGGGCGGTCCACTAGATCACCAGGGAGTTCAGACTTGGGGGGATAGAGGAAGGCCACCCGCGATCAGGCTACTCGCAGTCCACTGGACCACCAGGGATATTGGACTTTGGGGGGGATCAGTAATGCCCTCGATCGGGCTACTCGTGGTCCACTGGACCACCAGGGATGAGAGACATTCTTTGTCCCTTACGGGCCAGGCACAAGTCATCGGGGATTGGCGCACCTGCATGCTAATGGCATGCAAATGGGTCGTAATCAGATGCAAATGGCCCCGTGCACCTTGCATAAATTATGGCCCCATTTGCATGCCACCCTTGAATATCGTGAGGTGCTGTGCATGGTGCAATGAACTTGCACCACCACATCTCAATACTCCACCCTGACCACTTGTGCTGGTGCAGTTCCACTGTGCCATGCACAGTGGGGGTGGGCAGGGTGCAGTATTCAAAGCAGTTGCACCATAGCACAACTCCATTGAATATCGCCCTGGCCACACCCCTGCACAACTATTTTGAGCGGCGCACAGGCTTGCACCACAGAATGGCGCAGTTTGAATATCTGGGCCTATGAGTTCACATGGGGACAGTCAAATGTGTGTAAAGCAACAATGCAAGGAAAAATATTTTTCTGAAATGCTAGTGTCAGCTACCTTAAATAAAATATTAGCATGCCAGTCAAATCTGCTTTTCTAAGCATGGCATATGCTGTGTACTATGAGTTTGTTTTGTCTTTGCCTTTAAAGGAATACAGTGTTATTTCTTAGCCAAATGTAGCAGCCAATTTTGCTGATGCAAAAAAAAAGAAAAATTAAAAAGTTTATAATATTCTCACATTTTGGTGGAACTAGAAAATGTTACCATCATATAAAACTGGAAGACACCCAAAATCTTTTATAGTAAAAAAAAGGTAGGGTCAGACTTTTGTCCAGTTTCGTTGCCATGCTGCTTTAAACAGGCTTTACAGATAGGCTACACCATTGTGTTATAAATCATAGGGAAAACACTGAAAATTACTTAATGAAATGACTCATCAATTGGGACATTAGAAACATTATGTTTATAAAGTGCATGATGAAAGAAAAAGAAATCTAAATGTTGTTAGGCTACCTGTAATTGTTTAAGTTAATTAAACTGCAAAATACGCTTACAAAGTGCTGCACAGTTTGCAGCGGGCAAGTTTAGCATTTCAAACTAGTAAGTATTTATCATTTTTAGTCAGACTATTTTGCCTCTCATTTTAAACCTGTCTGTTTTTTCCCCTTTAGTTAAATGTCAGTTTCCCAGCAGTGGTATGTTTCTGAGACGTCTTACCACTTTATTTTCTTTATGAGTTGGCTTATCAGCATTCTAGACTGATCAAGGCATTAACTGTGTGTTTTCCTTTTCTTTTTAACACCAACACCTAACCCTGGACTTCTGTGAATTAACACTTCAACGTATGCTGGCATGACTCATGAGTAAAATATATTTATAGAAAAACAGGAAAGTGCCATTCTGTCCTTTCTGAATCTAAATTATACTGTGCTTCATGCATTGATTATATTTTTGGCTCAAGATATTGCAACAGAGTACCTACTGACCTTTTAAAATTCTAGACAAAAGTGGCAAAGCAAACCATTTAGTCAATCTAAACATACTTTAACTTGAGAGTTTTAAAAGGCAGTTGCTATGTTGCCCATCTTAACCAATATTCTTGCTATATATTTTGTTTTGAAAATGTATTTTGTATAGCAAGTTCCACTGCAAAGTGGCATTTATCATCCGGGAATAATCAGCAAGATGCAGCCCATGGGTTAAAGTAGTTCAGAAAACCATAGGTTTTCAACCAGAATAGGCCTTGCCAAAGTGTATTTTCTGCTGCTACATGTGGTGTAGGGAAAAATTAAGCCACAAGAATCCTCAGCTTTCAAGCTGGTCTAATTTCTTTCTATGTTTCCATACGTCTGACCATTTTTTTAATTAATTTATGGCAAGGTTTGTGTATCTCCAAGTCCCATTGAAATTACATTCTAATTTAGGAACAGTATAAGAACTAGCAAAAAAAGTGCTTACATGAAAAGCATCCAACAAGATGAGGTCATTCTTATGCTTTCACACTTAGGTCATAGTACTCCAGTAAGAGGGATCGCATACCCCTGGCTGGGAAGGGTAGAACCAGTGGCTTTGACTAGAAGGGCTTAAATGGTTTAAAAGTAAAATCAAACCTAGTGGGTCACAGTGCCTCAAGATAAGGGAAAGGTGAAACTGTTTAACCAGGAAAGGCTCACTAAGTTGAAGCTTGTTTCCAAATGAGACCTGGAAGCACAATGAAGTTAATTGACTTGCTCGGGATCCCATATTATGCAAGTGGGAGCTGTGGGATTCAAAGCGGTCTTCAGGTTTGCAGCAGCTCAGTGCCTAAACCACACCACAATACCTCCCAAGTTCTTATCACAGCTCCTTATATTTGTTAAGAGAGTCCCTTAGGCCAGCACAATCATTCTCTTTCATTGTTCCCATCTGTTAAACCTCCTCATCTCAAAACACCACAAATAATTTTCAGGTGTATCCTCAATATCTGAATAATCTTTCTTCTTTCTTTTACTTCTTCCTTAGAAATAGTCATCTTGTTTTAGTAGACAGAAGACCAAGGGCATGCTCTTCACAAATTCAAGACAGGTAGCCTTGATTCCAGATCAGTGCAGTTGTAAGGCAACATACTGTACATACATACAACTAACAGCCTCTTAAGTCATGCAGCTGGCATCTAGCCAGTTCCAACTCTTTAGCTGGCTAATAAAATGGGTGCCCCTGTAGTCAATCAAAGGAAACCATTACCCTGCATTCCCAGGCAGAGGGTTGGAGTTCAGAATACAATTCAAATTGCACTCCTTGTCATCTAGATCCTTTACAGATTGGCCCAGTGCTATTAATCCAAATGTATCTCCTCTGCCCACCCAATCTCATTCCATTTGCTTCGTTCCACAGCTTCACCATGGGCTCTATGCACTAATGTGTGGGAAGAACACGTGATACACATGTATCCCACTTACTCTGCTCCCCCACCCAGGTGTGAGCCCACAGGGATGCATGATCACTGGTCACCAGAATGCACCCCAACCCCTGGCATGCAGCAGAGGGGGTGAGAGACATGGCCATGTGGGTGGGCATCCAATCGGATGCCTATCCATGGTCCCAGACTTGATCCCTTGCAGTGCCCATGCAAGGGGTCCTGGGTTGGCATGTACCCTACAGATAATTATCGCAGCTCATATTTCTATCATACTACAGTTTATAACACAACTGTGTAGCTTATCAATAAAGCCTGTTAAAGTAGCATGGCTCCAATCCCACAAGCTAGTTCTAAACTACAAAAAAAAATGCTGTTCTCATCCTCCCACCATAAACACAAGTCACATGCCCTCACTGTTAAAAATAATTAAGGAGCCCCCACTGAACAAATGCAGCACTTCAAATACCTTGGAGTAACCCTGGACTGCCACCTTACACTGGGCTTTAAACACTGGGCTTTTTCCTAAATGGAGAACCCCAGCCCTCTTAGGCAGCTCTGTGGACAGGTGCAGATGTGTGAAGGGGGATCTCATTGCTGCCACACCTGGCCATTAACCTTTGGGGGGCATGGTAATATTTACAATAGGGTCCCCCATCATGCACCATTACCCACTCCAGTGCAGCATGAAAGTTCTGTTGTGCATAAGCATGGTTTGGGCACCCCTGGCATGCCCACATCCTGCCTCTAGTGCCGCTTGGCGGCTGGGGTATCAAGCATGCAGGGTGCTGATGCACCCATGGTAAATACCACCAGTGATGCACAGATCACTGCTGCATGTCATTCAGACATAAGAATGCCTATGTGCTGCCCTTATGTGTCACATCGGCATTCGTGCATCTGACCCTTGAGAATGTATTCTTCTGCAGCATCTGAAACAGCTTTCATGTCTCTCTATGTAGGACTAACCCCATTCAAGTTTTCTCTCATTGGAGTGTAACTGCTAATCTTTACTTCACTGCTAAATGTATATAGGTTAAATATTGATAGTGATTGATGGATGTTTGCTGTTGCTTATTATGTTGCCTTTTAGAAGGTTCAGAAATGTTATTTAGTGTCCTGAAAGTTCTAAGGCTTTTGGGGTAAATCTGCAGAGCTTAAGCTAGAACTACATTTATTTAGCATTCATATCATCTTATTTGCTGAGCATGGCTCCCACTGTTACTTTTCCAGAATATTACTTTTTTTAATAATAAAAACAAGGTTCACTAAAAGGAAGTATTCAAGATTTCATTTGAAGATTATTATTCTATTTGGTTGATATTTTTTGTTGACACTCCAGTTAATTTAAATTGAGGACAGAATTGGATTGAACAGCAGCTGACTGAATGTCCTGTAGCATTATCTCTGAGCAATGATAGAAATATGAGCTGTGATAATTATCTGTAGGGCTTTAATGGGCAGGAACCCACAGAAACTCAGTTTTCCCTGTTACATCCTTACATCAAAGTGCTTGTTCCTACTTTATCCACTGAATATTAGAGAGGTTTCATCTCCAAGACATGAAAGTCCCTACAACACACACAAATACACACATGCACACATGTACACATACATATATGGATGGATAAATTGAGATAAATAGATAGATAGATAGATAGATAGATAGATAGATAGATAGATAGATAGATAGACAGACAGATACATTGATAGACATATATTATATATATATATATATACATATATACACACACACACACACACACACACACACACACACACACACACATACATCTAATGTTGAGAGTTCCCTTCCATTAAGCATCTCCAGTTTAGTCACTGACTATCTGGCAATCAAATTATCACAGTGATAAAGTGCAATTAACTCCTATATTATAAGTGAACAGTAGTTTAATCCCTACAGTGTGCATTATTCAGAGTTGAGGTGCAGTCATGTTGACTCTAATTTAAGAAAATGGTATTTGCCCTACCTTTAGAAATATTTACAAATGCCTTTACTGAACATCGATCGTTGAGCGTGTCTGATTAATAGACATACTGTACAAACTGGCTGCCTTATATGGCCTCTGTAGTCTGAAATCATGTTTTCTTTGTTTTCATTATGAAAACCTTGGGCAGCACAAAGAAGTCCCAAAATCCCACAGCTGAGGAAAAAGCCTGTAGCACTGCAGAAATACAGTTCGTGATATTCTCAAAGAAAGTCCAGCAACTGCAGGAATTCTGCAAATGTCTCACAGCTGCGGAATTCCAGCAGCTGCGGGAATCCAGCAAGTGCTGTGAATCTGCAGCTGCAGAAATGGCTGAGGAGGCACAGCAATAGTACAACTTAGTAGCTGAAGTAGCAGACTTTAACATTGCTGTCATAATATGAAGCTGACAGCACACACAAAGAGACCTGCAACCAGTCCCTCAACTGGGACCACTGCAGCACCACAGGTACCAGTGATGCCATGGCACCACAGTGGCTGACTGTCACTGCTGATCATCCCTCCCTGGAGTGTTCCTGTGGTCTGCAGGGGTAGCACTCACTGCAGGCTGGTCAGGCTCTGCTGCCTGTGGGGCTCCGTCATGGGCTGCACTGGGTCTGGTGGTTGTTGCCTGTTGCCATATCATGGCAATATGTCCATTTGTTGCTGTACCAACAGCCACTGCTATACTATCTGTTACCTGTGCCTCACCTCCACCTTAATTGATTCCAATTGTTGGGGCACTACTGCAGTTTGCTGAGTGAGAGTTACACCTCATTCCACTGTGTGTAACATTTTTCCACAACTGCAGAAAAAACCTGGCTGAGAATAGCCTTTTGGGGGCTGTGCCTTACTTATCTCACATCTTTTTCCTCAGGGACTTCCGCAGCTGCACTTTTCCACAGTCTGTAATGTTTTTCTCGCAGCTGGGGTTTTATGAATATCACTAGACAATCTCCCCTTTTTCCGAAGCTGAGGCAGTTTTGGGGACTTAGGGAAGGTTTTGCACCTTCTGAAAGCTTTGTGAATCAGACCCTTATCTGTGTAGTGTGCAGTTTGAAAATGTTAAGATCTAATATTGTATTCTTACTTTATGTGATTGGAAACAAGATTATTGCAATGTATGTCTGCCTTTTTCACAAAAAGGTGTTTAACTCTCAATAAAGCCTAGCACAGTTGGAACTTCGGAGTGAATTTCTAAATGCCTCACTGTGTGAGTCATGTATTACTCTTCTCTACATGGTGCCTATCTCTTATTCCATTAAAACTTGAGCTAGCATTCTCTTTTTGGTTGTTTGAATAGCAGTTGTCTTTTCACACCCCATACAAGAATCACTTATAGCAATTAGACTTGGTGGCTTAGGTTTTTCACTTGACTTTCTACTAAATATTGTTGCTTCTTTTGTATTGAGTATGTGTTATCTTGATAAACAAGTAAAATGTACCTCAGACATGACTGTGGCTTCTGAGTTGTTGATAATGTCAGTCACCATCTGAGAGGTAAACACCCACTGGGTTCTTCTGTAGTGTATATTAGTATAATCCAGTTTATTCCAGTAAAGGTCTAGGTTTGTAATTTATTTTACCTTTACTGTCCCAGCTCAGTGCGTCTACTTCTCAGTTCTAAGGATTGCTTCTGTTACATTTAGTATGAGTTTGGAAAAGTAGCGTGAATAACAGAAACTGTTTTTGATTCAGTTTTGTTCTGTTGATGGCTTGTCAGCCTCTCCTACACAATATTTCAATACTGCTACCCATGGTGCAGTCAACTAGGTTTATAGCTCTAGACTAAACAGCATATGTGTGGTTGAGAGACAGAGACATGGAGACTGAATAATGTGGACATCGTGTATTCCCTGTATCATTTTGAAGAGCCTGCACAATGTTCTTCTTGCAATGTATACCCTTGAGGAAAGGAGGAGAGGGGACATGATAGAAAACATTCAAGCATCTCAAGGGAATTATCTAAGTTCAAGAGGGTAGCATCTTTCAGAAAAAGAGATGTGCAAGAACAAGGGGGCAAAATTTGAAGATAGAGGGGGGTCGGCTCAGAGGTAATGTTAGAAAATATTTTTTCACAGAGAGGGTTGTGGATGCATGGAACAGCCTTCCAGAGGTGATTGTGGAGTCAGAAACAGTGGGAGAATTCTAGAATGCATGGGACAGACATGAGGCAATTCTAGTGGGGAGTAGGAGGAAGTAAGCTGTTGATTAACTAGAATCTGCAGCTTATCCATCAGGTAGGGGAAATTGGCAGACTAGGTGGGTCAAGAAGTCCTTATCTGCCATCAAATTCTATGCTTCTATGTGCCAATCTGGTATGCCACCATTTAGCATACTACATAGATAACAGCCATGGGTGTGCATGTAACTAGAATTTTATGAACACCTGTGGTGTGAGATGCTACATAAACCCTGAGCACGAGGACTTATAAAAGCAACCCACATCAAGTATGTGTGTAAAATTCTGGTTTATACAGATATGCACCATTTTTTTGTTTGACAGTTACTGGTGAACATTTTAATTTGAGTGCGAACATGTTGTGTGGTTATAAAGTGAAATCGGCAGTTGGCCATGACAGCAGAGTGAGTCAGGCAGCAGCAGGAGTGGAAGTAAGAGCGGCAAACCAGTCAGGCCACCATGGTGATAGTCTGAGCAAAGAGCTTGGTAGTGACAGAAACCAGTTAGCCAGTCTGGCCCCAATGGAGCCACAGAACTCCACAGCCAGCAACTCAGTCATGGTGGCAGCACCAGTGTTCAGGTGTTGACTGCCTGTTGCTATACTTTATTTAAAATAGCTTCATAGCTAATGGCATGAACAGTGAACTGTTTGACTACAAAAGAAGGTCCAGTTTTACTCTGATGAAGCAAAAGCTGTCTTTTAAGAGGATTTTATTTCACTTAACTAGCAGCAGTTGTGTGACTAGTACTCACACCTCTCACAGCATGAGCTTGATTGAGAGAGATTGATCACGAGCAGACAGATGAAATGCATAATTACAACCAGGTGGTTGTGACACATTTCACAAACCCATTATCTGAGAATAAATATGCTCACTAGTAATTATATGATTATTACCTATCTGCTAAACTTAGCTTTCAAATAACTGCATTTTAACCTTAGAAGACTGTGGACATATATATCGTCCAGAATTTATATACGTTCACACATATTCAGTTCTCATGACCTTCCACAGGTCATATAGCTCTACATGGAAGTTAGGTACCACAGTCCAACTAATTCTTAAGACATCTGTACAACATGGATCTGTACGTTCTTGCATATCTTGTTCAGCTCTTTTTTCTCACCATTTTCTGGGAATGCATCTATTGATGAAGCAGTGCTTCATTTATTTATTTAGTTTTAATATATGGATCTTCAATTTAATAGATCTCTAAAGCATACAAAAAAAATTTGGTAATACACTCAAAGGTTTAGTGATAATAGTACTGTCAATCACTTTTAATAGTACTGTCAATCACTTTTAATAGTATAGTTTCATGGTGATAATACTATCATTGCAAGCACCCAAAAAGATACCTTTTGCCCCCCATGTCCTATGCATATTTATTTATTTATTTATTGAATTTTGATGACCGGGTAGGCCCACTGGGCCCCGGAGGTCCCTTTTTCAGGGGCGACCCAGGAGTTACAATTATTACAGGTAACAGATGCAGTACACACAAGTGATGCCTCCCCATTGGCCACTTTTCCTGTGTGAGTGGGCAGAACAGTTCAAAAAACATGGCAGCCCTTCTCTCGCTTACCGAGAGCAAGTGCGATTGTCGCTCTTCTCCGTTTTTTTCTTTTTTGCCTCACCAAATGAAAATATCTGGTTGATCCTGCTGTTCTGGTCATGAAGAGCAGGTAAGATCTGTATTACCAAAAAACAGGCAGGAGGCGGGAACTGTCACGAGTGAGCAGGCAGCTCAACACACAGCGTGGAACAGTGCGCCAGTTGACCAGTACAAAGTCAGTTCTCCACTGAAGCAGTCAACCGGCCATTACAAACAAAGGTCAGATCCATATATTTAAAAAAATAACCAATATGTTTGTGTGTCACTACCAGAGTACTGGCATCTTGGGTTTTGGACACATTCGAACCTCTCGAGCTTCGCTCTCGAGGTTCATGTGTCCAGAACCTCTTGATGCTATTACTCCCTGGTAATACACACAAACCTATCGGTTATTCATTTTTTTAGTTCCTCAGGTACAGTGATGTCTACCAGGATCAACCACATGATCCTGCAGAATCCAGCAGAATTTTTCAGAATTCTGCTGTAAACAGTGCAATTTTCAATGGTAGTTAATCCCTTTATCATGGATAAAGCTGTGACATTTTTGCCACTACGTTTATTCCTGGTAGATGCCATGGTAAGTGCATTTGATAAGATAATTTTGTTTTAAGGCACAACCCAGGAGGTTACAATATGATGTAATGAGCAGATGAACAATAATATAAACTAGTTACAAGCAGATGTACATTGTAACACTACAGTTAAAGGAACCGGTTCTTAAAGAATTTGCTTATTCACTAGAATTTTAAATAAATAAGGAATGTGTCTCTTTTTCCTGTGTGGCTAATGCTCATTACAATATTGCAGCCAGTAATAAATAATGACAAAAAAAACAGCAAATCCACTTACTCAACAGTGCTATATATATATATATATATATATATATATATATATATATATATATATATATTTATTATGAAGCAGAGAACTTCTTTCTGTGAACATGTTTGTGCATACTCTAATTATGATGGGCCTTTTTAAAAAAAGCTTTTCTGGTCTAATACAAATGTAAGCTATTTTTATTGTACCAATCCTCTCTCCAGCTGTTGTTTTTCCTTTTAAAAAATCCCCCTATTTTTATTTTTATAGAACTATTGTAGGATTTTACTACTGTTATTGACAACAGTAAGCTGCAGATGTAGCATTCAGTCTTTTTCTGTGAAATAATGATTCAACAATCTATATTCAGAGGTTAAGTATATAAAAGTGTACTGTCCATGTTATAGATCAGAAGAAATTCCATTATGTAATAATTTTTCAGTTTATCCCATGATTTTCTATTGGGAGATTTAAGTAGAATGAGAAGACTTAGATTTAGCAAATGCTAGTTTCTCAGAATAAACTAGGGCATTGGAGGCCACCATGGTGGAAGAGGGTCTTGACATAGTAGCAGTAAGTGAGACGTGGTGGACTGAGCATCATGCCTGGGAGACAGTCATACCTGGTTACCAACTGTTTAGGAAAGACAGGGGCGGAGGAGAGGGGTATTATACATCAAAGAAGAAATTGGGGCCATGGAGGGCTGGAAGAGGAAGGGAGACTGAGATAATGTAGGTCACTTTAGACAAAAGGAATAGGAAATCATTGAGGGTGGGGTGGTTTACATACCTCAGCACGAGGGGAAGTGGGAGTTAAACAATGTATACAGTCAATGACAAAATGACACAAAATGGGAGATTCTGCTAGTAAGGGACCTAAGCCTCATTGACATTGACTGAGATCCCAGCAGCAGTATCAGCTAGGAGCAGGGGATCTCAGAAGCACTACAAGGGGTATTCCTGCAACAACTGGTAAGGGAGCAAACTAATGGAGAAAACCTGTTGGACTTAATCCTCACAAATGGGGACAGTGTGGAGGAGGTGGAGGTGGGCAAGGATTAGGCACAAGTGACCACAGGGCTATAAGGTTCAGGGTAAAATGGAGAGGAAGTAAACAGGACAAGAACTAGGGTAATAGACATCAAGAGAAGCAGACTATAACAGAATGAAGAGGATACTTGGGGAAGAAATTTCAGAGATGGGTAATATAAAGGATATGGAGTAATTATGGGCAGCTATTAAGGAGGGGTGCTGAAAGCCACTGATTTTGCATCAAGAAGGCTAGGAAAAACAGAAGAAGGAGGAGACTTCAATGGTTTCCAAGGGAGGTGGCAGGGGCAGTCAGGGAGGGAAAAGGCATTCAGGAGGTATAAGATGACACAAAGGAAGGAGGACAGAGAAGCATATAGAGAGAGAAGAGGAGGGGCAGAGCAGAAGATAAGGAGGGCTAAAGATGTCACTGAGGAGAAAATAGCAAAGCAGGCCAAGAGGGAGATAAAGCCTTTTAAGTATGTGGGAGAAAGAAGGAAGGAACAGCAGGGAATAGTGAGATTGAGGATGAGGAGAATAAAACTAAAGAGGACTTCAAAAAGCAGAGGTATTAAAAACCTACTTCTGTTCTGATCTTCACGAAAGAGTGTGAGGGTAGAGAAACCAGAGCTGGAGAGGAAGGAGAGGAATGCAGGGAATGGATTCTAGAATGTTCACAATCTATAGAGTAAGGGAGGAACTGGGCAGGTTAAAGGTGGATAAAGCAATGGGGCTGGACAGCTTGCACCCAAGGGTACTCCGGGAGCTGAGGGAGGAGCTGGCAGCACCTTTGACAAGACTGTTTCACTTGTTCATGGACACAGGTTGGGTGCTTGGGGACTGAAAGAGGGTGGAGGAGGTTGCACTACATAAGGGGGGGAACAAGGAGTCAGACAAAAACTACTGCCCTGTCAGTCTCACCTCAGTGGTGGGAAAGGTAATGGAGACATTAATAAAAGAAAGGATGGTACACTGCCTGGAGGCCAGTGGTATGCAGGACAAAAGGCAGCATGGTTTCACAAATGGGAAGTCATGTCAGACACCTGATAGAGTTTTTCGATTAGTTGACTCAGGTAGTAGACTAGTGAGGGGCAGTGGATGTGGCCTATCTGGACTTCAGTAAAGCCTTCAACACCGTCCCACACAGAAGACTAGTAAATAAGCTGGAGAGCTTAGGAGTCGGCCAGAAGGTAACTAGGTGGGTGGAAAACTGGTTGATGGGAAGGAGCCAAATAGTGAGGGTAAAGGGGGTAACAAGTGGGGTGCCTCAGGGGTCAGTGCTGGGACCCCTACTTTTTAACATTTATATCAGTTATCTAGCAAAAGGAATTAGAGGGTAGGATGTGTTTATTTGTAGATGATATGAAGGTCTGCAATAGGGTGGACACCCAAGGTAGAGTGGAGGCCATGAGGCAAGACCTGGAGAAGCTGGAGAGCTGGTCGAATACCTGCCAACTAAAATTCAGTGCGAAACGGTATGCAGTGATGCACCTGGGGCAGAAAAACATTCAAGCAGCTTATACCCTTGGGGGGATGAAATCAAGGAAACAGAGCAGGAGAGGGAGCTGGGGATTATTATATCAAGCAGTCTTAAGGTGGGTACCAGTGCAGCAATGCAGTGGGAAAGGCAAATGGTATGTTGACCTGCATTGGAAGGGGCATAACTTGAAGGAGGGTGGTGCTTTTGCCGCTGTACAAAACAATGGTGAGGCCTCACCTGGAGTACGGAGTATAGTTCTGAAGACCGCATCTATGTAGGGACATTGAGAGGATGGAGAGGGTTCAGAGAAGAGCAACCAAGATGGTGCATGGGATGCAGGGAAAAACATATGAACAGAGGTGAAGGGCGCTGAATCTATACCCACTAGAGACAAGAAGGGAGGGGGAGGACATGATTGAAACTTTTAAGTATTTAAAGGGGATCAATAAGGTGAAGTAGGGGAGCTTGTTCAAAAGGAAGGAGAGAGCTAGAACAAGGGGGCATAGCCTCAGATTGGAAGGAGGGAAATACAGAGGCAATGTGAGGGGGAAGTTCTTGACAGAGAGGGTGGTGGAGGCCTGGAACAGGCTACCAGAGGAGGAGGAGGTGGGATCCAAAATGGTGGGAGGATTCAAGAGGGCATGGGACAGATATATGGGGTAGGGAGGAGGGGGGGAAACTCTAAGCCGGTAAAGAGGAGGGGGAAGGGGTGGATGAAGGGCAGACTAGATGGGTTGATATGGTCCTTTTCTGCTGTCAAATTTCTGTGAATCTGTGAGTTTTAACCATTGGAAGCTTTATGTGACAGTATGCACAGATATTGTTGACAAAATTGAAACTACATAAAACTGAAAATCATTCCTTCTACTATTTCCACTTTATATACCTTTAAATTACTATTTTTTTATCCAGCATGCTTGCATCAGTGTTCAAAACCATCATTTGCAGATGAAGGAGTAACTGTGATTAGTGTGAGTTTATAACAGCATTTCCCACTTAAGTGAGACAAAGAGATTTTCAAAAGGGTGGGGTGGAGACTCAAGTGCCTGCAGTTCTTGTGTCTGTGAATGGCCAGTTTCATCCTAGTGGCCCTGCTGCTGTTTTCAAAAGATGTGCCTGTTTGCAACCAAAAGTCACTGGGCCCCATTCATTAATGGCATCCCAGCCCTGTGACTTTATTCTGCACAAAGGGCTGGATACACACATTCAGGTGTCTGAAAGACATCCACGGATGCACTAGTGGTGCACATCCACTCCACATCCTTGCCTGAGACTGTGTGCAGGGATCCCATGCAACTACACAGGCCAATCCAGGGAGATGGCAAGGAATGGGTATTCCTGTGGAGGAGCTGGCAGAGCACGTCATGCTAATGCCATTTGCTCTCTGCGGGTTAGTGTCAGGGCGCTTACCATTTCATTAGCCAAGGGCTACTGTAATGGCTATACCCCCAACCAGAGCATCTGCTATAGCATGGCTCTCACAGCCATGCACCCCTACCCCTTCACTGCAACATGGGGGTAAGGGTGGGTGGCAGACTGCAGAGCACAAACATTAAAATATGTATATTTTGTTAATTGCCATTAGTTTCATGGCAGCCCGTATGTGCACCATCATGTTCCATGGTTTCCTGCTCCAGCAGGCAGGGGATTAACTATGGGACCAAGTCGAGGACCATGTCTGTCCCTCATCCCCCCCCACCACCACCACTAGCACAGAGATAAGCAGCTGTGCTCAGGGCACCCAGTCCCTCCCAGGGGTACTTGTGAACAAGGCCTCATCCTGTGGGGACTGGCTACATGGCACACACTTGCACAGCCTGGTACATGCCCCTACCAGCAGATACAGAGCCTACTAGTGCATAGGGCCCTTATCTTGTGTCATTTCTTGCCATAATTGCATTTCATCGTAGACACCAAGTTCAGACACAATATATATCATTTTGTAGATGGTCTAACAGTTTGGATAGATGTTCATTTAGAAAATACCAGAGGGTGGATTATTGGCATGTCCTTTTGAAATCCTCACCTATGGCTTTGAAGACATTGTACTCGAATTGCACTGATACTGAGATGCTTTATTCCTGCCTTCTTAAGACAGTACTAGTTTTGTGACTGTGGTGGGGACAGAGTTGTTACTGTATATTGTTTTAATGTAGTGATATCAAACAGCTCTGTGTTTCAATAAATGTATACTTTTTTGTATCTACACAAAACATATGACCATCTTAAGTACCTCTAGACTAATCATGTGGTCTATTGATGGCTCTTCTTTATTATCAAATAGACACTGACATAGGGTCAACCAATAACCTGCAGAGCGTTTTTCACTATTACCCATCAGGAGGCATAAGCTGCTTTTTGTTGCTTGGTTTGATCACTCAGTAGTACTGATGTATGTTTTTTTGCACAGTTGCTTATCTTGGGCACGTTTCTATCTTTTAGTAAATGTCCTGCTGAGTTGCCCAGTGAGCTATAACTCATATTTTAATAGGAGCAAAATTCTGATTTGCTGGCTTTGTCAAAGTTTGTGTACCCAAACTATGCCTTATTATGGTAATGTCAAGAAGGCTGCCATACTTTAACACTGCACTATGGCATTCTCTTTTAATGTGTAACTGATAATTTCATAATATAACATTCTGCAAGTCATTATTGTCAAAGAGGGATTTTGCATTGATAATGTGGGTAGGACTTATAATTCTGCTGGCAATTTAGTTTGTCCTCAAAGAGAATACCTCGTATGTAATAGTGTTCAGAAGGAGTCTAAGAAGAAGAGTTTTTATTTGAAATCAGTAGGAACTGAAAATAAGAACTTCTTGTAAAATTAAAATGTTATATCTCATGAATGTTGCCAATAAATAACATTTATTTTACATTAAAATGGAGTTTTGTACTGTATGTATATATATATATATATATATATATATATACACACACACACAAACACACACACACACAATAGGGGTGAGTGGTAAATGAGTGAGATAAAACAGTGTATCATCCACTGCAGTGTGATATTTTTATCCTCTGCTCTGCTGTGATGATATCAGCCATTGTGACTGGTTGGCATCCATGGCACTCCAGACATTACCTCATGGGTTTCAGCCCACCTGATAGGCTAGTGATGCACTGACCCAGATCAAATTTCCAACATATCCAGGTCCCAGAAACCCCTGCTCTCCAGTTTGAATCATGCATCTGAACAAGGCAGTAGCACACCAGGAACCCCTGTCTGCTCTTCAAGGTAAGAACCACCTAAAAAAACTATATCTTTCCTGACTTAGAACCTCCAAGTTGTCATATTGCCATTATTATAGTTATTTTCTGGAGCAAGTGCAATTATTTTCTGTTTTTGGCTTTTTGTCCTGCTCAGCGTGGTGGGAAGGCTATCTGTTAAAGTGCCTTTTTCTGTCTCCCTCTGCCCCAGCGTTAAGGCAGACTGTAGCTAACCCGCCAGCGGCGGAACTTTTCTTAATTAAGATTATTTCTGTTGCCAGTGCTTGTTTGCTCCCTCTGTACTCGGTCTTCCAGGGCGTTCTGCCCTAGGCCGCAGGCAGAGAGAGCGTGGCCGCTACGCGGTCCCCGAGACCGTCCTGCGCTCATTCACCCTCTCCCTCCCATCCCTTCCCCTCCGTTTTCCACCGCCCTTCTGGTGACGGCTCTTCCACCGGCCGTTGCGCCGTCTCCTTCTCTTACTCGGCACTGATGCGCCGCGGTCCTCTCGGCAGCAGCGCACCCCTAAACGTTTGGGGGCTCACCTCTCGCGTCTGGCGCGCCCACCTGGAAGCCTCCGCTTAGGCCTCCCGTGCGCCAGCCGCGACGCTTCTCCGCCGCTGGGGTGAGGAGACCTGAAGTTTCTCCCCGGGTTGCCGCCGCACATCGCGGGCGCTGCCTCGCCGGGAGGCTGGAGAGAGAGAGAGAGAGAGAGAGAAAGAGCCAGAAGGGGGGAGCGAGGAGAAGGACCTCAAACTCGGCAGGCAGGGGCAGAGCCCAGAGTCTGGGGGCCATTACTCTCGAGAGAGACAATCTCTCACGGAGACGTTTCCCCCTTGTTTGAGGATTGCTCGTGCCCCCTCGGGGTTAGGATGACCAGCGGGCACATCTCAGGGGCCTGCTCGGGCAGGCAGACCTAATGTCAGATTCGGACCCTTCCTTCGGGGCCATCTGTCCTGCCCCTGGCTCCCAAGTTGTCCTGCAGTGCCTCCTAACTAAGGGAGTGTTCTTCACGATTGGAACTCTCCAGGCCCAGCGCTGCTGTTCCCTAGGCCCCTCCCCCACACAAAAAAAAAAAAAGAGAGATAAGGCTGGAACCTGGCATCTGGAGAAGCAATAGCAGAGAAGGTGGGGCCCCTCCACCCTTTCTTACGCCAGGGTTCCACTTCCACCACCCAGGTCCCTCACACAGCGACCCGGTAGGTGTGTTCTTCATCTGGTCTCCCTCAGTGCCTCGCCACCTCCCATAGCGGGCCTTGGCACCAGACCTCACCAGTTGCAGGGGTCCTCACATAGCACCCTCCAACCTCGGGCATACCATCTGCAGCCTCTGTGATGCAGGGCTCCTTCAACACGTAAAAAAAAAAAAAGGGGATAAAAGAAAAGAAAAGGAGGAAAAGCAATACGGTCTCTAAACCTCTCTCTCTATTCCAGATGGTGAAAGCAAAGAAATGCTCCGCATGTAGCGCCATCCTCCTCCCAAACCCGGGCCCCGCTGTGCAGCCTGCCTCTTAGGCGAGCGACTCCTTCTTAGGCGGACCCGCCACTGGCTCCCAGTAACCCTGGACCCAGCAACCCTACGTGGATGGATCCGGGTTCCCTTCTGATCCAGAATCAACAGGTCGCGGTGGCCATGATGGAGAGCCAACAGAACTTTATGCTCAAGATCATGGAGAAGCTGGAGTCCCTTACCCAAAATAGGACAAGACCATCCAACTCGGAACCCGATAAGACTGGGAGCCAGCCAGAGGAACTCCCAATTCCCGAGGACCCCCTCCCGACCATCCCGATCGACAGCACGCATGAGGACGGAGAGAGGGAGGACGCCGGGGACGAGGATGACGCGAGTCGGACACAGAGGAGATCGAGCTACAGACGGCCCCTTCACTGACTTCAAAGTTATGTTCCTTCGACACCATCCCGAGGCTTATGAAGGTGATCAAGGCCACAATGGGGTTTGACACGAAGACTCAAGAGGGCAGATCTGAATCGAACTCGACCCGATGATCCAGCTAAAGCCGGCCACCACAGAGACTTTTCCTGTCTGTCCAGCTATTGAGGACATTTTCAACACAGAGTGGCAATCCCGGACCCAGGCAGTATGCCAAACCACAAGAACCTGGACAGGATGTATCCGATGCAAGGGAAAAATCGGACGCTTGCAGGGGCCCCCACCATCGACCCTCAGGTGGCAGCACTCAGCAAGAAGACCATGCTCCCTTGCGGCACGATAGCTCTCAAAGACCCTGCAGATAAAAAGGTTGAGGACATGCTAAAGAAGGCATTTGAGATTGGGGGCATCGCTGCTAAGGCAGCTACCACAGCCATTTACACTACCCGGGCACAGATCCGTTGGCTCGAAGAACTCCAGGAGCAGGCTACCCCTAAGTGCAGGGAGGCAGAGCTATTGGAGTGCACCCTGGATGCAGCCAGGTACCTGGCCGATATGGCAGTAGACACTCTGCGCCTCCAAGCAAGATCCACCGCTATCACCAACCGGGCCCGTAGGGCTCTGTGGCTGAAGCTTTGGGACGCAGACCATGAATCCAAATCTTTGTTGCAGAACCTGCCTCTGTGGGGAAAGCATGTGTTTGGGGAGGGCTGCAAGACTATTAAAACAAAAGAGGAGGTAGGGACCTCCTCAAGAATAGTACATGCCTTCTTATCTAGCCTCTTCTAGGCGGAGATTTCGAGGGGGGAGCAAACCTTACCATTCCCGCCGAGACACAACTCAGCAGTCTCACTCCTTTCAAGGAAGAAGCTCATCCACTGGCTTCCGTGGCTCTTACACTCAGAACTATCAGTCCTCAGCGTTCAGAGCATGGGGCCAGAGACCAGGAGGGCGAGGTAGAGGATTCAGGGGGAAACAGCAGTGACTGCTTCCCACCCCCGGCACTGGGCCAGGATCCCTACCCACCGGTGGGGCAAAGACTGGCCCTCTTCATCCACCGATGGATAACCACGACGTCGGACAGATGGGTTTGAGACGTAGTGTCAAAGGGGTACTCCATAGAGCTAACCCACGCCCATATTCCTCACAGGTTCGTCTCATCCCCATAGCCAGAAGGAAGGTGTCCCTCACCAGGTCCAACAAATCTTATCAGAGCTGATCCAGAACAGGGCCATCCAACCCGTACCAGTCCCGGAGCAGGGAATAGGAATCTACTGCATCTTTTTCCTCGTACCCAAAAAGACGGGGGAGCTCAGGCCAATCCTAGACCTAAAGTTTCTAAACTGGCATGTAGTCCCACACCGGTTCAAGATGGAGACCACACGTTCCACTCTCCGTTGTATCCGGGTAGGCGACTTCCTGACGTCTATCGATCTAAAGGACGCCTATCTACACATTCCCATCATCCGGAAGCACAGGCAATTCCTCCATTTCCACATACTGGGCCATCACTTCCAGTACAAGGTGCTACCCTTCGGACTGTCATCAGCCCCAAGAGTCTTCACCAAGGTATCGATAACCCTAGTGGCCAGACTCAGGGAACAAGGACTGGACATCATCCCGTACCTAGACGACTGGCTCATTCGTGCCCGATCTGAGGTCCAGGCTCGGACGCACCACGAAAATCACCATCCAGGCACTGAGGACCACGGCTGGGTGGTAAATCAGAAAGAGCCATCTCAGCCCCACACAACAGATCGAACATCTGGGCGATCATCAACTTCGACCAAAGGGTGGGCAAAACCCAGCTAGCGAGTCCACAACCTCAGGAGCTGGCGCGCAAGATGAGGGCGGCCAACACTCAACAATGGGAAAAATCGCCCAATTGCTGGGCTGTATGGCCTCCTGCATAGACCTCGTGCCTTGGGCCAGGTGGCACATCGCCCGCTCCAAAACCACGTCTTATCCGGGGAGCACCGAGCGAGCACAACCTTCACTGCGTGGTACCCTCCCCAGGCAGTAGATCCTCCTAACTTGGTGGATGGTGGAAAGGAATCTATCAGGGAGTTCCCTTGAACCCCCAGCCAGTCGCCATAGAGATGGATCGAGCCTTCGGGATGGGGAGCCTGTCTAGGAGACTCAGCGGCGCAGGGCCGATGGTCACCAGCGGAGACGAGGCTCTCCATCAACATCCTGGAGATGAGGGCCGTGTTCCATGCACTGAGGGCATTCAGGCACCTAATAACCGGTCGGTCGGTCCTAATCCGTTCCGACAATCGGCGTGACGGTAGCCTACATAACGAAACAGGGGCGGACCGGAGCAGAGCCATGATGAGGGAGACAACGGCAGTCCTCAACTGGGCCCAGACTCACCTCATCCACCTGAGTGCAGTCCACCTCGCAGGGAAACTGAGCGTCAGGGCAGATTGGCTCAGCAGACAACAGGTGCACCGGGGAATGGCGGTTACACCAGCGCTATTCCAGGTGATCCAGGCGGCATGGGGGCCCATGTCCATGGATCTCATGGCATCTCAGGAGAGCACCCAGGTCAACGAGTACTACTCGCGCTTCAAGGACGGTCTCTCCCAAGGGAGGGACGCCCTATCACAGACCTGGAAGAGGAGGAACACCTACGTCTTCCCACCTCTCCCCCGATCCCCCAAGTCCTTGCCAAGATACAGGAAACAGGCCTCACGGTCATCCTAGTGGCCCCATATTGGCCACGCAGAGCCTGGTTTGCTGCTGCACGAGAAATGACCATGGACAACTTCCGGATACCCTACCGGCCGGACATGTTTTCACAGGGGCCAGTGCTCCACCCAGCACCTCGGACCCTGAAGCTCACGCCTGGCTCCTGAAAGGAGGAGACTGAAAGCAACAGGGTACCATGAATCGGTAATCAGTACCCTGCTCCGGTCCAGGCGGGCCTCCACCACATCCACTTACAAGAGGCAATGGGCCATCTTCACACGGTGGTGCCGAGAACGGGGGACGGTGCCCGAACAGACCAATCTGGCCAACATCCTACTGTTCCTCCAGCAGGGAGTGGAAAAGGGTCTGGCACACTCCTCCCTCAGGGTACAACTGTCGGCCATAGGAGCGGCCATGGGCCTCGTGGAGGGGTACCCTCCGGGCGCGCACCCCGACTCCATACGCTTCTTGAGGGTGGTGGAGATCATGCGTCTGAGAACCAGGCCAGTGATCACCACGTGGCATCTCCCTATGGTTCTGGAATCTCTCAAATCGGCGCCCTATGAGCCCCTCCAAGAGATGGACCTCTTTTGGGTCGGCCTCAAGGCATGCTTCCTGGTGGCCATCTGCTCGGCCAGAAGGGTTGGGGAGCTTGGCGCACTGTCCTGTGCGGAACCCTACACAGTGTTCACACCACTGGGGGTCAGTCTGAGAACAGTCCCAGCATTCCAACCAAAAATCCCTACCAACTTCCCCAGGGAGCAGCCTATCGAGTTACCCACGTTCCCAGTCGTCCTACTCAGAGTCATGGGGGACCCTCACCACCTCGACATGGGATCCATCCTCACGGTATACCTGACCAGAACACGCCCATTCACAAGACAGAGGCTGTTCATCATCTCGAAGGGACAGAGGCAGGGCACGCTGCCTCAAGTCTACCATCGCTGGATGGCTAAGGCAGTCGTCCAGACGCATACACAGCCAACCGACTGGTTCCACCACAGGGATCAAGGCCCATTCCACCAGAGCGGTGGCCACTTCCTGGATGGAGAGCCAGTGTGTCCACAGAGGACATTTGCAGAGCGGCCACTTGGTTCTCCATACACACCTTCGCCAGACACTACAGGCTGGAGCAGCTCCAGGCCGTTCGTCCCTCCTTCGCGGCCCAGGTCCTAACTGCAGCTTCCTCAGCCGGTCACTCTTAGTCGCTCATTCCATCCCAGAGGACTAACTGCTTCTTATCTACCCATGAGGTAATGTCTCTAGTGCCATGGATGCCAACCAATCACAATGGATGTTTACTCACCTGGTAAAGGTGATTGTGTCAGTTGGCATCCATGTCACTCCAAGGCCCTCCCTCAGAGCGGCTAGAATGACCGGCTCCGGGCCTAAAGGGGTACCTAGTATCTAGTTCTCTTGAGGGACAGACAACATGAACGATGCCATAACAAATGACTTGTCGAACTCCCGGGTTTGAGTTAGATTGTTAAAATAAGGGAATAAAGATCGGGCCCCAGGGCCTTCTTTCTGTCACGTCGTAGTCTGACTCCTTTGTACCCTGTTTCAAGCTTCTGGTATCTATGCTAACACACACTACATTGTATGTCCTTTCTCTTTGTACTAATTAACCTTATTTCAGCTATGGAAGATTCGAACTGGAGAGCAGGGGTTTCTGGGACCTGGATATGTTGGAAATTTGATCTGGGTCAGTGCATCACTAGCCTATCAGGTGGGCTGAAACCCATGAGGTAATGTCTGGAGTGCCATGGATGCCAACCAACAAATCACCTTTACCAGGTGAGTAAACACCCATTTACACACACAGGTCACAAGCGGTCATCACTCTAGGCAGCTTTCCCTCAGCATGCAAGAAACACCTGTGCTGTTATCATAGACACAAATGCAGAACTACTTCAGAGGTCTCACTGCTGCCTACAGCTAACTCCAGTGAGCATTACAAAACACACCTACCCCCACCACCATCTTCCAGTTCTTACTGTGACTGCAGCCAGAATTCTAAACAGTACAGCTTCACAGAACAGTCTAAACTAATGCTTGCAGCTAACTCGACTACCACTGAAACACACTCTCACTTGTTCCTCAAACTCTGATTCTCACCCATTACAATTACTCTGATACTTTGAGCTTGACTACAGCCAGAATCCTAAAGAGCACAATTTCACAGAACACTCTGCACTCTACCTGCAACTAACTTAATTACCACTGAAAACAGTGTCAGCTGTTCTGTCACTCTGCCTTTCAGCTCATTACAATTATTGTGATGCTCTCAGCTTCACTGCAGCCAGACTTCTAAACAATACAGCCTCACAAAATTATGTTTCTCACTCCTACCCTAAACTAACTCATTTAGCATTGCAAAACACACTCATGTGTCTCCCAAAGTTTATAACACTGCCAGCCCATTCAGAAAAGCTCACACACAGAATGAGCAAACACATAAACAGGAACAGAACACAAGACAGCATAACAAAACTTCTAAAACTCTTGGCCCTATTGTATATATCGAATACTGTACATGATGGGCAGATCGTGTGCTATGGCAAATATTGTCACTCCTGCACAGTGAGCTCTGGATATCTCACTCTGCAAGAGTGACAATATTTCGATCACACTCATGCCCATCATGTATCCTATACACATATGTGTGTGTATGTGTGAGGTGACATTCCATATGATAAAACATATATTCTCACTGCCATTTAATAAATCCATCATAATAGATGCACTGTGATAATAACTTACATTTATACATACAGTGCACATGTCACCAGGTGATATTATCCCAGTGCCTATGTCAAGGAACCCACATTACAATTCACCTGCCTGACCAAACTACTTCCCAAGCTTTACAAATTAAAATGAAAGTAACCAGTAACATTAGCACACCTCAGCAAGTTATGCATGAACATCTCGTACTGACAATAATAATATTAGTCCTCTCTCTGTTCATGGGCTGTCAGTCTAACCAACCTAGCAAAAGACTCTGCATTATCCAAGCTGACAGTGACTGATAAGTGAAAGAAACTGACACAACCAATCAGTCCAACAACAAGTAAATCACCAAAAAGTGAAATGGCTCCCAAAAATGAAACAGAAGTAAAAAATGTATACCCTCAGAGCAAGAATAACTCCAATGAACTATACCAGCAGTGACAAGAAACCAAAACAATCTCTGATGAATTGAACCAGAACACTGTGTATAAATAAAATAAAGACAATGTACAAAACTACACACACCCTAAAAACAATAAAATAAAGTAATTAAAGCATACCCACATGAATATAAATGAAAAGAAATCCTATATACGCACAGTATGCCAACTCAAATGGCAAAACACAGTCCTGCCCACAAACAGAAACCAACCAATCAGGAAACACGCAGCAAACAAACACCCAATAATATTGCAGAAACAGCAACCATTCAGAAAATAAACCAATCAGAAACCACTACAGCCAGTTATTCAGGAAATGACAGTAAGTTCATTCATCTAGACAGATAATTCGCGTGGAAAACAACCACCCTAACAAAAAGCACCCAGAAAAAAGCAAACTAACAAATATTCAACAGCAAACATAGCTATGCAGTATATTACATAGATGGGAAATTTCCCCATAGAAAAGGCCATCATTTAACTATCTGTATATTTCCCTGTATGCCTATAACTACAGTATAATACATTGATGGGAAATTTTTTCCTCATAGAAAAGGCCATCATTTAATTCCCAATAAATTTCCTGTATATCTAAGAAAGAAAAGAACTGTGAATTGCCATGAAGAGTGTATATAAAAACGAGTGCCACCCAAAAAGACAACAAATACATAAGAAGTAGTGCACTCCTACTAAATGTGTTTGGCTTGAAGGGTCTCAAAAAACATGGAGTTTGAATAATTTCTTCAGACCTAAAATGCATGGAAACAATAATAATTTATTGAACGTTCACAAGCCACACAGTCCAAAACAGCATGCTCATAATCACATGTTCTCTCCGGCACTTCAGGTCTGACTGACCCTTCTTCAGGGGGTGTGGCCTTATCCAGCACACATACTTCTTAAATACCACGCCAGTTTAATTTCATTGATTACAGGTGCCCCAGTGTTAAACATACAAACAACGTGTTCTTTTGGTGGTCAAGTACAAAACTTCAAACAACGATTACATCAAAATGTTAATGGAGCCTCTAATTTTACTTCCAATTATTACATTGTGAGGTGGCTACCAGTTCCCTGGCACCAACACATTCATTTTGCAACATAGATACAATCTTTATTTTGAGCGTTGATATCTCATTGTTTCTTCAGTGTGCATATTGACAAAGAGAGGATATAGATTTGAACAAATTGCCTCAATATATTTGACCCTCTGCATCTCTTAAAATGCCATGATTGAAGTATACAATTTCAGAATCAAGAATCCAGAAATTAAAATAGCAATAAGAGAATGCTTCACATGCAATACCTTATTGTGTTTATTGTTTATGGTACACTTGTGGTTATGTTATTGGGTATCAGCTTCATCCAGTTAAGACTGTACTGAAGTGGATGCCTGTTTATTAACAGTTAGTTTGAGTGGTGAACAGGCAGATTGCAATGTCATCAACCATTCTGCAAGCTGCTGTCCTATGTAATAAAGTTGATTATACTACACAGCACTACACTATGTAACACACAGGGGTTTACATGCACAATATGCTGATAGTTGCCACCACAAGTAATAACAGAAATAAAGAAAAATTTTCAAAATTATCCCTGCGTTTCCCTTTTTTTGCATCTGTATTGATAGAGGTTTTCATGTTGAAGCCTGTTTACTGTTTTTTGGCACGTTTTTTCACTTTTTTAAATTATGACCCTAATTGCAGCTAGTGCTTATCAAACACATATAGTACAGTATAAACAGGTGTCTGTCAATGGTTTATGTGTTAACATTCAGTGATAACCGTGATCAATATATTTCTGAAACTAATACAGTGCACTTATAAAAACATATCGAATGTGATTCTGCTTGTAAACATGTGTCAACATGAATAAGGATAAGTGAGAAATGAATCAGTTGCAAAAACTTTTCTAAAATACCTGGTAGTAATTTTGTAACAAATATACTACATTCAAACTATGTAGTGTAGCATACCATACTGGCTACCACATATAGACTTCCTCATAATAGTATAAGTACCTATTACTGTGGTAAAAGAAGCAACCTGGAGATAATTCGGACTGCCTTTCATGCTGCATGACACTGATTACCAATTTACATACAGTACAAATATATTTTCTAGTAACAGCCAGATTGCCACCCCAATCATGCTGTGTAAACCTAAATGCAGATCTCTCAGGAATCTGTCTAGTCGTGTTTTGAATGTCTGAACAGTGCTAGAGTAGTTTTCACAACCTCAGTAGGTGGGCTATTCACGTTAACCATTCCCAGTGTGAAGTAATTCTTGATTTTCCCTCATCAGGTCAGGAAGAACAAGAGCTCAGAAACACTTTCAGGTTTTCCAGAGTGGTGGGAAAAGCATTAAGGGCAAAAGCATAGCATTCCAAAAATATAAGAGAGACTGAGCAAGGGAAACTGGAAAGACTATATGAAAAAACTTAATGAGGCCAAAATATTTGCAAGAAAAAGTGTGTTTGGTGGCCAAGTTCTTGTTCTCATATTTTATTCCTTGGCTGTGACCACCACTTAGTTCAGTAGCAGTCTTTTTCTTCCTCAAGAAAACGTAAAGCACAGGCAGAACGGGAATAGTGGAGGGGGTCAAGAGGTTAGAGCAAACATTCATTAGGTACAACTGAGAAAACAGGACAACTAAGAAGGGTATTTCCAGATTAAAAAAGGAAGGGGCATGGGTGGAGGACAATGAGAAAATTAGAAACTAAAAAACAGAGATACTGTCTGCAGTAAAGAATGTGTGGCCCATGTAGTTTGTCCCAAAGGCTGATATACTGAGTGATTACTTTTGTTCAGTATTCATTGCTGAGAAGGAGTGGGCACTACCAGAGTGCAGAGTAAAGGACAAAGAAAGGTGCTGAAAGGACTACAGTTAGACCCAGTCTCAGAAGAGCATCAAACACCAGAAAGTGGACAGAACACATGGTTCTGACTGGTTTCACCCCATAGTGCTGAAGGAGTTGAGACAGACAAGGGCAGATCACTGGCAAATTTCTTTATTTCCTTGAAACAGAGTGGTGCTGGAGAGCAGCTAATGTAGTGCTGGTTCACAAGAGCTAATTATGATTATAGTCAACCTCTTGGAAACCATCATTAAGGAACAGATAGCAAATTTCTTGGACACAAATGGGCTGCAGGATAGTAGGCATTGTGGGCTTCTAGTAGGGAAATCATGCCAAGCTAACCTGATCAGCTTCCTTGATTGAATCATACAGGCAGTGGACAGGGCTGAGCAGTTGATATGTTGTGCTTTGACTCTGGAAAGGCTTTTGAGTCAATTCCACACAGGAGGCTAATAGAAAAGCTGTGTACCCTGAGGTAATGGACAAGCTGAGCAGGTGGATAGGGAATTTGCTGGGGGCATTATGTAGAGGGTTATCGCAAATAGGTTGCACTCAGAGCCCAGGTGAGTCACGAATGGTGTACTGCATATATGGATTCTGGGACCAGTTGTAAACAATAGTTTCATTTCTGATTTCTGAGAGGGAATCCAGAATAAGGTGTATTTCTTTGTTGATGACACTAACATCTGTGGCAGAGTAAACGCTGAGGAGGGAAGTACAGAAATGAAGATAGGCTTAGGAAAACCAAAAAAGTGGGCCAAATTATGGTAACTCAGTGGAAAAAAAGTGCAAAGTAATGCACATTGATGAAAAGAAGTGAGAAATGGACCACTAGTTGGGGGAGTCAGGCTGATTCAGACAACTGAGTAGAGAGACTTGGGAGTTAATATTAATGACAGCCTCAGGTCCACTGCTCAGTGCCATAAAGCATACAAGAATGCAAACAAGATGTTGGAAAATATATGAATGAGATGTGATAATTAGAGAAAGGAGGTGATACTGTTCCTGTACATAACACAAAGATGATCATGTGGCAGCAGGGGAGGTTGTATGAGGAGAGGTTGGCAGACATTAATATGTACAATTTGGAGGTCAGGAGGGAAAGGGTATATATGATTTTGAAATATAGGTTCTTAACAGGAATCACCAGGGTGGATTGTAAGGACTTGTTCACAAGGAGCGAGGGCACAGGTGGAGACAGGTTGGTGGTGGTGGGGATTTAGGAAGGATGTAGGAAGTTCTTCACAGAGTAGATGATGGACAAATGCATGGTCTGCCCAGAGAGCTGGTTGAAGCCAAAACTGTGACAGGGCTTAAACTTGGGTGGGAAAGGAATAAGCAAACAGCAGGACACACCTAGGGAAGGGATGAAAATTAGCCACTAGGGCTAGCATATCTCTAAATCCAGCACAATGTTAGACCACGCATGGAGTTGGCAGGGAAATGGGCAGACACTATGGACTGCTGCATGTTTTGCTGCTGAAACAATCTGCAGTATGCTTTAGTGTTGCTATGTTCATCCTGCCCCTATCAGTATGAGTGCATGTCCTGTAGATCTACTTGCACTCTCCAGCTCAAATGCCTCTTCATATGCCACCAGTTATCCTCTTTTGTAGTCAATATTCCTTGATCATCATGTCCTCTGTCAGCCTTTTCTTCTCTTGGCTTAATTATTTTAGTATGTCTAATGATTCCTTGTAGCTCTCATCCCCAGCGCTGCTAATCTGCTTAGTGGCCATTGAATTCCAATGAGTGTCTTTTTTGTACTGTCATAACCATAAATGGACTTATTACTCCAGCTATGATCAGACCAAGGCCTTGTACAGAGGGTGGAACACCACCCTTGACCTACTTGATGTTCTTACCACCTCCTGATGCATTCAAACATTGGGTTTACTCATTTAAGAGTTGCAAAACATTACTTGCTTTACTTCAGTTTACTGTCTACAAATAGCTCTAGATATATTTTTCTCAATTGTGCAGTCTGCTGTTGCCCCACACTGTGTGTATATGCAATCCAGATTTGACATTCCTAGGTACAATACATTGCAAATAACAAGTAAAGCTCAGGTACCATTTCTGGCAGGCACTCATAATGGGAGCTATGCATGAAGGTGTGGAGTAGCTATGCACTGTGTATCTTAGAACGGCCACCCACACCATTGTGTCCCCCATATGGGATGAACAAATTGGGTGCACGTGAACCAATGAAACCAATTCCCCATGTCCACAGACCACACCATGCCAGCTGCATTCCAGGAGCATATCAGCACTACGGTATTCACTAAACCATGTAGTGCTGGCCATGGATGAAGAGGGTGGCACAGGGTATGCCAAGGTAGACCCTGCCGTAACCCTCTGCGCACCCCCATGGATGCCTCCTGCCAGTCATAAGGGACCAGGAAATATCCGTAGTGCCACCCCAGCCCATGAGGCAGATCGAGAGGGCTGGGGTAGATAAGCTGCAGTACTAGCAACAGGTATGGGGTTGAGGGGTGTTGGACAAATAAATTGGATCACTATGGGAGAAGTGTCAGTGGTATATGTACATATGGGTTCAGCAAGTCTTTGATCTGTCTGCATTTGTTTTCCTCTAGCTTGCAGTTTTACATCAACTAAGCTTTTTATATGAGTGGCAAGTATTTTACAGCAAGATTGTGGGCTTGTTTTCATTATTTGACTCATAATTCTCAAACTGAGTGTCTAATTGTGGTAGCCCTATGAAATGGAGATTTTTTATTCTTAATTGGCTCTCAAGCTCTCGATTTTGCAGAAAATAACAAATCTTTTGAGCTAACTCTGGCAACTTGTGTGAACTGACAATGCACACTTTAACATCTTAGGAGCACATTAATTCAGAACCAATTTTCTGGTAGTGAAGAAATTGAAACTATTTTCAGATTTGCTTAGCCCTGCTGTCTTTGTAATCTGAATGTAAATCCATTATATTTTGACATACATTTTGTAGTTGCCAGTAGGAATCCAGGGGCTTCAGAATGACAGGAAGCCCACTTCACTTGTATGTGACCGAATTTGGGAATTTGGCAATAAAGAAGTGTTTCAGATGTGCTGCTGCCAGCATGTAATCTTTGTTACAAAGTGTTTCAATCAGATGACCTAACACAGTGTTTTTATTCCCAGTGAAAGCCTTAGCATGATCTTTTTATTTTCATGTTTTATGGGAGGCGATTCAGGCAACATTCTGGACTGTAGGGGTTCTGGGGAAGGGGCAAGGGTGCAACTTACTGGGCATGCGAAGGGAGTAACAGGGTAACAAATTCTGTTTGAAATTACCTCAAAATGCACTAAATTGAAAGTTTTCTGGGGCCAAATTAGCCTCCAGAACCTACCTATACCGCATTTTACATTTTCAATCCAACTTTAGCCCCACCACCTACATCACTGCTGGATTTGCAGCTCCTCAGACTGGGACTAACAGCCATGGTGTCACATTACTCCTCTCAGGGAGTGCCATGTTCTGCCTGCCTCCATCAGAGTAACACCTTTGGCAGTTCCTGGTGTCTAGGAGACTCAATCACAGCTCACTGGATTTTTCACCCGGACATGGTATTTCTTTACTGTTGTAGCTTTCTGCCTCAGCGCTAACTGATGCATGAATGAACCAATGTGTACAAGCAGGACCCAGTACAACAGCATGCAGACAAACATTCAGCATTGACAAATACTTGTTATATACTATATTCAGCAGGCCACCTTACAACTTCCCTCCAAGGACTCTGCTTAACAATTAATCCTTAAGACCATCCACCAAGACAGTACAAAATTGCTGTCCCCACAACCTTTCTGTGCTGAGCTGCTGCATGTACTATTGTCTGAGACTGATTTAGATTCCAGATGATACTATTGATTAAAGCTTTCTTGGATACAGAGTATAGGAATAAAATGCATGACCTTCCATTCTTCCTGCCCCAGACGTGAGTGTGTAACCTGCTGAAACATTTCTTGTCACTCATTTTATTTACAAAGTGCAAAATAATAGACTTGAGAGACTTCACTTCTTTCTTCATTTTATGCCGTTTATTTTTTCTTTATAGTGCATATGTTTTAGCTCTCCATATACTGAATTTTTGTGCATTATACATTTGAGTCTTGAAAATAATAAAGAGTGCATTGCAATGAAATTATACAATACAGTCTCAAGTGTTTAGCCCACTTACTCATTACAACCCCCAAAAAACAAATAAAAGACTTAAATGATAAATGAAAAAAAAACTGATATTAAGAGTTGATATTAAGGACCCTATCCAATGTAATCTTTTTTGTGATTTGTATTTTTCCTGTATCCATTGTTGTCTCTGTGGCTAAACACAGTCTTGATGTGCTTTTTTGCTGTTCTGTCACTTTAATATATGTAAATATAAAGATGTTTCTTCTTCATCCTTTCTCTCCTGACATCTCAGTGGCATGTGCTCCCCTACTTCCAACATGACATTTAATGATTCAGACAGAGACTTAAGTAACTAAGTTATCAATGATTTAATCTGAAGTTCATGCAGTGGACAGCACCTCATGTGGATAGTTCTCTGGTGTTTAAGACCATGTGTAAGCTACAGTTTGTCAATGTGAGATATAGTAATTTGTGGTATTGCAATGCATCTAGATGGATGCTTTATTCTGAGGTGTTTATCTGATAAAGAAGACACTCTTAAATTGTACAAATAAAAGCTATGGAGTTGTGTAATCCACAGGAGAGTAAGGGACTCATTTTGTTGTCATATTATTAAACATTTATCAGCTTACAGTTAATATATATTTTTTCAATAAATGCCCTTTATTTCACAAGAAACATGGTCATTATATAACTCCATGTACAGTACTAGTAATAATGAAGATGAAGTAGGTCAATGATTCACTAATCAAACATTTAGTTTTGTTGATTTTTGATTATATCGTCAGAGTACTATTTTGAGCATGTTCATTGTTATTCTCATACTATACTGAATGCTATAGCTATTGTCATTTACTTTACTCCACACCATAGTAAGCCCACTGTGAAATATGCTGCATTAATAACATTTTGCAAAACTAGAATATACCCATTATGTAACAAATGCAGTTTGGCTTATAACAAGCAAAAGCTCCTTTGCTTTAATTCAGAAGCTCTTTATGCTAGATTTTGTTAAAATGTGTCACTGATAAGTTTTCCTGTTTTGACAATTCATTTTATTTTATAAAATTAAAATATAACATTGTTGGCATTTTGAGAATACTCTTGTAATTGCCACTGCAAATAACATTAGCTACTGCATTAAAAATTGAGAAAAGACCTTGCAAGCAGTAAAGCAGTATAGCCAGTTGTACTTGCATAGATTTAGTGTTCATTTTATCATAATTGTTGGTAATTGCACTATTTACATACTAATGAATAACACCTGGACCCAGCTGGATATAAGAAAACTAATGTAATTTTTATTTAGAACTCAATGTTTGCCATTTGGAAGCATCAGACATGAACAAATAAAGTACAAATGACTATCTAGAATGACAGTGATGCACATGTTAAAGGAATGAGACTTTCAACAGTTACAAAATCCATATACAAACTGATTTATACTGTATATAATGTTATGAAAAAATATTATACATTTTCTGTTATCTCGGAAATGAAGAACAGCTGCAGAAAATAAGATATGTATTAAGTCTCTTATTGTTTCTGAGCATAAGATAAAAGAAAAGCATAACAAATTCTAATTCTCAGTAGAATGCAAGACACATATACTGGCAGATGATGAAGTGGAGTCCCAATGAAAATGAGAAATTGTCTAATGCTTTCATGCAGTACTTTATACTTTTAACATGGCATTGTACTTCATGGGTTATATTGTATGTTCAGTTTTTGTGATAAGAACAACTGACCATATACAAGTGCACTAAAATATAACATCCTTTATAACACAAGGATGGACTGGGATGTAGAGGGAATGTATTTGATAGTAGGAGAAAATAGGTGATACTTTACCTGCCCAGGTACCCTATAAGTCTGCAACTGGATTACTCAACACAGTTCTGGAAGCTACATCTCACAAAGGACAGGGACTACACTAAGATCACATAAAGGAGGATCACAAAGATGACTCAGGAGCACTTATGAAGGTCACATGAGGAAAGGCTGGTGGACCTACAGTAAACATGTATAGAAACATAGATTTTGATGGCAGATAAGGACCGCTTGGCCCACCCAGTCTGCCCATTTCCCTGCCTATTGGATAAGCTGCAGATCCTAGTTAACCAATAGCCTACTTCTTCCTACCCCCCACTAAAATCACTTTTTGTCTGTCCCATGCATTCTTGAATCCCCCACTGTTTTTGACCCCACAACCTCCTCAGGATGGCCATTCCACGCATTCACCACCCTCTCCGTGAAAAATACTTCCTCATATTGCCCTAAGATGTCCTCTATCTTCAAAGTGTGTCCCCTTGTTCTTGCACATCTCTTTTTCTGAAAGATGCTACCCTCTTGGACTTTGTTGATTCCTTGAGGTACTTGAAGTTTCTATCATGTCACCCTCTCCCTCCTTTCCTCAAGGGTATACATATTAAGCTCCTTTAGTCTCTCTTTGTATGGCTTCTGGTGCAGACCCTGCACCATTTGGTTGTTTCTCTCTGGCTGCCTCCAGCCTATCTATGTCCTTGCAGGGATGTGGTCTTCAAAACTGCATGCAGTTTTCCAGATGGAGTCTCACCAACTCTTTATACAGAGGGATAACAACTCCTTGTTTTCTACTGGTGATGCCTCTCCCTATGCACTCCAGTATCCCACAGCCCTCCTTACTGCCTTCTGACATTGCTTTCCTACCTCATATTCAGAAGGGACAGGGCAGGTAGGAAAGGAGGAGGAGTGGCACTTTATCTGAAAGATGGCATATATTTAGATGGGACAGGGCAGGCAGGCAGGGCAAGTAGGAAGGGAACAGGAGGAGTGGCACTTTATGTGAAAGATAGCATAAAGGCCACAGAGATCCAAGAGGAACAAAATGGGGAGAGATACTGTGGATTAAGCTGTAAAGGAAAAGGTCAGCCATCCACACAGGAGTGGTCTATAGACCACCAGTCCAGGTGGAAGAAACAGATAGGAGCTGATGCTAGCCATCCAAAGGATTGCAGACAAGGGTGAGGTGGTGCTGGTTGGAGATCTCAATATTCGGATGTGGGTGGAGCCTCCCAACAGCAGCAGCATCAACCAAGAGCAGATTTATCCGACTCCTTCAAAGTGCCTTCCTAAAGCAACTGATCATGGAATCACCTCAGCAGAAGGCAATACTGGACCTTGAGCTCACAAATGGGGATAGTGGATGGGGTAACAGTGGGTAGCACCTGGAGAACAGTGACCACCATTGTGGTTTGACATCAAGAAGAAGAAGAACTGCTGCTGCCCCAATGGCACAGAAGGCTGAGGAGCTGGACGTCACACCTCATGCCATGCTGGTGACCTGTGTTCAGAAACATGCCTGGGTTGTCAGGGGTCAGCAGGGCAGGGAGAGGATCAATCATCTGAAGGACTGCTCTCCTATCCCGGGGAGGGTTGAGGGTTCCCACTACTCTGTAGTGGCCCCTGATGATGATCAAGGAAGCACTACCAGAGCTGGTCCACTTAGAGGGTGGAGTGCAGCAGATGTCGGCATGTCATGCCTCAGGACGCCATTGCACTTCCGCACTCCAAGGGGTCTACAGGTGGAAAATGGCTGGGTGCAACCATGCAGCCTGATGGCTGTGCTCTGCACTGCCAGGAGGACTGTCATGGAATCATGCTGGGGGTCCAGGCCAGGCCCAGCTTGAGGCATGGGGAGGCCCTTTGGTGGGTCGGTGTGCAGTTGTACCAGATCCCCATCATGCGAGTGAGCCTGCAGCCTCTGGGCAGGCAGAGCTGGAGGCTGGATGCCCCTGCTGGTTATGCCGCAGCGGGTGTACAAATAGAAAGAATAAAAAAAAACAGAAGAAGCAGAATCAAACAGCACAAAAACACGTATTCTCGATTTTAGGGGTCAGACTTTGGGAAAATGTGGAGATACTTGAAAGGCATTAATGGGAATGGGGCAGGAGTCAGTGGTTGAGGAACAGTGGGAAATATTTAAAACAGGGATTACAAGAGCAACAGGATTATGCATTAAGCAGGCTAGCAAGTGGAAAAGGAAGAGGAAGGCCATTATGGTTTTCCAAGTAGGTAGCGGAGAAAGTGAAAGCCAAAAAGACTGCATTCAGGCAATACAAAAAGACGTAGGCAGAAGGGGATAGGGAGAAATACCAGAAGACATGAAAGGAAGCAGGGAGGTCAGTAAGGGAAGCCAAAGCTCAGACAGAAGAGTGCATTGCAAAATCAGTGGGTAGAGGGAACAAAACCTTTTACAGGTACATAAGTGAAAAGAGAAAGGCAAAGGGAGGATAGTGAGACTGAATGGGAGGTTGGAGGCTGCATGGGGATGACAATAGTAAAGCTGACATATTGAACAGATATTTCTGTTCCATCTTTGTTGAGAAAGATAAAGGTAATGGGCCTGAAGGAGTAAAGGGGTGAATGGTGCAGAAATGGACACAAGTCCCTTTACATGAGAAAGGGTCCTGAAGGAACTGGAAGGAATGAGTTGATAAAGCAATGGTGCCACATGGGATGCACCCCAGGGTCCTAAAAGAACTAAGAGAGGTGGTGGCTGAGTCTCTGGCAATCCTGTTCAGCCAATCACTGGAAACACAGGAGGTACCCAAAGACTGGAGGACAGCAGATGTAGTTCCCTTATACAAAAGCAGGAACAAAAAGGAAGTGGGGAACTACAGACCAGTCAGCCTCACCTCAGTAGTGGGGAAGATCATGGAAGCACTACTGAAGGAGAGATTGGTGGAACATCTGGTTTCCAACAGACTACAGGACCCAAGGCAGCATAGTTTCACCAGGGTAGGTCATCAGACCAATCTCATTGAATTTTTCAACTGGGTAACAAGGGAGGTGGATCAGGGAGGACAGTGGATGTGACCTATCTTTGCTTCAGCAAAGCATTTGACACTGTGCCACAGAAGGCTTTTAAGCAAACTAGGGAATATGGGAGTGGGCAGGACAGTAGTGTGGTGGGTAGGCAACTGGCTGGGAGGCAGGACACAGGGGTGGTGGTAATGGCTGTCACTCCACAGAGGGAAGGTGACCAGTGGGTACCATATGGATCGGTGCTCAGACCTGTCCTATTCAATGTCTTCATCAGTGACATTCTGCAGGACCTAGAGGCAGAATTTCCCTGGTCAATGATGACACAAATCTTTGTAACAGAGTGGAATCGCCAGAGGTATAGACAGAATGTGGAGGGACCTGCAGAAACCTGAAGAATGGTCATGGGTTTGGCAGTTGAAATTCAATGCAAAGAACTGCAAGATAATGCATATGGGACCCAAAAGCCTGGAACAACATATCAGTTGGGAGGTGAGGATATAGCATGCACCAAGCAGGAAACAGATCTTGGGGTTATCATCTCTGATGACCTCAAGGTAGGAAACAGTGTGACAAGGCAGCAGGTAAAGCAACTAGGAAGCTGGGATGCATAGGCAGGGGCATCACCAGCAGGAAAAGGAGGTAATAATTCCACTATACAAGACACTAGTGAGGCCCCACCTGGAGTACAGTGTTCAGTTCTGGAGACCTTACCTATGTAAGGACATAGACAGGGTAGAGACGGTTCGGAGGAGGACAACAAATATGGTACATGGACTCTATCACAAGTTCTATAAGGACAGGTTAATGGACTTAATAAAATAGCTTTATTTGAATCAGCGCCTTTCAGAATTGTCAAAGTGCTTTACAAAAGATTAATAAAAACAATGACATAAAACAACAGTAAAAAGATAATTAGTAAAATCTATTATTAGGTATAATTAACTGGTAAAGTCTTGGTGCCATAAATAAGTTTTAAGTGCCTGTTTAAAGCTCCCCAGGGTTGCGCACTCCAGAAGCTGATGGGGTAGAGAATTCCAAAGGGCTGGAGCCATGTACATAATTGCTTGGGCCCCTGAAGATTTTAAAGATAACCTTGGAATCTCTAGCAATCCCTCATCAGCCAAGTGGAGCTGTTGCTCAGGGCAATAAGGGGACAGAAGGTCTTTCAGGTAGTCCAGGCCAAGTCCGTGTAGGGCTTTATACATCTGTAATCTGAATTTGACAGTGATCCACCACTGAATCAGCAGCCAGTGCAGTTCACACAGCACTGATGTGGTGTAACATGACCGGGAAGTCCCTGTCATCATCCGGGATGCAGCGTTCTACACCAGCTGCAGGCAGTGGATATCAGTCCCTGGTGGCCCTAAGTAAAGGGAGTTGCAGTAATCAAGGCATGAGGTCACACAAGTGTGGATCAGCACAGGAAGATCACCGGACAGAACAAGGTGCTTGATCCTAGTGATGTTCCTCAGATGGTAAAAGGATGACTTGATGACTGCCGACACCTGAGATTGCAGAGTCAGCCCGTCATCAAGCATCACCTCTAGGTCCTACATCTGTTCAGAGGTAAGGATCTGGGAGCCCCCCAGAAAGAGCCCTGTGGGCTGGCCAGCCCCCGAACCCCCTATCCGGTGACCCGGATCCACAACCATCACCTCAGTCTTTCCTGAGTTCAACTTTAGCCATCTGAAATTCATCCAGTCCTGGATTTCAGTGTGGCAGTTATTAAACACCGAGAGTGCACTATCCTGATCAGGTGCAAAAGACAGGTAGAGCTGGGTATCATCAGCATAGCAGTGAAACCTCAGCCCATACCATCTTACAGTGTCTCCGAGGGGCAGCATGCACACCACGAACAACATCGTGGACAGGACTGAGTTTTGGGGACCCCACATGACAGAGACAGAGGGTCAGAGGACTATATCCTGACACCACCTTCTGAGTTCTGCCAGTGAGGAAAGATTTAAACCAACTGAGGACTGTACTAGTCAGGCCACAGATAAACCTCAGGTCCTCAAGCAGCACCCCATGGTCCACAGTGTCAAATGCTGAGGAGAGATCAAGGAGCACCTGAATGGAACACCTTTTCCAATCTCTCACCATCAGGAGATCATTGAGCACTCAAATCAGAGCAGTCTCAGTACTGTGCCTCTTTCGAAAAAAGAACCGGAGAGGTTCATAGATGTTATTTATGGTCAAGTGACTTGAATATGTATTCCCTGGAGGAGAGGAGGGAGAGAGGGGATATGATAGAAACAAAAGTATTTTATAAGGAGGAACAGAATGCAGGAATACACTACTTTTCAGCAAAAAAGATGTTCCAGGATTAGAGGGCATGGGATGGAGATGGAGGGAGGGCAATTCAGAGGAAATATGAGGAAGAATTTATTCATAGAACGGGTGGTGGATAATTGGAACACCCTTCCAGATGAAGGTGGGGGCTGAAACAATGACGGGATTTAAGAATGTATGGGATAAGCTGGCCGTCGGCACAATGGTTGGATTTCATGCGGCGCGCGGCGACCGGGTTCGAGAGCGGACCAGGGTCGCTGGAGGGTCGGTTGGGGAGAAGGATGGAGCAACCTAGGGACTGCTCTCCTCTCTGGGGAGGGTGGGGAAGTGCCTGAGCATTGATGACCCCTGGTGGAGGCCAGGGTCACAGCTACCGCACTGGCATGTACAGGAGGCGGGCACTGAGGCGCCATTGCACGCACCCCACCTCCCGGAAAAATGGAAAAGTCAGCTGCCAGCCACTGCTAATGAAGCTCACCACGTTCAATTTTTCCCCAGGCCAGCCCTCTGACCTAGTCCGAAGACTGCAGCATGTAAGGGGAGTGCCACAGCGCCCAGCCGTGGGGGCAAGCCACGACGTATCGGAGGGCCCGAGGTCGATTTGGGGAGTAGAAGCCTGTGGCCCATGACCGGGCTGAAAAAATATATATTAGGCGGCAGCCAGCTCGGGGTGGAAAAAGAATAAATAGAAAAAAAAAAGAATGCATGGGATAGAAATAAGGGAATTCTGGAGGTCAGGTGTAAGGGGCAACAGACTTCTAGGAAAACACAGACTGAACTTACACGTGCAAATGAGCAGACTGGGTGGGCCGTAGGCTCTTACCTGCTGACACTGTATAAGTATCTATATCTCTGTGTATCTTTAGGTCATCTTATATGACTACCCCGAGGTCCCTTTCCATTTTTGTTGCTGTTAGTACCTCTCCCAACACTGTGTACTCTTCCCCCGGGTTTTTGTTTCCCAGATGTATTATTTCGCACTTCCTTGCATTAAATCTAAGCTTCCATACATTTGATCATTGCTTCAACCTTCCCAAGTCCCTTCTCATCCTTGCCAACCACCCTTGTGTATCAACCCTGTTGCAGATCTTTGTGTCATCTGCAAAGAAGCATACTTTCCCTTCTGGTCCCTCTGCAATGTCACTCATAAAGCCATTAAAGTGGACTGGTCCCAGTACTGAACCCTGTGGTACCCCGCTAGTAACACCCTCTTTCTTCAGAGTGGACTCCATTTACTATTACCCTCTGTGTCCTGTTGTCCAGCCAATGTTTTACACATGCTATAACTCTGGGACCCACTCCCAGGCTAACTTGTTTATTAATCTTTTGTGTGGGACTGTGTCAAATGCTTTGTTAAATTCCAGGTAGGCCACATCCACAGCTCCTCCCTGGTCCACTACTTTGGTCACCCAGTCAAAGAACTAGATTAGATTCGACTGACATTGCCTTCCCCCTGTGAGTCCATGCTGCCTTTGGTCCTGTGCCCCACTGGCCTCTAGGTACTCAACAATTCCTTCCTTCAGAAGGGATTCCATCATTTTCCTACCACTAAGGTCAAACTAACAGGTCTGTAGTTTTCTGCCTCTGTCTTGCTCCCAGTTTTGTGAAGGGAATCACATCTTCCCTCCTCCAGTCCTCAGGTACCACACCATCCTCCCATGATTTGTTAAAAGGGTAGCAGTGGTGTCACTAGTTCTCCCTTAGTTCTTTTAGAATTCTGGGGTGAATCCCATCAGGGTCCATTGCTTTGTCCACCTTCAATTTTAGGAGTTCTTTTCACGTCCTTTCTTCTGTGAATGGACTGGTATCGACCCCCCTATCTAGAGTGTTTCTACTGTTTAGTTTAGGTACATCCCTCCTCTTCTTTTGTGAATACTGAGCAGAAGTATTCGTTCAGTATCTCTGCTTTTTCACTGTCACCCTCTTCCCACCCCCATACCCTTTATTAAGCCTCAATATCCCTCCTTTGGTCTTTTTTCACTCTAATGTACCTATGAAAGGTTTTATCCCCTTTTAACTGAGTTGACGATCTTTTCCTCAGTATGGGCCTTTGCAATTCTGATTGCCTTCAGCCTTCTTCTTCTGCTTTAACTGGTATAGTTCTCTGTCATGCTCCTTCTGTGTTTCCTTACTTTCTGAATGCTACCTTTTCTCTCTAACCTTTACAGCCACCTCTTTTGAGAACCATAGTTGTTTTTTCTTTATTTTGTGTTGTTGATTTGCTTCACACAAAGGCTTGTTGCCTCTGTGATAGCTGATTTGACTTTTCCCAATTGTTCCTCCACCCCTCCTTCTTGCCGTTTGATAGTGCTTTTCTGCGGCACTCTCCCATTTTCCCAAAGTCAGCCCTCCTAAAGTCCAATACCCTCGCTTTTGTATGACTTGACCCTATGAATGTGTTTATTGTGAACCACACTGTTGGTGGTCTCTTGTTCCCGGATGGTTACTTACTTCTAAATCTAAGATCCTCTCTTCATCCCTGTTTGAGAGTACCAGGTCTAAGAATGCTCCTTCTTGAGTGGGTTCCAACACTAGCTGTCTGAGGCATGCCTCCTGTAGGGCATAGAGAATGATCCTGCTCTTGGATGTGGCTGCAGCAAAGGTGTTCCAGTTAACATCTGGCATATTCAAGTATCCCATCAACAAAATCTCCCCTTTTTCTGCCATTCTAAGTATGCCTTCTGTCATTTTCTTATCCACTGCCTCCCCCTGAGATGGGGGTCTGTATACAACCACTGTGATGATTGTGGTGCCATTTCCTGTCTCCAGGGTGACCCACAGTACCTCCTTGCCTCCCTGTTTACCCTTTAATTCCATTGCTTTGATCCATTTGTTACATAGAGAACTACTCCTCCTCCTCTTTTACCCTCCCTGTCCCTCCTGCAGATGGTGTACCCTGGTATGTTGACATCCCAGTCATGGTCCTCTGTGTGCCATATTTTTGTAACTGCCACAATATCACGTTGTCCCTCTTACATCAAGGCCACTAGTTCAGGGAACTTGTTACCCAGACTATGGGCAATGGTATTTTCTGTATCACCATCCATTTTTGATGGACTTACCCCTTTTAGCCCTATGCCTGTCCTTACTACCTTCATGTTTTTCTCCATTTACCTCTGTCCTGCTCCTGATTGACTTTCCTACCTTGGTGTTTACCATGCTCCTTTTCAATGCCTCCCCCCTTAACTAGTTGAAATGATTGCCAATTAAGCATTTAAACCTATCACGTAGGATTCTGTTTCTCCTTCTGGACAGATGCAGACCATCAGGCCAGTATAGGTCTGCATCCCTCCAGGTAGATCCCCAGTCTGAATTAAGCCAAAATCCTGAGTTTTGCACCAGTTTTTCAACAATTCATTGAATCCCATGTTTCAGTGTTCCCTAGCCTCACCCATGCCATAGACAGACAGCACCTCCGAGAAGGTTACCATATATGCCACTTGCCTGATCCCATTCCCAGCCAGGTTATTTGTACCTAGGTGGACAATGATGTCCAGCTCCCTCTTCTATGCAGCTGCTCCTGCAAGCCTGAGGATTTGCTCCCTGTCCCTCCAAGACATGGCGCCAGGCAGGCACCTTACCTCCCTCCCTCTTCCCTCCCTCCCCCAGTTCTACTCTCCTAACAACTGTGTCCACACCAGGAGTTGTTTTCTTCCTCTCTGGGGTCCCATTCCACCCTCTTGTGGGTCTCCTTTGTGGAGGTTCCTACCATCCTTCTTGGTCTTCACTGCAGGTGCCTCCATAGAGGAACCACTCTCCGCCAGAATGGCATATGAATTGTGGAGAGGTACAGCTGGAGGGATGTGCCTCTGTTCCCCCATGCTCACCCTCCCTGAGCCCACCTTGGTCCAACCACTCCTCTTTGTTGGCAACCTGTGAAGCAGTGGTGGCAGCAATGGTGGTCCCTTGGTGGGGGAGGAGCTTTCACGAATCCTAGCCAGGTTAGCCTGGAGATGGGCAACCTCCTTCCTCAGACCAAAGAGGTGCCTGCAAATAGGGCAGCATTACAGCCTCTAGAACGTCTCCCGGAAGACTGCCACCCCACAGCCATTGCACTGCACCACTCCCATTATATCTTATTTTGAGGTCTCTCTCCTGTTACTTTGTATGGAATATAGACTGTAGGCCAGGAGGGAAAGAGGGGGGGATGACTGAAACATAAAAATTCTTGCAAAGAATAAACATGGTAAACTGTAAGGACTTATTCATGGTGAACAAGTGCACTGACTAGAGGACCTGGGTAAGGCTGGTGGATGAGATATTTAGGAGGGACATGAAAGTTATTTTCCATGGTTTGGGCAGTAAGATAAAGAAAAACATCCCAGAAAGGTGGTTGAAGCCATGACTGCAAGATGGTTTATGCTTTGTCAGACAAATATAATGGAACACTGAGACCCATAGGCAGAAGAAAGAAATGGATGCCTATGGAAAAGGGTGCCTACTAGCCACTTTGGCCTCAGATCATACAAATGCAGCCCAGCAGTAGGCTGATCATGCTTGTGATATGAAATTAAGAAGAATGGATGGACTGGGATTTTTTCTGTTGTTACTGTCTATATTGCTACTGTATGTTTCTATTTTGATCAGCTATGAATTGCCCACTGCACTGTATGTAGAAGTTACTATGGCTCATTTCTTGATACAGTTTTGATTTCTGAATTGTACTTCAACATGTCTAGATATTCTTTTATAATTTTAGCTGCTTTTCATGTTTTTCACTTTACTTTTTTAATAGCAAAACAGACAGAAAATCTCATTCAGTCCCCTTGCATAATAAGTAATATACCCACCACACAGAAAAGTGTGGTTTTCAGACCATCTGTCAGGAAGTTGTCACACTGAGTATAAATCATTTTCCAAGATGTGAGAATGAATTAGTTTCCAAGATCTGAGGAATACGATATTCTAGCATTTGAAAAAGGGCAAAACATTCTGGCTATCACACTCACTTGTTATATTTTTCTTTGTTCAATGCTTTGTGATATATAGACAGTATATTTGAATGCACTCACCAAGTAAATTAATTCTGAAGAAATCCATAAACTGTTGTGGGTTAATGTGCTTATAAAATGGAAATATTTTTCTTGTAATGAATACAAGGTTTTATTTATTGTGTGTTGTTTATTATTTCAGAATTCGGAAAAAAATACCTTTGAGTCAAAGACTCCTTTACAAAGGTTCCACGTCACATAGATTAGTTACAGACAAACATTACAATGATTGTTACCAAGTATTTGTATATTGTTAGGCTGTACTAGAAAGACTAAGTCAGAGTAGTTATGAACTATACAGTACATGTCTTGGGAAATTAATGCATTGTCCAGTGATGTGTTTAGGCCAATTAAGTGTCTCAGATTGCTCACTTTCTTAAACCCCATTTTATAAGATAAAGTCTTTTTATTATCATGTTTTTATAATTTTCTGCCCCAGAGAAGACTTCCCTGTTTTTGTTATCATCCTATTTGGTTAGGTAAATAGATGCAATGGGGTTGGACAAAGGTAGTTTTATATCAGATTTCAGCCTGTTAGGGTAGCAGCTGTAAAGTTTCCATCAATACTTTCATCAACAGTACTTACCACTTTCCCCTTTTCAGATCTCACCATATTGTAATTGAAACCACATATGCAGTTCATAAGGGCCAGACAAACAGCTGGCACTGCTGCTAACATTAGTGACACTTCTGTATCGGTATGCCCTCTGTACAGCAACACCATTACAGTGAAGATGTTGCTGTAATGATCCGCTTGAGACCCTGGCACTGCTCCCCAGTTCTGCACCCCACCCTGAATCAACTCTGACTTGGAGTTGATAATCCTTAAGTTTAGAGGTGCAGAAGGAAGAGCCCCTACATGGGGGGTTGTGGGGGCAAGCCTCTAAATAGAAAAAAATACTAGGGAGTCTCCTGCCAGATTTATGTCATCTGCAACTTCATGTATCAACATAAATCCATCACTGTGGTGTCAATCGACAACATGGTTGTAGAACTGGTATTGTAGAATCTTCTGGATTAGGCAACTGTATGTGCCCATACAAAGAACAGTTGGGTGCTTTTATCGTCCCTGTTATAAAGCAGGTCACTTTGGCAATACTACATAAATCCTGCTGGCCCATTGCAGAAATCTGGGACCTACTTTCAAATTGGTTCTGTGATGAAGCATTGCAAGTTCTCCTGCTGTACCTTTCAACACGTGGAATGTGAAAAGATTGATGACACTGAAATCTGAAGACTTCTTTTGATCTCCATGGAAGGCTCAATGCAGACAGGTGTACTACCTCACTCACAGAGCTTCACCGATGAGCTTTCATTCCAACTGGAAAAGATTGCCATCTTAATTGGAGGAAGGCAATTAAACTTCCTTGTCCATTGGCTCTTTCGATTTCTTAAGTTGTTCTAAACAGTGTTAATTTATTTTAATGTTATTTTAGTTGTTATAAAAGGAGCAATCTCACAACACTAAAAATGGCATTATTCCTTTCATCTGCATGATAGCTACAACACTAGTGACCACCATACTCAAATACACCCCACACCCACCTGCTAATCTGCCTAATGCCTATCATGTGGGACTTCATCTTTTGTAAGATAGTGGTTTGAACTTCATGCCTATTCATTTCTTGGCCTTCCATGAGAAATGGAAAGTAATGGTGCCAATGGCTGTCTTAATATATACATATTTCTAATGTAAGAACTGGACTGAGACAACCACAGTTTATGTCACATAGCAGATCTAAACTTGTAACACAGATGAGGAATGCTCCACATATTCTAAATTTAGTCTGCTGAATTATCCAGTCTCCTAAATGCTGAAGAATAATATGTATGGTGGATTTATAATATAGTCAGAAATATACCAGGAACCATGTAGAGGTAATTATACTCATTACACTTGTAAACCGAGCTAAGATTAAACCCAGGTTTCTAAATAGTAAAGGTTAGGGCATCATTGTCTGAAAATGTAATCATTTTATTAAACAATTTCATCTGGTTAGAAAATAGGATTTTTGATCTCTTCAGATTGATACAAAATATGAACACTGAGTCACTGTGCAAATATAAATAGAATGATTACATACAGTAGTTGTGTCATCACTGGGTCTCAAGTACCCATTAGAGTTGTGTGAAATTGTGGAATTTCATTCTGACATATTTTGTGAAATTTGTGCATTTTGCAAAATCTTTTGCAGGTGTGAAATGTGAAATTCCACTGGCAAAATGCAGAATTTCACCAGTGAAATGCAAAAGTTTGCCTGCGAAATGTGGAATTTTCGCCAATCACAGACAAAATTCTGCTGCTCGCATGCAAAAATCTGCATTTAGCTGGCGAAATCCCACATTTTGCAGGTGAAATTCCGCATTTACATACCCTATGAAATATTTCACAGAATGAGCAGAATTTCACGAATATATCGCTTCAGCAAATTATGATTTTGCCAGAATTTCACTGGCAAAATACAATTTCACTGCATATTTAGTACCCATGTTGATGGTGGGTCCCTAGTACCTGCTTTCCAGATGCGTCATTTGCACCAGTGTCTGATCATGATTCATTTTATACATACATTATCTCTGAGTCATTCCCACTGTTGTGTCAAGATAGAAAGAGGTGTGTTGTCTTAATGAAAAAGGCAAGCTGACTATGTTCAGTTAAGACCAGTCATTCCCAGCTAATGAATATCACTGTTTTTTTCCCCTTATAATCAATGCTGAACATTTTTGGTTGAATTTTCAAAGAAATGTGGCATGTGTTTTGCACCACTTCATGAGCTGTGACAAAGTAAAAGTAATGGTGCAGCAGGGCCATGTAATAGACAACCTAACTTCTGGAACAATTACATGGAATTGTGGCAACAATTTATGGGCAAATTAGATGGATAAAAGGTCTTTTGCTGCCCTTATTTTCTTTGTTTGAAGATTAGGACTGGATTGGGCTATGAGAATGGCACCACAGTACTGAACTAAATAGCAACTATAATGCAATTCACTTACTTTTTTTCAGCTTTAAGTATTTAGTGCTTTTGGGTACTGGGCTGTAAGAACAGGAACAGGAAATTGAGCCATGCCATTTTGAACTGCTACTGGAGGACTGAAGGACCATTTGACATGAAGCAGCCAATCAGGATCCACCAGAATGCAGCTGGTGATAACTGCTGTAGATTCTGGGACTTCGGAGTGTCAGTGAGCACTGAACTGTGAAGATGGTGCCACAATACTGAGCTGGATAGCAGCAAACACACTATTTACTTACATTGTTTTTCCAGTTTTCAGCACATTTGGGTACTGGGCAGTGGGGACAGGAACAGGAGATGGAGCCACATCATTTTATGCTGCTGTTGGAGGACTGAATGACTGCATTACCTGTAGCAGCCTATCAGGATTAGGCATGTCACGAAAAACATTTTCCATGAGTTGGAATTTAAGCAAATGTGTGACTTTTGCTTCTGTGAAAGTTTGGAAATCTATTTCTGAACTTTCTCAGAAATTCTGCCTGCCCTGCTGCCCATAAAATACGGAATAAAATAAAAATAACTCAAATACCTGGTGGCTAGTTGCCCCTCCCACATCCACCCTGTATCATTTTAGTAACACCCCCCACAGGTAGTGAGTCCTCCCACCATCCAGTCACCTGCCCGTGGTATTCTTGAATAGTGCAATGCACAACACTGTCCAGTAATAACCCTCATCCCTTTCTTGAGCATAATAAAATATTTATTTTACCTGGTGGTCTAGTGAACCCCCCTCTCTCCCTGTCCTCGATCCTAACAGCAGCCCCTGTGTTTTTTATTTACTTATTTTTTAAAGTTATCCAGAATCACTGGTTGTCTATTGGCTCCCAGCCCCACACCAGTAGGTAGTGTTCCCTGACCCTGTCACCCTCTCCACTACCCATACCAAAGGGCTGGCAACCAGAACAGCCCTCCACTCTCCTTCATGGCTGGCTGCCCACTGAGTTGTCAATGAATGAGCACATGCTTGTACAAGCATGCGCTCATTCACTGACAAGTCAGTGGTCATTCAGCCATGGAGGAGAGTGGCGAGTTATGCCAGTTGTCTGCTCCTTTGCAGTCTGGGTAGGGGAGAGGGGTGGGACAGGGGTCAGGAAACTCTACCTGCTGGGGTGGGAGGGCCACTAGACCACCAGTGATTCTGGATAACTTAAAAAAAATAATTAATAAAATAAATGTGTTTAAAGGACACCTAAACCATCTTTTTAAACATTTTTTTAAATAACTCCATAGGCTTGCAAAGGAGAGGCTGTTGTTTAAATTTATACTGAAACTGCATTTATTAACGTAGGATAAATGCAGTTTTGTACTGTAGCATTTGAAAAATGTAAACACACCCTCTCCTGATTCAAAAATCCTGCTCTATGAAGCCTGAAATGGCTAGCTTAATTATGTCATTCAAGGGACAGGTGACACAGCTCTGCAGATGTATGCTAGCAGTACTAACCATATTCAAATGTGAATAAATTTAAAACAAAAAAATGATAGTATGGTACTGTGAGAATTAAAGTTGTTTAGCACAAAAATATCTTCAAAATGAGTGGTGTTTCATTTATAGCCACCTTTTTATTTTATTTTGTTTTATAATTAGCAAAAACACAGCAGGAAAATATTTCTTTTCACTTTTCAACAAACAAAAGTGAATAACTTTAAAATGAAAAGTGATAGTATAGTACTGTCAGCACAAAAATTTTTCAGTACAAAAATATATACAAAATGAGTGGTGTTTCATTTATAGATGCCTTTTAGTTGCTTTTTTTATAATTAGCAGAAAAACAGCAGAAAATTTAATTGTTTTCACATTTTCAGCAAACAAATGTAAATAAACTTAAGACAAAATGATAGCATGGTACAGTCAGCATAAAATGTGTTCAGCACAAAAATCTACAAAATGAATAGCATTTATTTAATTTATATCTACCTTTTAATTTGTTTATAATTAGCTAAAAAACAGCAGAAAATTCAGTTTGTTTTCACTTTTTCAACAAACGTGAATAACTTTAAAACAAAAGAAACTATGATAGCATGGTACTGTGAGCACAAAATGTATTCAGCACAAAAATATCTACAAAATGAGTGGTGTTTCATTTATAGATATGTTTTAGCTTTTATATAATCAGCAAAAAATGACAGAAATTTTTTTCACTTTTATGGATGTACCCAAATGGAATAAATGAAATATACCCCCAGAAATATTGTTGATATTTCTCATGCTGATTGACCTAATGACATCACTGTGGCTTCACCACTCATGATGTCATCGGGTCAATCAGCACGCGAACAACAAATATCAATGATATTTCCAGTGGGGTAGCATATCATTATATATTCTTTGTAAACAACTCTGCTAATGCATCAGCTTGGGTTGCTATTAAAGTGACAAAAGTATGGAAATGCGATGTTAGGGTTTTCAACACTAACTCCACATTCCCCCCCCATCCCCAAGTAGCCAAAGGGGGCAAGGCAACACAAGCAACCACAGACATTGATCATCAAGTAAAACAAACAACATTTTCCACATGACACAAGAGACAACCATTATCATGGTCCAATGTTTCTGTAGCCATGGATACAAATGCACACTTGCACAGCACCTGGGATGTGTGGTACAAATTTCCATAGGATCACATTGTAAATTTTGAGTGAGGAATAACAGATGACAGGGTGTGTGGCAATGCTAAATTAGAAAACAAAACAATTACCAGCAGTCCTCAGAGAACTATTAAGCAATACTTTATTTGATAGATTAGGTCACCTTAGGCACAACAGCAGTCATGTGGCACCTTCCTTGTGCATCATCAGGAGGTAGTGACCAATCATAATGCACATTTTAAATATACATCAACTTAAAGGCAGATAGTACTTCTTGATGGTGCTAACTAATACTAATTTTAAAGTGCATAGTGCTAAAGTGTACAACAATATCCATGTACCAAAACACTATGTGCTTATACTATAAAGAAAAAAAGGTGTACATTAAAAACATAGGTATTGTTTATGCAGCATCCTGGAGCTAGTTAAGAAAATAAGGGGAATTTCCATTTAGAGAACCTATTATTTACAAACACGATAATGTGTATTGCAACACTATAACACTTATATGATTGCAAAAAACATCCATATTCAGAACTATTTCTGCATTTTAAGCTTGCATGTACAATTATCTAAAAGAGAATTGCAAACCCAAACTTTTGAGTTTGTCAGTTCTCAGCTTGTTTACTCCTGGTGCTAAAAGTACCAAAAGGAGGTCACTTTTTTCTTTCACCCCTATAGAAAAAGAGAAAAAGAGAATAAACATTTTAAATGCTAAGTAATGTGGATATTTATCATATACATATAGCAAAACTAAATAAATTTGTGTCCACATCCACAAGCTGTATTGCAACAATACTACAGAAGAATCAGACTAATCCTACAAATTACTTTCTCCTCTTCCTAATACAGTGCATGAGATCTATATGATCATTCAGACCTGGTGACTCCATGGTCCCCAAGGTGAATATCCAGTAGGATTCTCTGTACAACAATCTCTCCTCCATACTGCCACCTCTAGTACCCAGTTTTACTTTCTCAATAGCACAGTATTTGAATTCATGTTTATTAGTACTGTTGATTTTTGTATGCTTTTCAAAGCATTCTTCATATCACCATTACAAATAGCTCACTGGTGTTCACCTACTATTATTTTAGTGGTCTTGATGTTTTGCCCATATAAAAACAGCCACATGTGCAAGTGGCTAAATATATTATGTTATCAGTGGTGCAATTGAAGAAATCATGTACTGTAAATGCTTTGTTGCTGTTACAAGTACTGAAAGTGTGTGTTTTCAGAATAAGAGGGCAACATTTTCAATTACCACATGGAAAATTTCCATTGGGCAGGGGAGGAAGCCAATGTTTGCTATTTGCATTTTCCCTTTTGATTTTAGCCTGATAACTATGTACCAATCAATCTTTAATATTATTGCCTCTCCTATATACCATCACAGGTCTTTCTCTAGTGTATTCTTTAAGGAGTGGTTCATTTTCCAAAATATGCCAATTTTGGTCAATTATCTGTTTGATCTTACCAGGTTGTCTCGTAAATTGGAAATAAACCACATTCTATCTCCTAAATTTCTAGGGATCTGTTCTGTAACAAGTTCTCTCGTGGGGTAGTGAGTACTTTCCTCAAAGGCTAACTGCACCAGATTGGTATTATAACCTCTGTCAAAAAGACAAATACACATATCTGTACCAGGGCAATATAATCAGCATCCTGGGTACAGTTTCCTGATATTCGCATCAATTGGGCTTTGAGAATATTGTCCACCATATCTCTTGGATGGCAGCTCGATGAGTGGAGAAGGGAATTATGATCAGTCTCCTTCCTAAACAGACTGGTATGCAGTGACCCATCCAATTGTTTCATAATTTTGAGGTACAAAAAAGAAACAGACTCAAGATTTTGCTGTACCGAAAATTTCAATTTCACAGTACTTTTTTCCAAAAATTGTACAAAGCTGTCCAGCTAGTCCAGTGTGCCCTTCCAGACCATGTTCCAGATGTTTTAAAACATACAGGATCAGCTGACTTGCATGTGGAATTGTACTGAATGTGTTTGTGAAAAATATTTCTAACTTTCTGCTCAGTGCACAGACATAATAAAAAAGAGATGCAGCTTCTTACTACATTGCAAAAGCTGAGTGACAGAATATGAATCAAAATATGCAATACTGTTGTTATATAAAGCATGGATTAGACCCTTCAGGAGTACATGTCACCAACACACCATGAAAGATATATCTACACTGAAGATGGGAATGTGTAAAACAACCATAGTGCTACAAGGCCTCTTTAATGTAAGTTAAGATCAGATGTTAAAGTACTTAGAATTATTCTCCTTGGAGGAAAGGAGACTGAGGTGACAATAGAAGCCTTGAAAATTATGAAAGTGGGTGACATTAATTATGAAAGATGTGATGAGAATAATAAAAGATGACATAAATTATGAAACTGGTGATAGGTTGATCCATGCAAACTGTTTACGCTAATGAATAATTTTGAAAATGTGGTAGAATTACTAGGAAACATGGCCAATTTACTGTATTTTTTTACATTTTTGTTAACTGAGTAAATATACTAGGCAAAAAAGGTCTATTTTCAGGAATAACCTAGGCAGGAAATCATACATTTTTACTAAAATGAGACTACATATATGGAATAAGTTGCCAGTAGAGACCATTGAAGTGAATAGAGTATTTTTTTCAGAGTTTATTTAAATGGGAAAATCCAGCAAGGAAGCAGCATCTCATTTCCTTTGGGAAATAATAAATTACACATACGTCAATACTGCAAAGCATCATGGAAAATATATGCCAATCACCATGAAAACAAATTCAGACATCTGTTTTAAGCAAGAGAGTATGGTTAAAACGACTTATCACACAATCTGAAGAGAAAAAACAACAGAAGAAACTTGTCTTTTATCATTCTTGGGATGCATCAGTATGTCTCATCTGTATCTTAGCCCAGAAGAGGGAGGCACAGCCCTGTGTTGGTCTTACTGGTGTGGGTTATGGTGACCCAAAATTAATCTTAAAGACAAAGACCCTCAGCAGACAATCACTGAAGCAAGGGTTACCCTAGATGGGAATCAGCAATAAGCATCATGGGCAATATATGCAAGACACCATAAAAGAGTTTAGGCTGGTTCTAGTTTAAACAGTAGAGTATGGTTCCAAATGGCATGTCACGCAATCTTCAAATACTGAAAACAGAAGATGCAGACATGTGTTTCAACCTTAATAGGATGCACCACTGTGTGTCAGCTGTGTCTCAGCCCTGTGGATGGGTGAACCAGCCTTATGATGCTCTTACTGCTTTGAGTCATGATGAGCCCAAAATATGAAAGCAATCTAAAAAACAAAGCAGTGCAGTATAAAAGCACAGAAGCAAGGGTTACCCTGAAAGGGCATTGGCAATAAAGCCAAGTTTAAAAGAGACAAAAATACACATACCATGAAAATATATACAAATCACCACGAAATAATTTAGACAGGTTCTGCTTTAAGCAGAAGAGTGTGTTGCCAACTGGATTCTCATATAATCTGTAAAGGATAGACACAAAATGCACAGGCATGTTGATGTTTTTTCCTTCGTGGGACTCATCAGTGTGCTTCATATTTTTATTTTTTATTTTAGTTTTTGTTGACCGGGTAAGTGCACTAGACAAATCCTGCCTATTTTCAGGCACGACCCGGGGAGGGGAATGCAGATGAATGCCAACTGACCTTGAACCAGATTAAGCTGTCGGTGGTATTTTTTTTAGTGAATGAGGGAAATTTGGCCAGGACACCGGGGAAATTCCCCTACTCTTTTTGATAAGTGCCATGGGATCTTTAACATCCACCTGAACTACCACCAATCCAGGCAGATGGGACCTCGGTTTAACGTCTCATCCGAAAGATGGATGCATCTCAGTCTAGGTGAAAAGGGTCATGGTGAGCTCACAATAGGAAAGCAATCTTCTTATGGGGCTCTGTTTCAGTCTAAGCTTATGGCTTAGAGGAATGAAGCACATGGATGTCTACTGACCTACCCATTGTCAGACAGGGAGCAAAATCTGAAGTGGGATGTGAAGCTGAGTTTCCAAGTTGCTAAGCCTAGTTCATAACTATTAATCAACACTGCCTGTGATGTTCTTCTGTTACTAAAATATATTGTGTTTAATGTCAGACTTATAAGACACTCAGTTTTTTATTTAAATATATTTTTTTGTGATGAGTAATTCACTAGGGTTTGGGCTTCATTTGCAAAATGTGCACTCCATTAGTGGATATAAAATCTGCTTTGCATCTACAAATGTGAACCACAGTTTCAGATGCAATGGTCAGGACAAAGTAATCCATGTTATCTCATTAAGCCATGCTTCACAAGGGTTTTAAGTTATAACTCTTTCTGGAGTGTAGGAGATTAAGAAAGGGATTGGGATGCCATCCTCAAACAATCAATGAATCAATCAATCTGTATTTAACCAGGTGAAACACAATTGAGTGAAACACATTTACAAAGTGGGCCAGGTCAGTGAAACCAGTGCTGAAGCATAGTGACAGATAATACAAAGTTTAAGGGTAAACAATAACAAAAATACGACACCAGTATACACAATCATCACATGATTTTTGTTTACAATACATTCATATATAAATAGGGCATATAGTGCTCCAAGTGCAACAGAGGACATGTACATTTCACTTTGGTGTAAGTGTGATCAGCCTTAGGGAGATGGGAATGCTACAGAGGGATAGTGGATACAGAATATAGGTAGAACCCTAACAAGGAAAAGAAGGAAGAAAAGAACAGAAGAACTGTTGTAGTTTGAAGAAAACCTTTAAGGATTATTAGAGTGGATGGACAGAGACAGAGTGAGGACATGATAAGCACATGCAGCTACAGAACTAGAAGGAAATTAAGAGTAGCAGTTGAAGGTGTCCCAAAGTAATCAAAAGTAATCCTGCAGAACTGGATGCTCACACTTGTGCCATGCCTATTTAGCACCTGCTCAAAGCAAACAGTAATAGGAGGCAGTCCTGTGCCCAGGCTTACCTAGTGCCTGATGACTTAGCAGTCAGCCAGTTCTTGAGGTGGCACCACTACACCACCAGGGAAAGGTGGGCACTGGAGTTAGGAAAGGGTGCCCACTGAACCAATAGGGCTTGAGGCCTCTGGGTGATGGGGTGGGGGTCCACTATACCACCAGGACGTCAGTAAATGGGGCCATAGAGGGAAACCACTAGACCAGCAGAGCAATTAACTCTGGGTGGCTAAGAGAGGGAAGACACTGCAAGGTAGGATACACATTTGTCCAACATCATGAAATGGCTTAGCATGGCATTGCAGCATGTTCCTTTTCAATACAATGCTACGTTGTGGTCATGGTACTAAAAAGTGCAAAGTCCATTTGGACTAACATCTGGTGGGTCTAGCAATTTGCATTGTCCATTTATCATACAGACCTCCCAGGTTTATGTATGGTGCTTTTAGGTGGCAGAAAAAGAGCAGACTCACAAAGTGTCTGTCTTGCACCACCCCAGTTAGTGGCTGAGATTTAGAGCCTGATGTGTGAGTACTTTTTGTTCTCAGAATGATATCTACCTGGGCTCCCTGCATGAGCAATGTGAGTTACTTCACCTGTCTTGTGCAATGGAAAATGGGGACAGGATTACATGAGCGTGTAGTGACAGAATATATTAGATAAAGTGGTGCATCCACTCAAGGACTGTACAGTATATGCAGAAGGAGAACGTTAGTTTGTATTAACACTAATCTTTCATAGGGAAGTAGTTTGAGTCAGTTATTACTATTATTATTAAACTCCCAGCCCGGCAGAAAGAAAGACTGTCATTTAGCAAATTGAAATTACTGAACTAGCTCAAGTGTTATTTAAAATCCTGCTCCTAACATGGACATGCACGCAGCATGGGTTAATAGGTTTCATCTGTGTGCTTCAGGAAGTGATGAGGATAATTCTTCCAACTAGGACATTGCCTAGCCCTAACATTACCTTGCTGCTTGTGCTAGTACTTTCTATTTTGGCCAAATTGTCCGACATCACACCAGCATTGCATGGGTTGTATGACTGCCTGCATGATGGGCTGACATTTGAATAATAGGTCTCTTGTCTGCGCATATAGAAATATGGAAATTGCCCTCTTGTTCCCTTAAACTGTAATTTTTTTGACTGCCTTCAATCCATCTTCACCTATTAATGTCAGCTGCCAGAGCATGTCACAATACTACTAAAGAAGCCTTTGTAAGCTTGATGTCACAACACGCATTTTATTTTCTGTTGTACTGACATGGTTCACAGAAGACATCATTTTTCATGGTTAGATTTTTCTGATTTATTTTTTGTTTGTGAAAGATAATGATTATTCTTTAAAAAATAAAGCTAATGATTATTCTTTCAAAATATATATATGTGTGTGTGTGTGTGTATATATATATATATATATATATATATAGGAGGCAGTATAGTGTAGTGATTAAGAGCACTGAGCTGCAAACCTGGAGACCTGAGTTTGAATCTCATCACCCTCCAATTGCATACTGTGTGACCCTAAGCAAGTAACTTAACTTCCTTGTGCTCTCAGGACATATCTGTAAACAAGCTTTGACTTAGTGTCGCTTCCTGGTTAAACAATTTCCCATTCCCTTCCAGTACTGAAGCACATTTGTATATGACTTAAAATCATTTCCAAATAGTGATGAGAAGAAACAATGTCATCTTACTGGAATTGAACCCACGTCCCCAAAATGCGTAACACGTCAAGTCCTGGAGTGGAATTGTGGGCAGTCCAAAAACAGCACAGACAAAGCCACAATAGTCAAAACCACACATCCAGAATACAACCAGGAAAGGAAACACAGGTAAGTTACAATATTTCTCTGGAGTATTGGTCCATGGTGGCATGGTGCTGTAATAGTAAATCTTACTTTCCCCAAAATCCACACCGGTATTCTGAATGCACGGTTTTGGGTGTCTCGACTTTGTCTCTGCTGTTTCTGCTGAGCTGCAATTCCACTCAATCATTTGACATGGAGCCCTGAAAATGTCATCCAGGTTCTCTATCACTAAGCTGTCAGGCTTAAGTGACTAGCTTAAGCATTCAACAATCAGTTTCTTTCTCAGACAGGAAATCTTATAACTAGGAACTATTGTGACAGAAATACGTTTTGATGCATTTTGTGCATGCTAACCTTTCCTTGAGCCTGGTTTCAGTTACTTTTTGGTCCCATTACTTCTTTGTCATAACAATTATCAGTATTTCAAATGCTTGGCAGTTGCTAGTACTGCACCATGTTTATCTTTGACTTTGACCTGGGCACAAAAGCATTCTAAAACATTATAGTTGGTGCCACTCAAAATCTGCAGAGGAACCTATGGGCCATACTAGTGCTGCATTGTTCATAACTACAAAGATTCATTCTTGTTAGAATTCATGAAGCACGTTGCACTGGATATTCTGAATTATAAACAGAAATTATTTTACTCCTGCCCTCTAGTATGGAAATAAAAGTAATTAGTTCACACCAGTATACTAATTATATGTGAACAGGGTTATTATATGTCTATTAATTCTGCATTAGTCTGATCCTAGTTAACTTTTACCAGTTCTAGTGGTTGCCTATTTTTGTGTATTTGTTTGCAGAATACTGAACAGTTCTAAGTACATGCAGTGCATTATTTTGATTATGAGTGATGAAAAATGTAATTTGACATATGTAAAATACAGTATATATATTAAGCATAAGCAGCTGGATTTACAAAACCCCTTGTTGATTATGTTGTTTTATAATTTTTGACCCGGAAAGGCACAATGATATATAGCAGCCTATTTCTATCCTGGATGGGTTGCTTACACAAGCCAGTTTTATTGACAAAGAAAATGGTGGCCTGTACATCAGGGAAGATCCCCTTTAAAGGTTAAATGACATAGCCTTTTAAACTTTTGTGGGGTGTTTTATGGAACCGGATATAACACAGTATTATAATAATAAAATAGTACACATACAAATATCACTGAAGGAGGTTTGAATATGATTAACCCAATTTTATTACAGTAGTTTTTCCTCTGTTCCTTTTTCCCAGATGTTTGCAAAAGCATCTACTGACTTTGTTCACAGACTGAGTACTCCTAGTGGGCCTTTTTTCCCTCCCGAAGGGAAGCATTTTCAAAATATTTTTTAAATAAGGTAGTATAATTTCCCCTGGTCCGGCGAGTGGTTGCTCATTGGCATGGCAAAGAAGGCGGATAGCAGTGGTGAAGGTGAAGATGGTGTGCTTGCAGGTGAGCCAAACTCCTCCCTTCAAATGAAAATAAGGATGTCAATGCAACAGAGAAGGATACAGAAAATGTCTCTGTATTACATAGTGTTGCAGAGCAGACTTCAGCAATGGAATTGTCTGATTTGGAATTAATAACACAAGAAAATGAAATTTGAAAGCAAGCAATGAGAGAAAGACAACGGCACCTGCTGGCCTTAATGGCTGAAGAGGGAGCACAATATAAAAAGCAAATAAGCTTACTGGTGGTGGAGCAGCAGAAGAAAAATTCATGTTCTGTGGCTGTATGAGGAGAGGAGGTGATCAGGTAGTCAGCTCCAGCTGACTAGAATAATTCAGTAAAGTCAATGAAAATAAGCACCTTGACGGTTATGTATCGGACACAGCAATTAAGTGTCACAATCACTTATTAGTGGCATAAACACAGTTAGAGATCACAGTTAGAGCTACAGCAGGAACAAGACTGGTCTTGTTCCTGCTGTAGCTCTGGCTGTGCTACCTAGCCATAGTTTTTATGCCACCAATAAATTATTTGTGACACTTAATTTGCTTGGTGTCCAGTGCATATCTGGTCAATGGGTGCTTATTTTCATTGACCTTGCTTTGTTTACTTTAAAAAGCACCATCATATATATTCCTGGTGCTTCTCCCATGCAGCATTTGATTCCTAGAATAATTCAGCAACATTAAAGTGCTGTCTTGACAGTGAAGACGCCGTGTCAGATACTGTGTCAATGGACTTGCCTAGCAATCTGGTTACAAAGAAAACTACAGGAGAAGAAAAACAACCTTTTTTAAAATTAAAAAAATTTACTAGTAAAAATGTAACGTTGTCCACGGGAGTAAAGGGAGGTTTGGCAAAAAGCGATAGACAGACAGGGCTCTGGTTAGGGCTGCAGGTCTGGTTCTACAGATCCTGACTGCAGAAGATGAGGATTTGTGGTTGGTTGGCAAAATATTACTGGGAGCAGAAAGGACTAAAGACTACTGAGAAATGGCTGGCAAGTTTTGAATCCTCCACACATTCACTCAGCACAGCAGGGTCTCGTAAAACGATGCCAGGAGAAAAATCAGCTGAGCAACTGAGTGCAGCTAGATCTCTTGTTTTGACTATGGGAGCTCAGATCAATTGTATTAATGCTGAGACAAATAAATGTATTTATTTATTTATGACTTTTAACTGCATAAGTACACTGATCCCAGAGACCATTAGGCACAACCTGGGCCATGACATTGGCACAGGAGGAAATGAAAGCAAGATACAATAGAACAAAGAAGACCAGGTAACACAAAGATGCCAAAGTGATAAAAGAGAATACAACTATGGATCATAAACAATACTGTATGCTCCACTTTAACCAGATCTGGATAAACCAGACATTTGGATGAACCGGACAAAAACTACTTTCCAGATGCCAAAATGCATGTGCACAATAATAAAATCATTGGTTAATGCAGACCTTAAAATCCACTTGTAGAGGCCACTAGAGACAGTAATTATAGCCAAATTGCTTATCTCAATTTACGAGTGGCTGATTTTGCACTTCCAGATTACCTATTAACACTTAATTCCTTTTAATGCCATTGTAGCAGGTGTTGCCACTTACCCTTGTTATGCAAACCAGTTTCCTGAAGTGTATTCAGTCTTTAAAACACCCTCCCTCTCAATGCCATCTCAGTCATCTTTTATAGTGTACTGTGCCGCCTATTGTTCTCTGCTGTGCTGACTTTGTAAAACTGAGGTGGCATCAGGTAAGACATACCTGATTAACCCTTACCAGAAAAGTTGAAATAATACATAAATTTGACACAGTGCAACAGCGATCAATGGAGTATTACCTAAAAGCTAAATAAAACAGTTTCTAAACTAAGCACTCAGCACAGCACACAACAAAGAGCAGTAGAGGTCACAGATTTTATTTTATTTTTATTAAATTTTGATAATTTTGGGCAGCAGCTGTCATTCATACGGGGGTGGGAGCTACTAGACCACCAGGGCTATATTGAGCATGTTGGATTGCAATATTATTTAGTTCATTACTGGATGGTATTTTGGGGTATGGAAAGGGATTGGGGTTCCAAAGCCCATAAGGGCTTCTATGTTATGCCAATTAGGGTTAGGACTGGGGAGTCGATGGCCCACACAGGCTCCTCTGCCAGTTCTGTTGGGGATCTGGGCATGTGGGGGGCATGACCCACTGCTAGGCTCACTTACATGGGCACATCTGCTGCCCACCCATCCCACGGCTTACAGCATTCTAGGGGCTGAGCCTTTGTTGGACTGATGCTGCAAGCCACAGGATGCAGCTTCAGGACCCTGTGCAATTCTAAATCAGGTGCAGGGTCCAGGATACAGTGGCCATTGATGCAAGATGCCATCATCACAGCTTGTGGCCAACTTTTGTGAATCCAGCCAAAACTGCTTATTTGCTTGTGGGAGGCGTTCCCAACAATACATATTTTTTTAAGAGATTGTAAATGTATCCTTATTTCTCTGTGGGGCGCGGGACCCTTTGGGCCCTGTACTCCATCACCCTTACTCCCTCTGCATATTTCTGTGGGAGCGCTAGCCCTCTGGGCCCTGTGCTGCTATCCATGCATCAGTCCCTAGTAGTATCTGTAGTTTCACTCCATACTCCTCTGCATATTTCTGTGTGGGAATACAGGGCCTTCTGTGCCGCGCTGTATCCATGCATCAGTTCATAATAGTATTTGTACCTAAAGTCACAAACATATTTTAACACTAACCTGGACAGCTATCTCTTACCCTAACTCCAGAATAAGTAATATTTAATGGGGGGCACATATGACAGAAAGTATACCTCAGCACCTTGAACGATATCAGATATACAATATGCCTCCTATTAACTCCAACAGACACATAACCTAACCCTAACTTAAGTCCAGAACAAGTAATATTTAATCGGGGGGGCACACACAACAAAAAGTGTACCTCAGCACACTGAACAATATCACATATGTGCCCACAATGAACTCCAACAAATACATAGCCTAATCCTAACCTAACTCAGGAACAAGTTATAGTTAATGATGGGGCACACACAACAGAAGGTGTATCTCAGCACCCTGAACAATATCAGATATGTGCCCCCCAATTAACTCCAACAGATATGTAAACTAACTCTAATCTGAACCCTCATGAACCCCAAAATTCCTATAGAATAGCATAGAACTTTCACAGGCCATAGCTCGTTCAATGTTTAGAGTTAACTGTAACACTATATGTGAAATTAAAGATCTCACTGAGTACTACAACATTAATTCATCATACCAAGGACAGTCATCACAGGGTACCCACAGCACCCTGATATTTCCACCAAAATTAAACATGGCACCAAATGTTGAATTCAAGGCTCATCTTCACCGAGCAACATACCCATGTGTACCTTTGCTTGGCACGCAAACTCAGAAAGTTGTTTCAGACTACTCCCTTGAAAATTGATGGAGAACCAGAACCAGATTTTTACCCATAATTCTTGAACTGCCAGGAGTTAAATGTAAACCAAAATTTATGTTACTCTTTGGGGCAAGCCCCATAGACTGAAGGGGTCAAATCCTCCATCTTACCCATTCCTGAATGTATACATTTCCTTAACTATAACAGTAACCCTAACTGTAACCCTAACTCTAACCTTAACTCTAATTCCTAAACTACCAGGAGCTAAGTGTCAGTCAACATATATGTTACTCTGTGCATCAAGACACACAAGTAGAGGGGTAAACTCTTCCTAACCTTTCCTGAATGTACACAATTTCTTAACCTTTCATAACTTTTTAAGAGATTGTAAATGTATCCTTATTTCCCTGTGGGAATGCAGGGCCCTGCACTAGAATCACTTCCTGCTCTTCTGCACATTTGTGTGTGGGAGGCTGCTATCCACCCATCTGTCCCTAGTAGTAGTTGCATTTTTCATTGGGAGTGCAGGGCCCAGAGGCCATCCTTGCATTATTCCTTAATAGTATCCATAGTGAAATGGGAATGCAGGGCCAGATGGCCCTGCATTCCCATATGAAGTGACAAAGAAACACTTATGACATCACACATTACAGTATTATCCTATGGAAATTAAGCAAATGTAAATCTACAGAACTCCAGAGCAAAGTCATATATTTTCACCAAACCAGCAAAATCCACATCTGTGAGGCAAGCCATCAGTACCTGAAAATTTCAAAGCAGAATTGTAACCATTTCTTAACACCATAGTGACAAAGAAACGACTCTGTAAATCTCCAAGTACAATGTTTTCCTATGGAAAATCAACCAAAATTCAAATCTGCAGAACTCCAGGCCAAAGTAATATATTTTCATAAAACTAGCAAATAGCACATCTGTGGAGTAAGCCCTTTCTACCCTGACCATTTCAGTCCAAAATTCCAAACCATTTATTTGCTATGCAGGTAACAAAGAAACAGCTATCTAAAATGTACTTTTTGTTAAATTGTGCTCAAGAATCTTACTTGACAGGGAGGAGTCAACATGACTGAAGCCAGTAGCTTTACTTGTGAATTCCACGCTTGCGGTCTGTTTCAATTATCTAAAAAAACTCGTTTAGACACATTTTTGATTGCTTTAAATTGCTGGCTGATACGAGGAAAGTCTTGACTTCCTCTTCATCAGAATATTTGCTTCCCCTAAAATAAGACCACTTGATCTTTTCTCATGGACTCCTTCTAACTAATATTTTATTTTCTTGGTTCATTAGGCTAGCACCTTCTAAGGGTTAATTAGTGATTTTCGACCTCCTACATGTGTAATGCTGAGGGTTAGTGGGGGTGGGGGAGGATTTGGGGTTAGTGAGTTAATTAGTATTGATTGTTGTTCCTTCTGGGGAAAGTGTTCCTTTTCATTTCTTCTGCCGCTCGCTCTTAATGATGTTCTGACTTTCTCTGTAACCCTATTCAATTATTCGTGTATAATTGTGTTTTTGGAAAAATTAATAAAACTTTTAATTACAAAAAAAAAAAAGACCACTTGAGAAGTATGTCAGTGCTCACATCTCAAGAGCCCGAGGAGAGGTGGAGCAAGGAGCTCCACTCTTGCAACTGGTACGCTGAGTGCTGCTCCACTAGAACCTGTGGAAGAATTCAAAGGAACAATATCACCTAAATCACTGAAACAAACTCCCAACTCCAGGTACACTATTTAGAGAATCCTGAACCATAATTATTTACAGGACATACAGAGCTTCACATACCTCAGAAAAGACACCAGCAGTTGATTTGCCTTTGGCACCTGCAGCTACAAACAATGGCTTCTGGGGAAAATATACCATTGACTCACTGTGATATTTTGGAGAAACTGCTTTCATGGACACAACATTTTGATAGAAAATGTAATGCTTTGTCTGAGAAGGTGGAGTTTTTGCAGGAAGATGCTAAACAAAATTGAGATAAAATTGAAGTATCACTATGGATTTTGAGAATAAGAAAAGGAAATGGGAAAACTACTAATAAAATTACCAGCATGGAAGCAACAACTGCAAACCTATTAAAAGGAAATTACAGCCTGTCTTGGAAAAAAACAGATATCTTGGAAAACCAGCAGAGACATTGCAATCTCAGATTGATTGGGTTATTAGTAACACTGGATCAAGAGCATGAAACCATTAAATATATAGTCAAAGATTTGTTTGTTCAAGTATTTGAACTACTGGAAGTCAACTTATCATTTATTACCTGTCCCTATAGAATCCCTACGAAGATATCAACTCAGGGCAGCATATTAAATACCAAAATAAATGAGCTATCTTCTCAGAAAAAATCAACCATTTTTTTATTGATGGCTTTTGAAACAGACCGCAAGCTGATAATGAGACTGTCTAGGATTAAAGCACCCTTGGAATACAAATATAATCATTTTTCTGTCTATCTGGATTACTCATTTCCAACTCAACAAAGATGTCACCGCTTACATACAGGCAAGAACTTCTTGAAATTAAATAATTCCAGCTTTTGGCACCTGTGAAACTTCAGATAAAATACAAAGGATGCAACATGTATTTTATTAAATTGATCAAGTTTTGGATTTTATTTGGGCACAATATGAGCAGGGCAGTAAGGATGGAACTGATTCACCAACACTCTTCAGTAGAAATGATGAACACAACGTCAATATAAAATAATACATTTTCTAAAGGAAACATTTGACGTGACCTGGAAAGGAGGGGGAGTAGTATTTTTTGAAAAGGAGATAAAATGTTTCTGCTGTTTCATTAATTTGATATAGAAACTGGTGGCAGATGTAATGTAATTAGGTACAAATTGTCTTAAAATTCTGGAAAATATATTATGCTGCTGTGGCTTCATATAAATGTATAAAATAGTTTAATCTCCCTTCCCTCCCTCAAATAATTTTTGGTTTAGGCACGCCATTCAAATAAGATAGCAGAAACTGTGAGTTTTATTTTTTGATTGATTAATGACTTTAGTTTTTTTTTTTCTTATTTATTCCTCCTTCTCCACCTCAGCTCTGGTCTCCTCGGGAGCACCAAGGAGTCATCCCCCTGCAGTCCGCTCCTACCTGGTCAGTCCTCCTTCACCCATGTAGCCTCAGTTTACCCCCTGGGAAGGGACGAGGTGGGCCCCAACACCCTGACACTGCAGTAATATCAGTCAGGAGGGTGCCAGGAGGGCGGCTGCAAATCGAGGCAAGCTCCGGTGTCTGCCTCCACCAGAGCCAAGATGCATTTTCCCTTTTACTGGGAAGTGGCTGGCACCCTGACATCAAGGCATTGACTCCCATGTCTGCCACTCCCCACTCCTACTTCTGCTTCTTGGTGCCTGCTGTGTCTCCAGATTCACCAGAGGCAGCCAAGCACCATACAGGAACCCTGTCTCTCCAGGGAGATGAGAGCTGTCCTCAGATGCTCAATCATCTCTCTCTCCTGCCGACCCCCAGCAACCTGGGCTCATTCCCAAACTCAGGTCACCAGTGTGGTGCGAGGTGTGGCTCAGTGCCTCAACCCCAGTGTCACCAGGCAGGCTATGATTTTAGTTTTTTATCATGTTGTATCTAATTAAAAATTATAAAAAGCAAAAAATAAAATATAAAAAACAATCTTGTTTAACGATCAAAGAATCCTGTTTCTTGATCAAAGAACAATGTTTTGCAATCAAGAAATCCTAATTTACACAGCACATCTAACTTTTCCCATAGGAAACAATGGGAAACTTTAAAATGTAATAACTTTTGAACAAATTAATATGCTTTCACCAAACCTTCAACAGGCACATCTGTGCTCCAAGACCTATATATCCTGAACATTTCAGACCCAAACCCTAAGCCATTTTTGCACAGCTGCATGACAAATAATTGGCAAAAAGTGGCAATTTTCACATTTTTTATACTGCGTTTCTCCACACCTGCACATCTGACCAGAACAAAATGTGCCACATCAATAGATAATTGGTCCCTAAAAGTACATGCTAAATGTCATGTGAATGGTTGTGATGTTATTAAAGTTCAAAATTTGGGGTTTACATAGACGTGAACGTTGAATCCTAATATACAGGCATGACTGCACCTTTAAAATGTACAGATAAGTAAGGGTTGCAGGATTAGTTTGGCTACAACCTTAGTTAACGATATTCAAGGTATTCCAATTACTGATGAACCACTGCAAATTTTAGGAATCTCTTTTGGTATGAAGGATAGCACCAAACAAAAAAACTTAAGTGAAAGATTGTGTTCTAGAGAGGGAAATTCCACACAAGTGGAAACCATGGAATACTTTCTTTTAGCTTGTCCATTTGTACAAACCTTCAGAAATATGGGGGCTGACAGATGGAAGGATAGATGCTGGAACAATTTATCATATTATGATATTATTATAGGTTTTGTAGAATCAGGGAACATATATTACAAAAGTACTGTATGGCTAGTATTTACATATATACTATATATATATATATATATATATATATATATGTGTGTATATATATATATATATATATATATTCTTTGCAAACACCTGCATCAATGCAATAGCTAGTGTTTTGTTTACAGTGACAAAAGTGATGAAATTCACCATTAGGGTTACCACCTTGTACCCCATGACCCATTCACCCTCACCAACAAGCATCGGGTTACGTTGGTCATCAGTCCCAACCTCATCCCATTCTCCCATACTGCACCACTTTAGCTTATTTACATATGGAATGGGGTGAGAGTTAGGACTGATGAACCCAATGCACACTCTGATGCCTGTTGGTGGGAGAGGGGTGGTCATGGGGTGCAAGGGGTTGTAACTCTAAAGGCAAATTTCATCACTTTTGTCACTGTAAAAAACCCTAACTGTTGCATTAGCGCAATGTTTTGCAAAGAATATATATAACATATATATCAATGGGCAGACTGGATGGGCCTTGCTGTCCTTATCTGCAGTCAACATATATATCTATATATATATTTTTTAATGCAAAAAAACTTTGTTAATGCATCAGTTAGGGGTCTTCTACAGTGCCAAAAGCAAGGAAATTTGATTTTAGGTTCCCACCCTTGCACCCCACCCACCCCTCCCATCAACAGGCATCATGGTGTGCATTGGGTCATCAGCCCTAACTCTCACCCCATCCCATGTGTAAACAAGCTGAGGTGTGCTGTGTAAGAGAATGGGGTGAGAGTTATGGCCGATGACCCAATGCACACCCCAATGCCTGTTGGTGGGGCTGGATAGGTGGGGTGCAAGGGTGGAACCCTAAAATTGAATTTCCTTGCTTTTGTCACTGTAGAAGAACCCTAAATGATGCATTAACAAAGTTTTTTCATAGAATTTCCTTACTTTTAAGAAAGAATAGAAAAGTAGAAAGTTGCGCAAGAAGGCCCCACATTCACCAACTTGTAAGTGTTGGCCCACATTACACACCCAATGACTAAAAAGTACATTGACAACAGCAAGGCCAGCCACCAAACAAATGTTAATCTAGTAGAACAATAGAAAACGCTGTCCACAAATGTAAACTCAGCCACACAATCTCTCTGCAAAAGATATATTGTCTGACATGTAAATACCACTAATAACATCTACAGGACATGCTGTTAACACCCTCCAAATTTCAAGTAAAAAGACCAAACCATGTCAGAGATATAATATGTCAAAGTTTGAAATTTGCATTCAACAGAGTGGCACAGTTCCACACCTGTTGACATTTAAAACACACAACAGCTAAAATCTACATCCATGACACTAAGGCTAGGCACCCTATCAATTTTAAGCCACCAGCACAATCCAAAACACTGTCTGCAACACGTAAAGTGTGTCACACAATATCTCTGCAAATAAAATTTTCTGACACATAAACACCATAATTCACATCTATAGGACATTCCATAAACACCCTCCAAATTTCAAGTAAAAAGACCAAACTGTTTCCAAGATATTCAATGTTAAAGATTGGTAAAATTTCCCTATCTATTCCATTATGATCAAAGATGGCAATCAAAGAATCTCACAATCAAAGAATTTGCAGGCTTGTGATCAAAGAATTTGCAGGTTGACGAACAAAGAATAAAAAATGCTATAATTCAAAAAATTGAAGTAATTGCGTTAAACCACCACCATGGTTTGACAGAATGAAGCCCCTGAGCAAAACCCACTGTCATTTGACTTCCTAGGGCACCCCTGGGCTGAGAAAATATATTTTTTAATCTGTCCATCTCATTTCTCGCTCGTGATGCATGATCGCGATCTAAGAATCCCACAATCAAAGAATTTTGCAGGCTCGCAATCAAAGAATTTGCAGGGTCATGACCAAAGAATAAAAACTGCTGTAATTTAAAAAATTCAAAGAATTGCGGTAAACCACTGCCATGGTTTGTCAGAACGAAGCCCCCTGAGTAAAACCCACCCTCATTGGTCTTCCTAGGACACCCTTGGCTGAGAAACCATCTTGTCCTCGCTAGGATGCACAATCGAGATCAAAGAATCTCATGATCAAAGAATTTGCAAGCTCACGATTAAAGAAATTGCATGCTCATGAACAAAGAACAAAAATAATGTTTTCTATATTCCTGGTAGTCTGGCGGTTCTCCCGATCTCTGAAAAAAAAATAATGTTCTCCTTATCCCTGGTAGTCTAGCACCCCACCGATCTGTATAACATTTATACTGTTCTGTATATCCCTGGTAGTCTAGCGGCCCCCCCAATGTGCATTAAATAAATAATGCTCTTTGTATCCCCAGTAGTCTAGCAGCTCCCCTGATCTGTATAAAATGTATATTGTTGTCCATATCCCTGGTAGTCTAGTGGCCCCCTATCTGTATAAAATTTATATTGTTGTCCATATCTCTGCTCCCCCAATCTGTATAAAATATATTGTTATCCATATCCCTGGTAGTCTAGCAGCACCCCAATCTGTATAAAATTTATATTGTTGTCCATATGCCTGGTAGTCTAGCAGCCCCCCGATCATCATGAAAATAAATTGTGATCACCAATTCCCTGGTAATCTAGTGGTCCCCCACCCAGCTGTGCCAGTCCACCAGGCACCCCCCACCCATCCCCAGCTGGCAACTTGTACAGCCCACCTCTCACCTCCACTGCCAGCTGTCAACTGTGTGCATTAGCAGTGCTACTGCAAAGAAGCACTCAGAAATTAATTTTTCAGATTTTATTTTCAGGGGGCAATTAGTGATCACCCAGTTAAGCAAGGGGTATTTGCCAGTTTTAGTATTGATGCGAGTACGGTCTAGGATGGTTTGGCTAGATTAGAGTCAGCTAGTGAAGAATGCAATTTGTCAGCAGCTGGGCCAAGCCAGTCAGTGTTAAAGTCACCACACAGCACAAGGTCGTGATGAGGGAGATTGGTGAGGAGAGGATGAAGGTGGGAGGCCTAGAGAAGCCGTGTGAGGCAGGTGATAGGTACATCCAATAGTAAGCTTTTAACATTACTGAGGGTCAGTGAGAGAAACACGGACTCCACGGCTTGTGATCCAGGGTCAGGATCAGGGAGCTCAGTAGCATCCAGACTGGACCTAATATAGATAAGGATACCAACATCTCTTTTGCCCAGCCAATCCCGTCTAAAACAGTTATATCCTTGTAGTGCCACCTCATGTTGTTTGATAGCAGACTTCAGCCAGGATTCAGAGATACATAGGATGTCAGGGGTCACCTGGACAAGCCATGCTTGCAATTCAGCCATTTTAGGGTGAAGGCTACAAATATTCATATGTGCGATCTTTTGGCCTTTGGGGTAAGATTGTGTGATAGACATTTGAGTATGATTATGGATAGGGCACGGTGGACCAGGATTGAGCTCAGTGTCCCCTGCACAGACTAGCAGGAGGAGGAGGAGGATGGACAAGTGTACAGAGAGAGAGAGAGAGACATTAGGTGGTACACTTGCTATGGCAGTTGATGTGGAGGGAATTCTCAAGCACCTTCTGAGCCTGAGCCCAAGTACAGCAGTGTCAGTCTTTGGAAGACATGAGATTTAAAAAAGCACCCAGGAGGAGTCAATCCAGGTTTAGCTCAGTGGAGGAGGATTACAGTCACACAGAGAAAAGGCAATAAACTGGTCAGCACAGCAAAAAAGGAAAAGACAGGATAGGTTAATAAGCCAGCCAGTGCTACCCATTTTGAAGCAAATTAATGTATGTGACCACTGAGTAAACTGGTCCAAGAGAACAGAAGTAAAGAACCAAGAGAAAATAAAATACATATCAAGTCAGCAGGATAGGCAGGATTCAGGATGTGGCAGAACAGGTCAAATAAGCAGGGAGAGGGGAAAGCAATCTGTAACTTTAATATCCAGTGAGCAGATTACTGGTGTCCAATAGAGACAGAGTTAAGGGGGAAGGAGGACAAGGCATATTTAATTAAGGTTGGGGTGGGGGAGCATGTCAAAATATCCCCATGTATTTAGTAGAAGGGTAGAGATAAAGTTTCAGCCAGGAGAGCCAAGAGAGTCCCAAGAAAAGTCACAGCCGATCAGCAGGAGAGCTTTTAAAGACTCCAGCCAATCAGATTGCAGCCAGGCCGAGCCACAGCCAATCAGAGCCCCAGAGTGAGTTCCCGATGAATAGTGTCTGTCTTACCTAGATTGGAGCTTGCTGGTGGCTGGATTGGTGGAGTGTCCGGCTGATGGTTCCAGCCACGGCCACTGGAGCAAAGCATCCAATCAAGCGCTAGCCTCAGGGACAGAGCAGAGATAGGGGTTAGGTTAAATAGAGGTGACACAAAGTCAGAGGGCTAATGGGGGGCATGGGTAGAAGCTAGGAGCACAAAGAAAGATCAATTTAGCAGGAGGGAAGGGGGATGAGCAGCCAGACAGAGGTAATGGGGCTGATTTCAAGAGGCACCATACAATCCAAGAACAAAGGGAAGCATCAAGTTTGATTGACAGCGAAAATGCCGACCTCCCCCACAGCGAAGGCACAATACCGATGCAGGTATTGTGCCACCTGTTCTAAGGATGTGTTCTGTGGGGGGATGTGCCCTCCAACTCCTCCCGGACTTTAGAATTCCAACTCCAGGTCAGAGTTGGTCCGGGAGGCCAGAATACTGGGGAAGGCAAAAAATGGAAAAGGACCATTACTGTGAATGTGCGCCGTGGGTCTTTTTCCTGTTTTGCCATTGAGGTGTCGACTAAAGGGGTGCACCGAGCAAAGCTACAGAATTAAATTAGGAGGCAGTATAGCGCAGTGGTTTAAGGCTCTGAGCTGCAAATCGTGACATCCAGCAGACCAGACCTGGGTTTGAAACCCACAGCTTCCACTTGCATACTGTGTGACCCTGAGCAAGTCACTTAACTTCCCTGTGCTCCCAGGTTGCGCCTGTAAAAAAACTTTCAGCTTAGTGTGTCTCACCTGGTTAAATAATTAAAAACTAAAAAAAAAAAAGGAAAAAAGATTAGACCCCGGGGGGGAGGTCGGCAGGTGAGAATTCAGAGAAGTGGAAGGCACAATAGTTTAGGGAAGGGAGCCTGAGACAGAGTAGTGTGAGGGCACAGAGAGGAGCCTGATACAGGGGAGAGTGAGGAAAAAGAAGTATGAGTTTGAGCAGGGAACCTGAAGCAGGGGAGAGGAAGCAAGAAGATACACAGGCAGATTACTTTTTTCTAACTAGTTCAAATCCTAAGCTAAGCAAAACAGTTGTAGCACAATTAAAACAGTAATGCAATGACTTTTTCAAGAATTCAGCTCCCAAAGCACAAAATATGCCCAAGTATTCAGTAGAAGGATAGAGGTAAATACAGGTTCAGCCAGGAGATCCAAAAGAGTCCCAGAAAAAGCTGCAGCCAATCAGTAGGAGAGCTGAAAGTCTCCAGCCAATCAGATTGCAGCCAGGCTAGTTGCAGCCAGTTGGACCCCAGAGTGAGTTCCCGTGAATAGTATCTGTCTTACCCAGCTTGGAGAGCTTGCCAGTGGGCTTGGATGGGTGGAATGGTGGCTTGCGGTTCCAGCTATGGCCACTGAAGTGAAGCACCCAATCAAGGGCTAGCCCAGCTTGGAGAACTTGCTGCGACTGGGATGATTGGAGTAGCTGGCTGACCGCTCCAGCCATGGCTGCTGGAGTGAAGCGCCTGATCAAGGGCTAGTCCAGCTTGAAGAGCTTGCCCCTTGTTTCCTCCCAGAAACAGGAAACATTTCCAAGAGATTTTTTTTCTATTAGGTAACATCACTTAGTTACTGTTCACACTTTTAAAGATTGTTCAGACATGGACATTTGATCTCTCAGGGTTTATTCTGCTCCTAGAAAACATTGGTATATTTCTTTATTTGTTCCTATTTGTGATGTTACCATTCTCTTTCCCGAATGTACAGTTATAAATATGAACAGTGCTTTGTCTTATCTAGTAGATCTAAATTACTTGTTTGCACACAGGACGCAGTTTAGTTGTGCTTTCATGTTAAACTCAGTGTGTAAGGTAATATAAAACACAAGCAGACTGCAGACCAATATCGCCCAGAAAAGATTGTGTTCAGGTAGTGGAATGCCCTCATGTCCAGGAATTTGGGACCTATGTTGTGGTTGTAGTACATCGTGGCAGTTCACTGTCTGCTATAGTCATATGGGTTGTTTTCTAATTGTGTTTATCATATTCCTCAGTGATATATTGTTTAATTTTAAATATGCATGTATAATTGTTATGGCATTCCAGTGTTCAGTTGTCTTTACATGACAGAGATCTCTCATTTTCTGAAATGTACCTGATGGGATTTTATTGAAGGAACAGACATCTCTTACCCTATCAAAGTGCCATCTCTTACCCCTAATGTGTGTTTTTCCTTTTACTGTTTAAGGGTGGGGTGGAGACTTAGGTCCAGAAGCCCTAATGCCCCACTTCCCTACCTTTGCTGCATTAACTTGAATCCTAATTTGTACATTATCAATTTTTGTTTTGCAAAGAATATAAAATACATATTTATGCAATGCCGTGAGTATACATTCTGGCAAATATTTTCTCCAGACCTATAGTGAGAAAAGTGTTTCCTCTAGGTTCCTCATACCAGAATTTCTCCATACAATAAGTTGTGATTGCTTGAGCTGGCAGTGTGAGCAGCACATTTACACTTTCTCTGCTTACAGCTGACTCACGTGCCAGCTCTGAATCTAGCATTTCAGTGTGAAATGACATCCACACTTTGAGAATCTCTTCTGTTTTTTTTTAATTATTTTTAGCATGAAAGAGTATAAATCATTTAACATTTGCCATGGAAACTAATTTCTTCAACTTCAGAAGCAGTCCAGTTCCTCTCTACCTCTATGGCCCTGTCCACCAAGTGCCCTACCTCTGAGTGGTACTTCCCTGTTGGCTACCATATGAGCACGCTGCCTTCTCTGGACCAGCACCACACAAATGGTGGCTATTCCCAAAGGCCATGTGCTCTGCTGATCACTCAGTCTCTTGCTTACAAGTCAAGATGGGGTGATGCACAGCGTCAGCATCAGTGTGCATGAGCACTTGATAGCAATGACTCAGTCATCAGAAGAAAACTGTTAGAAAAATATATTAAAAAAAATAAAATAGTAAAAGCCTTGAACAAATGAGATATGCTATGACCTCACTGGGAAATCTCAATGATATTTATGCCGCGTGCACTTTGACCTTTGACATCACTTGTAGCTCTACCACTCAGGATGTCATAAGGTTAAACTGCAGTCAGAAAACCTCTCACTGATATTCCAAGTGGGGCCATGGCATATCAGCCACGTAGAAGCATACAACCTACTGAGCCACTGACACTGCTAATACCGATATTAGAAAACTGCAATCCCAGAGGGTTTTGTCACTAACATTCTTTATCATCATATCATATCTAGATACTACATTTAAGTGCATTCATCTTAAATTACTGTACATTTCTTAAATACCATTTCAGAAAAAAGTCTTAACAACACCAACACTATATGATTAAAATGCATTTTAACTCTTTTTCTATGTGTCTTTCATTTCACCGTTCATCTTTGAAATTGATATATATTCCAAAGAATTTATTTAGGAAAAAACATTAATTTATCTAGGGGTGATGCATACAATATATACTATTCATTTACAGTATTACCTTCTAATAGCGTGACAATGCAACAGAAAATTTGGGGTTACTACAGTGGAAATTAACATTTTTGTAACCTAATTAGCCTTCTTTGAAATACATCTCTGATCAATAGATCATTCTCTTACTATGTATATTCCTTCTTTATAAATCAAAAAGCTCAAGAGTTTTAGTGTGGCCCCTTGGTCCCTGTAAAGTGAAAAATGGGAGGAGTCTGTTCCCAGTTTTGCATGAAGGTTAGATACAGCTTATTTAACCTAAGTTTCAAAATGTTTGGTAGGATCTAAATACATACCAAGATATATAAACAGTTCAGTACACTCTAGCATATTATTTATGGAGGTGGGCAGCAATAAATTGGTTCCCTAACTACTTAGCCTACCAGGAGTGTCAAAAAGCATTGCCTTGTTTTTTTTTTTTATTATATATAAGATTAATTTATGTTTATCATCCAGAACTGGAGTTTAAAGACTTCAACACCCACGTTAGCATTGGTCTGCTCCACAAAGGAAGCATGGTGGTATAACACCCTATCCCTTCATATAGTAACAATTTTGCATTAGAAACAAATGAACAAATGAGTCACTAAATATTGAAAACAACAATGAACCCAATGCTGAGTCCAGCAGTAGGTCAAAGTGAACCACACTCTCTTAGAAACAACAGACAATGAATGTAATATTTTGAACCCTGTTGGATAATTAGTGAGTTATCCAATCCAAGGCTGACTGACCCAGTTCAAAGACTTAGATCTTGCTCGTAAGATCACATAGTTAATAAGATCAATTGCCTTGGTCAGGTCCACAAAGACTGTACCCGTAAGGCAACTAAAAGCCATAGCCTGGTACAGTTCATCTCTGAACCTGACCAAAGCAGTGTATGCTTTGTGCCCTTTTCTAAATCTGTGTTGGCACTCAATCAGGAGATTGTATTTCTTTATTCAAAATTATGAATGAGAGCCAATTTTTCTGGGATTTAGTCCAGACAGACAAAACCGAGATTTCTCTTCAATTATCAAGGCAAGTTATCTGCTGTTCCATGTTATACTGGTGACTTTTTAACAGCGCGAACATTCCAGTGAGCACAAGTCACTGAAAACCACAATGGCACTTGCACAACATCGAGAATAAAAATGAGGATCGACCCATGGCAAACACAGAACAGTGACAACATGTTTTTTATGCAGGGCTATGCTCACACCCTTATATGGGGACTTGCCCACACACACCCATTATTAATATAATCAACTCCAAGGGGGCCTGACACAGGGAAAAGGGCAAAGTTAAAAAAAGTTCTGCATGCCGCAAGCTGCTAACCCAGAGCTTTCAGATGACAAGAAGTGCAAGGTTATGCACTCAGAGTCAGAAACCAGGGAGTGATTATCACTGAATGGGGTACAGTTGGGGAGCTCCACAGAGAAGAAGGACCTAGGAGTGATCATTACGGGAGAATGAACAACTCTGCTTAGTGCAGGAAAGTGGCAGCAAAAGCCAACAAAATGCTGGGGTGTATTGCAAGAGGCATCTCCTCCAGAAGGAGGGAGGTTAGCCTGCCCTGTATAGGTCATTGGTCAGGCCCCCACCTGGAGTATTGTGTGCAGCACTGGCACCCATTCCTGAAGAAGGACATTAGATTGTTGAAGGTGCTGCAGCGAAGAGCCACAAAGATGATCCTGGGATTGGAGAACAAGCCCTATGAGGCCAGGCAGGGAGAGTTGAATATGTATTCACTAGAGGAGAGGAGGGATAGGAGGGATATGATTGAGACCTTTATGTATCTGAAGCGGATAAACAAGACCAACACAAAGGGATTTTTCAGATGAGAAGGTGGAGGGACACGAGAATGCATAGACTGAGATTGATGGGTGGAAGATTCAAGAGGGAGATGGAGATATTTTTCACAGAAAGAGTGGTGAACAAATGGAACACCTTACCAGACAAGATAGTGTCCTGTAAGATGGTGGACAGTTTCAAGAGGTGTTGGGACAAGGTAAGGGGAAGGGATACTGGGAAGGGGGCAGCTGCGTGATGAGAGGCTAGCTGCACACTTGAGCAGACTTGATAGACCATGATGCCTGTTTCTGCTTGCAGTTTTATATGTTTGTATGCACTAGTGGTATATACCCTACCACTGTGCTACACGGCCAGCTTGAATTCACCCCATCAGTCTGACTCCCATATCATGCTACCGCCCTCCCGCCGTCCCACACTCGCCCTATTCCTACATTCACTATTCTTGTTTTGGACCCTCACTATTCCCCACTAGCTATTCTTTCATACTCACTTTTATCATGGGAGGTCAAATTGAGTCGCTCAATTGGACTCAACCATATCACTGGATACTGTTGTCTGCCTACCTTGTGAATTTGAAATATGAAGAAATGTTTCTATATTGGTGGTATTTGCCTAATACAAAATAACTCATGAAAAATCAAGGCAAGAGGTCAAACATTATTAGGCAGCATAGAAAATTAAATAGGGATTAAACCATCCTTACCAGAGGATTTGTCCATACCTAATGCATTCAGAAGTTTGAGTCACAGTCCTCAAACACAACTATGTTCTTGTTGAGGGGCATACATAGATGAAGATGTAGGATAAAGGACATGGGTTAATCTTCAGTGTCACCAGTGTTGGGCACATCTCACCTGTAACACTCTAAATTAGTGAGTTTGGTGTTAATTCATTTGCAGTATCAATTTAACTATTAGATACTGTAAATCTCCATCTAAAATTATGTTAGAAAATGTTACTGTGGATGGATTTAAACACCTTAAATACTATACCAACATTTCTTAGGATTAGCAAGCCTGTCCATTTGTTGATGTTTAAATTAAGAAGGTTTTGCAACCTTTATTCTTCCTGTGCACAAGTTAGTGTTTGTAACATTGCTAATCACAATGGGGGTTATTTATTTATTTATTTTTAATAGGAACCAAACTGTATCATTCCTTGATATTTAATTAGTCAAGTCTGGTGTAAGCCACCTAGAATCCCTCCTACTAGCCCTTTTATTAACAATCTGAACAGCTTTATCAACTACTGTATATAAAGGAACACAATGAAGGAACATTGTAGTAAAATAACCCAAAACAAAATTTATGTCAGAGATACAATGTAGATATGTTCAATCGACAGTAACTTGTAGAAAGAAAGGAAGGCTGAAACCAACAAAATGTCAATATTCCTTTATTTTAGGCTTGAACCTTGGACATGAAACATTGTTCCAAAAGCAATAAACTGGCATGTGGTCACTTAAGTTGTCTGAAAGTTGACCTACAGTACATATTTTAGTCTAGCCCCTCTCCACAAGGATCTTATCCAGGAGTATATGCTTCTGAGATTTCATATTTAAACTAGTGGGATTTGTACTATTTGGTGAATACCAGAAGTTAGCTAAGGTGGCAAGAAGGAGATGCAGCAGGCACAGTCACAGAAAAAGCTCCAAATAGCCAAAGGAATAAAGAATGGGGAGAAGGTCTTCTTTCACTTCATAAATGAAAGGAAGGAGAAGAAGGATGGCATTGTTAGGCTGAGGAAGAGGGATGGTTGTTTTGATGAAGACAGGAGCAATGCAGAGGTATTAAATAAATACTTCTGTTCTGTCTTTACTAAGGAAAAGGTGGACTGATGCCATGGGCATGGAGAAGAAGGGAGGGAATGGGGAGGAAGCCATGGGGTAATTGGGATTGTAAAAGTGAGGGAGGGAGGGGCTGATGGCCCTGAGGGTGGATAAACCCCAGGGCCAGATGAAATACACCCCAGGATGCTGAAAGAGATAGTGGAGGATCTGGCGGAGCCACTGGCTGTTCTCTTCAATAGATCTCTGGAGTCAGGAGTCATGCCACTGGAATGAACAGCACATGTGGTGCCACTCTACAAGAATGGACCCAAGGAAGACCCAGGTAACTGTAGGTTAGTCAGCCTGACCTCAATAGCATGTAAACTCATGGAGACCATACTAAAGGAAAGGTTGGTGAGGTACAAAGAGGAGAATGGGCTACAGGATGAAAGACAGCATGTGTTTGTGGCAGGCAGGTAGTGCCAAATGAACCTGATTGAGTTCTTCTATTGGGTCACAAGGGCAGTGGACAAAGGCTAGGTGGTGGACATCATACACCTGGACTTTAGCAAGGCCTTCGATTCTGTACCACACAAAAGGTTGATAATGAAACTGAGGGATCTAGGGGTGGTGAAGACTATGTTAAACTGGGTTTAAAACTAGTTGAGTTGTTGAACACAGAGAGTGGTGGTTGGGGGTGAGTTCTCCAGCACTGAGGAAGTCTCCAGTGGGGTTCCATAGAAACATAGACTTTGACGGCAGATAAGGACTGCTTGGCCCACCTAGTCTGCCCATTCCCTACCTATTGGATACATACAGAGCCTAGTTAACCAGCAGCCTACTTCCTCTGGTTAACTAGGATCTCCCACAGGGATTGGTGCTAGCCAATATCGCTCAATGTCTTCATAAATGACATCGGGAAGGCATTAAAGGCAAAATTTGCCTGTTTGCAGACAACACCAAACTCTGTGAGAGAGTGGACACTAAGGAGGGATACAGGACCTAGGGAGGACCTCACCAGACTAGAGAGATGATCAGGAATCTGGCAAATTAGTTTCAGTGCCAATAAGTGCAAAGTGATGCACACAGTAGAGGCCAAGAAGCCTAGGACAGAGTATTACATAGGAGGAGTTCAGGTAACTGCTTCCAAAGAGGAAAAGGTTTATAGGGGTAGTGACTACAATGATCTGAAACACACCTTTCATTGTAAAAAGGCAGTGGTGAAGGCCAACAGGATGCTGGGGTGTACTGCAAGGGGATTCAGTAGTAGAAAAAGCGAGGTTATTTTACCATTGTACAAATCATTGGTGAGACCACATTTAAAATATGGGGTGAGGTACTGGGATCCTTACCTTAAGAAAGACATCAGCATGCTGGAGGTGGTCCAGAAGAGAGCAACCAAGATGATCGAGGGGTTACAGGATAGGTCCTATGAGAGGATGTACTACATGGAGGAGAGGAGGCAGAGGGGTGATAAGATAGAAACCTCTACGCGCATGAAGGAATTAATAGAGTGAAAAGGAGGGTCTCTTTAAAATGAGTGACAACATCACTCACTGGGAGGCACAGCCTAAAATTTATGGTGGGGGGAAATTAAGAAGGGATGTAAGGAAGCATTTCTATACAGAGAGGGTGGTATCTGCCTGGAATGAGCTGCCAGAGGAGGTGGTATCAGAAAGGATTGTGGGAGCATTCAAGAGAGCTGGGGACAAGCACAAAGGGAACCCTTGGGACTAAGGAAAGGGAACGAGGGAGGGAGAGGGAGGGACAGTTGGGGGGGCAGGGTCATTGGTGTAAAGTGTAATGCCAGATCATGCATCACTTCCCAAGGAGACACAATAGACCAGGTGGTCTTCTTCTGCCAACTCTTTTCATGCTTTGTATGAATATTGGCTTTACTTAAAAGTCAGGTTATAATCAGTTGCTGAGTACCCAAACCAATCTAAAACTGTATCACACATAATAAAAGTTTTACCTGGGCCCAATTTTGTGGTTAAAGTAATAATTTCTTAAGGCTTGAAAGTGGATTATAAGCACACACCATATTAAAGTTTTGTAACATTCTCAATTATCTGAATTGCTAGCAATTCACATATGTTATCAGAAGTGGGGGGAATCCAATTCAACTATGCCAATATGTTTTTGTTTAATTAAATAAACTTTATTAAAAATACCAGTATACTTAGCTGGCCAGGTGGCATTGAGGTGGAGGTGCTGGACACCACCTTGTGCCTGCAGGCGACCTGTGTTTGGGAACAAGCACAGGCCACTGGGGGTTGGCAGGGGAAGGACAGGATCGAGCGTCCAGAGGACAGTTCTCCTCTCCCGGGGAGGGAGGACTGGCACTCCTGTCAAATGACTGCTTCCAGGTGGAGGCCTGAGGGTAGTGCAGGACTGTGGGCACAATGGAAGGGAGGGTGCTGCAGGACTTCCACAGACACACAAGTGCCTCCACATATGCACATCCTGCTTGTGTGCCCCAGCAAAAGGAAGGGAGAAAAAATGGAGGAAAAACACCCCCAGCTGTGGATGATGACTGACCCCTCGCAGGCTCCGCACCCAGCGACCAGGCAGATTCTGGGTAGGTCCCAAAGATACCAGGGTGACGGGGCTGGGGGGGTCAGTTAGAAGGGGGCAGCTGAGGGCAGACACAGGGGATAAAATGTATATATAAAAAAGAAAAGAAAATACATACTAGAATGAAGAAACATGAAGAGAAAAACCACACCTGCCCCCCCAACCCTTTAATATAAAACATGACTCCACCACCTGTGCTTTTAACATAACTTCTCCTGACAACAGTGTAGTTTAATATACTTCTTTCATTATCAGAAATACTTGTTTGCAGCCAAGTCCACTAAGGACCAAAATATGTGGGGAATATTAACTAATACAAGCCTTTAATTCATCTTTTTTGACAAAATACTTTTAAGCTTTAGCTATTGAACTTCTTTTTATATGCTCACAAAAAAGTACTTCTGGAAGTATAGTGGCATTTCATAAACATAGGCCCCAGAGCTGATGCTTCATCAGTAGATCTCAGTAACAATACTGTGTGGTTTATGAGGCTGTCTGTGAATTTAAGGGATTTCATGGAGTAGTTATTTTATAATTGTTTTGTAATGTTTCAAAGAATGTCCCGATTTAAAAAAATAAATAAATAAAAGTCACTTAAAAACCTTAGAAGACTGTGGACGTATATATACGTCCAGCATCTATATACATTCACACATATTCAGTTCTCAAAGGGTTGGGATCTGGTGCCAGTGCAAACATCATTTTTTAACCCTTGCTGTGTTGCAGACTGATATAGCAGTCCAGAATTCCTATACATTCTAATTGTGTTGGCAGCCTAAAGGTTAAAACCGGTTGCTTAAGAGTTGTGGCTATGAGTACTGTTGTCATTGCTATGTGCTGTAAGAGGCAGTATTGAATCCATTAAGGCAACTAATAGAATGATAGTTATCCTCAAGTCTATATCTTTAAAAGCATGGTATTCTTGATGTTATTATGTTTAGGCAAGGCAAATGGCAAGGCACATTTTATTTGTGTGGCTCCCAATCCAGGGGACTCTGGGCACCTGACAATAAAACGATACAAGCAGTAAAAGCAAAGGATAAATAATAAATAAAATCTAGAGCACGGTTTAAAATATAAAATATAAGCAACCAGAACTAAGGGAGCAAAGCATCCTAAATAAGCAAAGGATCACACTACGTAAATTGGTTCTGTAATATGTTTAAAATTATAATATTCAGATATACTAAAATATATAGAAATTATGTGCATTTGATATCTAAGGTATTCGTAAAATACTATCTCGAGTCTGGTAATTATCCTTTTATACTATTTCAAATTCAAGCTTAAAAGCTCAAACAGAAACAATAAATACACTTATCAATGTTCCTATTCTAGGAGTGTTGCTCACAGACAGAAATGTCAGACATTGGCTCCTGTTACTACATGTTGACACCATTCTGAATCACCATTTAGTTGCCCCACTTCATTGCACCTGCTGAGATGTGTTCACATCTAATGGTGTCCTACAGCCCTCCTATAGCAGATCTACCCTGCTGCCAACTGGAGAAGCAGGCTGTCAGTTCTTAAACAACAGCCATATTAGAATACAGCAAGCAGATCAATAGGTACTCAGATGGAGGAATCCACAGGAACATACACTTCAGTTGGGTAGATCATCACACAAACATGCAAAGACAGGCAGGGGGTCTGAGAAGGAGCCTGCCACCCACCATTCTGATTCACCACTTAGTCACCACCTTATCAACACCGCTGATATGCTGCTGCATCAGTACAGCTTCCTTCTACTGATATATGTTAATACACATTCTCATAGTAAGACAAAAACAGTTTTAATACTGAGGAACTCTGTGCCTGACTCATTCAGGGATTTGAGGGTAATCACAAGAACTCTGAAGTCTAAATGCTACCTAACTGGCAGCCAGCCCATGGTCCTGAGTGAGAGTGTTATTTAATCAGACCTCTTAGAGATCAGATGTCTTGCTGCAGCATTATGGACTAGTTGTAGGCCATTGATATGATCATTGGCAAGCCCCCATAGAATACCTAGCCTGCCTGCATCCCTGCCATGTCTATCATTTCCCACAGGGTTTATAGAGGTGCTATTTCTCAAAGGATTTTTATGAAACAGATCTGTAACTGTTGATTTTGTTACAGTTTGGCCCACTGACATGGTCTGTTGTTTTAATGTTAGTGTTACCGCATAAATAACTTGATACTAGCCAGCCCAGTGGCAAGGAGAGCTCTGGTACTGGTTCCTTTCCTTCTGCCATGCTGGTGACTCGGGTTCAGTAACAGATGAAGGTCACTCAGGGTTGGCCAGGGAGGGAGGACTGAGAGTATGAAGGACAGCTCTCCTCCCTTGGGTAGGAGTGGTCATCATGACCCGATGCAACACTGTTACCTGGAGATGTCTTGGTGGCAGAATAGATCTGGGTGTGTCCAGACATAGGACCATAGCTAGACATGTTAGGACGTCTCTGTGGTGGCAGAGCTTGGCCACCACATGCATTGCAGAGTCTGAGCCCTAGAGGAAACATACTAACCAAGGTGGAAAACCCCCTTGGCTGCTGGATGAAGTCCAGTCCCACACAGGCCATGCACCAGTGACCAGGCACCTCACCACAGTTCAAAAGCCAGATGTCAGTGAGAAGGTAAGTTGCGGAGATGCCGAGGTGATGGGGCCGGGAGGACTGAATGGAAGGGGTATGTCAAAGGTGACCAGAGGCATAAATTAATATAGGAAAAAATCGATACAAGTTGTTAAACAATATTGTTGGCATTATAATGGTCAGAGTACCCCAACATTTTAAAAAGTTACTTTTTTGTTTAACAGTCCATGAAACTGAATAAATATGATGTTTTGTTATATATAGTTTATTCCATTCACTATGAATCTCAAGGCACATTAAAAGCCATGGCCAGTTGAATTAGCCAGTAGCATAGGGAGACTATGTGATATATTGAAAAGTTAAGGAACATTCAAAGGTTAAGCACAAAAAGAAATGGAAAGAATGCAGACTAAGCACAGGGAGGTAAAGTAACTTGCTCAAGTTCAAATACAGGTAGTGGACTGGAAGGATTTTGATGTCCATATTCAAATATGTCTCAAAACGTTTGAAAATTGCATTCAGATATTTTTGCTCATTTGCTGCAAAGCAGCTGTAGCAAACAATCACGAACATACAAAAAAGCCAGCAGATACAGGCCTCATGGTCTATCACATCTGCTCGGTTGTACAGCTCACAGTTCAGACAACTGCTACTGTGCCCCACCCTTGCCCCTCTATCAACGTTGTTTTTCAAGCTGAGTTCACCACTCTGGTCAATCTCCTCAACTTTTATCTTGCCTTTGACCCTATCCCACCCCTTTAAAACCCCACTGATTCCAGGGAGATCACCTCTCAGGCAGTGTGTTCCATTCTGCCACCAACCGTGAAGTAGGGCCTCTTCATCTCACTCCTGAGTCTACCCCTCCAGTTTCAGTCTATGCACCTCCTGATCCTCTCCCTCCTTAATCAAAACATACCTTCAGTACTAACTCTGTTTATGCACTTTAAGTACTTAAAGGTCTCAATCATATTTCCTCTGTCCCTTCTATCCTCCAGGGAGTACATGTTGAGCTCCGCAGCCTATCTCCATAGGGACCCCATTCCCCAGATCATCATGGTCATCCTCCTCTGGACCCCTCCAAAAGCTTGATGTCCTTCTTTAAATAGGGGTGCAAGAATTGTACACAGTACTCCAAGTGAGGCCTCACCAGCAATTTGTACAGTGGCAGAATGACTTTCTCCTGCTAGAGGTGTCTCGTAGTAATAGACCACAGCATTTTGTTGGCTTTGACCTCTGCTTTTCTACACTGTGCTGAGTGATTCCTTTTCCCATGAACACCACCCATAGATTCTTTTCCTCCATTGAGACTGATAACTGCTCCCCACTCAATTGGTAACTGTACTCTGGGTTTCTGGCTCTGAAGTGCATTACCTTGCGCTTAGCATTGAAACCTAGTTGCCAAGTGTTTGACCATTTCTCATGTCTTACCAAGTCCTCCTGGAGTACCCTTCCTCCATCCATGTTGTTCACTACTGCACCTATTTTAGTATCATCAGTGAACAGGCTCATCTTGCTGTTAACTCTTTCTGCTATGTCAGCTTTGAAGACGTTAAATAGCAGTGGCCCCAGGACCGCACCTTGTGGGACCCCACTGATGACTGCTCTGATGTTGAAATTTCTCCCCTTACCACAACCCTCTGCTGTCTATTCCACAGACAGTTCCCTATCCATGTGACTAGTTTCTCCCCTACCCCCAGGTTCATTAGTTTACTAGTCAGTCTCCCATGTGACACTGAATCAAAGGCCTTGCTGAAGTCCAGATACAGGACATCAACTGCCCGAACATCCTCCAGTGCCTTAGTCACTCAGTCAGAAAATTCAACTAGGTTTGTTTGGCAGGACCTCCTCGAGATGAACCCATATTGCTGATTGTCCTGAAGACCATTATCTTTCAGGAATGCTACCATCCTTTCCTTTATGATAGTCTCCAAATAGTTTCCCTACTATGGATGTAAGGATGACCAGCCTGTAATTACCCAGCTTATCCCTTAGTTCACTCTTATGGAGGGCCCTACATGTTCCATTCTCCAGTCCAGAGGCACACATCCTGTCTTTAGCAAGGTATTGCACAAGACAGTCAAAGGTGCTGCTGAGATCTCTGCCAGGTCCTTTAGGACTCTTGGATGTATTCCATCCAGTCCTGGGGCCTTGTCTGTCTGCAAGGACTTAAGACCCTCCAACACTGTTTTCACAGGGATCTCTACATCCATTATCCCCTCTCCTCCACCAATGCCTACCCTGTCATTCCCCTGTGGGATGTGTCCATCTCATTCCCTGACAAAGACTGAACAGAAGTACTCATTTCATACCTCTACCTGCTTGGCTCCCTTCTCTGCCCACCCCTTTCCTTCTTGATCCTGGTGATCTGTTTGTTGCAACTCCTCCTTTTTCTGACATACTTAAAGAAATCCTTTTCACCTTCTCTAATCCCCTGTGCAAGCCTTAGTTCCTTTGTGGCTTTGGCTGCCCTTACAACCCTGTTCACCTCCCTGGATTTATTGCTGTATTCCTCCTTATCCTCCTCCCTACAGGTCTGCTTGTAGGTTTTGAAAGCTGTCTTTTTTCACTCACCCTTTCTTGCACCTCCTTGGTCCATCAATTTGGTTTTCTAGACCTTGTCTTCTTACTACTGCTCTTCATGCAGGAGTTTGAGGCCTCTGTCAGAGCCAGCATCAAGATGGCCCATCTCTGGTTGGTATCCGTGTCTGGGCTGATAGTGGCTACATGCCCCCCATGTATGGCTGCAATCCTACAGAAGTCTGCCCTTTTGAAATCCACTGCCCTGGTTTTGGAAAGTGTCCCCTCTCTTTCCAAATCCAGGGAGAACCACACTGTATGATGGCCACTCCCTGCCAGAGGGTCTTCAACCTTCACATCTCATACTTGGTCACCATCTGATACTACAAGGTCCAAAATGTTCCCCTCTCCAGTTGGCTCTTCCACCCACTGTGACAGAAATGCCTCCTGGAAGTCATCCAGTATGACCTGTTCCCTGGTACTAGTGGACGTCATGGTGCTCCAATTCACCCCAGCAGATTGAAGTCTCTTACCTGAGCTGTCCTGCCCCTGCTACAGTGCCCTTGTAAATTAACCACTAGTTCTATGTCAATTTCTTCGAATTGGGAGGGTGGTCTGTACACTACCCCCAGTCCAATCTTCCTGCCCTTGGCATTCTGTATGTTAACCCACAAGGTCTCTGCCTCCCACTCCTCCACTTCCTCCATACTGCTTGCTATCCCATCTTTTACATATAAAGCCACCCTGCCTTCCTTTCCATTTATTCTGTCCCTCTGATACAATCTGTATCCTGGGATCATTAAGTCCCAGTCCTGGTACTGGATGGCCCATGTCTCAGTGAAGGCAGCTATGTCCACCTCCCCTTCTGCCATCAGTGCAGGGAACTCTGGAAGTTTGTCACCTAGGCTGTTTGCATTTATGGATACCACCCTCCAACTGGACCCTTGGTCCCTCTTACCCTTCCCTTGCCCCGAACTTCTGCCACAAGTCCTGTGTCCAAACTTTGAAAATCCAGGCCCTAGCTATTATCTGGTAAACAGTGTGCCCCATTGCTAAAATTAAAAAGAAATCCCCAGTTGGTATCAACAGATATTCATAGCACTACTTAACATAACTAAGAACATGAATGTCAAGTCACACAAGTCTTCATTATACTAAATGTTTTAGTGCTGTTGTGTGTGGAAGCCCATACACTTACAGACAATGCTGTGCTGAAGTAAGGCTGTTGAAATGCTCTTGTACCACAGTGGTCATGTCACTACTGTGATACAACAGGATACAATGCCATGCCAACTGAGACTCCTCATGCTTACCTACACTGTAGATTCATCATAACTAACATATTAGCAAGACTGAAAACAGCCCAAGTGAACTGTTCATTAAAAGAACTTCTATAAATGTTGCCAACCCCTGTAGCTATTACTTGAACTGCAGTAGTTTGTTTGACCACAGTTGAAGATACGGTTAGAAACAAGATAAATGGATAAAAAATAAATATGCTATACAAAATAGTGCAATGGCAACCATACACAGCAAGGCTGATATACCCATGCTGGGTTGAAATTACATCACATACTTGGGGGCATTACATCACAGAGACCTCCTGAACTGTATCCTCCAGGTCGATAATTAAGCAATAATGCATGACAGGGTGTGTGTCGTGCTGGGATAACGTTACGCCTCAGGTGGTTGGGCACGAGGCTGCAGGCTGAAAGCATCCAACAACTGAGGCGTGACATTATCCCAAATGACACACACCCTGGAGGGCATTATTGTTATTATACAATGGCTTGTTGTTATACAGAATAAAAAAATTCATTTTAAAGATGTTTTTGTGTGGAAAAATATGTTTGTTTTTTTAAGAGAAGATGAAACAATCAATCAAAAGCTCCATAAAACAATCAATGCTCAATAAAATGCTCATCTGCAGGTTCACAGTGAGGCTGAGACTAGACCCGTGATGTTGTACTGGGATAACATCACGGGTCCAGCCCAAGACTGACCAATCAGAGGCCAGGATTTTTTCTTGCCATTGTATAATGTCGTATCACCCCTTCAATTGAAAAACATCACTTAGGTATATGATCATCCATACATTATTCTATATATAACAGGTATTTAGATAAAACAGGAGCTTTTCATCTTAGAGTTTAATTAAAGCCATGTCATATTGTGGAGCTCAAGCCATAATTCCCTGCTTGTAACATCATAATTATTTACACAGGAACAGACTTTGACAGCACAAAAAGAGCACCATGACTTCAAGCACAGAGTAAACCTCTGCTGCACATGATTTGTTAGGGATAAATATCTTGGGAGGGGGGTGCATTTTCATAGCCTATGTCTAGATGTAATTTTTATTGCACAGCTTTGGACATAAGACCAAATTGCTCTAATTTCAGTTTCCAAAACTCTACCATAGTTATGTGTCCATTTTGCAGTATTCAGAAATAAACTTGCCTGGACACTTTTCTGACCAAGTTAAAACTAGTCTATCATTTACCTTCTATGCCTAGCATTTTTTCATCCAAAACTAGATACAAAGTGAAATAAAACAGCTAGACATTCTGCAGATGTCTTACATTTTAAAACAGTTCCAATGTGATACATTAGAACATGGTCTATACATAACGGGGTAGTAGTTCCTGACTTTGATATAAATAGAAGCTGCATCCATTTTATGACTTTTGAAAATCCCATCCAACGTAACTAGGAGTTGCACCCATTTCATGGTTTTAAAAATCTTACCTGATGTAACTACGAGTTATGTCCACTGTATGACTTTAGAAAATCCCACTCCTAGCTTTCATGTAGATATCCACAATAATAAAGCATAAAACATGTCTGGAATTCAAATTTGGAAGGACTATTGTAAAACTGAATAATGGTGACACCAACTGTGATTTTTTTTTAACCAGAGCCCTGTTACAGAAAAAGTACAGGAATCAAGTACTGTACATTTAGATCGCCTGTACTGCCATGATCAGAATTTTGTTGCTAGCACATATTGTACATCCCTAATGCTCATAAGTGAATTCTATGCCTTCAAACTGTACAAAAACCAAGCAATGTATTTGTGTATACACTTTCTGATGCACAGCAATTGGTGTGAGGGTGCTGTGTGACAATGTGAAGGGGCCAGTTGAGTCAATCGAGGTGTGACCAGTGATCCACCATTGCATACTTGTTCTGAAGTGTCTCAATGAAAGAGAACCATTAGTGAGAGTGTTGTGGTTATGATTGTCTGGAGTAAATACAGCATTATGTATATACGCTTACTTAAACTTTTTAAAGCACTGAAATGGCAATATGATATGGTTCTGGGAGGTTTTGAATTGCTGTTAGTGGTTTGAGCACTACACTAAAACATGCCATTTCTCCAAAGGGTTTAATCATCAGAAGAAATGTATTGAGGCACGTCTCTGGCAAATGCTCTGGGTATGTACTGATCTGTGGATGCTGAATATAACACATATTTGAAGCTTGATGATCCTAATCTTTCCAATCTATCACCTACAGTACTTCTTTGTAATATATTGCCCAGGCTTCCCAGATAACAACCAGATTCATGAAGCAGATACTTAAAATTTCCGTAATTTTTTCTTTTGGTCCCACGTAACAGTCCTGGGTTTAGAATAGGGACCTAAGAGAGTAGTGCAACAGAAGACTTAGAAAGTGGCAATAATTTACAGTGTAGCTGTGATTCAGCAGTTGATTGATGTTCCTCTGAAACACAATTCTATGCCTCCTTTCATGTATTAAGTTGAATAGTAAGAAACTGACACTCAGTGGAAGCCATTAAAATAAACTACTATTTGGCTTGTTGAGTGCATACCTCTCACCTTCTCAGCATTGAAAATCATAGCACTGGCCTTCAAAAATCATAGTAAATGGCCAGGATGTGTAGCACTTTCTTATTTTAAACAATAATATGTCTTCAAATAGTGGGACCCATATAGTTAGTGATAAGGAATGTTTCTTTCAACTTAGTTCAAGGATTTACTAGTTTGTGTGTCCAGAAATAGCTCTAACATTATTAATAACATCAATAAGCCTATGCGGAGCAAGGGTAAATTTAAGTGTGAAAATCATAGCTATGCAAAATTCATAGCTGCTGAGAGGTGTGGTTGAGTATGAGGAAAACTTGTACAGCTGAAAAGTTCTGGAGTTGGAATTTTTAAACCAGCTATTTTGGCACTATGTGAGAAAAACTTTGCATAGGAATACAAGGCTTTTCCACATGTGCTGTATTTTCAATCATGAGAGCCAATTGGCAGCAAGCTTCCATATATAGCAGCTCGTGGTCATTATTTGGTGCAGCTGCACCCAAACAATTGTGCTTGATTGGACCAGGTGCAACATCCTCCACAGCTATGTCTGTCACCCATGTGGCAATTAACCCTTGCAGTACCGTGGACTGATATATCCATCCAGAACTACAATACGTTATAATTCTGTCGGCAGTCTAAGGGTTAAGATTTGGTGCAGGTGTGGAGATTTTTTTCTCCACACTGGTGGCTGTGGAGTGGGACTTCATCCCAAAACAGTCTGAAAATCTAATCCTTTATCTTGGGGGTTGCCCTCTGCAATCTGCAGCCTATTGCCTCGTATGAATCATTCCATGATGGATGTTTAATGCTGCAAACTGGAGTTACTTTTAGAAATAAAAACATTTATTTTGTGCCAGTGAGTCAGAAGTTCATACACTCTCTTCAGTACCTCAAAAAAGCCTGTTTGAAGTTTCTTTTAATCAGAGTGGTAAAATCAGCCTATTATTTGCATGGCTTTAATATTCTGGCAGAGGTGACATGAACCTAAATTAAAACAGTAACTGTTTGCTCTGCACTAATATAAATACAAAGATGTTGACTCCAATGTAATTAAATGCAGAATAGAATACTAAGCAATAGACGTGGATAACTTTTACTGCAGAATGATATATAATGAAGAAGTGAAACAGTAATTGGACTTACGTGTAAGAAGATGTTGTGACTCCTACTACTGCATTGTGCATTACACTGTGGAACAATTGAGACAGTAATTTAGCATTTTTCTCATGCTTTTTAATCTCTGTTTGTGAATTATTATTTTCAATTTGAAAGTTACAGTAAATCCATAAACCACAAATGCAGATATAATTATATTTAGGAATTTTGTTTCCAAACATTTGTTAAAAAAATCTTCTTTGTTCTGAGGATATAGTGTCCCTGAGAAAATAAACCACTGTCTCTGAGTTTAGACTGTTTTGTCCTTCAGAACAAGGTTGCCATCTCGTCAAAGGACTATCATCATTTTAAGAGCCTCTACGGACTGAGTTAAAAAAAAAATGGAATAACACATTTTTATAAACAGAAAGTGAATAATAGTTAGACAGGGTAATGATGAGGGTCTGCTCCTGTCAGTGGCTTGCTGAAATGTGCCAGTCTGATTGCTATGATAATGAAGAAAATTAATATATCCTGTCAGGGCCACCTGACAAGGACAGTGAAACACTGTGAAGTGATTATACATGGCAGAGAGAAAAGGAATCAGTTTTGATCTACCATTTTGACATTTTATAATTGCATGCATTATCAGCTGCTTTACACTTCTCCTCTCTGACAGAAGATCCATTATCAACATCAGCATGGGTTTGACAGGTTATCGGTTTCATTGGAAAAAAATACTTAGGTTGAGGTAAGAAGAGGAAGGTTTTGTGTTTCTAAATAACACAGAAATGAACATTAGTATTGCAGTATGCCTGTGCTTCACCATTTTTCTCATAGATGGTTGATATTAAAGTTATGGAACCATGTGTATAAATTTTATCTCTTAACATATACAATATCTCCAGCTTAAGTTCTCTGAGGAAGTGTTTTATTGCTGGTGGCAGAATGTGTATGGTGGTTAAGCTGACATTTTTCTTGTATCAAAAAATGTTTAGGGAATGAAGTATAATCCTTTAGCTACCAATTTACCTATTGGGATAGTAGATAACAGGTGACCAGCCTGTTTCCAGATGGAACAGGTTACTAGATGGCCAGCTGATCATGCAGTTTACTCCAGGGTCTGTCACTTTCACATTATCATAATATATATAGAGGATGGACAGCATGCATTTTGCTGAAACCCTAGAGATAAAGGTTTGCACTGAAAATCTGTTTTACCTTTACTGAGTTCTCCCAGTGTTAGTTCTGTCATCACAATGGTATGTAATATTTAAAATGACCTGTGGAGAATTAGAGAATATGTATAAGCCAAAGGTAAAGGGACACCCATTTTGTAATGTCAAAAGAGATTTCAGACTTCTTCAACACACTTAACACAACAATCTACATTTCTAGAACTTTTAGTAGAAGTGCCATTAAAAGTACAAATACTTAAACAGCAGCTGATGCCTTCAGAATAACTCAAGCAAAACATAATATTTATACATAGTTCAGTTTATATTTCATATTTTTTCTTTATTTCTCCTCCCCATTATTCATTATTGAGGTTGTTTGCATGAAAACACGCTCTCTGCTGCTGAAGAGTTCATCTATTCCTGTTGCTTTCTCTCCATCTGAGGTCATAATGCACTGCTTGTGGCATCACAGTTACTCCCATGGCAACAGACTGTGATGCCACAACAGAGGATTATTACATGAAGTAGGGAGTAAGCTGTAGAGGGAGAGGAACTCTAACAGATAAAGATAATGTATGCATGCACTTTTCATCTGTAATAAAAGATAGGGAGGAGAAAACTATGGACTATATTTGAAATACAAGCTGAATAGTTCCTAATTATTATGTTTTTCAAAGTTTTCCTTGAGGTGTCAGCAGCTCTTTAAACATCTTGGACCATACGTTGCAGTTTTCTAAATAAAATTATATAATGGCAAGGAACATTCCTGCATTCTGATTGGCCAGTGTGTGCCTGGCACAGTGGTGATATTACACAATAACATCACTGTATTAAGACGAGGCACACAAATGACCACATTACAATAAAATCCCTCCTTGCTAACACAAGTCATCGTGAGTCGATGATGCCCTGAAGCTGACACTGCTGACCCTCCAGAAGTTCAATATCTGAGTGTCTCTATAATTCAGATAAACCTGTCGGCTTCACAAAAAACAGCTCTGGTCTTTTCACTCACAGGCAATGCCCCACGCTAGTAAACTCAAGTGCTTGGCCATTTCCCAAAAACAAATATATAACATTTCTTTTGAAGCCCATGGCAGTCTCTCACCAAAGCCACATACAATAACCATTCAAATAAAGCAGTTTAACAATAAAAACCAGAACAGTTCAGTAAGTCACACATTCCAATGATATCCGGTTATGGAGCGAACATGTAAAACCAGAAGTCTCCAGGCATCTCTGCTATTTTGTCATTTTTACTGTGATAGTTTTCAGACAGGAGACAAAAAAATAAAAGACATTTTCTCCGGGTCCCATGACAAGCTGGGGAACAGCAAAGGTCACCACATAACAATGAGTGTGTGTGTGTGTGTGTGTGTGTGTGTGTGTGTGTGTGTGTGTGTGTGCGTGTGTGTGGGGATGGGGTGTGGGTGGGAAGGATCAACACATCTACATGAAACCCACAGTATAAGCAAAACATCACCTACTAGACTACTTTTTTCACATATTACCAAAATACGCTGCAGTTCAAAAAGAATAAAAATTTTACAATTTTTTAAAAGCTCTTTATTATTATTTTTAAAATGAGCCACTGTATAATAGCAATAAGACACTCCAGGGAGGTGTTATTGTCCTAGTTAACATTACTCCTGGGTGTTGGAAGGACGCTGCACCGTACTTCAACCCACCCCAGGAGTGATACATAGTAATTAACGCACACCTGTCATGCCTTATTGCTTAAATAACACACATTTAAGAATACAGATGACCACATTTAGGTACCCAAATCTTAGAGTCTTTATTTTAAATCAAACCCTGTGGAAAGATTTAGTAATAAAATACATATATATATATATATATATATATGCACTCAATTAGTAAATCAGTTGACTATATTTACAATCACTGTTTATTAGAATTGACATCTACTGGAAAACCACCTCCTTTTACAAAGCAACAAAGCGAAACATTCTTGCAGTGTCCCTCCATTGTAGACTTGATAATCTAGTTAAAACTTTAAGTATACAGAAAGCAGCTGGTGGTACTTCCAGAAAGAAACTGCCTTTTTTTTGGAGGTCTGGACTTCCAGGACTTGTATTATCAGTGCTGCCCCCCCCCAACTCCAGGACTTGGCAAAGCTGGTGGTTCGCACTGTGAGTTCCCTCATGCTGCCTTCTTCTACCCAGTGATCGATATCAGCTAGAAGGTGGGGTTAATCAATGTTAAAACTGGGCTGCAGCCTGCCCCAGCTCAGTTCCCAAGCCAAGAAGTAGTGCTGTGTGGAATGCGGAATTCCACTGGCAGAATTTCTGCAGGAATTTTGCTGGTTCTTCAGCAGAATTCCACCTATTGTGATCCACAGAATAATATTCCATGGAAAATCAAGTCTTTCATGAATAATTATTCTGCAACAATTTCTGCAGAAAATATTGAGATCCATGGAATAATATTTCATGGAACAGCATGTTTTTCTACCACAGAATTCCACCATTCTGTTTGTGGTGAAATTCAGCAGAATTTTGGATGACTTTTGAAAATTCTGCGAATTTCATTCTGCTGGAATTTGAAATTCAGCACAGCACTACCAACAAGCAAAGCCTGCAATACTCAATGTGCTACCTCCTGACAGAGATGGCCTTTCCTTTGAGTTCTGTATTTTCTGGGCTTATAACATCCATCAGTGCTGCTCTCCCCACCCAAGGACTTGCCAATGCTTTTGGGCAGGGTTCCATGTCATAAGGGCAATTGCCAAATGGCGATCGTCCTTATGGCTAGTGTACATTGCCTAAATGCAATTTCAGTGATGTACAACCCTGGCAACAGAGACAATGGTGCAAGGAATTGTAATTTTATGTTTTTACTTTTATGCAGGGGCTGTGCCCCCCCCCCCCACTTTTAGATTCTCAACCCCAGGGGGAGTGCATGTTGAGGGGGTGCAACAGTGCAAAAAAAAATTCAGCTACTCAGGCTGTTGCAACAAAACATACCTGCGCACAGACCCGAACCCTGCATACCAGCTACCCCAGGCCAGCACCCACCCCACCAAACCACAGAGTCAGCTCAGCAGTGGACCACAGCACCACCCATCAAACACCCTCCCTCCCCTCGCTTGATGTTTGCTCCCCCCCAGCGAGTGTACGTATAGTGACATCCCATTGCCATTTGTGAACCCTCCCCATCTGATCACCCTCCCTACTCCCTTGCCATCTGGGTATGCACTGCAAGTGGATCGCCGTTTAGTAGGCATCCACTTGTGACATGCCCAACTCACAGGATGCTGTTGGGCAGCACCAGTGAGCTTGCTAGTGCTGCATTGTACCACCAGCAATGAAAGTCAGCTAGAGGGTGTTTTTTTAACCAGGAGAGACACATTAAGCTAAAAGCTTATTTTATAGGTGTGACCTGTGAGTACAAGGAAGTTAAGGGACTTTCTCTAGGGCCACACAGTATGCAAGTGGAGGCTGTGGGATTCAAATCCAAGTCTCCAGGTTTGCACTCAGAGCCAGAAGCACTGCACTATACTGCCTCCATAGTTTAGTCAACATTAAAAGTGGGGCTGCATACATTCAGTCCTGGAGCCAACAAGCAATGCAAGCAATACTCAGAACCTTGCCTCTTGACAGAGACTGCCTTTTCTTTGTAGGTCTGGACTGGCTGAGTTTGTAGCATCAGTGCCACTCTCCCCCACCTCCAGGACATGGCAGTTTTTTCGGTCGGTGCTGATGAGTTCCCTCATGCTGCCTCCTCCCAACTGGTGGCCAATGTCACCAAGAGGGCAGGGTAAGTCTACATTAAAATCAGGGCCACAGCACCAGCATTATGCCACGTTAGTGACTCCCACAGGAGTGGCGGAGTCACATTTGGAAGTCCTACTTTAAAGGCCTTTAATAAAAAAAGGTTTCTTTTTTTGATTTTATATTTTAAATGGGGTGATTATTATTTTTTAACTAATTTTATTTTCTTTATTTTAAATGGTGCTACATGGTTTATTTTTTGGCTTAATTTTATTGCATGTTATTCTCATGCTTAGATATCCTGATTTCTTTCAACCCAATGACTTCAGAGAAATCATATTATAAAACACACATTACAGTGTATTTTGATAATAGCTTCTTTTTGGCCATAATTACTCATAACCGTGGATGGAGACTAAGAGACTTTACAAAGTCCAAATAATCATTTAAATGCTGCGTTTAATGGACAAAGCTTTTATCTTTTTATTGCTGATATCAGGGATATTGAGTATAATCTGTGTCCTGTTAATTACATCACATATACTACTTTGAAAGATGTTAGATGCACATGTTTTAGAGTATTTTATCGTAGTACATCTAGATTATGAATCTTGTTATTTATACTATGTTTAGTATTGTCAAATGATGTTAATTGTGTAATTATTGATTGACTGTAAATAATTGAATGTTCTGTCAATGTCTTACTTATGTATCCAGGTCAAGCATGTAAAGGGTTATGCGCCAGTGCTTTATCACCTTTTAACAAAAATTTTAACTAAAAAATTTCAATAAATATAAAATGAGCAGAAACAAGATGTGATCTCAAATTCCTTGAGGGAGGGTGTCTTCGGCCTGGGCATTGTTTGCTGGATTTTATTGCTTTTGGAATACAGTAAAGCATTTCTTCAAGTTTACTGCATCTGAGTTGTGTTGACTTCTTCCAGGATTTAATGGATTGAGACCATGCTGAGAGAGCTTCTTGTTTCTGCTCAGTGAGTACCTTTGGCTCTAGCTTTTGGTTTGCTCTGGTGCCACTCTGGTCTTTTGTGTTTGTAGCCTCTTCTGTTTTCTAAATATAAAATTGGCGACATACGGATCAGTAATAAATATCTATATTTTATGTACTTAAATGTTTGCAGCTTAGTTTCCAACTGGGCTGAGATTAAAGATTTGCTCAGGATGCATGCCCACATGTTCTGGCAGTTTGTGAGAGCTGGCCAAGGCCTAATATTCTTAACAGCTATGAACTATTTAAAGCACAGGCCCAATCAAAGGGAGGGAGTCATGTTTTATGTCAGAGACGAGTAGGATGCCTCAGTTCTTTCAGTCAATTATTCACCCAAGACTATCTGTGAGTAGCTTGTTCTACAGCTAAAACTGGCCAGAGAAACTTAACATATACTGCATCTACAGCCCTCTTAAAATTAGTGTTGTTGATCTTAGGAATCTGATCTCTGTGCTGTCCCATTTAGGGGTGGGTGGATGTTGGCACTTGGTGATTTGAACCTGGATTGGTTGACACTTAGGAAAACTTTGAGTGATATTTTGCAGGATGTGGGTTTAAAACAGTTATTGACTGAACCAAAAAGAATAAATAAAAAATCAAAAAGACAAACATTACTTGACTGAATTTTAGTGCAATGACCTATAGAATTTAAAACTTTGGCTCATTGTCCAATTATATCATTGATGGCACAGCAACTTTTTGCCTCTGGCACAGTGGCTCAGTAGAGAAACATAATCCTATTACAAGTTGGTTTCATGATTGTTCTACAATAGTATTATCAGATTTTTTAATCTTGTTTGACCAGTGTGGAGTGATCATTTTGGATACTGTTCCAAATGTAAACTTAACTTGAACACAAGATTCCACTGCAGGCATTTAGCATCTGATGAAATCATAAGTAAGGAGGTAAAACAGAGAAATTACATTTCAGTGGCCTACGCAACCATTATAATGTTATGCTTGTGCAACTGTGCTACTATGTTGGGGCTGTTTGCACTGTCTATTCCATGAGGAATTACCACCCTGTGGGGTACCAAAGGCAAGGAACCCTCAAAGAACGTTCCACCTCTAGAAGTGCCATGGGAAGGTTCACTTGGCTAAAGATACTGTATCTTAGGAAGAAGCTCTGAGGAGAGAGGTGAGCTACTAGAAGAGGAGGAAGATGGTGAGGCAAAGAAAAAGTGCTTCAAAGAGGGAGGTTGGGAGGAACTGCTTATGCAGCTCAGAAAGGGGGTGTGGCTGGTTGCTCACCCATTGAACTACAGGCATAGCCTATCAATTCAATGGCCTATGCAACCAGTACAGTCTTATGCTTGTGCAACTGTGTTACTATGTTGTGGCCATTTGCACTGTCTACTCCATGAGAAATTACCACCCTGTAGGGGTACCAAAGGTAAGAAACCCTCAAAGCATGTTCCACTCCCTAGAGGTGCCAGGGAAGGTTCCCTTGGCTAAAGGTACCTAGGAAGAACCCCCACCAAAAATAGCAGTGATCATTGACTATGAGGTAGAGAAGCAGAGATTGAAGCAACAGGCTGCTTGATAAAACAGGTGAGGAAGCACAAGTTAGATGAATTGCATAGTTACAATGGATTGCACTGATGACAGCAGGGGGCTTCCTAAGGGGAGAGGAAAGACAAGCAGGGTCACCATCCACCTTCATCCAACACCAGAACTTACTTAAGTAAACTAGAGAATACTACTAAAACTAATTAAGTATTACGGCAGTCAGCAGTGGAGGAGGGGAAAGAAACCTTAAGGAGGAACTCTCTCAGGATCCAAGGCCTAGTTTGCCTTCCTCCAGTCTTGGGGTATTTTTATTTAGTGACAGCTTTAGACAGAAATGCCCACTCACTGCAGGAGAAGGGGATGCCTCCTCACACTACAGGAGAAGGTAATGCCTCCTCAAACTACTGGAGAAGGGAACACCTCCTCACATCACAGGAGAAGGTACTTTAACTTTCAGAATGCTCACACTGCAGGAGAAGGGAACATCTCCTCACACAGCAGGACAAGGGAATGCCTCCTCACACTGCAGGAGAAGGGGAACGCCTCCTCATACTGCAGGAGAAGGGCATGCCTTCTCACACTGATAGAGAAGGGAACGCTTCTCACACTGCAGGAGAAGAGAACACCTCTTCACACTGCAGGAGAAGGGAATGCCTCCTCACACTGCAGGAGAAGTGAACATCTCCTCTCACTGCAGGAAAAGGAATGCCTCCTCTGCAGGAGAGGGAAATGCCTTCACACTGCTGCAGAAGGTATGCCTCCTCACACTGCAGGAAAAGGTACTTTACCTGTCAGAATGCTCACATTACAGGAGAAGTGAACACCTGCTCACACTGCTGGAGAAGTAACACCTCCTCACACTGCAGAAGAAGGTACTTTACCTTTCAGAATGCTCACATTGCAGGAGAAGGGAACATCTCTTCACACTGCAGGAGAAGGGAATGCCTTCTCACACTGCAGGACAAGGGAACACCTCCTCACACTGCAGGAGAAGGTACTTTAACTTACAGAATGCTCACTCTGTAGGAGAAGAGAATGCTTTCTCACACTGCAGGACAAGGGAACACCTCCTCACCCTGCAGGAGAAGATACTTTAACTTACAGAATGTCCACACTGCAGGAGTAAGGAACAGCTCCTCACACTGCAGGAGAAGGGATTGCAAATGGGTAATGTGCAATATGGTAAACAGATAGTACACAGATGCATACTAAGCAGTAGGCATTGAACAAACAGCTCAGGCTAATCTGGTCCCCTATCCAGTGTGAGATGCTTGCCTTGCAAGGTTATAGGACAAGTGATGCAAGTAAAGAGGAAGGAATACAAGCCTACCAGTCCATCAATGAATGACAATTAAAGGTGACATAAATATGCAGAGGATTCTAGTTTTGAAGTCAATATCTAAAGATTAGGTATTTGAACCACACGGGGCCATGACTCTCCACCATAACCCCCTCGTCCACTGCTGTAAGAAAACAAAGAAGCCACGCAAAGCACCATGACCCTCATTTGGAATTTAAGACTAGTTTACTGAGACAGCTGTAGCTGAGCTTACTTCCAGAGTATAATGAAGCATTGTACAAATGTAGTTTAACAGCTTCCAGCAATAATTAGTTATAGCTTCCGGCAGTATCTAAGCTGAATGGTTGAACAAGCATAGGAATTGCTGGCAGAGGCAATAGTGCACTAAAAAACAACTGTAATAATTGCTTCGTACAATTGCATGTAAGCAGGTTTAATCCCATGGAGAAAGTAATATAGAATCGTAGTAGTCTCAGGTTTGATTCCCACTGAATGCAAATTAACATGTTTGAATAAATTAAATCTCCAAAAGAGCTGTATAAAACTGAGGGCTTATGGAAGGAAAGGCATAGCAAATAATAATAGAAATGCAGAGTGTAAGTGAGCAGGAAAGAAGCCTTATAGGGATGCAAGGCTGCTGAGATAAAACAGGGTTTGCACACAATTGATTATGTGTGGTTCCCAGGTAGGTTACAAATGAACATATTTGGAAGAAGCAAACAGTAGCAGCAGTGAGGTTTTGAGAACTGAAAACCAGGAAGCAGGCAGTGGAGAGACCCAAAGCAAGCTGCTGGGACACAACAACAGAATAAACAGTGAGAAGCTGAGGACAATTTAAGCAGAAAAGCAGCAGCTGAGCTGAAGCATACAGAGAACAATGCAGTGAACTGCAAAATCTGGTGAGTAAATGGAGTGCATGCAGTACTTGAAGCCCTGTAGGCTGTGAGGGAAATCTAGGCATACAATAAATAACTGAAAGCCATGTAGGCAAGGAGCAGCAAGGAACAGGTGATTCAGTTTATTTACTTAAAGCATGCTCTTGCTACCCAGACTAGGATGCTCCACCGAGACACCACAGTCCTCCACTGTAGGAACAACAGGGAGCCAGGATCTAGGCTCCATGATACCAGGCAGCCATGAAATAGCAGAAAGTGTCAGTATAACAATGCAGCAGAAGTCCTGTAGGAGCTAGCACAGAGTAAATCATGAGCAGGGCTATAAAACAGGGAGCATCTGCCAGCTCAGCAGCAGAGCCAGGACCAGGTGCAATCAAATAAAGTGGAAACGCAGGAGGCAGCCACTGCAGTGTGAGCTGAAACATGCAATAACAAAAGCAGGAAAATTGAGGTTTGGTAGGAGCCTGAAGCACAGGCACATGATAAACAAAGTGCAAGCAAAGGGCAAAAAGATGCTAGGAAAATTAGAATGTCCCATAGAAAAGAAAACACAAACACAGGAGAACAGGAAAACAAGCACACAGGGAAGCACACAGCAGCAGCCAGGTGCAAAACCAATACCAACCAAGGGAAGAGAAAGACACTAATAGAAGTCAGCAGGAACCAAGCAGAGTCCAGAATGCAAGCAGTGCCAGAAAGGGCGGGGATTCAAGATCCCAAGGAGAGGACAGACCAACAGAGCCTCTGGCCAGCAAAGAAAAAGTGCTTCAGTGGAAAGCTGGGAGGAACTGTTATATAGCTCAGAAGGGTGTGGTTGGTTGCTCACCTATTGAACTACAGGCATAGCCTTTCAAAAAGGAGAGGATAAGAAATAAAACAATTGTAAAACTGACATACAGAATACTTTAACAAATACAAAAAAAGCTGGATCATTCTATTAAATATTCTAATTTTTGATATATCAAGACGTTACTACTGACAGACTAAACTATATTTGGTTAAATTTACATATAAATCCCATCAGTTACTAAATAGTTCATTCTCTTATTGTTCACAGTCTTTCTGAAGCTACTTAACCAGCCATTCAGTGTGGGTATCATTACAGATTTCCAGCTGTCAGTTCATATCCTTTCAAAAGTGAGTGCTGCAGATAGTAACCAGCTATGCTGAAATGTATTAAGTCCCAGAAAATTTGGGCTACATCCCATATTTCTGGTAAAAGGGGTATATTGTAGCCTAAGATTTTTTATACAGAAGTCATTTATTTCTTCCCACCTCTTCTTAATCTCCAAACATTCCTATAGAACATGTAGCAAACCTGCATTTTTCTGAGGGCATCTCCAGCATTTCCCAGTTGGTGCAAAGTTTACATGTTCCAATCTTTATGGGAGTAATAATATCTATGAAGTATTTTAAAACGAATGAGTTTATCTTGTGTTTCTGGTGGATTTGTATGTATTTTTTCAGGCTGAGGCCCATTCTTGATTGGCTAATTTTCTCCCAATTCTTTCCCATTCATCTCTGGCACCTTGTGTGGGTAATGATTCGCAGTTACTAAATCATTTATAATCAAAGCTTGCAGCCTTTTTCAAAGCTGCAAGTTTAACTAGTTGGTCCCAATCCTGCTGTCCTACATATTATGATTGGGCCCCCAAAACAGTCTCAGATAATGTCTTTCTGATTTGTAATAGCTGAAGTGGACTTTTGTACTTTAGATTTGGATCTTTATTCTTCAAAAGTTACCTGTTTTATAATCTACAACATCCTGAATATTAAGAATTCCATGTTTACCCCATCTTATATTATGCAGGGGGTTCTGTTTGATTGTATATTAGTTTTTTTTGTTTGTTTTTTTTCATAAAGGGACAAGTTTTCCATTTCCCCACATTGTTTTCCAAAAGAAAATATACTACCCATAATACAGATGTTACTTTTGAGACTTGCTGGAATTAGTGTAAAAAGAAAATCAGTAAATCCGTTAGGTTCAAGAATGCCTTTTTCTAGTTATAACTAAAGATGTTGTAACTCCTTAGGTTCTTCTTTGAAATAGTTGTTTGCTTAAACAGGAATGCTGTCTGAAATCCCTCCCACCATGGTAAACCAAACCCTCCCTTTGCCATGAATGAACACATAATATTTGTGAGACAATCATGGAATTCTACCATCCCAGATAAGACCTTTAACTGTTCTTCCAAGTGAGTATTCTTTAACTCCAAAGAAGAAGAGTATACTGTTTTGAAGCAGATAAACAAAAATACGGGTTATGATAAGTTTTAAGAAATGTATCTTCCCCTAAATTGAGAGGTTTTGTTTTCTTCCATCTAGACATATCAGCATGTAGGTTCTTAACTAGTAGATCAAGATTCAGAGCAACTATTCAACTAAGATCTTGGGAGATGAAAAGTCCTAAATAAGTATTTCCTATGGAGGCTCAAGTTGCTTCTTTCAGGGCATGTTTCAAAGAGTCTAGTTCCTAACATGTATTTGCAATCATTACTTGAGTTTTGTCCAGTTCGCTTCCATGCCAGAGAACTTAGTAAAGTTGTCTAATAACTCTGTAAGATATGTAGTAACAGAATTCCATTGGGTTAGTGAGATTTAACAGTGGGTCATCCACATGCGGAAACACCTTATTATGTTCATTGTCTACTTAATTCCCTGATTGTTGACTACTTATTGCAAACAGAACCATAAGAATGGATTTTATTAAAATATTCAATATAACAAGGCTCAGAGATAAAGAGGATCAAGCAGGTTAATTTGAATTGACATGGCAGCATAGGACGAGAGGCATGAGTGCAGGTAGCCCACACTGCTAAACAATTTTTGCTAGAAAGGTTTTTAAATAAAGGTAATAAAGTTGAAATGGTTTTATTTTCTTCCTAAACATTGTATAGGGGACCTGTGTCATTTATTGTATGACATTACTATTTTATGCCCAATTTTCCCTCCCATGTTAAAGTATAGTACGCTGATGAAAACCAGTTACAATGTTTCTTTTTAAACCTTGTTTTTTGCTTAATGAGTTTTCAATATTTGTATTTGATTTGTATAATGACCTCTGATTGTACAACATAAAATTGTGCTTGAGAAATACCCAGAACTAGTAGTGAGTTATACAGCTATAAAGTCCAGGATGAACACTGTATATCTGAAAACACTGCAGAGATTAAGTCGCAATTTAGAAGGAGACATATTTATGGAAACAGTACAGTAATTAATTGCTGGATATGAAAAGTAGTAGTAGAAGCATTTAGCCTATATATGTTTTGATGTAAGTGTGGTTTTACAGTACATGCCTTCAACAAAAATATTTCTGGAGAGTTAAGAGTTTGCTGGTCACTTGTACTATATATAAAACACTGATTTATGAGCACATAGAAAGTATCACCAAAACTCAATGGAAGATCTGCCTAAAATATAATGTGATTGTACATGGTGCCATATCTATACCCTCCATCCCCAATCAAAAATAATTTCTGTAATGTTGGCAACACCGCCCCTAAGAATGAGGGGTCATAAATACTAAACAAATTAAATATATCATATATTGTGTGATCTTCTTCCTTTTTGTACATTGTAATACTTTCACGATTGCTGTTTATTTTATTATTTTCACTAGTATTCTATTTTGTTTCATGTTTCTCTCTACCCTCAGGTTGCACCTTGAAATGAGTTTTTTCCTACTCAGTTTGCTTTTCTTAGCAAACCTTTAACTAAACAAATAAATAGGTGTGCTATGCAACCATGAAGGTGGACAGGAGATGAGAAGATTTAATCATGACTTTAGGTGGTGGAATACGGATAATAGATCTGCATGAATGGGAGAGGGAATTTAATTTTGACTGTGCAGGAGGAAGTGATAATGGTGTTAAGGAGATGGTGAAGAGAAATTTAAATATGACTTTGGGTGGGCGATGAGAATGATAAGGTAAATACATTAGTGATCAACAGGAGTTCAATTATAACTTTTGGTGGGAGGAATCGGGATATGGTGATGCAAACTGAGGAAGAGGAATTTAAATATGACTGTGTAAGAGAAGCATAATGGTGTTACAAATATAAGGGAAAAGTGGCTTAAGTATCACTTTTTGGAGGGGTATAATGGTGCTACAAGGGAGGGAAGGAGAAGGAGGGGTTTAAAGAAGACTGAAAGAGTAGGGGCTATGATAGCTAAAAGGGTAGGGGAAGGAAGAAATTCAATATGAGTGGTTGGGGATAGATTTGGTTGGATAAGGAGGAAGGAGGATATGGGTGTTACACGGATGGGGAAAAAGTGCAAGTTCTATTATTGTTACTTTTTTAAAGGATGGAATTTTTTTTTATAAAATACTACAATATGATATTGCTACTGATTATGGACCAAGAGCATAATGTCTGGATAAGAATAATTAAGTTTTTCAGTTGCTAATCCTAACATATGCTATTCTCTACAAACAACTTAAGATTGCTTCATAGTTATGTACAGTAGGCTACATACAGATATGAGAAGCTACTCTACCAGTTAAATGTGATAAATCTGATGTAGTTAGGACTATCAACTCAACAACATTTACTTTGTACTTCCTAACATTCATTATGTTAAGGTATTTTTTGTGATGTATGGCTATTGGACAGTAGGAAAGAGGATTTCTAAGTTTCTAATCTATTCTGCTTTATATGAGCCATGTGTGTATTATGCCATTGTTGCATTGTGATTCTACACACTCTGATAAAGTATTACAATGATACAGTTTTAAAAAAATGAATGACAATAATTGTCTTCATTTGGATATAAAATATGATTTTTCAGATATACTGTACACAGCAGAAGAAATTACTTTTTTAATATTTATAAGTGAATAAATTGCCAGTCTTTTGCAGTCATCCTTTTGAATTATTCTGTTGCAATAAGAATGGTTCACTATATACGAACATACGAAGATAAGCCAGCAGAAGAAGGCCATTTGGTCTATCAAGTCTGCTCTTTTTGCAGGATCTACAGCTTGAGCTAATATCCCTGCCCTCCCTCTCCACTTCTCCAATCCTCTCTACCCATGATCCTTACCTTCCCCCTATGCCTATCCCAGCCTCTCTTAAAGCTGCCCACTGTCTTCAATGAGATGACCTCTCTGGCAGCACATTCCAAGTGTCCACCACCCTCTGTGAAGTGCTTCATGATCTCCCTCTTAAACTTCTCACCCTCCAGCTTAAGACTGTGTCCCTCATGTTATGGTTGCAACTCAGCTTAAAGAGACTCTCCTTATCAATCTTATGTATTCCTTTCAACTACTTGAAGGTCCCAATCCTGTCCTCTTTCTCTCTCCTGTCTTCGAGGAGTACATGTTCAGTGCCCTCAATCTCTCCTCATATGTCTTACACTGTTGACCTGCTATTATCTTTGTAGCTCTCCTCTGGACCTTCTTCAGCAGGTTAATGTCCTTTTTGAGGTGTGGGCACCAATACTGAATGCCATACTCTAGATGCGGCCTTACCAGTGACCTGTACAAGGGCAGTATAACCTCTGCTCTCCTACTACTGATCCCCCTAGATATGCATCCCAGCATCTTGTTTGCCTTTTCTGCTGCTTTCCTGCACTACTTGGAGTGATTCAGGTCACTAGTGATCATCACTCCAGGTTCTTCTCCTCCTCTGATGCAGATACTAGGACTTCACCAGGGCAGTACTCTGTCCTGGGATTCTTGGCTCCAGTATGTATAACTTTACATTTCTTGGCATTGAAGCCAAACTGTCAGATCCAGGACCACTTCCCAGCTTTCCAGATCTTTCTTGTAGGTCCTGTATCCTTCAGCTGTGTCCACTCTTCCACAGAGCTTGGTGTCACCTGTGAATAGGCCTTAATGCCATCTCCAATGTCATTGATGAAGACATTGAACAACACTGGCCCCAGCACTGAACCCTGTGGAACCACACTAGTTACCTCTCTCTCTAGTGCCAGATAACTCTCCCCACACAACCACCCTCTAAGTTTTGTCCCTCCGCCAGTTTTCCACCCATCTGGCCATCTCTTCCCCAACCCTGAGATACACCAACTTCCTGATCAACCCTTTGTGGGACACAGAGTCAAAGACCTTGCTGAAATCAAGATAGAGGATGTCTACCACTTGGCCCCTGTCTACTGTCTTAGTGACAAGGTCAAAGAAGTCAATCAGCTTTGTTTGGCATGATCCCCCCCCCCATGAACCCATGCTGCATCACATCCTGAAGACCATACTCCTCTAGATATTCCACCAACCTTTCCTTTAGTATGATCTCCATGAGCTCACCCACAATGGAGGTCAGACTAACTGGTCTGTAATTCCCTGAGTCATTCTTGGGACCACTTTTGTGGAGGAGCACTACATGTGATGTTCTCCAGTCCTGTGGTACCTCCTGACCTCGAGTGAACTATTAAATAGGTTTGCCAGTGGCCTTGCCAGCTCCTCAGCCAATTCCTTTAGTACCCTTGTGTGCACTCTGTCCAGGCCTGTTAATTTGTCCACCTTCAGTGTCAGCAGTCCCTCCCTCACTCTATCCTCCTCTATCACTACATCTGTGTTCCTCCCCCACTCCTCTTTTCCCTCCTGAAGGCACTGTTCCTCTGTCTCCTGGTGAAGATGGAACAGAAGTATTCATTTAGTATCTCTGCTTTTCCCCATTATCCTCCATCCATTCCACCCTTTTCTTGAGCCTAACAATCCCTTCCTTCTTGTCCCTTTTCTCACTTATGTATCAAAAGAAAGCCTTCTCCCCCACTTAATTCCTTCAGCTATCTGCAGCTCCTTCTGTGCCTTTGCTCTCCGGACTTTCTTACTTGACTCACTAGCCAACCTTGGTAATTTTCCCTATTCACCTCTCTGTTTTTCATCCTGATTTTTCTATAGGCCAAACTCTTTTCCGTTACTGCCTGGGCAACCCCAGAACTGAACCAGCTGGACACTTTGGCCCTTGTGTTCCTCCCCCTAAGCCTAATGCACTCATCCGTGGCAACCAGTATTTCTTCCTTAATGATGGACCACCTTTGGTCCACCCCATATCTGCTTTGATGCCTGCCAGATGGGCCCATTTTCCTGAAGTCCGCCCTCCTGAAATCCAAGATGTTGATCTTAGTCAGGATGCTTTCCCTGCAAATATCCAACTAGAACCACACTATGCAATGGTCACTTCCAACCAGTGGCTCCCTGACCATTATACCTGTATATGCTCCCGATTTGTGAGCACCAGATCTGAAAAGTTCTAAAAAGTGACCATTAGTGTTTGCTCCTTTCATCTTTGCACCATACAAACATGTATGAGATAGTCATAAGGGAATATTGGTAAATAGGTGGGGGGACAACAGAGACCAGTTAGGGTCTGCAGAGACAGAATAGGCAGAGAAAATCAGGGCAGACTGAGTGGGCCAAGCGTTCCCTTTCTGCCGACAATTTTTGTGTTTTGATAGTTCTGCCTATTATGTTTCATTTTTGATAAAGTTGTAGCTCATTTTCTGACACATGCTGCATTAATGAGTCTGTACAAGCAAATAAGGAATATGGGAACTGGGAGCCTGGGTGGGAAGATATGCCGATATCAGTGCACGACTGATACTTGGTGGAAATACTTTAAATACATACTGTACTGTGATGACTTACAAAACTTTTAAAAAGAATCATAAGTATATTCATTATAAAAGTAGTGACATATGAACTCTGAAATATTCGAACTGAGCTTCAGCAGATGATTACAAAAGCATTTTTCCAGTACTTACCATGGTATGTTTTTTTAGAAAATGGGCTTTTTATTTCCTGGGCTCGTTGGCTGGTACCCCTCCGAGAAGGGTGCATTAACTCAATAGATGCCCAGGAAACAAAAAGTGCCAGCCAAGTGCCTCATTCACCCATGCAAGAATCCTTGTTCCACCTCTGCTTACCCATTGGGCAAAAAGCACCCCATTCAATTTAAAATTGCCGCCATTTTTTTCTCTCACCTAGCAAGAGACACGGACCAACCTACACTCCCTACTTCATGACCAGCTAGCACAATGAACCACACACCACCCTCTGCTCAGCTCACTTACCACAACATGAAAACAGTACAGCAAATTAAAACATCCACATATTTTAAAATCAAGAAGCAAGCTTTAACTGTGATCAACCTCGCTTAACTTACTGTCAGCAGCCCCTTTTTTAAAAACCACACCGCACAACTCTCCATACATACATTACATGGGAAATTACACAACTATCATGTTATTTTACAAATACTGGGCATCTCATATTTTCCATTCAGCAGCGAAACCTAATACCCCATAAAGAATCAGCAGACATTTTCTTTTCCTTCCTTACTTCATAGCTGCTACTCTAGATCCTCGATACTGATTGTATTTCAGGTATGCAAGTGGCACAGAGAGAACGAATTTTCACTTTGGTCATCAGCTCAAATGTAAAACATAACACCATACTCCTGGACCATACTGTGTTAGACTCTAAATTTTGGAAAATAACATTTACAGTGCTGCCCTACCACATTAAATATGTTGCCTGCACGTCCTGGTTTAATATGATGGGTCAAGGAGGTCACACCTGTAACAGCCAGATAACTTCCAATTATGAAAACAAAACAAAAACTTTTTCAAGTGGGGCTGTATTGCTTTGTTTGTCTGGTTGTTTTCAGATTGCTGGGAGGAAACCTGAAAATTCAATGTACTACTACAGAGGTGATGGGGGCATAAGTACAACAGAATGGTGCTGTGAGGGGAGGCAGTAACAGATGGAACAGCACAGATAGTAAGGGACTGCTTTGCAAGCAAAAGACTTAAAATTCAGTCTCTTTTTATTTTAAATTGTTTAATTGTTGTAGAAGCCTACACAAACTGCCACAGGTAGCCCATTTTCTAAGCACAATAATACACTCCAGGGTGGGTGGTATGGGCAATACTGGACCTTGGCAGATGGGACCTCGGTTTAACGCCTCATCCGAAAGACGGCACCTCAGAAGTGCAGCACCCTCTCATGCTGCACTACAGTGTCAGTACTGGATATTAACCCAAGTGCCAGATGTGAGAACTGAACCCACAGCCCTATGATCTCCCCAGCCTCAGAGGCGTAGTGTGCTACCTACTGAGCCACTGACACTATTTACACAACTTATTTGTTTCAGTCTGCCTTTTAGATTATTGATTGTGATGTAGTATTCTGAGATTGAAGTTTTATCTGTGTTTTATCTGTGTTTTATTATGCTTGTACAGCGCCTTGGAAATCTGAAAGGCGCTTTAGAAATAAAATTATTATTATTATTATTATTATTCTATATGCAACAGTATTGAAAGCTTTGTTGAAGTCAAGGTAGGCTACACCAACTGCACCCCTTGGTCCACTACTCTGGTTACCCAGTCAAAGAAATCTATGAAATTAGTTTGATAGGACCTTCCTGTTGTAAACCCATGCTGTCTTGGATCCTGTGCCCCTATGGATTCCAGGTGTTGAATTATCCTTTTCTAAGGAGTTCCTCCATAATCTTGCCCACTACTGAGGAAAGACCCACTGGTCTGTAGTTCTCTGCCTCTTCCCTGCTACCACTCTTGTGGAATGGGATCACATGAGCCCTTCTCCAGTCTTCTGGGACCCTCCTGTGCTCAGAAACTCACTAAACAGTTCTGCTATTGGCTCTGCTAGTTCCACCCTTAGATCCTTTAGTACCCTGGGATGTATGCGATCAGGTCCCATTGCCTTGTCCACACTGAGCTTAGTGTGCTCTTGTAGGACCTTTCTGTGAAGGGACTAGTGCACACCTCCCCCCATGTCCATGATGTTGAGCTGTGGCCCATGTTCTACTTTCTCCTCAGTAAAACTGAGCAGAAGTATCTATTTAGGATATATGTTTTCCTTGGTCCTCCTCCACACCTCCCTCTTATCCCCTTTGATCTTAGCAATACCCTCTGGACTTTCTCCTTTCACTAATGTATCTATAGAAAGTCTTGTCCTTCTTTTACTATTCGTGCTAGTGTTTCTCACGGTTGGGCCTTTGCCTACCTTACTTCCTTCCCTGCTTCCCTTAGGGAAGTTTGATATCGTCCCCATCTTCGTCAACGCTGCATTCCTTATATTTCCTGAAGGCCAGCCTTTGGGCTCTGACCTTTTCTGCTACTGTTTTGAGAACCAAGGTGGTTTCCTCCTTCTTTGCTCTTGCTTTTCTCTATAACACAATGGGATGTTGCTTCAAGTATTGCAACCTTAATGCTTGTCCACTTTGCCTGTACCCCGTCACCTGTATTTTTTCTTGCCAGGGGTTGCTTAACTCTGTTGGCCATCTTATCAAAGTCAGCTCCTCCGAAATCTCATATTTTTGCCTTGGAATGGGATGATTTAGTTCTAGTGGCCAAATTGAATAATACCATGTCGTGGTCACTGGCCCCAGGTGACCTTCTATCTGGAGATCTGTGATTCTTTCCTCATTAGTCAGTACTAGATCTAGGATAGCCCTGTCTCTTGTGGGTTGCTGTACCAGTTTGTTTGAGGCCCTCCCTGCAGGAATCCACCATGTGTCTAGTTCTGGCAGATGTTTCTGCTGGTATTGACCAATCTGTATGTGGCACGTTAAAGTCTCCCATTATCAAAACCTCCCTTTAGCTGTCATGTTTTGTATATCTTCTAACAGTAATGTGTCTACGTCCTCCCCTGGTCTGGAGGCCTGTAGACCAGGAGGGTCAAGTACACCATGGAGTGCTACTTCTCACACGGGTTACAGACATGTAATGACCACTGTGTTGACCACACCTACTATTTCTCACCCCATGACCATTGCACACGTATGCCTTGCCAGCCTTTGTCATCTGTGACCTGGTGCACCATGTATACTATGCTGTGATCGGTTCTGGAGCTGACATGTATGTGTCTGCTGTACAGGGACTGAGGGGCTGGCAGGATGTTGGCACTACATGGGCTTTCATACATTGCATGAGGCCCTTCCTACCATAGGGGAGGTATCATACCTCTTGTGCCTGGGCCATGGCTCCTGTGTGTGGTGCCATAGGTGGTCCCACAGGCACATTGCAGACCTGCTCAGATCTGTCTATCTACATCATGCACATGTGACGGCTGGTGCACAGTACAGGAGTATAGGCGATATACAAATATAGTGTGTACTGAACAGTGCACTGTGTTCCACTGCAGGATGCTGATCACACCTCCCACTCCCTCCTCTACAGATCTCAATGGACAGCCAGCCCAAGCCAAGTGCACTCATCTGCAGGACCAGCTGTGCTATGAGGAGGACCAGTCCAAACTGTCAGGTTGTGATGGAGCCCAAGAAGCCATTCATTTGAGGGATGACCATGTAATTACTCTGCATTGTGTGTTGCACTCGAGGATGCATGTTTACACTTAGAGGTGCAGAGCAGGTTGGGTGACTATGGCCATGTCCCTACCACTTGTATAGGTGTTACGGCCTGGCTATATCTGTTGTTGCATTCAGGTCTATGTATAACACTGATGGAGTGTGCTCTGACACTGCAGCATGTGTTCTGCACTGTGTTACATACATGGCACCCTGTAAGGGACATGTAGGGTGTCAGCAGAACTGTGGACAGTGACGGCCTAGGTATTTTTGATGGGTGGGCAGAGGTCATGGCCTGCTGGGTTATGGCACAGTGTGCAGACCATACCAATGTAAATGATGAGGGTGGCCTGGGAGAACATGGTTTGGGAGACATTTATTAACCTTACATTTTCCACGGATGCTGTAAATTGGTTTGTTAATTATTTAAGTAGTAGATTTCATACTACCTTTATTGACATTTTTTTCACAATCAAAATCTTTTACTTGTAGGGTGCCCCAGTGATCTGTACTGGGGCCATTAATATTCTTCCTGTTTATGAATTTGGTCTTGAGTATTTGCACACAGACAACAATGACTATGTATGCTGATGATGCTGTTCTGTTTGGTATTGGCACAAGTCCAAATGATGCGATAAAAAGTTAATGTGGATTTTGACCTTACAAGATTGGCTGCTTCAAAACCATATGGTTCTGAATGTAAAACAACTAAAACTGTGATTTTCTTTAACAGGAAAAGTGAAGAAACTGTTCCATCTATAATTGATCAAAAAGGGAATACTATAGAATTGGTTAATCAATTTAAGTATTTAGGGCAAACTCTTGATTCCACATTATCCTTTGAGTCGCATATTAATTGCATTAGGAAAAATAATACACCAAAGAATAGACGGTCTTCACCAAATAAAGTTTTGCCTTGCCAAAGAATCTAGGTTTTTGCTAGCTAACAGTTTTTGTTTAGTAGACTGGACTATGGTCTGATTATATAGGCCTCGCCTGTAATTATCTGCTGGATCGTCTCCAGGTTACATACAATACAATACAATACTTAGATTTATTTTATTAGCTCCATTTTGTACTCACCATTGTCAACTCTTACCATATTCAAATTGTTTATCCTTTGATCATAGGATCCAGTTAAAATATTCCCTATTTATGTTTAAAATTGTCCTAGGCTTATTACGTCCGTGTATCTAACCTTTTTCTAGGGTTGTTAATAATTTTGGTACAAGATCCCAAGATAAATTTACCATCAAGCTTCCTTTATTTTGGAAAGCAGTAGGTCAAAGATCAATGTTGTTTAAGGCTCCAGAATTCTTAATACTCTGCCACCGGTATTATTGAGATGCCCCTCGATTAATAGTTTTACGAGGAGACTTGCTCAGTACTTGAAAGACCTACAGCACTGTACTTGTTAAATATGTACATTTTGTTTATATTCATTCCATTGTATGTTGTTGTTCTCATGTAACCTAATGTTTTTGCAATGTATGTATTTAGTGTATTTATGTATTTTGTTTATTTATACTTGTTCCCTATGAAAACGGGCATTTTGATTATCAGGCCTACAAGAATAAAAATAAAATGAAAAAAAATTACCCTGATGGCAGGGTCAGAGTGGGGTACTGGGGACCCACCTGGACTATCAATAGGGAGTGCCTAGGGTGACACACGTATGTCATTATTACACTTCATTGTAATACACTAGCTCTGTTTGCCTCTTTCATTTACTTGCAGTGTCAAAACTACTCTATTTAATTAGACAATAGATGATACATGCAAAGACTTTCTCAGTCAAGTCAAATTTTATTTCTTAAGTGTCCAATCCCAGAGGCTGTAGGCACTTTACATAATGGTGAAACAATTTCAAAGAGTACAAGCAATTTCAAACCAGGGTCAACAATTATAAAACATATAATTAATAATAATCATACATATTAATTCTAAAACTCACTTCAGCTATAATTAAAATCACTGGACAGTAAATGCTTGATTAAAAGATGTGTTTTAGACCCTGCTTAAAAGATTCTTGAGAGGGAGTTCCATTAAACTGGTCCTACTATTTCAAAGACTCGGTCTCTGATGTTTTAACTGCAGCCTTGGGCCCCAGGGCACCTCCTGGACCTGACCACCCTAATATAAATCACCCAGCCCCATCACCAGCGTCCCGCCACCTGCCCTTCTGCCCTTCACTATTCTGCCCTCTTTACAGTGTCTTGCTACTGTTACTGTCATGGGAGGTTGATAAAGGCAGAGATCATGCAACTGAGACACAGAATATGTGATATGACCACAGCTCCTGCCTCGACACATGCTATTGAATCTTTGTCACACCGCTCTTTAAAACTTACTTAGTTTCCACTAATAAGTTATTACCCCAAACACCAGCCAATCCCCTTTCTCACCCCTAACTCACTAATTATTCACACACACTCTTTCACCCTTATCTAGCTACCTATCTTCCATCCGCTTCATACACACTCCTTACACTATCTATCCCCAACTCCAAATTATCTAATTAAAACCAGCCCAAACACAAATAAAATACTGGAGGATACCAAAGAAAATAACAGAGGATAAAATTATAAATGGTCTCAGAATTATAAATGGCACTCTTTAGACAAGGGTCAATGCCCAGAGCAATGCTAATACTATGGTGCACACACCACTTGTAGATGTTAGTTTCAGCAATCAGTATAATGAGGTGAACTTTGATGGTAAACATCTCTGTCACCAAAGTTCTCAATTTTCAGAATCACATACAGAAACCATTCTTCCAACTGAATAGTACTAAAACAGTGGTTCAATCAAAGTAAATTAGATATTTCACTGCAGGAGCTCCCACCTCCTGCTTTACACTTTAATAAAACTTATAGTCTTGTTTGAACCTTCATTAACCATATTCAGTTCCACAGGAGCTCTTCTGCCAGTCACAGTTGTATCCCATTCAGTCTATTTGCCAGATGATCTTTCCTCCAATACAAAAGATCTCACCTCTGCAGTGTGATCAGTGTCACACCACCTTTCTCCCATTTGTACAGGCTTTGTTTTCCCACAGTGTCTTTGAATCACAGCCCTCCTGGCAGCATCCTGACCTGACTCGTTCTACAGACACTAGCTTCTCTGCATCTGGTTTGAATCCCATCTACTGCCACCAGCCTCTGGTCATCCGCTACAGTTATCTCCATTAGATTGTATGGATGTCCTCAATTAAACCTTTCAATCTCCTTCAACCCTTTCTTCCGAATACCAGTACTTCTTCTATGGCTTCTGCAGACATCCAAAGGGTCCTGGGATCTTGTCCCGTAAGTCTATCACCATCTACCCACTGCCAAGTAGCTTCACACTCCACAGATACTGCCTTCAGTGGCAACAAATTATGTATATAGGAGGCTGATAAACCAGCTGGGCAGCCTGGGATTGGGACACAAGGAAGTGAACTGGGTTGCAAGTTGGTTGAGGATAGAAAACAGACAGTGGTAGTACTGTAAATGGAGCTAGAGCAGAAGAGGGATGGTGGCCAGTGGGGTGCTGCAAGGATTGGTGCTAGGGCCAGTCCTGTTTAATGTCTTCATCAGAGACATTGCAGAGGGATTGAGGTGAAGGTTGCCTCTTTGCAGACAACATAGATCTGCAGTAGAGTAGATACACCAGAAGGGTGGAAAAATAAGAAATGACCTGGATAAACTGAAAAATGGTCCAGGTGTGGCAGCTAAGATTCAATGTGAAGAAGTGCAAAATCATGCACTTGGGGGCAGGAATCTGGGGAGGATTTTATGATCGGTGGAGAATTGTTATGGCCACCAAACAGGAAAGAGACCTGTAGGTTATCATATTCAATGACCATAAGGTGGGCAAACGATGTACCAAGGCAGTGGGAAAAGCCAGAAGGATGTTGTGGTGCATAGGAGAGGTACCACAAGCAGAAGAAAGGAGGTGGTGATGCCACTGTACAGGTCCTTGGTGAGACCACACTTGGAGTACTGGGTCCAGTTCTGTAGACCGCATCTCTGGATGGACATAGACAAAGTAAAGGCAGTTCAAAGAAGGGCAACAAAGATGGTGCAGGGCCTGCACCAAAGGTCATACAAGGAGAGGCTGGCACTCAATATGTACACCCTGGAGGAGCAGAGAGAGAGAGGAAGACATTATTGAGACCTTCAGGTTCCTAAAGAGAATAAACAAGGTTCCGAGGGTAGCATCTTTCAAAAAGGAGTTGCCCAGAACAAGAGGGCATGACATGAGATTGGTAGAGGTAGACTAAGGGGCAATAGTGAGATAGTACTTCTTCACAGAAAGGGTGGTGGAGGCATGGAACAGCCTCCTAGAAGAGGTGGTGGGGGCAAAGACAATAGGGGAGTTCAAAACTGCATGAGTTAGTCAAAGGAAAACCCTAGCAGTACAAAAGAGCAGATAAGGCTTTAGGAGACAGGGGAAAATAAAAGCAGACTAGATGGGCCTATCGATTCTTATCTGCTGTCAAATTCTATGTTTCTATGTAAGTAATGCAAATCACTCCTCTGCAGTACACTTAAAAACCTATCTAAAAACAAAAAGCTGACTCCTCGCTCTACTTCATTGTAAGAACCTAACTACCACTTGTTTCCTGTGCCTCACCTCTAACTTAACTAACTTAACTTATTAAAATAAACAATTAAAATTACTATTATACTCTTTACTGGATGAAGTACACCTCCAGAAAGCTTATCTACAGGATCCTCTACTTTATGCTTTATACAAGCAGGAAAACTTCCATAAAGGAGCAGTAAAACACTAGTGCCTATGCTCATTCATCTCACATGCAGATGCTAGCCCAGCCTGGCAGCTATCTAGCCATAAACCCTGCAGAGAAGGAGCCCACCTGGATATTTTCAGATATCTGGTGGGCCAGTCTGACCCTGGCTCTTGGTCAGTGGTGGGAGGTTACACCAGCATTTTACACATAACAAGGCAGCAATATGGGTGTTGGAGAACCAAATTAAGCGGGGGATCACCTTACATCTGTGACCCTGCCACCATTAATCGACTCATCTGCTACCCATGTCTACACTATGCTGCATGCCACTGTGGACAGGGACACATGTCCCTGTGTGGCCTGCCATGCAGGATGCATGCCTGTGGAGCATCACCTCAAGGGTTGTGGTGAGGATACTCACCTTGCACTTGGGTCATCAACCCACCACTGGCACTGTGGAGTGGCATGGTTTGTGCAATCTGCTGCTGTGCACATACATGCTGCTGGCATGGTGCCTGTGCCTGTCTCTCATGCTATGGCATGCCTTGCACCGTACAGTTGTGTGTCCTTTGTGTCAACTACCAGGTGCTACAGGGGCCAGTAGTAGTAGTACCCAGGTTGTGGCCCATCAATGTCAGTTAGGTCTGTACTACCATATGCTCGGAACTCTGTATACGTGGCTGACATCAGGTGGTTAACATTAGCCACAGTAGTACTGTACATCACTGTGGCCTGCCTTGTGCATCATACAGCCTCTATGGTAGTCCATCTGCAGTGATGCCCTCTCCAGTGCTATCGCACTGTGTGTCCACCTTGGCTCACTGGAGCCCAGCATATATGCCATGTGGTCAGTGGATGGTGGGGCCATTGGTGGTTGGTGCATGTAGTGTACGTATTTGCTGACATCATTTTCAGATGCAGTGGTGTCTAACCCAAACAATTATGATTATGATATAATTATTTCATGTGTAGGAGGAGGGGCAAGAATATATTTGGTTTCGATTAGGTCTTTGCAGGGGTATGACTGCACTGCCACTGTGTGAGTAGCAGCCCTGTGCCTAGGGTGATGACACCATCTTCAGAGTGGGGAGGCTGTCTCCAGATTGATCTATATCCCATACCAGTGCTGTGCCAACAAGGGGCTGCATGAAGTCCACTACTTGTGTACAACACCAGGGAACACGATGGTACTTGACCACTGCACCCAGTGCAACATACTGATGCTATCCATAGATAGCTGAGCTGGGTGTCACATGTGTATGACTAGCCTGGACCCTACAACCAACAAGGGTGACTCCTATCTGTCTGTCATCCTGCACACCTGTCTTGGGATACATGCTTACCTGGTATGTGTGCAGAGTGTGTGTGTGTGGCCAGTCCACAGCCTCTGGTGACCTGGCTTAGTGCTGCTGTTGCTTGTGGTGCAGTTCCACTTCTGGCCGGCCTGCCTCTGTTGCTTGTGCGTAGCACAGCTGTGTCCTTCTGTGTAGCAGCATGGCACATCCATTACATGCACAGTCCCTCATTGTTGGGTTCACCATGCTGTCTCTGGTATGCCACACCCATTCTACTGTGGCTACTTGACTTCTCTACATATGTGTGGTATGGAAGGCTGGGTGTCAGCAGGGTGTCAGCCAGATGTAGTACCCCGATTCTGCACATAATGCCAGTCTTGTGCTCCTTGTCCTATGTTACACTAAGTTCTTTGTCCTGTTCTCCACAGGTACCCCAAGCTGGAGGCTATCATCCAGATGGACTGCACAGGAGGGCAGGAATGACTTCCTCCAGCTTCAGTGCTGCCTACTTAGGCTGCTGGTGAGGCAGGTTGAGGAAGCAACAGCAGCCATCACAGATCTCCTTGTGGAGATGCCACAACAACATCTGTCACTGCCACCAGTACTACCAACAGCAGTGGACTCTGTAAAATGGGACAGACATTGGCAGGGCAATGGATGTCCAATAGACTTCTCCAATATATGGGTGGTTGGCCTGATTTTATTCCCCCTCCTTTTTATATGGTGTTGATTCTTTCTTTTGTTTTGTATTGCCTGTTGCCGCTTTGTTCTGTCACTGTTTATTTTTGATACATATGCTGCTGTGTTGTGTGTCTTGTCACTGGTGACCTCCTCTCCACTCACAGTCATCACCAGTGTGCAACTCTGTACCCAGTGCCTGGTCATGACTATGCCACTGATTGCCCCCTGTGTAGCGTGTTTCCTCAATGCTGTATTCAGAGCTGTGTAGCTGCATGCATTGTGCAAGCATCTGTCATTTACATAGTGTTCAATCAATTCCTTATTCATAGGGTTTAGTGCCAGTGCAATGCCTCTGGATATAGCATGCTAAGGGGCCAGTGGGCGCAGGCACAGTGAAATCACAGTACTTGCACACATGTCTCAATATCTGGGCCTGGTCTTTAAGAACTCAAAATTGTATTAGAGGAACCCTAGAAGACTGAGAAAGGAAGCTTCAACTTCTTCTGACTTTAGTGTCAATGTATCTTAAAACGAATGGGTGACAGTGATCCATTTTATCATTGTCTGTAAGTTGGATAGAAAATATAAATAACAAGTCACTCTTTCTGCAATAGAAAGAATGAAAAAATTTGAACATATGTTTAACTGATGTTTGCAGTAGCTGTATTTCCCTAATGGTTCCCTTTGTTCCAGAGACACTGTGCTGTGCTGGAACACTAGACTGAAGTGATTCTGAAACATAGTTCTACTGGTGCAACCTCGAGGTACCCTAAGACACTGACCCAAGCATGAATATGAACATTAAAAAATAAATAAATAAATCTTTGCATCTGAGAGTGATGCTTTGGACTGACATCACATTTGGATTTCTCCACATTCTATGCTTAGAACAAACAATGTCACTCTTACACATAATCCAATTAATTACCAATTAAGTGCTACATACCTACCTACCCAATTAGGTCCCATATACCCACCCAATTAACTGCTACCACTTAATTAACAATCTACCAACATCTTATTACACATTAACACAGTACAACGACCTTATTAAACCTTATTATCAAATGTAACAGCCCCTTATTAACACATGTAACAACTACAGCACCTTATGAACACATGCAACAGCCACCATAAACATCTCACAAACCCTTACAAATAAAGCTGCAAAAAGCAGCACAAATACAAAGCTTACCTATAAAAACTGTCCTAGCCTAAAAGCCCCATCATTACTCAACACTCCATCTAACCTTACTCACCAAACAGCCATGTTCCTTAATGCTCCAGGCTCTCAAAGGCAAGCTCGTGGTACTGTTACCTTCTCCACACTGCTGCCACCTTAATGCTGACGTTGCTGACACCACAGTGCTGCTGACCACCACTGCACACAGCATACAGCATGCCACTCCTAACACAATCCTTAAGGTAACTGTAATGGCCAAAGCACTACCAGACTGCAGACACAATGCCACTATCTGGCACCATCCTGAATATAGTCCCAAAACACCTACTGTACCATTGCAGATACACTTCAGTTTATAGGAACACCCTACACTATGGAAAACACCAGGGACACGGTCCTCCCACACAAAACTATCACTACACTATAGATAAATGTAGAAGAAAAACACAGTAAGGTCAAACCAGGAAATGATCACAAAAGCAGTCTTATGTTAAAAAACAAAACATCCACATACATAGAGTAACTGATGTTAGCGTGCCATAGGGACATCTGCCATCTCAGGGGTTAATTAGCTCAATAAACCACCCCCTTGGGCTCATGGGTTATTAGCTAATTTGCCCCTCAGTAGTATATTTCCTATACATCACACTTACCCATCATTTATTCTTTTACTATATATGTATTTGTAGTAGCTATAAAGTCGAACAGGACTAATTAATACTTGTGAACTATGGCTCAGTGGCAGCTATGAGTATGTATGAATGCCTGTGTAACAGCAGATTTGATCATTCTCACCGCGCCTCATGACTGAGACTACCATGCTCATAAGGGTACCAAATAGCTCAGTTGCCTGATCCAATGAACCCCATCCTGGTGAGGGTTCCACCCCTGGAGGTGCCATAGGGAACCTGGCCCTGCGAGTAACGAACCCTATGGGAATGCATAGATTTCCATTTAGGAAAGGGACAGAGAGAGAGAATGAGAGAGAGAGATACAACAGCAGCATCAGCATTCTAAGACAGACCACCATACAATCCAACTCACAGTAGAATTTTATGACTGCATAGTGGAGAGGAAAGATCTCCTGTGGAGTAAACCTCTGGGTATCCAACACCCTAGGTTGTCATCCCTGTAGGCTTAGTATTATTACTATTAATATAAAATCCTCACTATTAGTGCAAAGGCACATAACAATTCAGACAGAAAATTAATGATACATTGCTTCAAATATTTAGTTGAATTGAAGTAGCTGTCTTCTCCTCTGTCTAATGACCAAAATTATTACGCACAAAGGTTCTACAACACTTAGATATGCAATTAAAGGAACCCCCAACTTGGTAAGGGTTCCACCCTGGAGGTGTCAAAGGGACTTGGCACAGCTAGCTAATGGAATCTGGGGACACACTGCACACAGAAACAGCTGCAGGAGAAACATGATTGCCCAGTAGCTCTTCTTCATGCAGGGTATAGCCACTGATGCTGATGTGGTGCAGTGAGATCTAAATGTTGTTGGGCATCGAGCCCTTGATGAGACTGGGAAATTGGCCTTCATGATAGATAGATAGCTAGATAGACAGACAGACAGACAGACAGACAGACAGACAGACAGACAGACAGACAGACAGATAGATAGATAGACACACAGACAGACAGACAGACAGATAGATAGATAGATAGATAGATAGATAGATAGATAGATAGATAGATAGATATACAGAGACAAACAGGGGTGCAAAGCCCTAAGCTAATGAATGTACTGTAGCAGAATAGAAACACTGATTGACCCAAGAGCAGGTTAGTAAGGCTTGAGAACAAATCAGTGAATGGAACTAAGGAAGACGGAAGGAAGGTAATATGAAGCCCCCAAATGTAGTGAATTGTGGCAAGGAAGAAAATATAAAGTTCTCCTCCAAAACACTATAAATATGGGGCATGAACGTCAGTGCAGCTGACTTACTGGGCACAAAGTCTGGAGGTTGCAATGTTGAAGAGTCTTGAAAGGCAATGGAAAAGCAGTAGAAGGTAATAGAGGGATGCTGAAATGAAGCATCACTCTGGAAAGCAGTAAGGAAAACAACTAGAGCAAAAACCCTGATACAGTGCAGAATGCAACTAGGAGTTGAGGAGAAGCAGTAACGACTCAACATAATGTAGGGTGAAACAAAGCAGAGAGAAGCCTACATAAAGGTGGAAAACAAATAGCAAGGCAGACAGGATGAAAGTAGTAAGAACAGCAACCAGGCCATGAGATCAATTTGAGCCAGGAACAAGAGTCATAGAGAGTGGCCCACAGGGAAATGATCAGATCCTTTGGGTGAAGGGCATTGTCTAACCTAGAAACAGGAGGACATCAACATGGGCCAGAAGTGAAGACTGGGGCCATTAGCTGCTGGAAGGACAGAGCATGAATGGAGCTGGCACTGAACCAGGAAGACAAAAGAGCAATGCAAAGCATAGCCAAGTGGTTGTAGCCACATCAACTATTATAGCACTGGGCATGGCACCAGCAGCAATCAGAAGTGCGGAGGGGAGGAAAATGGAGGAGGGAAGAATACACAGTAGACAAAGAGACAGTACAAAATTGAGGTAGGAGAGTGAAGTAGCTGCAAGGCTTTTTATTTGCTTCTAAATTGGTGACAAGGGTTGGCACATTGAGTGGAAGCTCATTTCAGGTTTGACCAGAGGTGGAGGGTGTTATTTACAGAGGAACAGGGTTTAACAAGAAGAGGACATGCAGGAGTCCGAGGTGGAATCTGGTCTGTCTTAATGCCAGGAGCATAGATAATAAAATCAGTGAGCTCCATGCATTCATGGCAGATGCAGAGTTACACCTGATGGCCATTACTGAGACATGGGCCACTGGGAATAATGACTGGGAACTAGCAGTTCTGGATTGTACCTAGTGTGTGAGGGATGGGGAAAGGGTAAGGGTGGTGTAGTAGATCTCTATATTATGGATGGCATAGAGGCCACAGAGGATGTGTCCATCAAGAGAATGTAAGAATAGATGGCATTGCTCTGGGCATGTTAAGAACAGCCTTTGGGAATAATTGCAAATGCAGGTGATCTATAGACTACTAGGGTAGGGGTTTAGGAGCACAATGAACTAGACAAAAAAATTAGGAAGAGGGTTAGAAAAAGGTAGGTAGGTAACAGATTGGGGATATCAGTCACTGGACATAAACTGAGATACCCCTGCAGCAAGGAGCACCAGAAGTCAGGCCCTGCTCAACACACTTCACGACTGCTTACTTGTATAACTGATCAGGGAACCCACCAGGCAAACTACTATTCTTGATGTAGTGCTTACCAATGTGAAAATGTTGGAGTTGTGGAGGCTGGGGAACCACAGTAGTCCAGTGACCATAATACCATATGATTTAAACTTGCCATGGGTAAAGGTAAAACTTTCTCAGAAACTGTGATTCAGGATCTCAGACAGCAGATTTCGACAAGACAGTATGAGGGAAATGGTCAGGGGGAAAATCGGCATGGATAAAAACAGGGTGGAGGACCAGGGAAATTAAAGAGGCCATTCTTGAAGCAACTAAATCATGCTTGAGAATGACCACCAGTGTAACAAAACCAATCTTGTTCTTTAAGGAAATAAGGGAGGCAGTGAGGGCAAGAAGCGCCTTCACAAATTACAAGAAGTACCAAGGAGAGGATGAGGAAGTGATTATCAAAAGCTGAAGGAGGCCAAGAAGGTGGTCATAGGTACAAAGGAGACACTGAGATGACAATTACAGAGACAGTTAAGGAGGGAAGAAAACGCTTTTGGGGTATTTCAGAGAAAATAAGAAGATGAGGGAATTGTTAGTTTGGTGGGGTAAAGGATGATGAGCAGAAGATGGCCATTTTAAATGACTATTTCTGCTCAGTATTAACACTGGAGGACAGCAGACCTGTACTAGAAAGTGGAATTACTGTATTTTTATTAATTTAGGAAATCGAATTACAACCCTTGAGTCATAGACTCAAGCTTCCAAAGGCTCCACGTCAGACAATTAAGGCAGCAAAGGGGATTCAGGAAATGGGGTGGGTAGAGATTATAGTAGATAGAGCGAGAAAACACTTGTTTCCTAAAACGGGAGTGGGCAGGACAGTAGTGTGGCGGGTAGGTAACTGGCTGGGTGGCAGGACACAGAGGGTGGTGGTAAATGGCTGTCACTCCACAGAGGGAAGAGTGACCAGTGTGGTACCACAGGGATCAGTGCTGGGACCGGTCCTATTCAACATCTTCATCAGTGACATGCACGAGGACCTAGAAGGCAGAATTTCACTGTTCGCTGATGACACAAAGCTCTGTAACAGAGTAGACACACCAGAGGGTGTAGACAGAATGAGAAGGGACCTGCAGAAACTTGAAGAATGGTCAGGGGTTGGCAGTTGAAATTCAATGCAAGGAAGTGCAAGATAATGCATATGGGGCACAAAAACCCAGGCACAATATATCAGTTGGGGGTGAGGATATAGCATGCACCAAGCAGGAAAGGGTTCTTGGGGTTATCATCTCTGATGACCCCAAGGTAGGGAAACAGTGTGACAAGGCAGCAGGTAAAGCAAATAGGATGCTGTGATGTATAGGCAGGGCATCACCAGCAGGAAAAGGGAGGCACAATTCCACCATACAAGACACTAGTGAGGCTCCCACCTGGAGTACAGTGTACAGTTCTGGAGACCATACCTACGAAGGACATAGACAGGGTAGAGAAGGTTCAGAGGAGGGCAACAAAGATGGTGCATGGATTGCATCACAAGTCCTATGAAGACAGGTTGAAGGAACTGAACATGTACTTCCTGGAGGAGAGGAGGAGAGGGGATATGATAGAGACATACAAGTATCTTACAGGGAGGAACAGGTGCAGGAATACACTATTTTTAAGTGAAAAGATGTTCCAGGACTAGAGGACATGGGATGAAGTTGGAGGAGAGGACGATTCAGAGGAAACATGAGGAAGAATTTCTTCACAGAACGGGTGGTGGACAAGTGGAACACCCTGCCAGAAGAAGTGGTGGGGCTGAAACAATCATGGGATTTAAGAATGCATGGATAGACATAAAGGAATCCTGAGGTCAGGGTAAGGGGCAACAGACTTCTAGGAAAACATAAACTGAACTGTAAAATTAAATGGCAGACTGGGTGGGCCAAAGGCCCTCATCTGCCGACACTGTCTATGTATCTATGTATCTATGTAAAATAGATAAAGCACTGAGACCAGATGGGATGCACCAGAAGTGCTCATTGAACTGGTGTCAGAACTGGCTGACTCCTTGGTAGTTTTATTTACTGGCTCTCTATGATCTCAGTTCATTCTGAGGGATTGGAGGACAGAGGACATGGCCACACTCCACAAGGGAGGGACAGGAGGATCTGAATAATTACAGACCCATCAGTCTTACCTCCATTGTAGGTAAACCAATGGACACACTAGTTAAGGAATGCCTGGTGATCTACCTGGAAAACAATGTGCTCTAGGATAGTAAATGGCATTGGTCTGTGGCAGGCAGGTCATATCAGACAAACCTTGCAGTATTCTTTGACTGGCTTACAAGGTTGGTAGATAAGGGAAATGCAGCAGATTTTTCTAAGACATCAGCAGAACATTCGACTTGGTGTCACACAGGATGTTACTGAAGAAGACAGAGGACTTGGGAGTAGGGAAGGAACAATTACAGTGGGTGAGAAACTGCTGTGGAGAAGGCAGCATAGGGTGATGGTTACCAGGGTCAAATCAGGAAATAGAGGATCAGGATTTGGGTGCTGGGGTCAGTCCTAGATCACGCCCTTTTCAATATCTTTATTAGCAACATAAGGAGCACATATAGGGCAAGATGTGTTTCTTTGCAGATGACACAATGCTCTGTGGCAGGGTGGACAGTGAAGAGGAAGAGGGAAGAGGGAGTTGCAATGGGACTTGAGGTGGTCAAGAGAATGGCAGCTGAGATTCAATGCCAAGATGTGTAAGATATTGTACATTGTCAGGAGGAACCCTAGAATGAAATATTATATTTGGGAGGTCAAATTGGTCACTACTACCACAGAAAGGTACCTGGAGTCATCGTGAGTAACCCATCAAGCAAACTGGTCAGTGCTAAAAGACGCCACAATAAGGCAACCCGGTGTTGGGGTGCATTGAGATGGCCCTGAAAGTATGAGAATGGAGGTGATATTGCCCTGCATAAGCTCTGGTGAGACCCCATTTGGAATACTGTGCTTAGTTCCAGGCCCTGAAAATGTACTCACTGGAGGCCAGAAGAGAAAGGGATGACATGATTGAGACTTCCAAGTTCCTAAGAGGAATAAACAAGGTGAATTGTGAGGGCTGACTTAATAAGAATAAAGAGTCAGAAGCTGGCCTGATGGCACTGAGGGTTGAGTCGCTGGACGCCACACTCGTGCCGTGCCAGTGACCCTTGTTTGGGAATGAGCACAGGCCACTGGCGCCAGCAGGGAGGAGAAGGATCGAGCATCCCAGGGACTGCTCTCCTTCTTGGGAGAGGGGGTGATAGTGGTCAGCATATGACTGGCTCAGCGGAGGCTGGGAGCAGCATGCCAATGCTGTTGAGGTGGGCGGAGATGGGGCAGATGCCTGGAGAAATGCATATGGGGAGCATGCATGCTGCCACCAACATCATTGCATGCTCCATCTCTGAAGGGGAGAAAAGGAGGAGGAAAACAGGTTGCTGGGGTGCATGATGGAGGACGTCTTGCAGGCCCCTCCCGGCTAGCCACAGTGCTGGCTACATTGGATCCCATCTTCTGTGGGGTTGGGAGCCTGCAACGAATGGGAAAGCCAAGTGGGGTAAGGGTCAGCCGCTGGTGGACACCGGAGGATGGGGCTGGAGGCTCCTCCAGAGGTAGGGGCCGCATAATAGGAGCACAAAAATATAGCAAAAAATAAAATAAAATAAAGAGTCAGTAATGAGGAGGCATCAGTGAAGGTTTGTGGAGGAAGGTGCAGGAGGGATGTGAGGAAGTTTTACTTTATTGAGAGGATGGTGGGGCTGTGGAAAAGGCTACCAGCAGAGATGATAGAGTCAAGAACTAATAATGGGTTCAAGCGTGGCTGGGTCAGAGTAAGGAGTTTGACTGGCACACCCAGAAGAACTAGTACAATGGCAGATTCAAGAGGGATGGGCTAGAAACCCATCAGGACAGTAGGTCACAGTGAGGTAGAGATATTGTAATTAGTACACAGACTGCATGGGCTATTGGTCTTTTTTCTGCCTGCAATGTCTATGCTTCATGTCAAATACAAAAATACAAACAAAATCAGATTCAAATCAGTACCAATTAATACTTGAGATCAGCAGTATAGCCTAGAGGTTAGAGTAACAAGCTGTGAATGAGCTTGGTACATCCAGCAGACTTGGGTTTGATTCCCTACCTCCACTTCTATTCAGTGTGACTCTCAGCAACTCACCTAACCTCCCCAGTGCTCCCAGATCACCCCTGAAAATGGGCACTTCTGCCTAGTGGACTTTGCCTTGTTACCAAAGAAGGAAAAAACAAATACAAGGAGAAACACTACATTGCCCAGAGAATGTACAAGACCTGTTAATCAAGTGCAATGGTGCAGAAGAAGAGAAAGGAATGGTTGCACAAATTTAATAGTGTGAACACAAGAACGAAGTAAGATTCATTAGGTTATAAAACCAGTGGCAAATGTCACTGAAAGAGGTAGGAGAAAATAGTTGTGTCATATAGCGGTAAACAAAGGACAGCCAAAGGAGGTTTGTAACAGGGAGACTAAAGAGCAGGAAGCGAGGAAAGAAGGGCGGGGGAAGGGAAGCTAATAAAAGAAAGTGGGTGAGAAGATTCGCTGCAGGAGCAGGTGTGTGAGCTGGTGAAAAAGGGCTACAATAGAAAGGAAAGAGGTAGGTTGGGCTGAGGGCTGTGCCAAAGGATGGGGAAGCAAGTGGAGAAGGCAGACTGCCAAGCAGAATTTTTTAGTGGGGATGGCAAAGTAACTGCTGTCAGAGGAATGGAGGGAGGATGAGGATAGAAGGGCTCTGGAGAGGAGATGTAGAAACTGAGAGAGTCAAACCAGAATTTGGAGAAGAGAGAGGCCCAGTGAGAAAGGCACCTTGACTCAAGGGATGTGAAGGAGAAGTCACTGTAGAAGGAATAGGGTCATCTCTGAGAAAACAGTTAAAGGTGAATCTACAGAAGAAATGGAAAGGAATATCCAGCCTGGTCAAAGTAGTTTTCAAGGAGCACTGAATACTGTGCCCAGCTAGCAAACGTGGCAGGACCACATTAAGTGTGCTTTTGCAGTGGATGGTGAGTAGAAGGCAGGATTTACTGCAGCACATTTTACCAAAGTTGAGGAGAAGCTTTTATGGACTGCAACAATGTAGCAGGAGAAAAAGACTTTGATCCAGCCACACTCTAAGTATTTCAAGAGGGAACTTCTCATGTGGAGAGCCATCACTGGTCCTGAAGACCTGTCCCGACGTGGTGAGGAGCCTGATGAAAAGCATTTTGTGTCAAAATGTCACAGAAACCATTTTAGCATTAAGTGCTGGCTGATTTTTTTTTCAATTATTTTAACCAGGAGTGGTACACTAAGCTGAAAGCTTGTTTACAGGTGCGACCTGGGAGCACAGGGAAGTTAAGGACTTGCTCAGGGTCACACAGTATGCAAGTAGGGACTGTGGGATTCAAACCCAGGTCTCTAAATTTGGCAGCTCAGAGCCTTAAACCACTGCGCCTATACTTCCTTCCTTTGAGTGGAACCAGTGTTAAATATTATCAGAATCTCATTGAAATGTAAATTCCAGTTCAGAAACACTGTCTCCAGAGGCATAAAAGTACCATTGTATCCAGACATACACTTGAATCTGCAAATAGACACTACAGTAAATAGGAGAGATCATTAAGGAAAATGGAGAGCTACCTGGAGCCCAGGATTGAGCAATGATGGACACCTGAGCATATGGGCAGGGGTGAGAGAGAACATCACCTATAGTACCTGTACCCACTGGTATCTGTCAAATATGTTAGAGTGCAACCAGGTGACTGGGAGAGCAGATAGACCCAGTTCTGTTTTTTTTTTTTTTTTAAGTAGGAAGGGATGGAAACCTTGTTGAAAACCTTGGCAAGTTTGACAAAGTTGGTAGTAGTGAACAGCCCTCATTATTATTATTTGAAAAAGGTTTCACCAGGAAAGACAACATGAGCTGTAAACAACTTGCTTCCAGAAGCGTCCTGGGGAGGGGTTACATAATTGGGATACAGTGCATTCAAATACATAAAGAGGGGTACCAATACAAAGCATTTTGATTCAGATAACAGACAGTATTGTATAAAAGAAAGTTACAGATAAAGTAAGAGTCAGAGACAAAGGATGAGACATAACAGGGTGAACAGAACAATAAGCAGATATGACATATACAGCAGCAATCCAGGAATAGGTGACCCATAAAGGTACAGGCCAAATGGAGAGCAAAAGTAGCAGGCTAAGCACCGGGATTAAAATTGCTAATTATATTTAGAAGGTTACTAAGTGCTAGTGGATTTAGAAGAAAGGGAATTATAAACAAGTGGTGAATGGGGTAGGGGAAGGACAGAGGAAGGGTAGAAGGGAGAGGAAGGGCATCCAAGAACTATTCACCTTCAGGATGCTGAGAACCTGCAAGGGACAGGACCTGGCAGAGAAGGAAAAGAGAGGGGAAGAAAGAGGGGTTAATTTCCTTCAGGATGAAACTGTTGCATTGCAGGAGGGGTGAGTTTGTGGAATGGGTTTTAATGATGCCAGACTGGAAAGAGCTGTTGAAATAGGAGGAGGAGTCTACAATGGAGGAGAGCAGGGAAAGGATGAGTTTTTCTTGTATGTTAGTAAGAGCAGGGAGGAGAGAGAATGGGTCAGTGAGTTCCCTGGAGAGGCAGTGTGAAGGTGGAGAACCTTAGCATGCCTCTGTGCCCAGGAACATTGTCAAGATGGAAGGAGAGATTGATAAGATAGAAGATGGGGAAGCAACAGCAGGGGCAAAGAGGTGGCGTAGCAAAGGGTGAGCATGCCTGGACTGCTGTTCTTGGTTGGTTTCAACGATTAAAGCAGAGACTGTGTAAGCAGGAGTAATGTGAAAGAAAGCAGAAAAGAATGGATTGGGAGTTGAGGGAGAAAGAGGAAGGAAGCTGGAGGGAGGAGGAGAGGCAGAGGAGGATTAGGGAAGAGGAAGGATACAGGGCCAGAAGGTAAAGGAGGAAGGAGGAAGGAGAGAGCACACGAAGTTAAATATTTGTTAACGTGGAGGTGGCAGAAAGATGTCAGATATAGATAAGCTGTTGGGCATAGGGACCTGAATGTAAACTGGGGAATTCTAAGAGAGAATGAATACCTCTTCTAGAATTTTGACTGGAGACTTATGGTTGGGGCAACGTAGTTGGAGTTGACTTACCTAAGGGCCTTGGTAAAAGCATTACAGAGTTGCTTGCACCAAATTATGAAGTTACTTGTACTGTGTTATGTGCTCAGAAGCCAGAAGTTTTAAGCTGGCACCATGCAGGCACAGGCTTTGAAAAATGCAAGTGTAGGGTAGCAATAAAATTACAGTCAAACACTGATGCATGATTATGTGCTTTATAATGTTCAGGAGTTGGTACAGCATGAACTGTCCACTACCTCACCCAATAACAGGCAATCTAGTCCATAACATATGATCATTCCTGCTAATTTCTAACTTTTGGAGAGAAACATTTTAATGTTGTCTCAAATTTGGAATATATATTTTCAGAACCCAGAATTGTGGTACTTAGGGACTTTTCCAAAAGTGAATATTCCAAGGAAGATACAGTAAGTTAGTATAATTGTTGGCAATGATCATTAAAAATTGATCCTAAACACAGGCTAGATGAGGTGGCCCCAAGCTGAAGACAGTAGCTAGTGGAAGCTGTTGAAGGTCTGTGATTAGAAAGTTTACTACACAATTTAGGGTGTAAAATGTAATCAAACATGTTTTTGGGGATAACAAGACCATTGGCCCAGCAAGCTCCTCCTCCCAGCAGTTCTGTGGGAATAACCTATTTTCTTCAAAGTACTCATCAAGTCTGTGCTTGAAGGCCTTTAGAGTATCAGCTGATACTACATACTCAGTTATCTATAACAAGGGTTCACTGCTCATTCTGTTAAGTCATTCTTCCTGATATTTCCTTGACTCTTTCTCCCTTAAGTGACATTGAATGTTCTCTTGTCCTTTTAACCTTGTGCTTCTTGAAGAGAACTGCACTTTGTTTCTGATAGTGTTATCCTTTTAGATACTTGAATACTAATTATGTCTTCCTGAGTCTTCTCTTCTCCTTTTCATGGATGGCAGTCCCAGTTCCACCAGCCAGACCTTATAGTCCATATTTTCCAAGTCATTGGCCATCTTGGATGCTCTGCTCGATACTTTCTTCAGTGTGTGTCAGTACAGTTTCCTTAGATATAGAAAAGAATTGCAAGTCTATATCTGAGGTGGGGGACCTGACCAAGGATCTATACAAGGGCACTGTAATGCCATTTACCCACTTACAAAGTTTCCTTAATTCATGCCATGATTTTGTTTGCCTCACTAGCTGCTGCCTTGCACCGCTGCTTCCATTTAAAGATTCCTGCTGATCAGCACTCCTAGGTCTTGGTCCTGCTTGATCTCAGTCTTCTCTATGCCATTCAGGTAGTATTTTGCATGATCTGTTTGTTCTTCTTTCCTAGATGCATCACCTTGCATTTTTGTTACCAATTCCCAAACCTTTCCAGAGCCTTCTGCTTTTCATTTATCTTTGTAGTGTTGTAACTGCTAATATGGTCTTAGTGCGAACTTGGTAAATCCTAAGTAAAACCCTGACAGAGTGCAGAATGTAATGATATACACCTCTCACGTCTCTTATAAATACATTGAACAATGCAAAGCAGACCCTGTTCAACCCCTGGGTCATTTGTTTATGCCAAATCATTATAATTAGAAAAGAAAATGTTAAACAGCAGTGGGCACAGCCCTGTTCCTGTGGGATGACACTGGGTGTCCCTGCCCATTCAATTGGTGCCCATCCACCACCGCCCTTTTCATTCTAGCTTCAAGCCAGGCAGAATCCATTTGTGTAGTTCTCATCTATACTGCACTGGCTCTTGACCTAAAACTTGTCATTTGCTACAGTTTCAAATATCTTACTGAAGTCCAGATATACCTTTATAAAGTTTATAGCCTTTGCCCACCTTCCTGGTCACCCCTTGAAGAAGGAGATCAGGATGGTTTGGGCTGCTCTGTACCTCATAATGTCATGCTGAAAGAGATAAGTACAATGGCACAGAATTCTCTATTGTTCTGTCTTTGATAATGGATTCTAGAACCATGCCCAGGCTGTCTTAACTGTAGTCACCCAGGTCAGAAACGGCCCCTTCTTAAAGATATGAACCACAATGGCTGTGCTTCAGTCCTCTGGCACCACACCTGTACAGACAGATTCAAGAAGAATTACTGCCAAGTGACTGCACCAGTTGTTCTTAGCTTTGTTATGATCCTGATGTGTATCTTGTCCAGCCTTCAATCTACAAACTGCATCGTGACCACCCCTGATGCCATGGGCCTTCCCATGAAGCACTATTCTTCCCTTCCCAGAGGAAGTGTTCATTTAACATCTTTGTTCTTGGTCCTGGTTCTTTTATAGGTTACTCAACCAACTCCCTTGTTTTTGGGACCAAAACCCCTCTTTCCTTCCTTTCTCCATTTATGTACCTATCAAGTGGCTTTAGGGTTTTCACAGCTCCTACTGCTATCCTTGCTTCCAGAACCTCCTTGGCTTTCTTAAATTTAGTCTTGTAGTTCATCAGTGCTGTTCTACACTCCTCTGTGACCACAACACAGCCTGTCTGCTTCCGATGGTCATAGACCTTCTTTATTCAGTATCAGGTGCCTTAGGTCCTTGTTGAGTAAAGTGTTTGTGTGTGTGTGTGGGGGCACTTCTTGGCCTTTTACTTTATAGCTTACAGCGATGCAGGTCTCAGTGGTTGTTTCAATTAACACCCACTTCCAGCAGCTGCTCCAGACCCTTGGACACCAGGGGCTGGATTCTCAAAAGAGAACAACATAGGGCTTACATCAAGCCCTGCGTCAAACCTAATTGGATGGTGCAGCTGCACAAAACTTCTGCACACTGCATCTGATTCAAAAAGATCAGGCACATTTATGATAATTTTCTGATTTATGGCAAGCCCCATAAAAGGGTGCTTGAGATTGCCATAAACTAGACCTGAAAAAGCTGGTCCAACTTGCAGCAACTGGTGCACAGGATCGAGACCCTGCTCATCGGCTAGGGAATGCTGCAAGCCATCTGTGCCATATGTTTGGCACACCTGGGCCTTGTGGCATTCTCAGATCTTTAGAGAATCTGTCCCAGGTATTTAATCTTGGCAAAGTTTGCCAGTCGAATGTTCTGGCTCCTGGTGGTCTAGGCTCAGCTATTCTTCCTGTCACCAGGGAGAAAAGATTGGCTGTGGGCACTACCTCCCATAGATTCCCTGACATTCACAATGGGGAGGTCTTCATCCCCACTTATGGGAATAAGGTCAATGCTGGCTTTAGACCTATTTCTCCTTATGTGGAAGCCTTGCACTGAAACTTACACTGGAGCCTCTGCCCAACTGATGCCACTGGATTCCAGAACTGATCTGTTATTACAAAAATAAATATCTGGCAATATCAACAAAGGACACGAAAAGGAAAAAAACAAGATTATTTAAAAGCAAACAAAAGTAAAGCACAGTAGGGAAATTAAAGGCTACACATATCCAGATTCAAAGTTTATGGTTCCTTTAACATTATGTATTTATAAATTGCATTTACAAAGTATGGGATCCATTAGGTTTTGCTGGAGTTTTGGTCTTTTCAGGATATTAGGAATATTTTAAAATCTATGCCTAGTTTACCTTAAATGTGCATTGTTTTATTCCATTTCATATTTAAGCAATATACCATGAGAGAGGGTATATTGGTGGATTTCCACGCCTGGTGTGGTTTGGTCACGAGGGGCAGCTGAGTGACTAACCATACCAGAAGTGGTAAATCTCCCATATACCCACTATCTGTCATGGTATATTGCTATTATACAATGTTCAACTTGTTTTTGGTTTTATAGTTATATAAAACTTTTACAGTGGGTATACTGGAGGATTTATCATGGTCATGTGACGTGTTTTGACCAATGAGGTTACAGGATTTTCATACACCATTGTATAATACTTAAGTTATGACTCCAGTGAGAACAATCTATAGACTTCACCTAAATTGGTTAGAGAGCAATAGTTTGGCATTTTATTTCAGTGCATATTCATACCACTATTACTTTAATAGAATGAAATTAATCTGAATTAAGTCTGCCAGCTGGGCCACAAGACAAAGATATCAACATGCTCCTCTCTAGCCCTCATTTATTATATTAATATTTCTATGTTGTGCCTTCTGTTGAACCTCCTGTAGGCTGGGACTTGGAGACATATGTCCTAGCTGTCCCCAGCTCTTGCCAAGGCAGATTTACAATACTGCTTAATTTAAATGCCAGAACTAATAAAAGTAGTTGGCAAACATGATACCCTTTGAATATTTTAAGCAAGGAGAAGAGGTAATGTGGCAAATTTTAATATCCTAATAGCTGCAGGAATCAAAATGACTGATAGTTCAGGAGTTTGATGCTTACCCAAAGTGAAATGGGTTATGACTAAATCAATGCTTGGTGCCCAAATAGCACCAATATTTTAAAACTGTTTTTCCCCACTTGCAAAGCAGATATCATGAGGGATAAATATCAAATTCATAACTAAATGCTGGAGTTAGTCCAGTTGTGAATGTGCCCTCCTGAAGATACAAAACACTGGCTTAGAGGTATATGTGGCTGTCTGCACCTGACGAACTCCACATGTTTATGATTTTGTTGGTTATAATTTTGTTGCACAGCAGTTATTCCTTGTACCTCTCTGGAGTCCACTTATTGCAGCATTGCTTCATCTGCATTTGCAACAAAATAACTTTATAAACCATGTTCTACTTTCTTAGTCCAACAGCTGTGGTTTATGAAGAACCTTCTGCACTGAACATGCTTTATTCAATATATTGGAGTTCAGTATTTATTTTAATAACACAGATATCACTGAAAGATAGTTTTGTTCATTAATGGTTTTAGTCTGTGAGCAGGAGAGAAATTCATGTAAATAGAAAGGTTACAGGGTCAAAGTTAGAGGCAGTCTGGCGGGAGTCCAAAGCTCCCTAAAGCGCATGGATGCATTTAAAATTAATTGCTAGGAGCCTGAGAGGCTTTCAATGATTAGAACTGTATTTGGACTATCACAGGTGAAACCCAGCTGTGGCTCTGCTTACTGTAGCATGGGCTGAATTTGACAGGAATATTAGATTGTCAATTTAAATTGGGCATTGCATGAAGAAGAGATCTAGGGCCTGGTTTGCAACTGGTGGCCTTCAGCATGACTAGCGGTGCTGCCTGCTTAATTGTTTCCCTTCATGTAAAGCTACATTACTGACTTGCTTATTTTCATACGTCACTGGTTCCTAATTGAACCATCCTTCTCTGCTGGTCCATTGGTTGCCGTGTTAGGATTTGTGTTGTGTGTTTCTGTGGGTAGAAACATCTGTGTGAATGAATATCCTAAACAGCTGCACAATGTTGGTAGTCCCATGACTAAACCAAACATGACAAGCACAAGCAAGAAGGTCATGGGACACGCCTCCTTTAATTTCTGCTGGGGAGGCTAGCACCCCATTTTCATTGTGGGTTGTTCGTGAAGGGTCAGTTTGCATAAGCAAAATAAACCAACCTGGCACCTCTTGTGAGTGAGAGAAATGAATGGAGTTTTTAAGGATCAAAGTGAGGGAACGTGAAGACAGAGAGAGGTGTATGGTTGTCAGATTGGAATAACCTGAGAAACAGAAGAACTATTCCCACTTTATGTATAAGCATGTACAATATCTCTTTTCATACAGAAAATGAAGAGAAACTGAACACATAAATCATATGCACAGTGCATGCAGATAGGGCACTGTGGGGGTAAGACTGAGGGTCTGAGAAAAAATCAGGCCTTCTGCAGCTTTGAAACAGTCATTTTGCTGCTGCAGAGGTTGCATGCATTATTCCCTTTTAGAAACTTGCATTGTGCCTGCTCCATGAAAAAATGGAATTTACTCACCTGGTAAAGGTGATTATTTGAGTACCCTTTATAGTACTTTGTGCATCAACCTATAGGATGGACAGGGACTATCCCTTTAGTTTGACTAGGAGTACTATAAAGGGTATGAGATATAATGGTGTTTGCGTCTGCTTTCCTCAATCCTCTGGATCAGGGTCAGCCCTCATTTTCAAGTGGAGGCAGGCTAGTTTTGTGTCTGTAAAGTATATTTTAAAGGACTGCATATGTGGGGAGTAACATGATCTAAAGGCACATCTACACCACTGCTTGCTACTGGGTCACCAGGGTAAGTTAAAATTCTCAGAATCCAATTATCAGCATACCAACATGGCAAAGACAATAGCACATTATAGAGAAGATGTGGGTTTGGGTCATCCTGCATCTCTTGTGATAGCACATTCATTTTCTCAAACTTCTAAATATCCTGATTAGGGATAATAAAATTAGTGATACTTTAAAAATAGATTAGGGCTGTAAAACTGTTTCATTTAAATAACATGAAACTGTTTATTTTACATGTATAACAGTTGGTGGACAATGCATGTTTTTGTATTTTAGAATCTTGTATTCTACCTTGTGAAACCGAGGTTGCACCTCTAAAAGGGTCTTGCTGCCCAGAGTACTTACCTGGTGATGAAATACTAATAAATTATTATATGAATAAACCTAATCTCAATGAATTAGAAGAAACGGCTAAATCTGGTTTCTGGTCTGCACAAATACATGAGCTAATGTATGTTATTAAAAATGACTAATACAGATGCAGAACCAAGGCTTTTGCATGTGCACTGTCGAATCAGCCTTATTTGTACTGTATATGCATACTATGAATGGTAGATTCCTTCTCATCAAAGGCACATGCTGGCTAAAAATAAAACTTTGTTATCCATCATACTAACAGAGAGTTCTTTAGTGCCTTTGGATGCATGGCAAGCCAATGCTTGTGACTGAATATGCAACAAATGTATACGGGTGTGCATCTGAATGCATGTGCAAGTTTCAGTCTTAGCTCCATAAGAATTAAAGGAATAGGAATATAGCCTGACAAGTGGAATTGGAAAGTAGCAATCCAATCTGTGTATAGCTGACGTGGTGGGAATTTGAAATAGACTGCCAACACGTTTTCAACACGTCAGACCAAACAAAGTTTTACTACAAACTTGAATAGGTTAATGATGTGGAGTAATCTAGCCTAATATCATAGACAAGTAGGGGAGCAGTTCAAATGGGTACTCCTCCTACTTCTGCTTGCTAAACCTTAGTATGAACCTTCATATTTAACTTCCAAAATTGTTTATTGCCAGGATCATATGCCTGCTCTTTCATTCACTGAGTAAGAAAGAGTCTCTAAGGCTCGAAACTTTTATTTAAGGAAGTATTTGTTTAAGGAAGTATTCTCAGGAGATTTAGCTACATCTCATTCAGTCATTCAGGCCTCATCTTAAAGGTTTAGGTATCCTCCCATGGCAGATTGGCAAGCCACCAATCTGTAATGGGGAGACAGCACCATAGATCAAGTGGATCTGCAGCAAAGCAGTATAGCTTAGAGGTTAGAGTAATGAGCCGTGAATGAGCTTGATACATCCAGCAGACATGGGTTTGATTCCCATAACCTCCACTTGTATACTGTGTGACTCTAAGCAAGTCACTTAACCACTCCACTGATCCCAGGTTGCCCTGAAACAGGCCTAGTGGGCCTTATCTGTTACCAAAGAATAAAATAAATAAAATGAAGGTAGGGAAAAAATAAATAAATAAATTAAGCAGACTGAGTGATCAAACGGCCATTATCTACTAGATTCTATGTTTCTAGAGAGCAACTAATGAAGACCACTGTCTGCCTTTAACATTACTCTACTCTTTGGTTTCCTTCCAATGGACAAAGTGGCTGAAATGTGAAACACTGAGCTTAAAGCACAATGATTACTAAAAACTATTATGATAGTTTAAAATATTACTGAGCTTAAAGCATAATGATTACTAATAAAACTATTATGATAGTTTAAAAATATTAGGCTAGAGAAACTATTAATCCTCATATTATTCTGGGTACTTTTTGAAGCTGCAAACAAAATTTGTAAAAAATGTTTTTCCTTTCACAAGCTTACATTTGACAGTTATTAAGACAAAACAAGTTGCGTGTTTTAGCCAGGGGAATATAGTGGTTACAAAACTTGATGTCGATGTCCTATGATTTACTAGTTCTGTTAAAATTCATGCAAAACCAAAAATTAAAAGAGGATATATTGCTTAAAATCGGAAGGCGTGAATCTGGTAATCAGTGTATTTTTGTCATATATGTACTGTATATCTATAACGAAATTATTTGCAAAAACTGTGTTAATACACCAATTTGGGTTCAACTTAAGGCCACAAAAGTACTGTATGGAAATGTGGCATTAGTGTTTCCAACCCTAACTCCCTACTCCCACCCCAAGCAGCAAAATGAAAAAATTATTAGGGTTTTGAGGCTCTGAAACCTTGACAAATCTGTGGTGGGGTCCTACTTGATGTTGTCAACCCTAATGTTCACTCCTCCCCACCCAGCTCATGGCTTCCTATCCAAAGCACAAGGTACAGCTCCAAGCCAGTGCCTCATAGTGATACAATCTTGAAAATGAGAAGTATATCTCAGCACATGTTGTCAACACAATCTGTTGTATATTTCTTCAACGGGCCCTGTGGGCCTATGTGAAGAAAGGAGATCATGTCTGACATTGTTTGCTCAGGGAATTGGATGGGCATTACTGTTGAAAACTCCAGGAAGACCCACCATTGATTCACCAAGACTCTGGACACCCAAAACCCTAATGTTTTTCCTTTTGCTGCTTGAGGAGTGGGGGAGGGAGTTAGGGATGAAAACCCTACTTTTCTGGTGGTAAATTGAACTCTAACTGGTGCATTAACAATGTTTTTGCAAATAATTTCCTTTCTTTTGAGGCAGTGGAATCATATCCTCATTCATGCAGGTCCTTTTGGGCCCTGTGCGAGGAAGACTCCATCTGCCTAGATAAGCACGGGGTTCTTATGGCCCTGCACTTCTGTTCAGTAATGGATTTCAAGAATTCATGGGGCTGTCTGGTGGGCTGCAGAAGCTCAGGCCCTCTGGTCCTGCACTTCCATCTTAGCCACAGATACAGATACACAGGGCAAAGAGTCCATCTGTCAGCCAATGCCACAGGAGCTTTCTGCTATCCATGGGGGCGATGTTAAGGGCCCTATGCCAAGAGTACAGCTGCTTTCACTATATGACCTGGACCCTTGCAGACAACCCCTACAGCTTTCATTTCAGGGCTGGGGTATCACATAAAGCACCATCCTGCATCCTCACTCCACCCATCTGGGTCCCTGAGCTCACCCTGAACCACGGTCACCAGCATGGGATCACAAAGCATACCCACTGGGGTGAAGACTGGCACTACACACAAAGTTTCTTAACAATTATATATGTATATATTTTTTAATTTTGACCCTAAATTTTCAAGATAGTCTTTTATGACCCCTTATAAATATGACATGTATAATTTATAGTATATTGGCCAAATGTAATTTTACACCGAAGTCTGGAAACACGTCTCATCCAGGATTTTAAAATGACACCTGTCATGTTTATGAAGTGGTGTGAAAAATGACTATGTTAAAAGTTTGGAGTCAAAATATTGAAAAAGTAACTAGAGTAAGTTATGAGTGAACATTGAAATACTGCAAATGTTCATACATAACTAGGCATTTACCATACCTGTACATCAAATTCTCAGCATAGCCTTCTTACCCACCTCATGAACCCGGTAGGTGAACATTTTCAAATCCCGCCAAAATGTAATTCCATGCCACAGGTGCAAAAACACATTTTGGCCAGGATTTGAAAAATGACAGCTGTCATGTTCTTGAGATGGTGTGAAAATTGCTATATTGCAAATTTGAGGTCAAAAATATTTAAAATTACCAAAGTTATGAGCAAGCATAGAAAATGCCAAGGTACATTCATAACTGTGTCCTTTTATACATTTTAACCCCTCCCCAAATTGCCAATATATTACTTATGTCACCCACCTCATGAACATGGGTGGTGAAAATTTTCAAATCTCACCTGAAAGGTGATTTTGTTAAAGCATCTTTCTGCTAGATGTGCATGATTCCACTCTAATTTGTCATGATGTGGGATCCCAAAAGGCCATGTTGAAAACTTTGGGTCAAAATATGTAAAATGATGAAATTATGAATCAGAGTTCAACCCCCATTGAAGTATTTTTTTATCAGATATTCGATACACCACAGAGCATCGATTTACAAGGTTCCATCAGAAAGTACAGAAGACAAAATAAACAGGTAGTATACAGAATACATTTGCATATTAATAGGTTGAACCATACATAGATCCTAGGTTTATGCACAAAAATATAGAGTTACAACAATTACTTATATTTTCAATATACTGTACATGTATGATACAGGGGTAGAGGAGCAGCAGGCACTACCTTGTCCATTGTTAGAGCTTCAAGTAGGGCAGAAAGCAGCTTAGTCAGTAATTATTCCTAGTTTCAGGGCATGGCGAGATATACTAAACTGCACTTACCTGATTTTCTCATATTGCAGTCGCTGGTTCCAGGAGCAATTGTTTTGATCACAGAGTGGATCTACGCCGTGGGACATGTTCAGGTGAGTGAAGGTGTGTGGGGTTTGGGGGCTGTGGGGTGATGGGTACTGATGGGAGGTTGGGGTAGAGTAGGTGGAGAGTGTGTGTGTGTGTGTGGGGGGGTCAAATCAGCAAGGAGCCATTTTCCTTTCTATAGGGTTAAAAAGCACTATGGGACAGTTTCTTTATTTCAAGTGATATTCCAGCACTGGAGATTGGGCAGCCAGTGTCGGGCTACTGTTCAGCAGCACCGGGGTGGATGTATAATAAGAATCAAGCATTCTGATTGGCTGAAACTTGTTCTGGCTCAGTGGATTGGGGCAGCACCCAGTGGGTACTAACAAGTCCTGGTGACAGCCTCCTTATCATCCAAAAGTTATCAATGTACTCAGTCAGATTAATTGGATGTTTCCAATTGCAGCCATTTTCTTTCTTTCACAACAAAAATACTAATACAAAGTGAGCAGAGAACCAAGAAATGTTACTTAGGCGGCATGGTGGCCCCAAAGATGTAAGGTGCAATCAGCACAGAACACTGCTCCAGTTATTACTGTTTCCCTTCTCACTGCAGTTTTCCATGGTGCTAGCACAGTGTCAGCTCACTGTCAACTCACTGTGCCCCTGGATGTGTGCAAGGTGGTGCTCACTAGCGCTCACATAAACTGCATGCTACCTGCTACTCCTTGGACTGAATTACATTTTGTGGGGCGGGGTTGACCAGTGAAATCAGTGCTATATCCGCTGCATAAAGTTGGGGCACTTACCAGTACTGAACAAACAAACCTGCTCTTACGCGGGTGTGCATTGTGTGTGTGTGTCGGGGGTGTGCAACAACCAACATGCATACAGACCTGCTCTTTTGGTGGAAGGAGGTAGAAGACAACATCTGCCAGTGCCCCTGCTGACATCAGGTGCATCATTTAGGGAGTAGCCAGGGGTTGGTTGAGATCCTATGATTTCTTTGCAGTGTCTACGATATCCACTGCAACCCCAAGGAACCCTAAAACAAGTTTCCTAGCATGTATTTAGATAAAATGTGTAAGTGGGGCTTTGCAACCCCTATCATTTTGCCGAAGTTGATCTTTGCAACCCGTATGATTCTTTTGAAATGATGCAACTTGCTGGCATCTATTAGGTGAGGTACTATTTTACATTATATTTAAATTATTTTTAACATTTTCTATTTTTTACTAAATTTGCTTTAAAAAAATCATTTTTTTATAAGTGCAATAAAACATTGCAGGGTTTGGCTGTGGTGTCTAACCCACACTTCCTGAGGAGCTCACGGCCTTGTGCCTTACTATGCCGTTGGGTGTGTGGTTGCGACACCATGACCAGCACCTTGTTGTGTCTTATTGCTTACATAGGCATCATCAGCCTTTGAAAGCTGCTTTGTGATTGGTTCAACATTCCATTATGGTGATACTGTACTAACCATCAAGATATTCTGTAAAAGCAACAGATTTTTGTTAGCTCGCTATCAGTGTTACCATCAGCTGAGATACAGTATTACTTTTATGACATCAGTTTTATCTCATTTGGGGTGATGGATGCCTGCTTGCATGCATGCATGCTTGTGCTGTAAAAGTGGTCTGAATTGCTACTCCTGACTGAGCGGTACCACAAGATGCATCTGACTTTCCTTCTTTCCTGGACAGCTTGTGTTTGACAGAAAACTTTCTTTTCGCCAGGTCAGGATGATCCTGTGCTGTCCTGTCATTCAAATGAGGGACTTAAATCCTTGCTAAACATTGTACAAACAGGCAGGACCTGTGCTAAGCTGATGAGCCTCATTTCAGGGTGCAGACTCACTTGTTACTTGGGCTGCACTCTATAGGTATACAGTGGCACGTATGAATTAAAGACTGCCAGCATATAATGTCTGCTTAGTTGCCTGAGCATGCCAGCATGCAAATATCCTGTTATACATGCATTCAAGTGTCAGTTGAACTTTATGTTCCAATGAGGAGAAGCTAGTTAAGAGGACAGATTTTTAAGTCACATAATTATCTTGACCCAAAATTACTGATCTCACTTGCAAGGCTGTTTCCTCATAGAGGGATATTCTGAACAACAGATCTGTTAGAGTAAATAAAAATAGTAGTGATGTGAATATTCATTCTGGATTTACCATTCTGTAACAGGTCTCACAGGAGGTAGATTAAACACTTGTTATGCATGGAGATTCTTTTTGTACCAGTGAACATGTCACTGCTGCATACATATCAGTTGTTCAAAATATTTTTAACTGGTGGATTTTTATACTAAAACTAATGCTTATTAACCTCTGATATAGGTATGGCATCTCTCCTGTAGCCCTAGTTGTAGCATAGTCCTAGAAGAAGTGTCCAGCATCAGGGTACAGGTGCATATACAATTTGCATGACAAATACCCAATATTCCAAAGGAGGGTCCTATATTGCCTGGCTCAGAAGTCCTCTGTCCCACATTGAGTGGGTGCTGCCCCACACTCCACACAAACATTTCCAAAATAAATCTTCCAAGTGATCTGTTATTCAGCAAACTTTCTGACCATGAATGGACACATTTGTAGGCTGTCAGAGTTAAGAATGTGATGATGATGTGCTCTACATTGTTGTGCCTTTTTCCTTCTCACCTTGACACCTTCCTATCCCTTGGATGTCTTGTGGGAGCAACTGCTGTGCACTTAGGATTGCATTGTGGCTGCAGGGCTGCACATACTGTACATGTGCTCTGCAGTCAGCTATGCTCTGGGTGCTACTACTGTATGCTGATATGGGCTGGGACCTACCCTAAATTTATAGGCAAGACTTCTTGCTCTTAGCCACCAGCTGCAAGCCCTATGCAGGACAACATCATGTGTCTTGTTTCTATGCCATTCTGAAGGGTAAAACAACAGAGGGCCATTTATAGTGCAGACAGGGCATCATTGTTAGTGAATGGATGTACCAAGCAGGACTAGCAAGTAGAATGAATAGAGAACTGGTGCCTCCCTGTTTAATTGCAGTTATACAATCTTTTGGGAAGAGACTCTCTGTCAGTAGTTTGGAAATGTAGCTATGCTAACAATCAGACATGAAGTATGCATTCGAACAATAAAAAAATAAAAAATTCATCTAAATTGTTCCAACTTTAATATAAAAATCAGCTGCAAAAGAAACAAAGGTAATGGTCGGTGTGCCTCATTGTCTGCTGGATTGACTGTCACCTGCTGTGAAAGGAGAACTCTGGTGTTTAATAAATGGGTGAACATCTAAGTTGTTGGTCAATGAAGACAAAATGGTCCCTTCTCACAGTTGCTGGTTCCAGCAGCAAGACATGCCATTTATCAGAGAGTGGCCCTACATCATGGGCAATGTTCAGGTAAGTGAGGGGTGTGGGGTGGGGTGCAGTGGTGGAGGGGTTAGATCTGTGAGGGACCATTTGTTTTCTACAGGAAATAAAAATCAAAGGACAGTTTTCTTTTTCAGGTAACTTAAGCTGACACTGGGGTTGGGCATGCCAGTATTGGGCTACAGCTCAATAGCACTGGGGTAGGCACCCCAGTGCTGTCCTATAAAATGGGAATGGGATAGGTGACCTGGAGGAGAGGAGAAAAGAAATGGTAGTGGGATGAGCACCCTGGTCTACTTATGAAATAAGTAAGTAGTTGGATAGATAGATAGATAGATAGACAGACAGACATACAACAGACAGACAGACAGATAGATAGATAGATAGATAGACAGACAGACAGATAGATAGATAGATAAGTGCAATCCAAAGTTCTGCAATCACCACCACAATAAAAACACTGCTCGCTGGTGCTCCACAAATGGTGCGAAAAAGTTCATTAAAGTGCCAGTGCATAATACTGGCATGTTAGTAAACTTTTTGCACCATTTAGGAGGACCAGCGACAGCTGCTATTGGTGGTGAGTGCTGACTTCTGGATTGCATTACAGAGGATTTGCCCAAGCACCCCACCCTGGTGCATTGTTCTGTTCTGTTAGATAGATAGATAGATAGATAGATAGACAGATAGACAGACAGACAGACAGACAGACAGACAGACAGATAGATAGACAGATAGATAAACAGACAGACAGACAGACAGACAGAAAATTAGATAAGATGGGCAGACAAAGAGAGAGAGAGAGAGATAGAGACAGAGAACAGGGGATCAGTGGTTTACTGCTCTCACTGCAGCCTGCAGCAGGAATCCAGCTGTGGCTGCAGAAACTCATACAAAGAACATGGGTGAACAGCTACTGTCACTAAGCTGGGCACCCTGGATCTTAGGGTGCCCACAAAAGGTCTTTCTGGCAAGTTTTTTAAAACAAACGCAGAATCTAGCTGAAAGGGCCCTGTTTAGTTAGGTGCAAGTGTTTGTTTTTCAACAATACATAATTTTGTTGTATTTTCAATGTTTGTGAGTTGAAGAAGAAAAAATGGTCGCCATCATGATCTGTAATTTTTTCTTCACAAGAGGTAAATCATGAAAATAAGCACTCTCATTACAGCCTTTTTACTGTTTACATTTCTTAGTTAACAGATAAATCATTATAATCTTTGATAGGCACATCCTTGGCAAAGGCCCTTCAACCCTGAACATTTCATGAAACGATTCCACACGATCTAGGCTGCAGATGAGCAAAAATACCCAACACTTTATTACTGTAAGTATAGGTAAACCAAACATATTTTTTTCCAATTTTGGTGCTTTGTATCTTGAAAACTGAATAAGATGCCATCATGAAACTTGTCATACTTTGAGACTCTGACAGCCTGACTGCACATGCTAAATGTTGTGCTGTTTCATCCAATGATGCCAAAGTTATTAAGGTGACCAAATTGGGTTTAACATTAAGCAGCCTACTCAATCATAACTATCAGGAGCTACTGCACCTCTATAATAGACAAAGAAAGTGTAAATAAAAAGTCAACTATATGAAGGACATTTTTGCTTACCTAGCACCTGCATTGAAAATATCATTATATTCTTGCTCTAGGTTGACAACAAAGCAAATAGTTTCACTTTAGATCCTCAGAATAGAAGATACAACATTCCATTCTGGTATTTAATTGTACTCAGAAGATTCTCTTTATAGAATTTTAACTATAACTTCACTGAAACAGGAGCACATCCAACTGTTCTACCACACAAACACATGCCATTGTATAAATCAAATATAATCAAATATAATCTAATAAAAATATCCTCCATTTTACTTGTGATACTTGACCCCTGTGACATCACTCACAGCTGCACCACTCATGATGCCAAGGGGTCACATACACACACACACACACACACACACACACACACACACACCACACTATGTAAACACAACAAATGAATACAAGACAGAATATGTGTATATATAGTTCAGTGGTGTTATGACCTCACTATAGTTAGGTTTGAGTAGGCTGTTTAATGTTAAGTCCTTAACTTTTGCACTTTAATGGCTTCACCACCATTCAATAGATATGCATGAAATTTTGCATGCATGGTCTCAGGGCAAGATCTCCTGGCATGCCAAGTTTCATTCTAGTTGAGGTGCAAAATCCAAGATCCAGATAGTGAAAAAGCAAAAACATCTGGAGGTTTTGGTGCTTTGTGTCATCACCTAGGCCAGACAGTTTGGAATATTGGTCTGACATTTTCAGGGTAGAAAGGGCTTGGCCCAGAATGGTGCCTTTCATTGGTTTGGTGAAAACATATTAATCCACTCCAGAGTTATAGGATTTGAAATTTCAGTGCTGAGCATGCTCAGTACACTCTTTGGATAGCTGTTTTATCTGAAAAAATATTAGGCCATACAAAAAGAATTCTGTTTTGTAAGGGGTTCATCTTGTTTCATGAGAAAATATTGTTTTTGTATGGCTGCCATCTTGTTTGTGTTTCTTTTCAAAAACAATTTTGAAAACCCATAAAAATCATATCATGGAAACACACCAACACATGTATCTTGCTAATCATTAGGTGGATTATGTGGTTACTTTTTGGAAAAATTACCCATAAATGTGTTTTTGGCACAGTTTAAAATTTTCTTTTTTGTGAGACAATTTTCTTTTTCCATATAGCCATATGAAACAAGAATAGGGCCATACAAAACAAAATTGCTTTTATATGAAAAAAATTTGGACTTAGTTCTTTTTCACATTCTTTTTCATATGAAGGAATCTTTTTCATAAGAATGACTTAATATCATGAACAAAATATTCCTTCATACGAAAAAGAATTTGGAATTAGTTTTTCACATTCTTTTTGTATTAAGGAATTTTTTTCATGAAAATGACAATCACATGAAAAAGATTTCTTCATAGGAAAAAGAATTTGGATATACTTGTTTTCCACATTTCAACTTTAACAAGCCATACCATCATCAATATTTGCAGTTAAGGGACAATCTATAGATCAAAAGAAAGGTCTTAATGCATATAAATCACCAATACATAACCCTTCCTCCAAAAAATAGGGGCCATATAAAAAACACAAAAAATAAAAATGTTCATAGGATAACATTGCAGCTTTAACAAGCCAGAAGTCTGTCAATAATTGCAGTTAAGGGACAATGTATATATCCAAAAAAGGTGTCAATGGTAGTACAACATTAACACATAATCCCTCTAAACTTTCATGAGGACACGCACTGCACCCAAAATTACCTCTAGCCTTTCACCATTGTGCCAGCTCCACAATGAAAGGTAGCTAGCCTTCTAGTACAACCATAGAAACTTCAGAGCAAACCAACAAAATTTACTGAGATATAGAAAAAAAACATTTTTGCCCATATACAATCACGCACTGGCAGTTAAGAAGGACACTTGACAGATGTTTCCCTTTGAAAAGAGCTCCACAAAAAACAATTACAACCAACCACATAAATTACTCTTCTGGAGGCATGGAAGCACAGGAGTCCAGAAAGTCCCTGCCCTTTCACAGCTATATGGATCTGTGCATCTATGGAGGGATGAAAGGACAGGGCACAGTAGAGCTTGTACTTCCCTGGGCAGATGGAGAGTTCATGCAGGTCCTGAAGGGACCTGTGAATGAAGAATATGATTATGCTATCTCAAAAAGTAAGGAAATTCTTGCAAACAAACTGCGTAATGCACCAGTTAGGGTTCAGATTAAAGTGACAAAACAGGGAAATGTGATGTTAGGGTTTCCAACCTAACAACCAACACCACCCCTAAGCAGCAAAAGAAAAACAGATTACAGTTTTGACTGTCCTGAGTCTTGATGAATCAGGGCTGGGTCTTCCTTGGGGTTATCAACCCTAACATTAACCCATTTCATACAGTCTGCACATCTGATCTTGTTGCTGATAGAATGGGGGCGTTAGGGTTGATAACCCAAGGAAGACCCCATCCAGATTTGCCAAGACTTAGCATGGCCAAAACCATATGTTTTTCCATTTGCTGCTTGGAGGGTGAATGGTGTGGTGTTAGGTTTGGAAAGCCTAACACCCATATTTCACTACTTATAATGGGTGAATACCTGAGGAATGCATTAGCAAATGGCCAGAAAGGAGGGTGGAAGAACAATGGGGAAAAATCAAAACTGCCATCATGGAGGCAACAAGCCTTTGTGTAAAACAAATAAAGAAAACAAAGCTGAATAAAAACCACTATGGCTCTCAAAAGAAGTGTCAGGAAGGTTAAGGAGAAAAAGGCTGCATTCAAAAGTATAAGGAATCACAGACTGAGCACGACAGGGAACTGTATCAATTAAAGCAGAAAGAAGTGGGAAGGTAGTGAGAAAAGCAAAGGCCCAAACCGAGGAAAGGATAGCCAACTCAGTTAAGAGGGGATAAAACCTTTTATAGGTACATTAGGGAACATAGAAAGGTTAAGGGATGGATAGGAAGATTAATAAAGGAGAGGGAGGTGGGCAGAGGAGACAGTGAAAAGGCAGAGATAATGAATGAATACTTCTGCTCAGTATTCACAAAAGAAGAAAGAGAGTTACCTAAACCAAACAGTAGAAGCACTCTGGATAGTGGGGTTGATACCAGTCCATTTAAAGAAGAAAGAGTACTGAAATAACTTCTAAAACTCAAGGTGGACAAAGCAATGGGGCTCATGGATTCACCCTAGAATCCTAAAAGAGCTAAGGGAGGACCTAGTGACACCACTAACCACACTTTTAACAAATCATGGGAAGATAGGGTGATACCTGAGGACTGGAGTAGGGCAGATGTGATTCCCTTCACAAAAGTGGGAGCAAGGCAGAAGCAGAAAACTACAGACCTGTTAGTTTGACCTCAGTGGTGGGAAAATGATGGAATCACTTCTGAAAGAAAGAATTGTTGAGTACCTAGAGGCCAGCGGGGCACTGGACCCAAAAGCAGCATGGATTCACAGCAGGAAGGTCATGTCAGACAAATCTAATCGATTTCTTTGACTGGGTGACCAAAGTAATAACCAGGGAGGGGCTGTGGATATGGCCTACCTAGACTTTAGCAAGGCATTTGACACAGTCTCGCACAAAGATTAATAATCAAGTTAGCCAGCCTGGGAGTGGGTCCCAGGGTGGTAGCCTGGAGTAGAAAACTGGCTACACAACAGGACACAGAAGGTAATAGTGAATGGAACACATTCTGAAGAAAGGGGGTTACTGTGGAGTACCTCAGGGCTCAGTACTGGGTCCAGTCCTCTTTAACGTCTTTATAGGTGACATTGCAGAGGGTCTGGAAGGAAAGGTATGCCTCTTTGCGGATGACACAAAGATCTGTAACAGAGTTGATACACAAGGGGGTAGAAAGGATGAGAAGGACTTGGCAAGGTTGGAGGAATGGTCAGACATATGGCAACTTAGATTCAATGCAAAGAAGTGCAAAGTAATGCACCTGGGAAATAAAATCCAGGAGAAGAGTACACAATAGCAGGAGGTACTAACGACAACAATAATGGAAAAGGGATCTGGGTGTAGTCATATCAGATGACCTAAAGGTGTGGGTATGCAATGTGAGAAGTCAGTAGGGAAAGCCAGGGGATACTGGGATGCATAGGGAGGGCATCACAAGTAGAAAACGAAGTGGTTATCCTCTCTACAGACAATTGGTGAGACCCCATCTGAGTACTGCGTGCAGTTTTGGAGACCTCATCTATGCAAGGACATGGACAGGATGGAAGCAGTCCAGAGGAGGACAACTAAAATGGTGCAGGGTCTACGTCAGAAACCATATGAAGAGAGACTGAGAGAGCTTAATATGTATACCCTTGATGAAAGGAGGACAGGGGGACATGATAGAAACTTTTAAGTACCTCAAGGGAATCAACAAAGTCCAGGAGGGTAGCATCTTTCAGAAAAGAGATGTGTAAGAACAAGGGGCACAATTCAAAGTTAGAGGGGCGGCTCAGGGTAATGTGAGGAAATTCTTTTCACGGAGAGAGTGGTGGGCCGCATGGAACCGCCTTCCCTGGAGAGGTTGTGGGGTCTAAAACAGTGGAGGAATTCAAACATGCATGGGAACAGACATAAGGCAATTATAGTGGGGGTTGCAGGAAATAGGCTGTTGGTTAACTAGAATCTGCAGCTTATCCAGTAGGTAGGGAAATGGGCAGACTGGGTGGGCCAAGTGGTCCATATCTGCCGTCAAAGTCTATGTTTCTATGTTTCTATGTTACTTTTTCATTTTAATCTGAATACTAACTGATCCATTAATGCAATGTTTTGCAAAGAATATATCTATCTATCTATCTATCTATCTATCTATCTATCTATCTATCTATCTATCTATCTATTTAGTGAAGCCCACTAGGGTGAGCGCTGCACTGAAGAATTCTGCAGTAGAGTTACTGCAGCAAACAATCCAATTTCAATGGAATTGATCCCTTTGTCATGCAGTAAGCCTGTGACACTGTGCTTCATCCTGGCAGCCTTCACTTTATATACACACACACACACACACACACACACACACACACACACACACACACAGTAGAGCCCTCTTATGTGCATACCCTCAGGATAAAAGTTTTTGTGCATTTAAGCAGGTCATGCATTTTAATCAGAAAATCACTTCAGGCACCTTTCACTGTTTCTGTAATGCATTTTATTAAATACTGGATGCTCAATTTAAAATTACATTATTGCACAGTCCTAAGGCACAGTGCTCCTTGAAAAAATCAGTAATCTTCTGCTTTGTGTGTTTCAGTGTAGGATTCAAAATTAAACAGAAGGCTAAAGTTAGTCTTTTCTTGTGACAAACAAATTTTCTTACTGTGGCCATGCTAGACAGCACCGTGTCTACAGTTACTGTACGGCTCCTGCTGGATCCTCTCATCCTCGCCCTCCTGTTCCATCTCTTCTGAGTCCCTACAGATTTCCCAACATATTTCCTGTAGCAAAGTGGCATCCATCTCTTTGTAATTAATAAACTCCTACATGGGCATGCCAGCTGGCAGATTGGGAATCGGCAGCATATGACTAGTCTCCACTTCCAGGTCCACAGTTCTCTCACTTAACATCAGTGATTATGCAAACCAGCTTTATTATATATAGTACAGTACTGTGGCCAATTAAGATGTTAAGGTGATCTCTTTAAGTTGGTACATGTACTGTACAAAATGTGAACTTAAAAGCTGGGTTGGACTGAAAATCAATTTGAAAAGTAAAAAAAATGTGCATTTAACTGAAATGTGCACCTCATGTAACACATAAGAGTAAATTTAACATTGGATGAATAGGAAAAAAAATCAGTATATGGAAAAATGTGCATTTAAGTGGGATGTGCCTTATGTGATGTGCATTTAAGTGGGCTCCACTGTGTGTGTGTGTGTGTGTGTATAAATATATATATATATATATATATGACATAATGGGTCAGTGGTTGTACTAGATTTTCACACGGCCAGGGCATAGTAAGGCATAAGGCCACAGGCCAAGTGCTTTTAGCACTTGCCGTGTAGTAAACCTAATATAACCAAACCCCTGGAGTGTCTTATTGCTAATATAAAATGGGTCTTTGCTAAAATAATAATAATAAAAACAAGAAAACAATTTGGAGATATATGAAATTGTATTTAAAACTGAATAGTGTCAGTTGAGATTTGCTGCTTAGTAGACTATCAAAAGGTCATATAAAAACAGTTTTGTGCCCTTTTAATTGTGTTTGCTTGCATGTGCAAGCAACACATTACGTCAGCTTTCTTTACAAAGGGGTTGTGGAAGCACGGCAGTGCTTTGCCCAATAGCAGCAGCCCATTCAGGGCTGGTCTCTGCCTAGCTAATACAGGACCATGCCCTGGATCACCACAGCTAAACAAGCAGGCCACTAGATCAGAGAATTGAACTGCTGCAATCAGGAGTGCCAATCAGTATGCAATCAGCTGTTTGATGCGCTCCCTGACTGCAGTAGAATCTAGAGTAACATGACGCTGCCCCCCTTTTGTGTGCCTTCCTGGTAAAACACATAAAAAAAAACAATAAAACCGACAGGGTAGCCTCCCCCATCGTAATAATATCCCCAAAAACATTCGGGTTCTGCTGAGAGTTGCCCAATCCCCTTGACTCTTGCCCCTCCCCAATGAAACATTGTTTTGCTGATGAGGGCCCAATCCTATCGGTGTCATTCCCCTCTGTCATTTGCTGACAGGAAGCCCACTCCTGTCGGCATAATATCCCAAAACATTTGGTTTGTGCTGAGGGGTGTCAATCCCCTCAGCTCTTGCCCCTACCCCATGTGCCGACGGGGTGCCCCATCCCCCATCGGCTACAGCCCCAAAAAAAGATCAGCGGGGTGGCACACTGGGAGCCCACCCCAGTGTGCCAAATAACCCTGTAAATGGAAAACAGTCCCACAATGTTTTTTTTTTGTTTTAACCAGCAAAGCAGAAAATGGTCCCGAGTTGAGTCTGGTGACCTCCCGAACCCATCCTCTGCACACTCACCTCCCACACTCCCCCTCACCCATCGTACCTCCGGAGTCCAGCACGGTGATCTTGGTGGACCAGGAACACATCTGCACTCTTCAAAGCCGACGCGAACTGAGGAAATGCCGTAAGCTGTATAATGGCATAAATAGGTTTTTCAACTTTGATGCATATCTCAGGCATTTTTTGGAATTTTGGCACCAAATTTTCAACATGGGCTTTTGGGACCCCTCCTCATGATTTCTGGCACCGTCATGGCATTATTCTGCCCTGAAAGGTGATTTCACGGTCACTGTGTGGAATCCTTTTGGGACCAATTAATGAAACGACAGTGCCAGTGTTTATGAGTGGGCTCTCAAAAGCCCATGTTGCAAATCTGGTGGAAAAATCAAAAATGTCTGTTTGACGAGCATGCTGCAGTTGCTACATGCTCATAGCTTCACAAATTTGCAATATTTTCATGCCACATTTTCAATATTGGCATTTTTCCACCTCCTTGTGAACAATACAGCTGTCATTTTCACATCCTGCCTGAAATGTATTCGACTTTTGGCGCAGAATAGCGCGTGTCGCTGTGGGAAATCAATGTTTGGGACAGACTACAAAATGACAGTGACACTGTTCAGTAGCAGAGATCCTAAAATGCCTATGTTGAAAATTTGGAGACAATACTCCATAAAATGACTGTGTTACCAAGCGTGCATTGTGCAGCTTGCATGCAGCATCGTAAGTTCATGCATTTTCAATATTGGCATTTTTCCACACCTCCTTGTGAACAGTACAGCTGTCATTTTCACATCCTGCCTGAAATGTGTTTTTGCACTTCCAGGGCAGAATATTGTGATTGCTGTGGGAAATCTGTGTTCGGACACATTAGAAAATGATACAGACTCTGTTCATTAGCAAAGGTGCTAAAATTCTGTGTTGAACATTTGGTAGCAAAAGTCCATAAAATGACTGTGTTATGAGCGTGCATTGTGCAGTTTCCATGCACGCTCGTAACATCACACATTGCAATTTTTCACGCTTTGATTTTCAACATTGCCATTTTTCACACCTTCTTAAGTGGGCACTTTCCAAAGCAGGCCCCAGTTGGTTCAGCCAAAGGCGCTGCATATCTGTGCTCTGGGCTCAGTCTTTGCTGGGCTTTTCTTCCCACCCCCCCCTCCCAGGCCTCCATTAAATATTCAACAGCTCCCCCAAAGAGCTGTCTCACCCTATTCTTTCACAATAAGGGCACAGACTGTGTTACAAACCACCCTCTCTCTAGGCACCCGCCTCTTTCCTCTGCACTAGCCTGCTCCCCTTGAACCATGGCCCACCTCCCTATTGTCAATTCATTGTTGCTCACTATCATCTAACTGTATTCTACCACAATGAAGCCCTAGGTTTGAAACCTGCCCGGACATCTCACTGCTATCATACGCTGCCCTTTCATTGTACTGACACTCACCTAATGCCCCTCCCTTATTTACAATCTACTCTCCTCTCACCTGCTTTTAATACTCCTTCTCACATGTCTCTTAGAGCATTATCCTTCCTATCTATTAACTGCCACATTAGACTGTCCCACAATAGCACTAAAATGGCATCCCCTGCTCCTTCTCTGCTCAGGTAATGTAGAACTAAACCCAGGCCCTTTGTCAACGTTCACCTCGCCTACCAAATTTGCATCTGCTCCACAAATTCATGTTGGTCAACATCTTAAGTTTATCCAAAATGGCTCACACACAAATTGGATAGCCTGAAATCCCTTTGTGATGAACTGGGTCTTGTCCAGATAGTTAGTGAACCCACTAGGATTAACACCACTAATATTGTCAATAGTTCTCTCATCGATGTCATACTTACCCATCCCCACAAAATACTACAATCAGCTGTTTTTCCCAATGATAAGAGTGATCATAGAGTTGTGGTCTGTACAAGATATCAAACCAGAGCTTGCCACCAGCCCAAGTTTATAACCTAGCGATCCTTTAGTAAATTCAATACCCTGAGTTATTTGACCGACCTTAGCAAGGTCAAATGGCAAGCTCTATACCTCTCTAAAACAGTCGATGAGCTGTCTCTACGTAAATGAAAACCTCATTATCCTGGTTAACAAGCATGCCCCATGTATTAAGGTGCGTCTGGCGTAAGGTCTTCCACCCTGGTTTGCATCAGAGCTCAAGACGCACTTATAAACGAGACAAACTCTGGGCTCTAGCAAGAAGAACTAAGAATCTGGCAGATTGGCAGACATTTAGAGCAGCTAGGGCATATCGTAAAACACATTTGTTCTACCAAAGCAAACTATTACATTTCCACTTTGGAACAAGCCAAAGGAAATTCACAGAAAATCTGGAGGACCATTAAGACTATCGAAGGTGGCGGCTGCTCCATCCATCCAGCTAAGATTAACATGAATGGCAAAGTTATTGAAAGCAGTCATCAAATCCTTGAAGAACTAAATTCTCACTTTGTCACAGCTGGTCTAGCCTTGATGCCTCACTGTCGCATCTCTGCACTAGAATCCATGATAGCCCTATCACTGTCCTGAAAGTTACAGCCCATCCTTTCCAACTGCTCCCCTCAGCTTCAAAGAAGTCAAGGATTCACTCATCAAGTTAGATACCTTGAAAATTGCGGAGATGATGGCCTTGAACCATTTTTCTTAAAAGTCGCTACCGCTATCTTACTGTCCCCATTCTCCATATATTCAACCTCTCTATGTCATCTGCCATAGTTCTATCATGCTGGAAATCTGCTCATATCATACCCCTATTTAAATCAGGTGACCTATGCAGCTTAAATAATTACAGACCAATCTCAATCCTGCCTATCCTTTCAAAGTCTTCGAAAAGTTGATTTATATACAATTGAAGAACCTCCTTGAAACCTATTCTCTCCTCAATCAGCCCAATCAGGCTTTCGCTCTAATTATAGCACCGTTACTGCATTAGCCAAAGTCACCAACGACTGGATCTCAGCTAAGGATGATAAGAAAATTAGGTGCAGTATTCTTAGATCTAAGCAAAGCATTTGACACCATTTCCCATAATCTAATTGTGAACAGCCTTACCAATATAGGCACTATCCCAGCTACTTCCCAATGGCTTCGAGTTACCTAACAGGAAGGATGCAGAAAGTCAAAGCAGGTGGGCTGTTCTCTGCCTCCTTACCAATTACCAGGAGTCCTGCAAGGCTCCATCTTAGGTCCTATACTGTTCTCCCTATGTATCGATAACCATTATTCACAAAAAACAGGTCAGCCTTGCATTTCTTTGCAGATGATACAGTCTTGTATACATCTGGCCCTACAATACTGGAAGTCAGGGGCATTCTCCAAGTCGATTTCGCACAGCTAGAAACAAATCTTATCAATACCAAACTTCTCTAAATGCCAAAAAACTAAGGCCATGCATTCTCCC